>CM065593.1:70614568-71235607 GCA_033119425.1 Bufotes viridis
GTAAAGACTCCTTCCTTCATTTACGTTCGGCGGATGACCCCCGTATGTATACCCTTTTGGAAGGGAAGTCTTTGTCACAATTCCCAACTCTAGTCACGAGATATCCTAACTCGCGGCTCTCCTGGCTAGAATATGAACAGATTCGCTCTTATATCTCCTCAAATGGGGATCGCTGCTACTTTAGTGCTACACTGGCAGAATCCGAAAAACTTTTTACCCTCTCCTCACCGCCTGATCTCTCAGTGGTATCAGATCTTATTAGGTGAAACACATAGAACTATACCCAATTTTATGGTGGGTTGGGGGAGAGAACTAGGCATTGACGTGACGCCAGCTGACAGACAGAAAGCTTTCTTAGGCCTCTTTCACACTTGCGTTCTGAGGATCTGGCAGGCACTTCCGTCCCGCCGGATCCGTCAGAACGCAAGTCGCCTGAAAGCATTTGAAGACTGATCAGGATCCTGATCAGTCTTTGAAATGCTTTCAGGTTACTATGGCAGCCAGGACGCTATTAAAGTCCTGGTTGCCATAGTAGTAGTGGGGAGCGGTATACTTACAGTCCGTGCGGCTCCCGGGGCGCTCTAGAATGACGTCAGAGCGCCCCATGTGCATGGATCACGTGATCCATGCGATCACGTGATCCATGCGTGTAGGGCGCCCTGGCGTCACTCTGGAGCGCCCGGGAGCCGCACGGATGGTAAGTATACTGCTCCCCGCTCCCCACTACACTTTACCATGGCAACCAGGACTTTAGCGTCCTGGCTGCCATGGTAACCATTGAGAAAAGCTAAGCGTCGGATCCGGCGATGCGCCAAGCGGCGTTTAGCTTAAGGCGGATCGGATTAATGCCTTTCAATGGGCATTAATTCCGGATCGACCTGCGGCTGAAGTGTTCAGGATTTTTGGCGGAGCAAAAGCGCAGCATGCTGCGGTATTTTCTCCGGCCAAAAAACGTTCCGGTCCTGAACTGAAGACATCCTGATGCATCCTGAACGGATTTCTCTCCATTCAGAATGCATTGGGATAATCCTGATCAGGATTTTTCGGCATAGAGCCCCGACGACGGATCTCTATGCCGGAAAACAAAAACGCCAGTGAGAAAGAGCCCTTATTCACACACAAACTCTCGATGGCATGTTTGGCACAGGAGAAGAATTACAAAATACTAACTCGTTGGTATAAATATCCGACTAAACTTCATAAAATATTCCCGACTGTGCCCGACATTTGCTGGAGATGCAACAATGATAAGGGCACTATGCTCCATACCTGCTGGAGCTGTTCCCCGATTAAGCCCTTTTGGGACAAAGTTTTTGAAGTCTATTCTTATGTCTCAGGGAAAACAGTAGCGAGTACACCACAGATAGCGCTCCTCTCCATTCTACCGGGGTCCATATCTTCTCAGAAAAAGAGTCTGTTACGTTTTTGTATTACTGCGGCTAGGTCAGTTATCCCGAGACAATGGCGTTCTATGCAAGTTCCATCTCTACGAGAATGGTATCAAGAAATGCAGATCATTTCTAGACTGGAGGAAATATCAGCTGAGGCTTCAGACTCTTCTTCCAAATACCTCCAGTTATGGTCGAGCTGGACTGCAGCTCAAAATTCATCAGAATTCTTGGACCTGATAGCTTCTTAATCTCCGCATCATTTATTCCCCCTTTTTTTTTTCCTTCCCTTCGCCCCTCTTTACTACCTATTTCTCCCCCCTTTCTTTCTTCCCACTTCTCTGTCATTCTCTTCTATATGCATGTTATTACAAATACTACTTCTGCGAATATTGTCTCTGTGACATCATTGTTCCTTTTACGATATCGATAACTTAATGACGATGCAATAACAGGGTCGAGTCTCTATGATGTTCCAAATTTTTTTTTAAATGCATATGTCATGTTCTGCACTATACAAAAACCTGTCTCAATAAAATCAGTTTAAACATAAGTGTATATTTATTGGTTTGGGTAAAAGTTATAGCGTTTACAAACTATGGTGCAAAAAAGTGAATTTCGGCATTTTGAAGCAGCTCTGACTTTCTGAGCGCCTGACATGTTTCTTCAGGTGCTAGAATGCCAGGATAGTATAAATACCCACCAAATCACACCATTTTAGAAAGAAGACACCCCAAAGTATTCTCGGAGGGGCATGGTGAGTTCATGTATGATTTAAATTTTTTTCACAAGTTATTGGAAAATGACACTTTCCGAGGAAAAAAATATAATAATAAAGTTTCCATTTCTGCTAACTTCTGGCAAAAAAAAATAAAATCTCCCACGGACTCACTATGCCCCTCAGTGAATACCTTGGGGTGTCTACTTTCCGAAATGGGGGTCAATTGTGGGGTGTGTTTACTTTTCTGGCATTTTGGGCGGGGCTAAATTGTGAGCAACCTTGTAAAGCCTAAAGGTACTCGGACTTTCGGCCCCTTTACGCACCTAGGCTGCAAAAAAGTGTCACTCATGTGGTATCGCCGTACTCAGGAGAAGTAGGGCAATGTGTTTTGGGGTGTATTTTTACATATACCCATGCTGGGTGAGAGAAATATCTCTGTAAATTGACAACTCTGTATAAAAAAATTTAAAAAGTTGTCATTTACAGAGATATTTCTCACCCAGCATGGGTATATGTAAAATACACCCCAAAACACATTGCCCTACTTCTCCTGAGTACGGCGATACCACATGAGTAACAGTTTTTTGCAGCCAAGATGCGCAAAGGGGCCCTAATTCCAATGAGTACCTTTAGGATTTCACAGGGCATTTTTAGGCATTTGGATTCCAGACTTCTTCTCACGCTTTAGGGCCCCTAAAATGCCAGGGCAGTAAAAATACCCCACATTTGACCCCATTTTGGAAAGAAGACACCCCAAGGTATTCCGTGAGGGGTATGGTGAGTTCATAGAAGATTTTTTTTTTTTTGGCACAAGTTTCTTGTGGATGAAAAAATCTCTGCCAAAAAATGTGCAAAAAAAGAGGGGAAAGGACATAGCAATGCTTGTGAAGGAAAGCTGCGATCGCTAATAAAGATCCAAAAAGCTCAAAAGTGATCTTTATAGCGCCGCAGCGATTTTACAGTGTTTTTGCAGTGATCAGAAAAAAAAAATTCTGACACTGCGGTGGGGCGGACTGAACGCAAGTGTGGGCACAAGATCAGGCCTGATTGGGCGAACAGTGCGTTTTTGTAGAGCCTAAGGTGACCGTAATGTACTGATATAGATCTGATTGCGATCAGTCTTGATCACTTACAGATACTATATAGTACTAGTGCTGATTAGCGACAGCGATGACGCTAATCAGCGACTAATCAGTGACTGCGGTGCGGTGGGCGCTAACTACCTAACAAGTAGCTAACTAACTGGCGGTGATAAGAGCCCCTTAGGCCCCATTCACACGTCCGCAATTCTGTTCCGCATTTTGCGGAATGGAATTGCGGACCCATTCATTTCTATGGGGACAGACTTTGTCCCGCTCGTATCCGGAATGGCGGATCCGCACTTCTGTTCCGCAAAAATATAGAACATGTCCTATTCTTGATCAGGGAGTCTATATGGGGTGACCAGGAGTTAATAAGTGACGGGGGGGGGGGGGGGTAGTGTGGTGCTTGGTGCTACTTTACATAGCTACCTGGTCCTCTGGTGGTCAATCCAATTAAATGGGTCCACCAGAGGACCAGGTAGCAGGTATATCAGACGCTGTTCACAAAACAGCGTCTGATATACCTGTTTGATGCGATTTATTTTACATCTTACATAACTTCATAGCTGCACGGCGCTGTGAACGAGATGACGCGTAGATGCGTCAAGGAGGAATAACCCGGCCGCCCGCAGGACGCATCCCTGCGTTAGGCGGTCGGGAAGCGGTTAATGGATGGCAGTGTGAGGGCAAATTAATGGATGGCAGTGTGGGGGAAATTACTGTATGGGGGCAGTGTGTGGGAAATTACAGTATGGGGGCAGTGTGGGGAAATTACAGTATGGGGGCAGTGTGGAGGAAATTACAGTATGGGGGCAGTGTGGGGAAATTACAGTATGGGGGCAGTGTGGGGAAATTACTAGTATGGGGGCAGTGTGGGAAATTACTATATGAGGGCAGTGTGGGGAAATTACTATATGGGGGCAGTGTGGGGAAATTACTATATGGGGGCAGTGTGGGGAAATTACTATATGGGGACAGTGTGGGGAAATTACTATATGGGGGCAGTGTGGGGAAATTACTATATGGGGCAGTGTGGGGAAATTACTATATGGAGGCAGTGTGGGGAAATTACTACATGAGGGCAGTGTGGGGAAATTACTATATGGAGGCAGTGTGGGGAAATCACTATATGGGGCAGTGTGGGGAAATCACTATATGGGAGCAGTGTGGGGAAAATCACTATATGGGGGCAGTGTGGGGAAATCACTATATGGGGCAGTGTGGGGAAATTACTATATGGAGCAGTGTGGGGAAATTACTACATGGGGGCAGTGTGGGGAAATTACTATATGAGGGCAGTGTGGGGAAATTACTATATGGGGCAGTGTGGGGGAAATTACTATATGGGGCAGTGTGGGGAAATCACTATATGGGGGCAGTGTGGGGAAATTACTATATGGGGCAGTGTGGGGAAATTACTATATGGGGGCAGTGTGGGGAAATCACTATATGGGGGCAGTGTGGGGAAATTACTATATGGGGGCAGTGTGGGGAAATTACTATATGGGGACAGTGTGGGGAAATTACTATATGGGGGCAGTGTGGGGAAACTACTATATGGGGGCAGTGTGGGGAAATTACTACATGGGGCAGTGTGGGGAAATCACTATATGGGGGCAGTGTGGGGAAATCACTATATGGGGCAGTGTGGGGAAACTCACTATATGGAGGCAGTGTGGGGAAATTACTATATGGGGGCAGTGTGGGGAAATCACTATATGGAGGCAGTGTGGGGAAATCACTATATGGAGGCAGTGTGAGGAAATCACTATATGGAGGCAGTGTGGGGAAATTACTATATGGAGGCAGTGTGGGGAAATTACTATATGGGGGCAGTGTGGGGAAATTACTATATGGGGGCAGTGTGGGGAAAATCACTATATGGGGGCAGTGTGGGGAAATTACTATATGGGGGCAGTGTGGGGAAATTACTATATGAAGGTGTGGGGAAATTACTATATGGGGGCAGTGTGGGGAAATTACTATATGGGGGCAGTGTGGGGAAATCACTATATGGGGCAGTGTGGGGAAATTACTATATGGGGCAGTGTGGGGAAATTACTATATGGGGGCAGTGTGGGGAAATTACTATATGGGGCAGTGTGGGGAAATCACTATATGGGGCAGTGTGGGGAAATTACTATATGGGGCAGTGTGGGGAAATTACTATATGGGGACAGTGTGGGGAAATTACTATATGGAGGCAGTGTGGGGAAATTACTATATGGGAGCAGTGTGGGGAAATTACTATATGGAGGCAGTGTGGGGAAATTACTATATGGGGGCAGTGTGGGGAAATCACTATATGGGGCAGTGTGGGGAAATTCACTATATGGGGGCAGTGTGGGGAAATTACTATATGGGGCAGTGTGGGGAAATCACTATATGGGGCAGTGTGGGGGAAATTCACTATATGAAGGCAGTGTGGGGAAATCACTATATGGGGGCAGTGTGGGGGAAATCACTATATGGGGCAGTGTGGGGGAAATCACTATATGGGGCAGTGTGGGGAAATTACTATATGGGGCAGTGTGGGGAAATTACTATATGGGGCAGTGTGGGGAAATTACTATATGGGGCAGTGTGGGGAAATTACTATATGGGGCAGTGTGGGGGAAATTACTATATGGAGGCAGTGTGGGGAAATTACTATATGGGGCAGTGTGAGGGAAATCACTATATGGGGCAGTGTGGGGAAATCACTATATAGAGCAGTGTGGGGAAATCACTATATGGGGCAGTGTGGGGAAATTACCATATGGGGCAGTGTGGGGAAATTACTATATGGGGCAGTGTGGGGAAATCACTATATGGGGCAGTGTGGGGAAATCACTATATGGGGCAGTGTGAGGGAAATTACTATATGGGGGCAGTGTGGGGAAATTACTATATGGGAGCAGTGTGGGGAAATCACTATATGGGGCAGTGTGGGGAAATTACTATATGGGGGCAGTGTGGGGAAATCACTATATGGGGCAGTGTGGGGAAATTACTATATGGGGCAGTGTGGGGAAATTACTATATGGAGGCAGTGTGGAGGAAATCACTATATGGGGCAGTGTGGGGAAATTACTATATGGGGCAGTGTGGGGAAATTACTATATAGGGGCAGTGTGAAGGAAATCACTATATGGGGCAGTGTGGGGAAATCACTATATGGAGGTAGTGGGAGAAATTACTATATGGGGCAGTGTGGGGAAATTACTATATGGGGCAGTGTGGGGAAATTACTATATGGGGCAGTGTGGGGGAAATCACTATATGGGGGCAGTGTGGGGGAAATTACTATATGGAGGAGTGTGGGGAAATTACCATATGGGGCAGTGTGGGGAAATTACTATATGGGGCAGTGTGAGGGAAATTACTATATGGGGCAGTGTGGGGAAATTACTATATGGGGGCAGTGTGGGGAAATTACTATATGGAGGCAGTGTGGGGAAATTACTATATGGGGGCAGTGTGGGGGAAATCACCATATGGGGCAGTGTGGGGAAATTACTATATGGGGGCAGTGTGGGGAAATCACTATATGGAGGCAGTGTGGGGAAATTACTATATAGGGGCAGTGTGGGGAAATCACTATATGGGGCAGTGTGGGGAAACTACTATATGAGGGCAGTGTGGGGAAATTACTATATGGGGGCAGTGTGGGGAAATCACTATATGGGGCAGTGTGGGGAAATTACTATATGGGGACAGTGTGGGGAAATTACTATATGGGGGCAGTGTGGGGAAATTACTATATGGGGGCAGTGTGGGGAAATTACTATATGGGGCAGTGTGGGGAAATTACTATATGGGGGCAGTGTGGGGAAATCACTATATGGGAGCAGTGTGGGGAAATTACTATATGGGGACAGTGTGAGGAAATCACTATATGGGGGCAGTGTGGGGAAATCACTATATGGGGCAGTGTGGGGGAAATTACTATATGGAGGCAGTGTGGGGAAATTACTATATGGGGGCAGTGTGGGGAAATTACTATATGGGGCAGTGTGGGGAAATTACTATATGAGGGCAGTGTGGGGAAATTACTATATGGGGCAGTGTGGGGAAATTACTATATGGGGCAGTGTGGGGAAATCACTATATGGGGCAGTGTGGGGAAATTACTATATGGGGCAGTGTGAGGGAAATTACTATATGGGGCAGTGTGAGGGAAACTACTATATGGGACAGTGTGGGGAAATTACTATATAGCGGCAGTGTGGGGAAATTACTATATAGTGTGGGGAAATTACTATATGGGGGCAGTGTGGGGGAAATTACTATATGGGGTCAGTGTGGGGAAATTACTATATGGAGGCAGTGTGGGGAAATTACTATATGGGGCAGTGTGGGGAAATTACTATATGGGGACAGTGTGAGGGAAATTACTATATGGGGCAGTGTGGGGAAATTACTATATGGGGCAGTGTGGGGAAATTACTATATGGGGGCAGTGTGGGGAAATTACTATATGGGGCAGTGTGGGGAAATTACTATATGGGGCAGTGTGAGGAAATTACTATATGGAGGCAGTGTGGGGGAAATTACTATATGGGGGCAGTGTGGGGGAAATTATTACATGGGGCAGTGTGAGGGAAATTACTATATGGAGGAGTGTGGGGGAAATTACCATATGGGGTAGTGTGGGGGAAATTACTATATGGGGGCAGTGTGAGGGAAATTACTATATGGGGCAGTGTGAGGGAAATTACTATATGCGGCAGTGTGGGGGAAATTACTATATGGGGGCAGTGTGGGGGAAATTACTATATGGGGGCAGTGTGGGGGAAATTACTATATGGGGGCAGTGTGGGGGAAATTACTATATGGGGGCAGTGTGGGGGAAATTACTATATGGGGACAGTGTGAGGGAAATTACTATATGGGGACAGTGTGAGGGAAATTACTATATGGAGGAGTGTGAGGGAAATTACTATATGGGGGCAGTGTGAGGGAAATTACTATATGGGGCAGTGTGAGGCAAATTACTATATGGGGCAGTGTGGGGGAAATTACTATATTTGGGCAGTGTGGGGGAAATTTCTATATGGGGGCAGTGTGGGGGAAATTACTATATGGGGGCAGTGTGGGGGAAATTACTATATGGGGACAGTGTGAGGGAAATTACTATATGGAGGAGTGTGAGGGAAATTACTATATGGGGTAGTGTGTAGTTTGACAAATTTATTCTGTCCAGGGGAGCCCAGGAACCCTGAAATACTAGATAATCCACATGCCCCCCCCAGCCATTGAGACTTGCGTCTGTGGTCACTGTTATGGCCGGGGTTAAATTCCATGGAACTCCTTTTTCCAGATTCCGGGGGGCCGTCCACCAAGACAGGGAGCCAAGAACCCTGGCTGGGAGCTGAACTGTGGAGTTGAGGGACCGATGATCTCTGTCCCAGGCTGCTAGCACTGCCTCCTGAAGGGGCCTGGAGTGGAACTGGGCCCACGGAACCATCGAGATACAGGAGGTCATGAGGCCTAGGATTTGCATTGCCTCTCTCAGCGAGTGGGAGGACTTCCTGCTGAAGGTTTCTATTCTTTCTTTCATACCGACCTGTTTCCTTGCTGGAAGAAAGGAATGTTGCAACTTTGTGTCTGGGAGGGTGCCCAGAAATTCTTTCCTTGTGTCCGGGTTGAGATCTGACTTTTGGTAATTTATTATCCACCCCAGATCCTTGAATAGGGCTAGGACCTCATGAATGTTTTCTTCCAGTTTCTGCCTGGAATCTGCTATCAGCAGAAAGTCGTCCAAGTAGGGAATGATTAGGATCTGTATCTGGCGAAGATAGGCCATGATCTCTGCTATAACTTTCGTGAATAGGCGAGGTGCAGACGAGATCCCGAAAGGCAGACATTGAAACTGGAAGTGTAGAATCTGACCTCTGTACCTAACTGCAAATCTTAGGAATTGCTGATGTTGAGGATGTATGCGGATGTGGTAATATGCATCCTTGAGGTCTATTGTACAGAGTAGGGCGTTTGGAGGGATCAAAGGGGTAGTGGATCTTATTGACTCCATCTTGAACTTGTAGTAAGCAACCCATTTGTTTAAGAACTTCAGGTTGATGATTGTTCTTAATGACCCATCTGTTTTTTTCACAAAGAAAAGCTTTGAGTAGTGACCCTTGAAGTGCTGGAGGGGAGGGACCTGGATGATGGCTCCTAGATCGAGGAGTTTTTGTACGTCCGAGATTAGCTGTTGATGTAGGAGAGGAGATTCGAAATGAGTCAATTGGAAGGTCTGAGGAGGAGGACTTTTGAAGTCTATTCTGAAGCCTTCCCTGATGGAGTCCAGAATGCACTGATTGTGAGTGACTCTTTTCCAAACCTCCCAAAAGTGGCGAAGTCTCCCTCCTACTGGTCTGGCGTCACTGCTTCCCTGTGCTGGTGTTAGGGTTAAAGAGAAACCCTCTGCCTCTACCCCCCTTGGGGTAGCTCCAGCGTCCTGACTTCCCCTTTCCTCTATAGGACTTGGACTGGCTGGAGCTTGTGGTTCTACAAAGGACTGCGGCTTTTTGGACTTCTCTTCCGGAAACCCTTTTTTGTTGTTGGCCGCGTTTTTTAGGATGGAATCTAAGACTGGGCCGAACACAAAGGAACCTGAAAAGGGAATAGAGCAGAGTCTGCTCTTAGACGCCACATCGCCTGACCACGATTTGAGCCACAGGGCCCTTCTAGCCGTATTGGTTTGGGACTGAGATTTTGTGGAGAACCTGATAGATTCTGCTGAAGCGTCCGCCAAAAACCCCGCGGCCATCTTCAGCAAAGGCAAGGATTCCAGGATCTCATCCCTGGGCGTCTTAGCCCTGAGGTGATTTTCCAGCTGATTCAGCCAGAGTACTAAGGCTCTAGAAACTGATGTGGCAGCAATGTTAGTATTTATGGACGCTGCCTCTGACTCCCAGGATCTTTTTAAAAGACCGTCCAGTTTACGCTCCATGGGGTCTTTTAATTGAGAGGAATCCTCAAAGGGAATTGAGGTTCTCTTCACCACCTTGGCCACTTGAATGTCCACCTTGGGGATTTCATCCCATAGCTTGGTATCTGAGGGATCAAACCGTAAACGGTTTTTGAACTCTCTGGGAATGTACAGTTTTTTCTCTCCTTCTTCCCACTCCTCAGTAATGAGATCTTTTAAATTCTTATTAACTGGGAAAGCCTTCCCTTTCTTATTTTTAAGGCCGCCAAACATCTCTTCCTCCACTGAGCGTGCCTGTTCCTCCTCTTCTATCGCCATGGTCTGTCTAATGGCTGTTAGTAACGGATCCAGGTCTTCAGATGAGAAGAAATATCTTCTCTGATCCTCTAGAGCAGTGATGGGCAACGTGCGGCTCTCCAGCTGTTGCAGAACTACAACTCCCAGCATGCAAACCCTGTCTATAGCTATCAGCCTACTGCAGGGCCTGGTGGGAGTTGTAGTTTAGGAACAGCTGGAGAGCCGCACGTTGCCCATCACTGCTCTAGAGGATAGGACGCCGAGTCCTGGTCGTCCACGTCCTCTGAGTCACAAAGTTCCTCTTCCTCCAGCTCAGAGTCTATCTGAATTTTGACTCTTTTAGAGGGAGGGGAAGAAGGTAGAGGGTCTGGAGTCTGAGCTTACGTTGCCGCCTGCACTTCCTCTCTAACTATGGCTCTCAAATCCGTTAGGAAAGACGTGCGTTCGTCCTTAAGGACCTTTGATATACAGTCAGCGCATAACAGCTTGCTGTAAGAATCTGGGAGCCTAGCCTGGCAAGTTGCACACTTCTTGCCCTTTTTTCCAGGATCCCCATGCGACTTGTGTCCCGATTTTTTAGAAATCTAAGGATGGAAGGAACCCTTGGGTCCCCAAAGCAACCCCGCTCTGTTACTTACAGGGGCCTGAACGGGGGGGTCTGCACCAGTCTCCTGCTGGGTGGACGCCTGGACCTCCATGATGCAACACACAATTAGTGGCCATCTGGGTTTAAATAGGGATTGCCCACCCCCCAAAAAAAACACACCTTTTTTTTTTTTAACCTACCGGTCCTCCCGTTGCCGCCTGGCTCCACCTCTTCCTGCGCTTCTCGGGGGGACTCATTCCGAAGAAGAATCGACCCCCTGACATGCGAGACCAGAGATCTCCATCATGCCGATACGCGCCGCCATCTTCTTCCGGTGGCGCGTCCAAACTTCCGGTCACGTGGCGCGCATGCGCAGAAGGACGCAGGAGACGCCGGAGCCGCCGCCGAGCCCAGAGCTCCCAGAAGGAGAAGCGGCATCGGCATCCACGATCCCGGCGGCTATTCAGCGGACCGGGAGCAGCCAGGGGACCCCTTCCCCGAGAGGTGCTGGCACAGGGGCTGTGCTGAGCCTGAAGAGGAGAGGTAAGAACCCCCCGACCAGGCTCGCCCCTCTCCACCTAACCTAGGCGGGAGATTACTCGCTCCCTCCTATCCTGACAGGGACAGGAAGAACACTGGAGTGGGGGGTGGGAGGGGTCCTTTTAATCTGTCTCGCTTCCTGTCCCTGCAGGCACCAATAGGACATCCTCCATGGGTGCTGTCATGGAGGACGTCCTGGAAATTACTATATGGAGGAGTGTGAGGGAAATTACTATATGGGGCAGTGTGAAGGAAACTACTATATGGGGCAGTGTGAGGGAAATTACTATATGGAGGAGTGTGAGGGAAATTACTATATGGGGCAGTGTGGGGGAAATACTGTATGGGGCAGTGTGAAGGAAACTACTATATGGGGCAGTGTGGGGGAAATTACTATATGGGGGCAGTGTGGAGGAAATTACTATATGGGGCAGTGTGGGGGAAATTACTTTATGGGGCAGTGTGGGGGAAATACTATATGGGACAGTGTGAAGGAAACTACTATATGGGGCAGTGTGAGGGAAATTACTGTATGGGGGCAGTGTGGAGGAAATTACTATATGGGGGCAGTGTGGGGGAAATTACTATATGGGGCAGTGTGAAGGAAACTACTATATGGGGCAGTGTGGGGAAATTACTATATGGGGGCAGTGTGTGGGAAATTACTATATGGGGGCAGTGTGAGGGAAATTACTATATGGGGCAGTGTGGGGGAAATTACTATATGGGGCAGTGTGGAGGAAATTACTATATGGGGGCAGTGTGGGGAAATTACTATATGGGGGCAGTGTGGGGGAAATTACTATATGGGGGCAGTGTGGGGAAATTACTATATGGGGCAGTGTGGGGAAATTACTATATGGGAGCAGTGTGGGGAAATTACTATATGGGGGCAGTGTGGGAAATTACTATATGGGGTAGTGTGGGGAAATTACTATATGGGGGCAGTGTGGGGAAATTACTATATGGGGCAGTGTGGAGGAAATTACTATATGGGGCAGTGTGGGGAAATTACTATATGGGGGCAGTGTGGGGAAATTACTATATGGGGTAGTGTGGGGAAATTACTATATGGGGGCAGTGTGGGGGAAATTACTATATGGGACAGTGTGGGGGAAATTACTATATGGGGGGCAGCGTGGGGGGAAATTACTATATGGGGTAGTGTGGGGGAAATTACTATATGGGGGCAGTGTGGGGGGAAATTACTATATGGGGTAGTGTGGGGGAAATTACTATATGGGGGCAGTGTGGGGGGAAATTACTATATGGGGTCAGTGTGGGCAGGGCCAGTGCAAACAAAGGAGAAGAGGAAAGAGAAGATCTACATGACAGGAGAAGTCCCTGGATGTAAGAGGTATGTGGTGCTGTATTCTCACTGCTGTGACCTGCGTCTCATCTTCTCCTCCAAGTCTTTATCATAATCATATGTATTTTAAATTTGGCAACTTAAATTTTAATTTGTCACCTGCAGTCCTATGTAACAGCCCAGATACCAGTGATAACTCTCTGTGTGCAGATAATGTTGTGCATGTTCCCTGCAGTCCTATGTAACACCCCACATAACACAATAATTCACAGTTTTATGTGGGGTGTTACATAGGACTGCAGGTAACATCTATGACATCTGTACTCAGAGAGTTATGAGATGGTGGGGGTCTGACTCCTGGCACCCCCGCCAATCAGCTGTTTGAGGAGACCGCAATGTTCCAGGGAGCGCTGCAGCCTCTTTGCTCCTTACCAAGCACAGCGCTGTCCATTTGATAGCACTGCGCTTGGTATTGCAGCTCAGCCCCAATCACTCAGATAGGACAGAGCAGCAGCTAGGCCATGTGAA
This sequence comes from Bufotes viridis, assembly GCA_033119425.1. Classification (NCBI taxonomy): domain Eukaryota; kingdom Metazoa; phylum Chordata; class Amphibia; order Anura; family Bufonidae; genus Bufotes; species Bufotes viridis. The sequence goes on from CM065593.1 coordinate 70,627,933, forward strand.
TGATTAATGTGATGTCATATGGCCGAGAAATAGACTACCCAAGTTGGGTAGACAGCCCCGGGCCTATCATGCGCTTAATCCACCCCTGAACAGCACCATATGCCGGTTACAAATTTTTACTATTATACTATAGGTAAAATTAACAACAAAGGTGGGTAAACTAAGCGAGCGGAAAAGCAATTATATACCCCTGAAAAATGAGTAAGATGTCTAGGTGGTTTGTAATGTTGTTCTAAAGCTCCTCCACGGACCCCGATTCATATCAAATTTGTGTGTGCATGCGGCATCCCAGTAAGCTATTTGTTCGAGCCAACAAATCTGGTCGCATTTCAGCAACCATTGACCAACCGGGCGTGCATCAGAAGACTTCCACATTGTCGCCACCAGCAGACTCGCTGCTGCCAACAGCTGGTGATTACGTTTACATTGCTGACCCGATAGTTGGGTTCCTTTTGCCCAACTCAGCAAACGGTTATATTTACTAGCTAACCCCTCACAGACCGCTACCCAGAACAGTTTAATTATGGGGCAAGACCACTAGATGTGTAACAGTTTATATTATTTTTAACTGTCCCCCATAACAGTGACCTCCAGAGCACCCGCCTCCTTAAAGGGGTATTCTGGTCGTTAGAAGTTATCCCCCTATCCACTGGATGGGGGATAACTATCGGATCCTACTGCTGGGACCCCCACGGATTATGAGAACAGGGGACCCATACTCCCTGTAGCCCCCCTGAAATGAATTAAATGGTTGGCTCTCTCTATACATTTCTATGGGAGTTCCGGAGATAGCCGAGTACAAAGCTCCACTATATCAAGATTTCCCATAAAAATTAAAGGCGTGGCCTCGCGCATGACCGACTGGACGCTCCTTTCATTTCAGGGGGCTGCAGGGAGTACTGGGCCCTGTTCTTGTGATTGGTGGGGGTCCCAACAGTGGGACCTCCACCGATCTGATAGTTATCCCCCCTATCCCCTAATCCAGGGCTCGACAAATTCCAGGTCGCCATGGCGACCAGGAATTTGGTCCTGGCGCCTGGGTATTTGTCAGCCCGTTTTCAAAGGTGCCCGGGCACAGGGCCGGCGCGTCCTATAGGCGGACTAGGAGCGCCGACCCCCCTCATGCTGCAGCCGCCCGAGCGCTCTATATAGAGTCTCAGGCGGCTGCAGCACTGCTCAGGCTGGCGCATGCATGAGGGCGCACCGCCCGGGCGCAGCATGAAGAGAGGGACTGACAGGAGGGAAGAGCTCAGCGCTCCCTCATTGTAGCGTGGCCGAGCTCTGTATGGTCCGCGGGTACAGGGAGCATCTGTCTCCTGTACCTGGCCGGACTGACAGGAAGTGCGCACACAGTGTGCACTTTCTGTCGGTTCGCCCGGGTACAGGAAACAAAAGCGCCTGTAACCGCGGACCATACAGAGCTCAGCCACGCTATACTAGAGGGAGGGGGGAGAAAGAGAATGACAAGGGGAGAAAGAGAATGACAAGGGAGGGGGGGGAGGGGGAGAAAATGACAAGAGGGGGGAGAGAATGACAAGGGGGGGGGGGGGAAGAGAATGACAAGAGGGGGGGGGGAGAGAATGACAAGAGGGGGGGGGAGAGCATGACAAGAGGGGGAAAGAGCTGGGGGTTGTAGTGATGTGGGACTGCAGAGGCTGAGCGCCAGCTGGGGGTTGTAGTGCTCAGTAATGTGTCATGATACCCGCTGTATTTTTGCCCTTCGGAACCCTCTGCCCTCCCGTCCGGACCCTGTAATCCTTGTAAGGGTTTCCACATGTCATGGCGGCCGCCAGGGCCGATCACTTGGATGCTGGCAGCGTCTGACATGTCATATAACCTATTGAAGAGGGAAGCACTATGGGGGCCCTATATACTGGAACATTATGGGGGGGCACTATGGAGAAGAGGGGAAGGAGCACTGTGGGGGCATCTACTGTGGGCACTATATACTGGCATGCATTATTGGGGGGCTCTATGGACAAGTGGGGGCGGGAGCACTATGGGGGCATCTACTAGGGCTTTATGACGCTGCTCCGCCTGGCTCCTAACTTTTTTAGCTGGCTCCTAGATTCCAAGGAAATTTGTCAAGCCTTGCCCTATTCCGTCTGAGATCAGTTTTTTTAGACAAGGGAAAAAAAAGTCCTGCATGCAAAGGATGAGATTTGGGCCAAATCACCGTCAAAATCCACAACACCGTAACAAAGGTGAATTTTGGTATGAAAACGTAGTGAAATCCGCAGAGAAGATCCCCATAAACGACACCAATGTGTGAATAATACCCTTAGTCTCTTCTGCTGCCTTTACTGAAAAAAAACCACACTTCCCATCTAGACCCAATCAAGTTCAGTTAGTGTCCATTCACACGTCCACATAAATGAATCCGCATGAGTGTGGACCCATTTATTTTAATTCCGTAGTTCCGTTCCATGGCCCCGCAAAAAAAGATAGAGCATGTCCTATTCTTGTCCACAATTGCTGACAAGAATAAGCATTTTTATCATAGTGCCGGCCATGTACGGTCCGCAAAATGCGGAACACACGTGACCGGTGTCCGTGTTTTGTGGATCCGGAATTTGCGCACCGCAAAACACTTGCGGATGTGTGAATGGACCCTTATTTTTAATATTAAAGTGGAAGTAGAAATGAAGGCGTCCATCATACTCTCTCCCTTTCATATGAATATGGTAAGGGGACGCGTGACAGTAGATTAAAGGAGGCCACATGCCCCAACCTAACTAGCCCATAAAAGACAGGGCTGGGGTGTAATACCAGTTACAGTCTACAGACTTTTGTGGTGATACATTTTGAAAAGAAATAACCACTTTTTTTCTAATCCTGGATACCCCTTTGAGCATGTTTTGGTCTAGAAACACATAATAAAGGGGTGTTCCCAGACACTGATATCTCCTAGCATATTGCCTACCTCTGAGATCCGCACCTATCTCCAGAACGCGAACATCAAAGTAAAAGACAGCGCAAGCGCGACCACCGTCCAGTCACTGCTATGGGAGTTTGAAAATACCAAAGCGCTGGTTTGGCTACTTCTGGCAGTCCCATAGCAATAAATGGAGGGGTGGCCGTGCATGCACAGTGCACTCTTCATTCACTGCTATGGGAGAGCACACTGCGCATGTGCGGTGTGCTCTACTTCACTTCAGGGGTCCTGTTCTGGAGCTGGTCCCAGAGGTGGAACCTGCACCTCACATCGATGGCATATCCTAGCAATATGCCGTCAATGTCCAAGATGGCAATACCCCTTTAATATTTAGGAAACGATCAGTCATTTATCTTAGACGGGTCCTTTATAAATAATTTTTATATCACACAAACATATAAAAGCTACATAATCACAGTAACACTGCATGTTCGGGACCTCTTCACATGTTTTTTTGGAATTGTTCAAAGTCCTGTATGGAGGTCTTGGCAATTTCTTCACAGAAGGTCTGATCAGACATGGACACCAGCTTATCTAAGGAGACATAGATGGGCTGTGTTGGGTCATAGATTGCTCTTCCTAGAAATGTCAGGAATTCGTGTCTTTCCTTAAGTCTCAAGAGGCTGGTATTAAAAACCTGAAAAGCACAAAAAATAAATAAATCAGGCAGTGAAGCATCTACCACTATAGAGAACACATATCAGGAGGTCCTGGCCAGGACGGTCTTTTGTACTACATGGAGCAAAGGGACTCTTGAACACAACTTGCCACCATACAGCCGAGTTCAGGAGGGCACCTGTGGCCACCTACCAGGTGCATAAGTACTTGATGCTCCTACAGTAATTAATGCTGAGAGCGTCAGATCATTATGTACTGTACCCGGCCGGCGGCCATGAGGAGGGCTCAGGTGGCCCCCTGGACGTTAGCCCACCTGGAAATTTCCCTGTAGGGTCTATGGCCAATCCGCCCATCTCTATAGTAATATATTTTTTTCATACAAGCAATGCAAATTTTGAGCGCAATATAATGTCCAATTCCATGAAGCCCAAGAAATGTGATGCAGCAATCGTTATTGGGGTTGTCTCACTTCTGCAAGTGGCGTTTATCATGTAGAGAAAGTTAACACAAGGCACTTACTAATGTATTGTGATTGTCCATATTGCCTCCTTTGCTGGCTGGATTCATTTTTCCATCACATTATACACGTCTCGTTTCTATGGATAGAACTAGGGATGAGCGAATCATATGCCTACTATTTGGTGATTGAATGACCATATTCCCCTCTTCATTTAAAGTACTACTACTTTGTCCCTCAGTCGTGTGCCGCACTTTTATGGTGATGTTTTCCATCTTTTTTTATATATTAATTATATGTATTTAATAAAGATTATTATTATTATATTTTTATAGCCATTTGACACTCAGCGTCTTATTGTGCAGGTTTGCTGGATCGCAGGGTGGTCATAACTAGGGATGAGTGAATTGACTTTGGATGAAACATCCGAAGTCGATTCGCATAAAACTTTGTTCTAATACTGTACTGAGCAGGAGCTCTGTACAGTATTAGAATGTATTGGCTCCGATGAGGAAGTCTCGCGTGACTTCTCATAATAACTTCATAAATTCATTAAGGTTCCATTCACACATCCACAATTCTGTTCCGCGTTTTGCGGAACGGAATTGCAGACTCATACTTTTCCAAGGGGACACACTATGTCCCGCCCAGATCCGGAATTGCGGATCCGCACTTCCCTTCCGCAAAAAATAGAACATGTCTTAACCACAATTGCGGACAAGAAAAGGCATTTTCTATGCGAGTTCCGGCGATGTGTGGTCCGCAAAATGCGGGACGCACATTGCCGGTGTCTGTGTTTTGCGAGATCCGCAAAACACACACGGATGTGTGAATGGAGCCTTATACTGTAAAAAAAACATTTCCCGAACTCGGTTCCGTTCCAAGGTACCACTTGGAACAGAACCAGAGTTCGGAAAATGTTTTTTTACAGTATAAATTTATGAAGTTATTGCGCGAATTCTCGCGAGACTTCGCGGCGCAATAACTTGGGCTCATCGGAGCCAATACATTCTAATACTGTACAGAGCTCCTGCTCAGTACAGTATTAGAAAGAAGTTTTAATGCGAATCGACGTCGGATGTTTCATCCAAAGTCGATTCGCTCATCCCTAGTTATGACCACCCTGCGATCCAGCAAACCTGCACAATAAGTCTCAAATGGCTATAAAAATAATAATAATCTTTATTAAATACATATAATCAATATATTAAAAAGAGATGGAAAACATCACCATAAAAGTGCGGCACACGACTGAGGGACAAAGTAGTAGTACTTTAAATGAAGAGGGGAATATGGTCATTCAATCACCAAATAGTAGGCATATGATTCGCTCATCCCTAGTTATATCCATGGAAACGAGACGTGTATAATGTGATGGAAAAATGAATCCAGCCAGCAAAGGAGGCAATATGGACAATCACAATCCAGTAGTAAGTGCCTTGTGTTAACTTTCTCTACATGATAAACGCCATTTGCTGAAGTGACACAACCCCTTTATAGGGGCCGTCCCATGATTAATTAATAATACAATTCTCGTTAGATCAGGCAAAACTGAACAATTTTTCAATTGGATTCCTTTAATAAAAAATGCTCTTCCTGAGGAACGCTGCTCCCCAGTGCTAAAGAGGCTTGTGCCACAAATCTGCCGGCTGTGACTATGCCTGATGCGTAAGCGTGTAAATGCATCTGGCGGAACGGATGCTCGCAATGTGAAATTACCTGTGGGAAATGAGTGATTAGGTGGTGAGGAATCCCCATCGTATTGTGCACATAATCAAAGGTTTCTGTAAGTTTCCTCTTGTTACCGCCTAACATCTTAGGAACCTTCAGCGCAATGTGTTGTATTTCATTTTTACGAAATCCAAATTCGATTTCAAATACCTACAGAGTGAACAGAAGGGCAGAGAGTTACTAAAAGCAGCATAAGGCTCCATTCACACGTCCGCATTTCTGTTCCGCATTTTGTGGAGAAGAGAATTTGCCAGCCAATAGTATAGAAGAGAATTTCTGGCCACTGGTGGATTGAAAAATGTTTTTTTTTGACTACTTTACAAATCTGATATTTTACAACCTCCCCAAAACACAGAAGCGAAACTGGTCAACGCATGCCGCAATGAAGAGAGAAGTGAAAAGAGCCTTGAGAGCCGCCTCTTCTACCTTCAGATTCTCTTTTATGGGTTCAAGGCTGCCGGTTATAATCCTTGGAAGACGCGTTACCAATTCCCGAGTCTGCACAAAGGGTAAAAGAATAACAATGTCATCTCATCTATACGTTCTGAATAACAATGGCTATAAAGTCATTACATTTAAAATCCAGCATTTTTGTAATATATGTTAATTTTCTAGTCCCTGCAAATCTAAAAAATAAATAAATTCGGAAGTGCAGTAAATCTCCTGTTGCCGCCTCCAGGCCACCTGCTGCCCATTTATATTGTACTCAGCTCAGCCGAATAACACACAACCATATAAACTGTTGAATGAACAGACTATTGGGTCTTCACAGTACAGTACAGAGACAGAAAGGAAACGTAACAGATACAGATCCATCAACAGCAGCGTAGGCGTCTTTCACATTTGCGTTACCAGTCTCTGGCAGGCTGTTCCGGCAAAAAACGCTCTGGACCCGGCGTAGATAGATGTTACCGCAATGGCCCCCGTCCCCATAGACTATAATAGGATCTGACAGAGATCCACATATTACCTGGCAAATATGCCGGGATTCGGCCAGACGGAAACCGTTGCGTGAAGCGTTTTTTGTCCAGCTGAATTCTGGCATACTGATCCCATTATAGTAATTATAGTCAACGCGGCCGCCGAGCATTGCGGTAACATCCAGCTATGGCCTGTTTCACACTTGCGTTGTTGTTTTCCGGGATTGAGATCTGGCGGAGGATCCTAATACAGGAAAAGAACGGTTCCGTTTAGGCCTCATGCATTCTAAATGGAAAGAGATCCGTTCAGGAGGCATCAGGACGTCTTCTGTTCTGTCAGCACTCAGTTTTGTGACCGGATACAAAACCGCTGCAGCTGCAGTTTTGCGTCCAGTCATAAAAAGAAAAAATGTATCCAGCAATGTAAATGGTGACGTGTCCGTTTTTTTTAGGTCACCCATTGACTTTCAATGTATGTAGTGACAGATCATTTGTTTTCCCGTTTAGATTTCACACAACTGCTTCCTAACGGAACGGATGCATCCTGATGTGCACAATCAAAACTGACCGGTTTAATTCCGGTATTGGGATCCTCTGCCGGATCTCATTACCGGAATTAACACCGCAAGTGTGAAAGTAGCCTATGCCAGAACCAGAGATACCCAGAAGGGTGTTCTCCGCCAGAAGAGCCTGTCGGAGACTGGTAACACTAGTGTGAAACTACAGCGCATGATGATTCGAGTACAGTACACTAGATCCCCAATCAGACAGGAACTGAATGTATCATAAAATACTATGATGCAGTCAGGAAACCGCGGTCAGTCCAGGAGATGCAGCCCACACAGGCCGTGTTTCACGGACCAAGTGCGGTCATGTGAATCAGACCTAAAGAGATAAAGAATTTTTATTTATTTTTTTCTCACTGAATTCACAGCTATCCTCGGCGTAAACTGACATGCCGTGGACTTAAAATCTGCACTGCAGGAACATTTACGCTGCAGATTCTTTTAAAAAAAATTTGTGGATGAGATTTTTATAAATGTCATCCACTTTGCAAGTATTGTACAACACAGTGGATTTGCCGCATAAAAATCTACAGTGTATATGTCCCGTGCGGACACAGTTGATGCTTTTTTTGTGCTAGTCCCTTGGCATTCTTTTTCATTTGTCGTATGCTCTGCACGTGATGTTTTGTCAACATTTTCCCAGTGACTTCTGTAAAGAAAAATTAAAATGAAATCTGGAAAAAAAAAAAAATGTAGTGTAACTAAAGGTACTTTCACACTTGCGTTTCCGGCATTGAGTTCCATCCTAGGGGGTCAATCCTGGAAAAAAACTGATCAGGTTCATCCTAATGCATTCTGAATGGAAAGCATTCCGTTCAGTATGCATCAGTTCAGTCAGTCTTACGTTTTTTGGACGGAGAAAATACCGCAGTATTTTCTCAGTCCAAAATTCCGGAACACATGCCGGATCCGGCATTAATTACCATTGAAATGTGTTAGTGCCAGATCCGGCATTAAAATAACCACATTGACGGACCCGGTCTTCTGGTCTGCGCATCCGCAGACCTTTAAAAATGTGAAAAAGATAAATACTGGATCGGTTTTTCTGGATGACAACCGGAGAGACGGATCCGGTATTGCAATGCATTTGTGAGACGGATCCGTCTACAAGTGGTATCCGCTTGCATACAGATTGCCGGAATCCAGCCACATAAGTGTGAAAGTACCCTTAAAATGCCAAAAAAAAAAAAGTATGACTTTCATAATGGCCCGCATATTAGGGATCTGCATACTAAGGGTACTTTCACACTAGCGTTTTGGATTCCGTTTGTGAGATCCGTTTCAGGGCTCTCACAAACGGTCCAAAACGGATCAGTTAAGACCCAATGCATTCTGAATGGATAAGGATCCGTTCAGAATGCATCAGTTCGGCTCCATTCCGCTTCTATTCTGTTTTGGAGGCGGACACCAAAACGCAACATGCAGCATTTTGGTGTCCGTCTGAAGAGGCGGAGCCTTACGGATCTGTTTTCAATGACACAATATGGTGCATTTGAAAACGGATCCGTTCCCCATTGACTTTCAATGTAATTAAAAACGGATCAGTTTTGGACTTTGTCATTTTTCTTTTAACTAATGCAAACGGATCCGTTCTGAACGGATACAAACGTTTGCATTATAGGTGCGGATCCGTCTGTGCAAATAAACAGACGGATCCGCACCAACGCAAGTGTCAAAGTACCCCAAGTAGTGTTCTTGGTATCTCATTTAAAGTTCACAACAAACTGGAGTCCCAACATGCATACTCGCTTGGCTGTACTCGGGGCTCCCAGAGAAGTGACTGGTGCATGCTGGGAGTTGTAGTTTCACAACAGCTGGAGTGCCAGAGGTTGCTGATCCCTGAAATACACGGCTACTAGAAAACCAATGTTCCAATATATAGTTTCTGCATCGATTCCTTACAAGTTTCAACGTCTCTGCTTGCTTTGCTGTCATTCAATAGGACCCTTCACTGCTTACTTGACTTTATAAGGCTGGGGCTACGTGGCGAAATAAGTCACCCGACACCGCATCTAATGATTGGCCATGGTGTTGTAATGCAACGTGACAGTCACAAAAAAATCCAGAGCTGATGGATTTTGGGTCAGATGTGACTCAGGCTGAGGCTTCCTGGCGACATGGGTCGGGCATGTTGCATCCAGTTCACATTAATAGGGCATCTGTCAGCAGATTCGTCCCTATGACACTGGCTGACCTGTTACATGTGCGCTTGGCAGCTGAAGGCATCTGTGTTGGTCCCATGTTCATATGTGCCCGCATTGCTGAGAAAAATTAAGTTTTAATATATGCAAATGAGGCTCTAGGAGCAACGGGGGCGTTGTCGTTACACCTAGAGGTTCCATTTTTTCTGCAACTGCCACACATATTTTTTTTGTCAATCGAATTTTCTGCGGCGCATGTCCCTGCGTAGTCCGGTTATAAGGCTGCCATTACAAACTGTGGATTTTGTTGCAGAAATTTCCAGAACTGAAAATCTGTTCCATTGATTTGGGCGGCGAGCACTTGGATTTCTGCAATCCCTATTCAGGTGAATGAAACGCATTGTGAGTCACGGAAATTTCTGCAACAAAATCCGCAGTGTGTGAAGGCAGCCTAAGGGCTCATGCACACGAACGTTGTTTGGGTCCACATACGAGCCATATATTTGCGGTTCGGATGCGGACCCATTCACTTCAATGGGGCACAAAAGATGCTGACAGCACTCTGCGTGCTGTCAACATCCGTATGTCCGTTCCGTGGCCCCGCAAAAGAAATAGAACATGTCTTATTCTTGTCCGTTTGCGGACAAGAATAGGCCTTTCTATAATGGCCGACCCATTCCGTTCTGCAAATTGCGGAACTCACACGGACGGCATCTGTGTGTTGCGAATCGGCAATTTGCGGAGCGCAAAACATGGCACGGTCATGTGCATGAGCCCCAAACCTGTGGTCATGTAAGGGCTCATGCACACAAACTTATTTTGTTTCCGTGCCCGTTCAGGTTTTTTTGCACCTCGTATGCAGAACCATTCACTTCAGTAGGGCTGGAAAAAAATAAATCGGATTCTATTTCAGTATGTCTGTTCCGCAAAAACAATAGAGCATGTCCTATTATTGTGCGCATTACGGACAAGGATAGGACTGTTTTATTAGGGGTCAGCTGTTCCGTTTCGTAAAATACGGAATGCACACGGACGTCATCCGTATTTTTTACGGATCTGTGTTTTGCGGACCGCAAAATACATAACGTCGTGTGCATGAGCCCTAAGACTCATACATAGTTACTGCAGTGTCTTGTAACGAGCTGTGCCCCTGTGTGATCATTACACGGCCAGGACACGTTTTTATCCCCTGAACACAAGCTACGAAAGTCCTATTGAACGCTAGCAAGCAGAGATCTTAAAAACCGCGAGGAATTGATACAGAACGTTTCCTAACTTCTCCTTTTACAATGGACTAACTTTATTTGCTGAAACCAGAGCGCCCCTTTAACATCACGGCTCATGACACAGTTTAATTAGGGCCAATAACGAGACAATGTGAACTTGCACGTATTAGGTAATTTTCTGTAAATGATCAGGGGCTGCTGTAGGTGGCGCTGTACACCAAAGCGTACGACAAACCAAACACAGGAAAAGCAAACACGACAAGGATCTTATGCCAACACATTCTTACCCTCTCGCCACTGAGTCCTAGTTCTTTCTGAAAGAAGCCCAGGCGGTTATCGAGTCTTTCCACAGAAAAGTTGAGTAAATAGGGGGCGCGGGAGATCATTCTTGCGATCGCATGCCTGCTGAATTTTTTAGAGCTCAGGTAAGCCACCCTGCAGGGATAAGATCACAGCTGATTACCTGGTGATCTCCAGACCGGCGTGAGAAGGCGCTCGCTGCTCGCCAGAGTCAGATCCTTACAATGAACAATACAAATATATTGGGTTTCAAGCTGTTTTTAGCACAAAAAATATGAATGAATGCAGTGAAAATGAATTATGATGATGCATTACCGTTCTGATCCATGGGCACAAGGACAGGACTATTGAAAGGGCCACTTCCCTCAAATACAAGTGACTTTTTTCAATACCTACAGATATGGATGTATTCTTTCATATCCTGATAGAATGAGACGGGTTAGATTGATGCTATATACAAAGTTGCATTATCATAGTTTCCAGTGATCCCGGGTACTGGGTGGCTAAAGACTGCAATGCAGCATGGAAAAGGGGGAAATATACCCCAAAGTGGATGGATTATGGCAGTTTTCTGGACATTTTAGGTTGGTCAAAGGGATGGTCGTTACCTTGGTGGACCTTAAAAAGCATCGTTCAGCAGAATCAACCTTATTAAAGGGGTTATCCAAGACTATAAAAAGCTCCCCCATATGCCGGGCCCCTCACAATGAATATACTTACCTGGCTCCCCGCACCACCGCTGTTGCTTCTCCCCGTGCGCGGATGAAAACAACCGGTGTCGAGCGGGGAGCAGCCAATGGCATGCGGGGACGAGACCCCCTAGCATCACGGGTGACATTAGGGAGGCTTGTCCCCGTCCCCGCCGTCTGTTGGTTGCTCCTCGCTCGACACCGGTTGTTTTCATCCGCGCACGGGGAGAAGTAGCAGCAGCGGAGGTGCGGGGACCAGGAGCGGCGCAGGGAGCGGGGACCCAGGTAAGTAGAATAAGTGCGAGGGGCCCGGCGTATCAGGGAGCTTTTTATAGTATCGGATAACCCCTTTAAACCGGGCATGCTGTCTGGTAGAGTTGATCCTGCTGATTAAAATGATACCAGCCTTATAAAAAAAATGAAGGTCTGAGAAAAAGATACTTTTAGGCCTCTTTCACACGAGAGAGTGTTCTGTCCGCATGTGATGCGTGTTGTGAACGGATAGCATCCGGACTGAATCCTGACTCATTCACTTCAGTGGGTTTGTGCACACGAGCATCGCTTTTCACGTATCATCTTTGTGTTCAGGAAAAATTGCGGCGTGTTCTATATTGTGCTTTTCTCAGCTCTGGCTCCATAGAAGTGAATGGGGCTTGTGTGAAAAAACGGAAGGTATCCTGATGCAATGCATTTTTCACTGAGGGGTGCTGGAGATGTAGATTCTTATTCCTCAGTTTTTCGTCATGCGCGTGAAAAAAACCTCAATAAAACTAAGTGCATCAGAGCAGAAAAAAAAAACACGCGCTGAACGCAATTGCGGACAAGACTTGTGTGCGAAACAATCAGTTATTTCTTGAACAGATCCTGACACAATCCGTAGTTTTAATGCACCGAGAGGCGGGGTGCGGACCCTCTGTGCACCTCAGCTTTCCAGTGCTGGCCCAAGCCTCATCGCTTCATAAAGAATAAAAGCCTTTTTTTCTAGGGAACACCGCAACCGATTTTCACAAGACAGCGATAATTTTAATCAGCAGAATCCACCCTGCCAGGCAGTATGTCTGGTCTAATCGCGTTGATCCTGCTGACAGGCGCCCTTTAACCCTTTAGATACCAGAGTTTTTTTTTTTGCATTTTCATTTTTCTTCCCCGTCTTCCCGGAGCCATATTTTTTTTTTTTTTTATTGACAGCCAGATGAGGGCTTGTTTTTGCAGGACAAGTTGCACTTTCTATAAGCTCTAACTTGATTGGGCACCTGAACGTTTCTAATATTCATCAGGTCTTATGGATTATGGCTGTGGAGGCAGCCATATCTGCTTACCTGGCTAGATACAAACATGAGGATTACGATGAACTACTGCCATGTGATCTGCTTAAGGTGTCCCCACACGTGGCACAGCTGCGGATTTTGGTGCAGAATTTTCCACGTGGAATAGAACGGGGATTTCTTCAGCATCAGAAAATCCATTTTTTACTCTGCGGACTGTTAGTTCCTCAGCAGAACACAGCGCAGGGATTGACACTTTGCAGCCCCACAGGATAACATGGGGGAAGTCTTCATGTTGCTTCTGGCAGAAAATTCTGCCACGTGTTGAGGTCATCCTAACAAGGACCACGTTTGCAAACTCTACCACCTCAGATTCCAATTTATCTTCTACATGATGGAAAATATCTGACTCTATAGCCATCACAACTAGAACTGTGCATCATTTCTGGAGTGTGTGAGCTGCATCCAACATTGTAGAGCTAACCTAGATCTGGTTTAATTGTGAGAGTTCATGCAGCTCATGCCTCCATCTTCCCACATAACCTCCGGCTGCACGTCAACATGGGATTTTTAGGTCTGAAACACTGTGGTGGTTTATTTCTCACAGGGGTATTCAAGGATTTTGCCATTGATGGCTTATTCTCAGGATACACCATCTGATGGGGGCAATGCTGCTGCAACCAGCTATTTCACAATGGACGGTGCGGTGTAGTTTTGGTGCTGACTTATGGAGCCAGAGCCACTACAGAACAACTGATCGGCAGGGATTCAGGGTGCTGGACCCCCGGTGATCAGCTGTGTAGCTCTGGCCATTAGTCAGCAGTCAGCTCTGTCCACTGTGCAGTGGACATAGCTGGTTACTGCAGCATTGCTCCCATTCGATTCAATGGGAGCAGGAATGCAGTAACCAGCTCCATCTGTTACACAGTGGATGTAGCTGTGAAGTTCCCGCAGGGCCTATGATTGGTGGGGGTGCATCTCTGTCAATCATATACTGATGGGCTATGCTGTGGTTAGGCCATCTACAGTAAAATCCTGGAATAGTTAACCCTTTCAATAGTTAATCTTTATAGGGGTTTGAGCTCCGTTTTTCAGATACAGAGTTTAAAATTATTATTATTTATTATTAAAGCGCCATTCATTCCATGGCGCTGTACATATGAAAAGGGTTATACATACATAATACAGACAATTGCACTAAGTATGAACAAGACGCGTTACAAACTGGTACAGAAGGAGAGAGGGCCCTGCCCAGAAGGGCTTACAATCTACAAGGTATGGAGGAAGGACACAGTAGGTGAATTCCCAACATACCTACAGATTTAAAACAGGATGGCAGCCGCTAGAGGGCACATGGAAGCTTTACTGCAGCCCGAGCTCGGTGTATGCAGTAGGCTCTTAAGCTCCCCCTAGTGGTGACTGCAGGTAGCAAGTATGTTGTCTCTCTAGGGGATTTGAAACTCTGTATATGAAAAACACAGCTCTAACCCCTATAAGGTTAGTTTATAATAAAACAGAAAAGAATTTTGAACTAATTAAAAAAGCCAACTGTTTTTGCAGGGTGGACAATCATTTCGAGCTCAGTCACACATAACAGGCTTAGGAAGAGGCCGCAGCTATTCCTAAGAGGCTGCTTTCATGGACCGAATTAACAAAGAACTTGCAAAGCAAAGTATGAGCCCATCATGCAGTTGTTTCAAATACCTCAATTTAGAACCTCCTCTAGAGGGGTTAATAAACTGACTACTATTTCCTAGGCATCATCATGTTAATCAGTAGCGGTTGGCAAATTATTTTGCCCAACTCAAATTTCATCAGTCGCCCGGCTATAGCATGCATTGGCAAACTGATTCACCAGAAAGAAGGCTGGCCATACACGAGATACCCGTCGGCTGACTTTCTCTCGCAACCCGTCTGCCGAGTGTGCATGTGGCTGCTATCTCCTCAAGAACAAAAGGATTGGGTAAGGCCTATTGCACACGAACGTTTTTTTTTTGCGAGTGTACAGGCCATTTTTTGCGTTCCGTATACGGTGCATATATGGAACCATTCATTTCAATGGGTCCGAAAAAAAAAAACGGAAGTGTCTCTGTGTGCATTCCGTTCCGTTAAAAGATAGAACTTGTCCTATTAGACCTAATTCACACGTCCGCAATCTACGTCTGCACCCGTTCCGCTTTTTTTTTGAATGGGGACGTGATGGATGCGGAGAGCACACGATCTTCCGGACGGCAACTCCGCAAAAATATAGAGCATGTCCTATTCTTGCCCGCAATTGTGGACAAGTATAGGCATCTATATAGGGCTGGTGGCAAGGTGTTTTGCGGATCCGCAAAACACTACGGACGTGTGAATAAGGCCTTATTGTCTGCATCATGGACAAGGATAGTGCTGTTCTATTAGGGGCCAGATGTTCCGTTCTGCAAAAAATGGAATGCACACGGCTGTCATCCGTTTTTTTTGCGGACCGCAAAATACTGAAAAAGCCATGCGGTCTTGTGCAATATGCCTAAGTTGAAATCCAACTGTCCGATCCATATCCCCCCAACATCTGCTGATGAGGAGCAGAGTGGGAATCCCACATATACACATTTGATGGTAGGTCCACGTAATACTGCGCATCTAATGGGTATGGCCAGCTATAGATTTACAATAAAAAGCACATGAATAATAAGGCTGGCACCGCTAAGCCCTGTCATTACGTGCCTCACACCCATACATCATAATACACCAAGAAAAAGAAGGTGTGTAATCAAATCCTATCTGTAGAAATAATGTCACTACTTCATTTGCAGCACTCGCAGTACAAAAGATAACACACTTAAAGGGACACCACTATCCACATATTCTCTCACATGTTAACAGCCTATAGGCGAATATCCTGTCATTTCTTTTGGGGAAAAAAATGGAAAGATGGTTTTATGGCTATTTTTTTTTCACACACCTAGGTTTAGAGGAGGAAAATATATTTTTCATCACACCTCAGATCAGATTCCTCAATCTTCATCAGACCCCCACAACTGGCCGCCAATCCTCATCAGACTGCAGATCACAACTCCATTCTTCATCCAACCACCAGTAGGCTACATGTACACGACCACACACGGCCATTTTGCATCAGTGTGTGCATCCATTTTCTGTCCGTGTGTCCGTTTTGCATCAGTTTTTCATGTCCATTAAAAACGGACATGAAAAATGGATGAATTTGATTGGCAGTTATTTCTAGACCCACCTTTCTGAGAACACCCGCAGGATGGTAGGTCCCCAGCTAAAATAATGCCCCCCATAGTGTAGGAATTTTTTTTTTTTTTGCTGCCCCCAGCTTTAATAATGCCCCCATGTAGGCCCCAGCTAAAATAATGTCTCCCACAGTGTAAATAATTTTTTTATAGTGCCCCCAGCTTTACCATGTCCTATTTTTTGACGGACGCTATTCACTGGCCATTAAAAAAACGGCCATGTGAATAGCCCCGTAGACTTTTACTGGTGCTAAAAATGGCCGTTACTTAGACGGCCGTTACATGGCCATTTTTCACTGTCGTGTGCATGAGGCCTTAGACCTCCCAAAAAATAATAAATAAATAAACAAACTCACCTCTTCTGCACTCGTCGCACACTCACCGCTCCCTGGTCTTCTGCTGGCACCTCGCTGCACTGTGACGTGACATTGCACAGCGTCAGGTGATAGCGCGCGCTTACACTGTGCAACGTCAGGTCACAGCACATAGAAGAAGACCGGGAGCAGTGAGTACAGCCAGCAAATGGAGCACTGTATTCACCGCTGCCCAGTCCTACTGTGTTTTCATAATGGAAGCACTCACTAGCATTCACTTCATAAGACACAATGCCATTTTCCCTTCACTTTTTTGGGGAGAAAAAGTACCTATTATGGTGCTGGAAATAGAGTAATTTTTTCAAGTCACTCCATGTATTCTACGTCTTGTCTTGGCTCTTTAACTTCCACCTTTGTTTGGGCTTTTGGCAGAGCAAACAGCATCGCTAGACTTTCTCAGTCAGACCATTCACTGCGCCAGAGAGCTCCCCCCCTGTAGTGACTCTTATTACAGCATCAGACATTACACTAATCAATGAAATCATTATCTAGGGCTATAAAGAGAATAGATGATAAATCCTGGAAGCAAATAAAAGTACACCGACGGCTCAGCTGATCCGTACAGTGGACAAGTGCCAGTGCTACAATCCTGCCGGTGGCCTGACACCAGACCCAAAAAGTTATAGAACACATTTTTATGTGGATTGGCACTCTTGCAAAATGGCAATCAAATAAATATAAATGTAAAATAAATAAAATGGATAGATACTAGGGGGGTCATTTATTAAAACCGGCGGTCTTAATAAACTCCTATACCTGGCGGTGGATCCGCCAGAGTTAGGAAGAGCCGCAGGCCGGTCCATAACTTTGGCGCATCCGAAGTCAGTTCTAAATGCAAGACAGATTCCGGACTGTCTTACATTTAGTCCTTTCCCTTTGCCTGAAATGGGCATAGAAAGTGTTAAATGATACGGCCCGTCCCCTTCCCACGCCACTTTTTAGACCCAGAGTGAGCAGGCAAAAGTCGCAGATTGCCGCGCAACAAACCGTTGTGCTGCAATCTGTGCCTGAAATACGCCTAATATAGGTGTATTCCATTTTCATAAGTGACCCCCTAAGGCTGGGTTCAGACTTGCGCGTTTTACAGCGCGATCAAACGCGCTGTAAAACGCTCAACACATGAAAACCAATTCTTCCCTATGGCCCTGGTTCTCACTTGAGCGTTTTACAGCGCGTTTGAACGCGCTGAAAAACGACCTACGCTCAAAAAAGTTC
This sequence comes from Bufotes viridis, assembly GCA_033119425.1. Lineage (NCBI taxonomy): Eukaryota > Metazoa > Chordata > Amphibia > Anura > Bufonidae > Bufotes > Bufotes viridis. The sequence goes on from CM065593.1 coordinate 70,645,609, forward strand.
TTGAGCATCTTTGGGGCGTCTTGTCGCGCGTATTGTGATTGACGCCACAGTAGTCAATCACACGAATGCGCGTACGACGCGCGTTTCCAAAAATGCGCTGTAATACGCGCGACAGAAACGCGCGTTTTATGCGCGTATCAAATACGCGCAAGTCTGAACCCAGCCTAATCCTGGGTTCACACCTGAGCGTTTCTGAGACGCGCGTTTTTGGCAATAGTAAACGCGCGTTTTACGCGTGTTTGTGTGATTGACTGCAGTGTTGTCCAATGACCAAATATCCCTGTCTATATGAAGTTTGGCCAATCAGAGTGCATTATGCAAAAACTGTGCCTAGCACCTGGGGTTTGGCCTTTCCAGCATGTTGCAAATTCATAAACGCGCGTTCGAACGCATGTTTTCAGTGTCAAAAACGCGCAAAATACAAGCGTTGCGCGTTCCCATGGAAGTCTATGGGCCAAAACGCGCGACTAACGCCCCAAAAAAAGCTCAAGTACTTGTTTATGCGTTGGGCGTTTTTCAGCGCGTTCGAACGCGCTGTAAAACACGAAAATGTGAACCAGTCCCATAGGGAAGCATTGGTTTGCATCGGTTATGCGTTTTACAGCGCGTTTGAACGCACTGTAAAACGCGCAAGTGTGAACTGAGGGTAAGTGTTTATATATTTAGTCTGAACAGCTAGTATCTATCCGTCCAGTTTATTTACATTTATATCTATCTGCCATTTTGCGAGAGTGCCAATTCACAATAACACTAGATGATAAATCCTGTAGAATTCTATAGCTGAGAAAATATGATATCAGAGGGCATGTCAGCCCTGCTGGAGGAGGGTGTGAGGACAAACTGTGGACCCCTCAGAGGAAACGCTACCTCCTCCATACAGAACCACGCTTACTTCTCATGCCGGGGCTAACAGGCAAGTGCTGGTTTGGTAGGCTCCATTATTTAGCGGATTTACTATATACTTATATTTCAGCCAGTGATTGGAGTTTCGGTTTGGTTGGCACTAGATCGGCGTCCCAAGATTAATGCAAAAAAATAAAAAACAATCAGACATCATGCAGTACATGACAATCTTTCTAAGAAAGCTAGAACCAGCCCTGCACCTCACATGGATCCAGGCGTGGGACGTGTCTTTTCTGCTACAGCTCAGGAGTAGGGATGTGTTTCGGCGTAAAAGGTTCCGGTTATCTAAAAATTCTGTTATGGATTCCATTACCACAGACCATAAGTGATGGTCCGCGGTAGAATTCTTAGATAACCCGAACCCTGTACACCGAACTTGAAACAGAAGTTTACTCAACACTACTCAGGAGACGTGTCCTTTCTGCTGCATCTCTCTGCCCATCACATCTCAGGGATTGTGTGTCCTTTCTGCTGCAGCTCTCTGCCCATCACATCTCAGGGAGTGTGTCCATTCTGCTGCAGCTCGCTTCTTATAATAGTCACTTCTTTAATAGTAGATATGCCTGGCCGCAGTTGAAGAATGGAACTGAGCATGTGTGGCCACTTCGCCAATGTTACTGAGGTGGACAGATGGTATGAAAAAGAACATACAGCAGGTGGCGCTGCACAGATATCATTTATTGAATAACTCAGCGGCTATGGTAAATTTTTAATTACATGTGATTACAAAAGTATTCAGCTCCAAGTGCTGGTTTGAAAAATACTAAATATTTTTCATGGGACAACGGCGAAATGTGTTGTGTCACACTGCAACCATCAATTACTACTGGTGTAGTGTGCGACACACCACATTCACGGACAATCCAACACTGTTGATTATTTTTGGTTGTGTAAGACTTTGTTACCATAGACAAGTGTGACTGCGACTTACCTGCGACTATTCTGCGATTTGGTTTATTTTTACAGCCAATTCACAGCTCTAGGTCAGTCATGCGGCAGAAACTTGCAGACGAATCATACAAATGTTTTTTTCCTGCATGACTGTCGTAGAGCCCCAGCCGAAGATTGCGAGTGCTGAGAATTAGGCTACATGCACACAACCGTATGCGTTTTGCGGTCCGCAAAAAAAATGGATGACGTTTCGTATGGCATCCATTTTTTTTGCGGATCCTTTATTTTTGCGGCTCCATTGTAATAACGCCTATCCTTGTCCGCAAACTAGAAAAAAATAGGACATGCTCTATTGCGGATGGCACATGGTGTGCTGTCCGCATTTTTTGCGGACCCATTGAAATGAATCTGTCCGCATCCTATCAGCAAAAAAAAAAAAAAAAACGGAACGGACAGGGAAATAAATTACGGTCGTGTGCATGAAGCCTTAAAGGGGTTTTCCCAGGATTTTTTAACTGGATAGGTCATCAGTATCTAATCGGTGAGGATCTGACACCCGGGACCCCCACCGATCAGCTTCTTGACAGAGAAGCGGCGCTCGCAGTAGCGCCGCGGCCTTCTCTGTGCTCACCAATCATAGCGCCATACATTGTATAGCAGTGGGGCTGAGCTGCGCCTAGTCCATGTGACCAATGTACGGTGATGTCGCTAGTCTAGAAAAAGGCCATGTGACTGATGAACGCGACATCACATGCCCTAGGCAAAGCTGCGAGAAAGCCGCGGCGCTACTGCGAGTGCTTTCTCAAACAGTTACGTGTCGGGACCCCCATCATCCAGATACTGATGACCTATCCAGAGGATAGTTTATCCGTCAAAAAATCCCAGAATAATTTATATGAACAGCTGAATGGATTCTCTCACTGTATTCTATAAGCCGGCAGAGAAATCATAGGAATCTGCAATGTGAGAAAATGTCCAAGCCGCTGAATGTCAATGAAATGCAGCTGTAGGAAGAAAATGCTAATGATCCGAGATAAGCCTGTGTGCTCATGATCTACCTGCTAGAACACACCCTGACACGGCGGGATTCTGTTGGGTAGAATGTCGTATAATCGCCTGGTACAAGTGTCATTGTGTAAAGTTTGGCAGGAAGTCTGATAACACACACACATATCTGTCCTGACTTGCCCGACGCCATTTTCATGTGCACCGGTGGAACAGAACAGATAATAGGAAAAAGTATCAGCGAGTGACGAGTAAACACGGCATACTCCACGGACATTTGTCCGGGCTTCTACAACCTCCATGAAATTGACAAGTTAGCCATGTGCAAGCAACTGTTCAAGGTTATCAGGCATGGCACGGCAGAGAGACGCGGCACACGGCGTCCTTCAATGTGAAAAAATGGACCTAAACAACTTCTCTGGAAATCATCCCAAGTACTTTAGGTTTAGTGCTCACTGAACTCTTCCTAGGGACGGTATTAGTCTGTGGACGGAACACCAGTTGCGGATTGGGGGCTTAAAGTGGCCCCGTGTTGTAGGAGGGTCCAAACTAACAGGCAATGTACCACAGTGCAGCACAAAATACCACCGCAGCAAAACCAAATACCACAGTGCAGCACAAAATACCACCGCAGCAAAACCAAATACCACAGTGCAGCACAAAATACCACCGCAGCAAAACCAAATACCACAGTGCAGCACAAAATACCACCGCAGCAAAACCAAATATCACAGTGCAGCACAAAATACCACCGCAGCAAAACCAAATATCACAGTGCAGCACAAATTACCACCGCATCAAAACCAAATATCACAGTGCAGCGCAAAATACCACCGCAGCAAAACCAAATATCACAGTGCAGCACAAAATACCACCGCAGCAAAACCAAATACCACAGTGCAGCGCAAAATACCACCGCAGCAAAACCAAATATCACAGTGCAGCACAAAATACCACCCCAGCAAAACCAAATACCACAGTGCAGCACAAAATACCGCCGCAGCAAAACCAAATATCACAGTGCAGCACAAAATACCACCCCAGCAAAACCAAATATCACAGTGCAGCACAAAATATTGCCACCCCCGCCGCAGTATTCAATGGTCTCTTTGTCCTAAGGATAACAATACAGCTGAACTCAGGAGCCAGGTACATAAGTACCTGATGCTCCTAGCAGTGAGGAGGGCATGGGCTGTCCCATGGGTATTGGCCCACTGGTAAAATTCCCTGTAGGGTCTATAGTAGTCTGCCCCTGAGGAACACTTATGAGGTGCTCTCCTCTTCATCCTTTCAGCTGCAGATCCGCCATTTCCAGACTCTTGTTTTGTCATCCAAGATGGCGGCACCTTTTCTCAGACAACCTGATGAATACTATGCATCGGTAGTCCAAGACACTTCATGCTGCCCTCCGATTGCGAGCATTGCTGGCCAATCCAAGAGTAAGGCCAGAAAAGCAGGAAGTATCTTGGCCCACCAATGCATAGTGTGCATCAGGTAATCTGAGAAGCGGTGCGGCCATCTTTGATGAGAAAGGAGAAGCCCAGGAAATGGTGGATTTGCAGCATCTCCTGGATCGGCTGCGGCTCCTCTGACACAAACTGATTGCATTATAGGCTTTCCTCTATGTACATGAGATTTTATAAAACACCTCCCAAGCATCTAATTTTTGGTGGGATTGCCTTGCAAAATGAATCTTAAAGGGGTTGGGGCTGCCTCCCCCTCACAGATGTTGTATTTACCTAGCTTCCTGGCATCCGCGTCGCTTCTGATGCCCCGTTGCATGGATGAAAACATCCGGCGGACAAGAATAGGCATTCTCTATATAACGCAATTTGTGGACCGCAAAACACTTACGGTCATGTGAATGCACCCTTGGAGAGGGTTTTACCAATAAATAGGTAAAATCTCAACACCATATTGAACTTTAGGATTTTTCCAACACAACAACATGAAGACTAATTTCTTGCTTAAATTACAGACTGTGCAAAACACAAGATGGACACCAGCTGGGAGGGTTACTTCTAGCCACATAACTACTACTGCCCAGAATCTCAAGGAAAGAACATACGATGGCAGCAAACAACAGGTGAGTCCCTGCAGCATCCCATGCATCGCTTGCCCTCCTCGATGCTTCTTTGTAGAGCTTTCTAACTGCATCAAATCCAAATGGACAAGTCATAACCCAAGGCAGTGTCTAATAGGATGTCAGTATAACACAGACAGACATAATACACTGCAATACAGAAGTACTACAGTGTATTATATGAGCAACCGAGTTCACAGAATTTCAAGTGCCCATAGTGGAACCAAAATATAAAGTATCTAATATCTATAGATTATCTAAAAGTTTGCTTATTGCATAGTAAAGTTCTTCAATTTTCCAATATACTTTCTGTATTGATTCCTCATGGTTTTCCAAGATTCTGATATTGATGACGTTTACTGAGGATAGGTCATTAATATCAGATCGGTCGGGATCCTAGATGTTGGACCCCAGCTCTTTGAAGAAGCAGTTCCGCTCCAGTGAGCCGTGCAGCTGCTTCCTAGACCAATTACATCATGTTTGTTGGTGACGCGGCCTAGGCACAGCTCGGTCCCATTCAGTTAAATGGGGCTGAGCTGCAATACCAAGAATGGCCGAATGGCAGTGTGCCTGGTAAGCTGTGAAGAAGCTGCAGCACTCACATAGCGCTGTGGCCTCTTCAAACAGCTGACATGCGGGGGTCCTGGATATCAGACCCCCGCCAAAGATAGGTCAGCAATATCAGAATCTCAGAAAACACCCTTTAATTTGCTGAAGCTGTAATACCCTTTTAATAAATGTGCCACATTTTCCCCCTTCTCTTTCCTTGAAAAGGCAGTCATAAAAGTGTCAAAAACACATAATAAATTTACATAGTTTACATGATGACTGGTACATTTAAATGGTCACTGCTGTTTCAACAAACTCTGCATAGATCAATAGAACAGGTGAATATAAGAAACTTTATAATATATCTTATCAGACAAAAACACCTTCTCGTCTTCAGGAACTAGATGGACTGCCAGTTCACTGAAGGATCAGATTACATGCTGCCCATAGAAATCTATGGAGAAGGAAGGTGGAAGAGGGGAATGAGATAATAACTGGAGAAAAAGGCATTTTCTCTGTCAAAATATATTACAAAGTTTCTTATATTAACTTGTACTACGGATTTATGCAAAGTTTCTTGAAATGTTAGCAGACTTTTAAATGTAATAAAAAGAGCACCAAAATGTTTTTTTTTTTAAGATTTTTTTTTCTATGCTACATTTTTGTTACAAAAACCATGTATATGCAGCTGCTGAAGCTGACACTATTGCTCCAGTTGGCATGCCATCAAATTGTCTTTTCAAAGGAACTAATAAGAAATCACTGAAAACAATAGAACGCACATAACAATAGATAAAAAAATTATATATAGACTAAGGTGATACATATAGCTGGGCTTACTGTTCCTCTCATTCGATGCTTGACTGCACACAGACATATTAGGTAGCAGCCTAGTATATGTGCAGGGTCTGCTCTCCCAAATGTAGATGCCCAATGAGACAGTGTCAAATAGAGTAGGTTTCTGTAGGACAGATCACCTTGCCGTGGTAGGCAGGCACAGGTGTGTTTTAATCAAAATCTCAGCTTTTATCATGTCAGAATGAGGTGTTTTAGTAATTTGTCATCATTTTTATATCTATTGTTGTGTGAGTGCTATGATTTTCATTGATTTCTCTTTTCTTTTTTTTTATGTGACCAGGCACATTTGCATATTCATTTATCATATTGTGCAGGATGTGTTTATCCTTTTTAGTCATTTTTTTTTAAATAGTGTTAGGAACTAAAAATAATTTAAAAAAAAAAAAATCTTAATATATATAAAAAAACGGTTAGTTTCTATTTTTAAAATATTAACGTGGATGTTAATTGCAATCACCCTAAATAGATAATGAAGCACAGAGATAAGAAATTACTATTTGCAGAACAGCAGCTGCAAAAAAAATCAGTTTCCAAAGAAAAGCAAGGAACACGCTTCAGCGCCAAGGTTAACTGATAAACCGATTGCTGGGCGTCACATGGAAGTTTCCATTGGGGAAGTTAATTCATATTCTAGTGACAGAGCGTGTGTGCTCAGTAAGGGGGAATTTGTTCTGCTCCGAAAAGCTGCAATAATTTACAATACAACGTATGTGGACAGGAAAAAGATCTGCGTGGAATTCAGGACAAGCTTCGGGTTTTAAATACAGAGCTTTAGCAAAAAAGACAAAAAAACAAATAGAGCACACATAGATTTCATGGCAGATTTCACTGCAAGTTCACGATGAAAAAGTCTGTAGTCTGTGATGCATGGGTTGTGCAGCAGCACCGTGCCAAAAATGCTGTACCACCAGGCTGACAATTTAAAGGGACACTGACTTTATAAAGACAAAGAAATATAGATGGACTTCTTAAAGGGGTTGTGCAGCCCACATATTATTGATGATCTATCCTCACAATATCTGAATGGCGGGGTCCGACACCTGGCAGCCCCACCAGTCAGCTGTTTGAAGAGGAGACGTAACAACTGGCAGCCTATTAGGCCCTGCCATTCATAAAGCCATGGCAAGCCTGGGGACCTTTATAAGACCAGTGGCTTTCATGGTAATCCATTGGCACCCAGCAACTGCCTTTAAGGGGCACCAATGGGGTGTCAGAGAGTCCCCTTCTTCTGTCAACCCACTTAGGTGACACAGTGGCTTCTGACTGTAATATCTAATGGGTTAAAAGCCAGGAATCAGAGTTTTCTCCCAACCTGGCTGTATATTACAGTTGAGTTTTGCTCTGTGATGACCCAACTTACTGTGACGTGGTATTATGGTGGTATGGGGATAGTAATCAACCTCCCAATATCATTATTGTCACGCATAAAGGGGTTGGCCCATCTCAAATATTGGTAGCATATCTCTACTATATGCCACCATTGTCTGATAGGTCCCACCGCAAAGTGAAGTAGAGCGGACCACGCATGCTCACTCAGCTATTTCCGTCAGCCTCACAGAATTGAAAAGAGCAGTGGCTGTGCTTGCGAGGTGCGCTTCCTATTCATTTCTATGGGACTGCCGAAAATAGCCGAGCGACGCACTCAGCTTTTTTCAGAAGCCCCATAAAAATGAATGGGAAGCGCACCTCGCAAGTGCATCCACTGTTCCATTCACTTCTACGGGTCTGACGGAAATAGCTGAGCAACTGCTTGACTATATTCGGCATTCCTGTAGCAATAAAAGGCGGGCTGCCGCACATGTGCGGTTTGCTCTCCTTTTACTTTGTGGGCTCTGTTCTAGAGATAGATGCGGGTCTCAGAGGTATGACCCGCACCTATCAGATATTGGTGACATTATCCTAGCAATATGTGAGATTGGTCAACCCCTTTAATATCACATCCAAATGCTCTCAAGTCAGAGCAGTCACGCACAGTCATGTGAGATGTTGAGCAATCTTCTTGTGTGAACATGTCTTCTGCATAGTATGGTAAAGTGTATGGAAAAGTCCTGGAAGGGGTGTATATCTCAAGCAGGTTCCTCAACTGGGTGAGGTGAGTAAAATCCAGAAAACTAAAGTGGTTTTAGCAAGGTGTAGGTTGCTGAGACAGTTTTGGTAAAAGTTCAAGGGCAGGATTTTATTTTGACTAGGAAGGTAGGTTTGGTAGTGGGACCTCCCCAGTCCATTCCAGGGCAGGTTTTCCCCTAGCCTGAGGGATCCCCAAGTGTAGCCAGGATCGTTAGGGGAAAATAAAAGTACATTCCACGCTGTCAGTCTGAGAGTATTATGCCTGGGAAAAGTCTAGGAAGCTGGCTGCCTTGCTGGCTAGAGACGCTGGGGTCTCTGTGTGTGACCTGCGCTCAATAGGTGAGCTAGAAACTAATTTGTATTAGTTAGAGCCCAGACGGGCAGGAGTTTGTTTTGTTTAGTTTATGTTTTGGTGATGCTGGAACCTCATCTTAATCAGTGAGTTATAACTGGGTTCACCTGTAATTGATGAAGTGCCATAAAATAAAGCATCGTTTGGACTTTAATCCTGGTGTCTACGAAGAAATCTGTCATCACCGCCCTGCTTGAGAGAGCAATCCCTTACAATTGGTGGAGGATGCGGGCAACAGCAAGTTACTAAGGGCAATGGCGTGACAAGTTGGTACTTTATGTCCTGGGTTAAAGCTGGCAGTTACTATGCAAAGCTCATTAAAGACCATGGAGGAAATGAAGTTGTTTTTGCAGGCCAACCTTGGTGATAAAAAGAGGCATGAAGAGGCCTTACATGCACAACAACAGGCTAATGCGCAGCAACAACAGGCCCAGCAGCAGGAAACCAATCGTTTGCTGTTCGAGCAGATTGCTATATTGAGAGAGACTGTTGTAGCTCCAGCCAAACGAGTGGAGGTAAGCCCCCCCAGAGACTTTTAATGTGAGGAGGGCTGTGCACCGGGCCTTGCAAAAGCTGACGCCCGATGACAACATCGAGGCCTATCTCACCGTGTTTGAGAGAAAGACTGCCAGTAGCAGAGTGGGCAGAGGTCCTTGCGCACTTTCGGTCCGGTGAACCACAAAAGGCCTACTATGACCTCAGGGAGCAGGATGTCCGGGACTATGCCAAATTAAAAATAGAGGTCTTTGCTCGCTTGGCGTTACATCGGCAATTCGTGCCTGGAAGGTCCACACGTGGAGCTACACCATGGACAAGCCTACCCGATCTCAGATGTATGACCTCATCCATCTCTCATCCTGAGTCCTCTACTCCGGCCCAGATTGTGGAGAAAGTGGTAGTGGATTAATATTTCAGAGCCCTCCCTGTGGAGCTACAACGGTGGGAAGGACATGGAGACCCCAAAACTGCTGACAAGCCCGTCAACCTGGTGGAAAGTTTCCTGGCAACTGAGGACTACCTCCGTGATGTCCCTGCCGCACCAACACCTCTCCGGAGTATTAAACGCGTGTCATCTGTGGATAAGAGAGTTTCGGCTGTTGGGGGTGTATGGAAGGGTGCAAAGGGAGCAAGGCTCTAGAAGTTGGGCGTGGGCATAAGGACAGAGTCCCATGGGCAGTCTGGTCCCAGAGAGGTCTTCCCACAGAGGAGACCTGGGATGCTCCAGTGCTGGAGGTGCCGTGAGTGGGGACACATTGCTGCTCATTGCCAGCTTACCTCAGAGCCCACGGAGTGTGGAGCTAGCCAAGAACAGTCGCTGTATGCCGTGCCAGTTATTGCTGCCTCTCCAGGACTAGAGATTGAGCCGAAAATATGTACCATGGTGGCAAATGACTGCTCCACCAGGGCTCCTTTGCACTCCGGTAGCCTAGTCACCTTAGTGCATGCCAGCTTCGTGGCTGAGAACTATATGCCAGATAAAAGCATAAATGTGCTGTGCATTCACGGGGACGCCAAGTCTTACCCAGTGGCTCGGGTTAAGTTGGTGACTCCGGCTGGAACGGTGACATATGAAGTCGGGGTGGTCAAAATACTTATGCATGATGTAATATTAGGCCGGGACTTCCCATTGTTTTAGAAGTTATGGAGGAAGAAAAACTCTTCTGCAACCAGTGAAGAAACTCCTGCAGAATCTGTGCCTTTAAATGGTCATCGAAATCAATGGTTTAAATGAAATGCAAAGTGAAAATGTGGGGTTATGTGAAATGCCGGATGTTGATGAGGACACTTTTCCGTTGCAGGTGTTAGCTGGGGAAGAAGAAGCTTCCCCATCTGGGCAAAATGTGTTGAGAACTGAGCCCCACAATAAGGTGAATCTAAAGCCCTACAGGATACCAGGAGCACGCAGAAAAGCGGTATCCTCTGAGGCCAGGCGCATGCTTGAATTAGGGACATCATATAGTGCATGACAATCTTTCTAACAGAGCTAGAACCAACCCTGTACCTGACATGGATCCAGAGATCTCCCCATTCATTGCTCCAGGAGCTCTGATAGATTGCCTTCGGGCTGGCAGCTCAGGGGCCATGTCCTTTCTGCTGCAGTTCTCTCCCTGTAACCGTCACAGCTTCTAACAATAGATATGGCTGGTGGCAGTTGAAGAATGGAATTGAGCATGTGCGACCTCCTCAGTAGAGGGACACGCACATTACTATACAGATTAAACACCAGAGGGCACCATTATAAGGAAGTGAAAGGAATATCTCACAACTGGAGTATCATTGTAACAGAAAGTAAATTATAAAACTAAGATGTCTGGATCCGGCATTGCCAGATGCTCCCGGATACCCGTGGACTCCAATAACTATGATGGGATAGCCGGAGATCCAGCCGAAACCTGGCAAATGTGCTGAGAATCAGCTGGATGAAAACCGCTGCGTGCATATTTGCCAGGTTGCATCCGGATCTGTGCGCATCCCTGTTATAGTTAATGGGGGCCGGGCGTGGGCTGTAGCTATAGGGGATGCAGAGGTAGCAGTAGCTACCGGGCTCAGGAGTCTGAGGGGGCCCAAAGATTTGTGTGTCACATAAGACACCAGTATTATAGGGTCAAGTTACACCTCTGGCTGGAGAGTAGGGGTTAGGTCAAAAAAAATTCTATTCTTGCCCCAGGCATCCTCCAGGCCAATTGTGCTTCCCGCCCCTGGCCACAAAGCACTGAGGGAAGAGGGGCCCAAGCTGAACTCTTGCACCAGGGCCCATGAGCCTTTAGCTACGCCCCTGGCCAGACAGCAATGTGGTAGCTCCCGGCGATGCCGGTAAGCAGAGTACTTCGGCAGGCTATTCCCTGCCGAAACGGTCTGCCAGATCTAAAAGCGCTAGTGTGAAGGAAGCCTATGGGTACGTTCACATCTGCGCTCTGAAATCCAGCAGGCTGTTCCTGATGGAGTTCACAATATCAGGCACAGCCGGTCAATGCCGCGAGCCGCCTTCCAGTAGAAATGCCAGCTTTTGGCCGAACAAAAAGTCATGCACAAAATAATTTTTTTTCTGGCCAAAAGCCAGCATTGATGCCCGTCAGATCCCATTAGAGCCAATGGAGATCAGGCGGTTCATGGCATTGGACTGTGAATTTTTATTTTTTTTAAAGGGGTTTTCCAGGCTTTTAATATTGATGACCTATCCTCTGGATGGGTCATCGATATCAGATTGGCGGGGGTCTGACACCCAGCACCCCTACCGATCAGCATTATGAAAAGATGGCGCACGTGGTATGCACGTGCCGTCTCCCGTCTCTCTTTCTGCTCACTGCTGCTTTGCCACGACAATGTGCACGTGCCGTCTCCTCATACAGCTGATCGGCGGGTGGGGGGTGGGTGTCGGACCCCCGGCCAATCTGATATTGATTATCTATCCTGAGGTCACCAATATTAAAAGCCCGGACCAGGAGCCAGAATTGCCAATAAAATGTTTCATACCTTTTGTGCAGATTGTCCAGATCCTGACTGAGGATGAACGGATTCTTGGTCAGGAGGGGTCCCAGCTGACCGTCCTCCACACCCACATCCTTTAGGAAAAAGAGAATTTTGCTGATATCCCTTTCAAAGTCTAACTTCAGGAGGAACGTTCCCACATGTGGCCGATTTTCTAGCTTAGACAAATCCACACCTGAGGAAAGACGTGCATTTTAATATGGCAACAGATATCATAATCATTAAAGGGGTGGTTCAAGATTAGAAAACAAAGGCTGCTTTCTTCCAAAAACAGCACCACACCTATCCGCAGTTTATTTCTGGTATTGCAGCTCTGCCCCATTGACTCCAATGGAGCCAAGCTGCAATACCGAACACAACCCATGGACAGGGGTGGTGCAGTTTTTAGAAGAAAGCAGCCATGTTTTTCCAATCCTGGACATCAAGCTGGCAGCTCAAGGGGAGTGTCCTTTCTGCTGCAGCTCAGGGGCGTGTCCATTCTTCTGCAGCTCTCTCCCTATCACAGTTGACGGATGAAACGGAGCATGTGCGGCCATCTCAGTGAGCAGGTCAAAGAAATAAGAAGAGCAAACAGCAGGTGGCGCTATACAGATACATTTTATTGAATAACTCAGTGGCTATGCCTAAATTTTAAATTACATACAATTACAAAAGTATCCAGATCCAGGTGCTGGTTTGAAAACTGCAGAATATTTTTTGTGGGAAAACCCTTTCTCAATCAAAGAGGAGAACTAATAGGTGGCCATGCATGATATAATACTACATTAGATCATACATAACAAGCTCCCCATTAGGGAACTAACTAGAGAAAGGGTTTTTCCTAGGTGGACAATTCCTTAAAGCTTACCTTAAAGTTTTTTTTCTGAGAATCAGATGGATCAGCGGGGATGGATCTCTTCGGACAACCGGCAGAATGAAGAGACCAAGTGAATGAGACTGAGTTGCCTATTACAGACAAGCCACTGTGCCTACAGCCCCCTCAATTCTGATCAGCAGGGGTTCAAGAGAGAGACCCCAACTAATCAAACATCTGAGATCGATCCTAAAGATTGGACATCTGTGTCTGACCCCCGGAAAAACCCTTTAAAAACGAACCTCCAGTCAAATTTATTGGAATATGCACTTCATTTACGCACTTTAAAGGGGCTGTCCATGATTTAGATATCGATGGCCTATCTTCAGGAACGGTCATCAATATCAGATCAGTGGGGGTCCGACACCCAGCACCCCCACCGATGGGGGTTGTTGGCGACATCATGTATAAAATTGACAGAAGGCTCCTTTCATTGTGTAATTTCTGGTGACAGTGGACGGCAGCTCCCATTCACCTCAATCGGAGCTGAACTTAGGTATCCTGGGAACGGCCACTATACATTGCATGGAAACCAGTATTTCCAGCTCCGTCCACTGTGTAGCTGCCTGAAATAGCTGATGGGTGGGGATAAGCCATCAATATAGAAGTCCCCCAAAAAACCTTTAAAGGAATGTATCTTCTAAAAACATGTTTAATTCTAAAAATATATATTTTTTTAATATTGTTGATGTTAGATATATCTATCTATCTATCTATCTATCTATCTATCTATCTATCTATCTTTTAACTACTTGTATAACTTGAAAGAGTCCAATTTTCACGCTGGTCACTGGAGCAGGCACAGTATAGACTGACACATCCTGTCCTCTGTAGCTCACTTGTCAGCTCTGCTGTGTAGACTGGACCACAGCCAGCAGAGGACGGGCGAGTAAACGGGGTTTGCTTGTTTTGGAAAATTCCTGTTAGAACAGGGATGCTCAACCTGCGGCCCTCCAGCTGTTGTAAAACTCCCACCATGCCCTGCTGCAGGCTGATAGCTGTATGCTGTCCGGGAATCATGGAAGTTGTCGTTTTGCAACAGCTGGAGGGCCGCAGGTTGAGCATGCCTGTGTTAGAAGATTCCCTTGAAAGATTTGCCCCCTGCTGAGATCCCCTGCGATTTGCTGTTTTCTGTGGGAAAGCCTGTAGTCAGTGTCAGCACCGCCACAGAGAAATTAACCATCACACGGCGCTCGTTCACATTAATAGGCGGCCTGCGGGATTAGAGGTGCCCGATAGCGAGTAACTGCTCTATCCCCTGGTCAAGATCCTAAACACAAACTATAAAACAATTCAGAAAAAAAGGACAAACACAAACCACGTCTTCTCTACAGACTTGAGTCAAATTGGGGTCACTTTCCCCCTCCTTCCTAACCAGTCATATTTTAGTTTTATTTTTTTATTTTTTTGCATGTAAAAAAGCTGTAACTCATTAAAATAATTTTTGCCTCTTTTTTGGTGTTAGATAGGGCTTTATTTTATGACATTTTATTATAATATGTTTTGATACCTGAGAAAATATTAAAAAAGTGAAAAATTGTGTTTTTCAATTTTTTTTATTTTTAACTAAAATATATAATGTTCCCTTTACTGTGAACAAGGGCAGGGCTAGAAGCTACTTTTGATGTTTTTTTTTCCCCATCCTACACATGCAGATTTCTCCTGTAAAAGGAGCTGACATATTAGCCCCAGGTACAGGGGAAATACAGCCTCCTGGCATGTACTACACAGCAGATCTGGATCTGCTAAGACCCAGCAGCTTGTGAAGTTACAAGGCCCCCAGTGATCACATGATTGCCAGGATCGGAGCAGGAAATAGCACTACCGCTTCCTGATCTGTATATGCTCTGCTAATCTATTGCTGTGTATACAGAAGAGAAGGCAGGGATGACGGCAGGCTCCTGCATGATTAGGGGGCAGCTGCCATCTGTTTTAAGACTTCACCACTCAGATGTATAGAAAGGTTTAAAAAAAAATAGTTTTTTCAATTGATAGCCTATCTTTATAATAGGCCATCGGTTTGATCCGACTCTCTGCACCTCGGCCGATGAGCTGTCTGAAAGGGACGTGGAACTTGCTGCATTTACCAGGCACAGCTTCATACGTTCAGCATGTTTACATATGGGTTTCTATACTTTTTGCGACTTTTAATTGTTTTTAACTCTCTTATCGCCTGCCTGTATTATATCTTTTTTTTTGTAATGAGGATTTATTCACTTCCATGTGGTGTGCTCACCATTTCTATACACACCCTCTTTTTCTTTTATGAGTGTTTTATGCATTTTACTTCTTTGGGTGTGGTGGTTTGTGCATCATGTTGTTTATTCGGCAGTGCCCATCCGTGGCACACAAGTGGAATTACAGTTTACTACAGCCTTGTCCCATTAAAGCGAATGGGATTCAGTTGCAATACCAGGTAAAGTCAATGCCAAAAGAACAGAGCTGTGCCCACACCAAATAAATATTAACAGCGTATCCTTTTCAAGGGCTTTTCTGAGACTTTAAGGCCTTATGCACACGACCATATGTGTTTTGCGGTCTGCAAATTGCGGATCCGCAAAATAAACGGATGACGTTCCGTATGGCAACCGTTATTTTTGCGGATTCATTGTAATAATGCCTATCCTTGTCCACAAACTAGAAAAAAATAGGACATGCCCTATTTTTTTGCGGATCAGAAAAACGGACATACGGAAACGGAATGCACACGGAGTACCTTCCGTTTTTTTTGCGGACCCATTGAAATGAATGGTTTCGCATATGGTCCGCAAAAAATAAACGGAACAGATACGGAAAAAAAATACGTTCGTGTGCATGAGGCCTAATACTGATGACCTACCCTCTGGCTAGGTCATCAGTATCTGATCAGTGGGGGTCCGACACCTGGGACCCCTGCTGATAAGCTGTTTGAGAAGGCACGGGCGCTCCTGTGAGTGCCGCAGCCTTCTCCGTGCTCATCAAGCACAGTGCTGTACATTGTATAGCGGCAGAGTTTGGTGTCGCACTCAGCCCCATTCACTTCAATGGGGCTCAGCTGCGCCCAGGGCTGTGGAGTCGGTAAATAAATGCTCAGACTCCAACTCCGACTCCTCAGTTTTTGGTACTTCCGACTCCTCTGTATTTAATATGTGAATGTATTTTATACATTTCCCTAGTAGAATCTCATAGTCATGTGTAAAGTTTAAGCTACAATCTGAGTTTACACGTTTTTATAGCCTTAGCTGAATGACAGCAGTTTTTCCAATGGTTTACAGCTTCAGTCTTGATCTATTGACTCTCCATTATTCCCTTCACTTATACAAGTGTCTCTAGTCCTGCAAGAAACATATTTACTTAATCAGTTATCGGTGAGAGGCTCGGTTACCCCTGGGCGCTGCGTTCCCTGTAACAGCAGAACACAATGGAAAGTATAAGTATTGCCGCTCCTTAGCCATATAGTGAAGCATATGAAAAGCCGGCTTCTTCACGGGCACTTAACGTGTTCCTTTTGCGGTAACGTGACGCACTGCATGCATCGGCCTTTATTCTTACAGTAGAAAAGGAATTAATTATAACTTTTTGTGAATTGGGACATTTAAACGTGCTTTATTTTTTATTTCAATTTAAATTGAGTAGGAGTCGGTTCATTTTTTGCCCACTGCAGGTACCCAAAATTGCCTCCGACTCCTCGACTCCGACTCCACAGCCCTGGCTGCGCCTAGGTCATGTGACCGATAAATGTGATATTACTGGCTTAGGGAAAGCTGGAGAAGACCGCGGCGAACAGCTGAGCGGATACTAATGACCTATCCTGAGGATAGATCATCAGTATTAACACCTTAAAGGGTTTCTGTCACCAGGTTTTGACATTATAAGCTGTCTGACATTAGCTATGTGCCAATGTCAGACCAGCCTAATAATGTCAATTATATGAGTTATAATTCCCCTAAAAAACCACTTTATAAGATATGTAAATTAGCCTCTAGGAGCAGGGAGGGCGTTGCCCCTGCTCCTAGAGGCTCCGTGCTCCCACCTGCGACCACGCCCCTTCTGCATGTGATTGACAGTGCCGGGCAGCGCAGTTCTCCTGCCTTCGGCACTGTCTTGCTTCCTAAATCCCACGCCTGTGCAGTCCGCTCTGTATTCGGCGCAGGCGCGGTGAGCTGAGGACGCTGGTGCCTGCTGGTTTGACATCGGCACATAGCTAGTGTCAGACAGCTTATAATGTCAAAACCTGGTGACAGAAACCCTTTAAGGACCTAGGATGAGAATGCTCGTCCTAAACTGCGGGTACAGCGCACCAGGACAAGCATTCCTGTCCTACAGTCCTTCTCTTGCCCCACACGCGGTGTCTTCATCAGCAGCAGGGGCCAGTCTGTTACTGACAGCCGCGCCCCTGCTATATCAACCAATGCCGGTCTCTCTTCAAGCTTCAGCTAACAGCTTAAGGACCTGTGATGACGTCACATCACATGGTCCAATCACATGGTCCATCTTACCATGGTGATGGACCATGTGATTGGACCATGTGATGTGACATCATCACAGGTCCTTTAGTTGTTAGCTGAAGCTTGAAGAGAGAAGACAGATCGCAACTACACGATCAAGTGGCTAAGGTAAGTTAAGTTTTATTATTTTTAACCCCTTCATCTTCATTTTACTAAGCATTCTTTATTAAGAATGCTAATATTTTCCCTTATAACCATGTTATAAGGGAAAATAATAAATTCTCCAGAATACTCTACCTGAAACCGGACTTCAGTGATGAAGTCCGTCTTCGGGTCTGGGTACCAAACATGGCGATTTTTCACACGCGCGTGCAAAACGCATTATAAACGTTTGCACCCGCGCGGAAAAATCGCGCATATTCCCGCAACGCACCCGCATCCTATCCAGGCGTCAAACATGACGCCCGTGTGAAAGAGGCCTTAGGGCCCTTGCAGACGAGCGGATGCACTCAGTGTTATCCGTAGCGAGAATGAGAGCCAAGCTGCACGGTGGACAGTGAGATAAAGTTGTCACGGTGATTTTGTAGTGAAAGGGTCATAGGGAGGCACGGAGCAGCCAGTAACTATCATGTTACTGCTTCGTGCCTCTGTTGTCCACCGCGCAGCTTGGCTCTCATTCTCGCTGCGGATAACAAGGAGTGCATCGGCTCGTCTGCAAGGGCCCTTAAAGGGTTAACAAAGTTTGCAAAATCAGTTTTGAATAACTTGAGGGGTTTCGTTTCTAAAATGGGGTCATTTATGGGTCGGTTTCACTATGTAAGCCCCACAAAGTGACTTCATGACTGAACTGGTCTTTAAAAAAGTGGGTTTCGAAATTTTTCTTAACAATTTGCTTCTAAAATTCTAAGCCTTATAACATCCCAAAAAAAAAAATAATAAAAATTACAATTACAAAATTACGCAAACATGAAAGTGGACATATGGGAAATGTAAAGTAATAACTCTTTTATGAGGTATCACTATCTGCCTTAAAAGCAGGGAAATTAAAATTTTGAAAATTGTGGACTTTTTTGATTTTTTAATAAGTAGAGATGAATTATATCGACTCAAATTTTCCACTGTTATGAAGTACAATGTATGACGTGAAAAGTTCAGAATGGCTTGGATAAATAAAAGCATTCCAAAGTTATTGGAATGTTAGATTTTCAAAAAAAACTGCTGGTCTTTAAAGTAAAAAATGGCAAGGTCCTTAAAGGAGTTGTCCCACAAAGAAATATTGTACAGTTTTCAAACCAGCACCTGGATCTGAATACTTTTGTAATTGCATGTAATTAAAACTTTTGCATAGCCGCTGAGCTACCCAATAAAATGTATCTGTATAGCGCCACCTGCTGTTTTTTTCCTCTTATTTCTTTGACCTGCTCACTGAGAAGACCGCACATGCTCAGTATCATCCTTCCTCTGCCTCCTGAGCTGTGATAGGGAGAGCTGAGACACGCCCCTGAGCTGTGATAGGGAGAGCTGAGACAAGCTCCTGAGCTGTGATAGGGAGAGCTGAGACACGCCCCCTTATCTACAGCAGAAAAGACACACCCCCTGAGCTGCAGTGGAAAAGACACTCCCCTTGAGCTGTCAGCTTGATATAAATCTAGCAGATCAATCAATAAGGAGATCTCTGGATCCATGTGAGGTACAGGGCTGGTTTTAGCTTTGTTAGAAAGAGGTTGTCATGTACTATATGATGTCTGATTTTATTTTATTTTTTACATTAGTCATGGGAAGTCTTGGAAAACCCTTCAAATACACCGTTAATTGTAAAATGGGTTTTCTGGTACTTCTATCCCAGGATAGGCTATCAATATCAGATCGGTGGGGGTTCGACTCTGCACCCCCACCAGTCAGCTGATTGAAGGGACACCAGGCGCAGGTCAATACATCTGGTAGGGTCTGGTACTGCAGATCATCGCTGCTCAGTCAGGCATAGCAAATGTAGAAAGATGTGCCTGGTGACCCTTCCATGAAATCAGTGGGTGCTGGGAAAGGTTATCAATATTATCAAAATTTCTATAAGAGGTTATCAATGTCACACAAATTCCTGATATATAATATATGTGTTCTGGAAAAAAGAAGTTATACGAATGAGACAACCACCAACAAGCAGTATCCTGGACATAAAATGGTTTCAGTGCAGAAAGTGCGCAGTCTCATTTACTGTTCCCTACATAGAGCGGAGACATCCACGGGGCATCATTACCCAACTCTCAGGCCATTTTCTTCTTAATTTTCTGATAAGCTGTCATCCACAGAAGTAGCGTCAGAATGTCACCATGCTCACGGGCAAATAATATGCAAAGAGGTATCTCCCAAGTAAAGAGAACCATCTCGCCAGCGCCACCTTGTGGAAGTGGCTCCCTAGGAGTTAAAAAATCTGACTTTTTAACAAGTCTTGGGTAGGGATGAGCGAACTTCTGTTTTAGAAGTTCGCGTTCGGGTTAGTGCAGAATTGCGTTACATAAGTTATGGTCCATGGTCACGGGATCCATAACGCGATTCTGCGGTAACCTGAACCCGAACTTCTAAAACAGAAGTTCGCTCATCCCTAGTCTTGGGATAGGACAAGGGAAAATGCCAAGGTAGATATCCATCCGTTGTTGCCCCTCATCAGTATGGAGTAGGTTTCTGGCCGGCTGAGTGCGATGCCATGCATGCAGCTTAGGCAGGGTGCTGAGTCTCCTTAAAGAGACCAGCCCTGTATGGAGACTCACTGGTAGTGCTCCATGGTATGGAGACTTATTGATGAGGGGCAAGCGCCCCGAAACAGCTGTCTACAGATGAATATTTGGCTTGGTTATTTTCCTTTGTCATGTCAAGTCGGATTTTGACTCATAGGGAGCCACTTCCACAAGGTGGCGCTAGTGACATGGTTCTCTTTTCTCAAGAGACACCTCTTTGCATGTTGTTTTCCCATGGAGCACGTCCAGTAAGTCTCTATACAGGGCTGGTCCCTTTAAAGACAGCCAGTATCCTGCCTAAGCAATTAAAGATGCCTTTCACTTGTTTCTTGTCCACCAGCAGACCTGGGCACATTACTCAATAAGGCCTGTTTCACACTTGCGTTGTTAATTCCGGTTTTGAGATCCAGCAGAGGATCTTAATACTGGAATTAAACAGTTTTGATCTTGCACATCAGGATGCATCCGTTTCATTAATATGCGGTTGTGTGACATCAAAACGGAACAAACCGGATCCGGGTTACTTGAATGGGTGATGGATCAGTTTTTTTAAGATCTGTCACCATTGACTTACATTGTTTTCAGGATCCGTTTTTTTCACCAGACACAAAACGGCAACTTGCAGCGGTTTTGTGTCCGGTCACGAAACTGAATGCTGACGGAACGGAAGACATCCTGATGCATCCGGAACGGATCTCTTTCCATTCTGAATGCATGGGGACTAAACGGAACCGTTTTTTCCCGGAATTGAGATCTCAATACTGGAAATCAACAACGTAAGTGTGAAACAAGCCTAATAAAGTATTCATATATTAATATATTCACTTAGTCACTTATAACACCTTTTTAAGTTTATTATTCCATTAGGCTGTATAGGTTTATGGGAAAAGATTCAGTAAAACTTCTAATTTCTTTTTATTCAGGGCTTTGAAGTCCAGGACTTTGTCCTATCAGTGATTGATAGCAACCTCTGTATACACAGTCATAAAGGGAAGGCTGTCAGTCACTGATAGGACCACCCCCTTATAGAGGGAAGGCTGTCAATCACTGATAGGACCACCCCCTTATAGAGGGAAGGCTGTCAATCACTGATGGGACCGTCTCCTCATAGAGGGAAGGCTGTCAGTCACTGATAGGACCGTCTCCTCATAGAGGGGAGGCTGTCAGTCACTGATAGGACCGTCTCCTCATAGAGGGAAGGTTGTCAATCACTGATAAGACCGTCTCCTCATAGAGGGAAGGCTGTCAATCACTGATAGGACCGTCTCTTATAGAGGGAAGGCTGTCAATCACTGATAGGACCGTCTCCTCATAGAGGGAGGGCTGTCAATCACTGATAGGACCGTCTCTTCATAGAGGAAAGGCTGTCAATCACTGATAGGACCGTCTCCTCATAAAGGGAAGGCTGTCAATCACTGATAGAACCGTCTCCTCATAAAGGGAAGGCTGTCAATCACTGATAGAACCGTCTCCTCATAAAGGGAAGGCTGTCAATCACTGATAGGACCGTCTCCTCATAGAGGGAAGTCTGTCAATCACTGATAGGATCGTCTCCTCATAGAGGGAAGGTTGTCAATCACTGATAGGACCAGCCCCTTATAGAGGGAAGGCTGTCAGTCACTGATAGGACCGTCTCGTCATAGAGGGAAGGCTGTCAATCACTGATAGGACCGTCTCCTCATAGAGGGAAGGCTGTCAATCACTGATAGGACCGTTTCCTGGACTAAAAAGACCAGAAGGAGCAGGAATTTAGAAGAATGAAATGAAACACAAGTTTTACTGAACCTTTTCCCATAAAACTATATATCAATCTGCTCAGTTCCTCCTGCTCTATTATAACATGCTGCCTGCAGTTCAGACACCATGCTCAACGTGACAGGTTCCCTTTAAGAGTTCCACTACAGATTTATGACTGGCCCTTTTTAAAAAGTCACAAAAAAAGCCACTTCAGTAGAGGATGGTGTAGAAAACATAGCATAAAAAAATAGCATTTCTGGACAAAAGCGTTAGGCTTAAAGATGAGCCAAAAATGTGTGTAGTTTGAAAAATTTGGAGCAAAGTACACCAACGCAAATTCAAAGAAAATGGACTTGATATTATGTTCATGATAAATTCCCCCATTATCTTTTTTTGTGTGTAGTGCATTTGTTTTTTGGGACTTGTAAAAAATGCCACGAAATACATGTTTTTAGTTCATCACACATTTGTGACGTTACTTTTTCATACTTATTTTTTTCCTATAGAGACTTCTTTAAAAAAAAAATAATAAAATAAAAGGGCAATTTCATAATTTGCTATTGACTTACAGCCAACATCCTGTGTAATTTTGCTGCCAAAAAAAAATATAAAACACACCTGCAAAATAAAATGTACTGTTTTTTACTCAAAAGACAATAGGGCAGAATTAAAGGGGTTGTGCAGCCAGTATATATTGATGAACTACTCAGGATAGGTCATCAATATCTGACTCCCAGCACTTTCGCCAATCGGCTCGTACCAGCACTGCTTTCTCTTCAAGATTACACTATGCGTCGTCTCGCCTGCGGCGGTGGCGCAGTGTAATTACAATCGCTTGTCCCATTGAAGTGAATGGAACAAGCACTCGTAATTACACTGCACTGCCGAGATTTCTGAGACTAATCCGAGTGCAATCTTGAAGAGGAAGTAGCGCTCCCACTAGTGCCAACTCCTCTTCGAACAGCTGATTGGATTGCTCACCGATCAGATATTGATGACCCATCCGGAGGATAGGTTATCAATATGTACTGGCTGCACAACCCCTTTAATAATCCTATAGATAGCGTAAGCTTAGCCCAACTGTCTAGACCTGCACCAGATTTATCACAGGGGCTCAGGCTGGATGATAAATGTGGTGCAGGGATAGGTATTTTTGTCTAACTTTTTAACTTACCTTGCGACAGAATTTTCCACCAGAATTGTGGCGCATCTTAGACCACGCCCCTTTCCAGTGAAGCCACCTCCCTTTCATCTTTTCAGGTTAGGCTCAGGTAACTTCCCTAAATCTAGTTGCGCCAAATCGTGCCAAATTTGGCCCAATTTATGCCTAAACCTAGGTGTGCTTACATTAGTAAATGTGGCCACTGTGTGAAACTGCTATCTGAGATCAACCCAAGATCCACCTCTAAATCTTCTAACAGGTCACTGAAACGTGCCAGAAGACGTTATCGGTGGGGGTCTGGATATAACGAAACAGGTTATAAAGAAGCCTAGACCTAGAAAACAGACTGATAACACCATGGCGTTTGCCCACTCACCGAGCATGACAAGCTTCTGCAGAGTTTCTGAACTATCCACAAAGTGTTGAAGCGTAAAAGATTGTGGCGGGATTGGAGGTGGTGGTGTTACCAGAGCAGCTTCCTCATCCGTGAGCACGTCCAGTGGAGAAATAGGAGGAACATCTTCCAGCTCTTGCAAAAAAAAAAAAAAAAGAAAAAAACATATAAGAGTTACGCTACTTTCACACTAGCGTTTTCAATTCCGCTATTGAGATCAGTCATTGGGTCTCAACAGCGGAAGAAAACGCTTCAGTTTTGTCCCCATTCATTGTCAATAGGGACAAAACTGAACTGAAACGGAGTGCTCCAAAATGCCTTCCGTTCCGTCTGGTTGCGCTCCCATCGCAGCGTTTCTCTGTCCACTATGTGGTGCAGAGCAAGACAGATCCATCCTGGCACACAATGTAAGTCAATGGGGACGGATCCGTTCTCTATTGTGGCAGATCGTTTTGCTCCGCATCCCAGAACGGAAAGAATACAGCAGCATGCTGCGGTATTATCTCCAGCCAAAACGCCATTCAGTGACTGAACTGAAGACATCCTGAACGGATTTCTCTCCATTCAGAATGTGAAACAAGTGAGGACAGTTTCACACTTGCACATCAGGAATGGCTGATGGATCTCTTTCCATTCAGAAAGCATGAGGACTAAACGGAAATGTTTTTTTTTCTCCTGGTATTGAGATCCTCTGCCGGATCTCGGTACCGGAAAACAATGCAAGTGTGAAAGTAGGCCGATTCAGACTATACATTGCCCATAAATTGGCCATAATTGACCTCTAGGTATTGACTACAGTGGCGCAGGAGATGGACGCTATTGTGTGTGCACTTTAGCACCCATTTTACTTATTTCCTCCAAAGCAACTAAATACACAAAAATGAAGAAATTTTGCAAATAGCCAAATAAACATATCCTACCATTCTGTGCACACAGCTTCTAGGAAAAGCTATGTGTCTCCATGCGTAGACTACGAAATAATGCTGTGTGGGGGCTGATCCTGCCGCCATGCAGCCTTGTTATAGAAAATGTAGTGCTACCTCTAGTCTGAAGGGACAAGGGACAAGACACTGGTTGCCTCTCTTAATGTTCTTTGAACCCCTCTGTCATGCACCGCCTCTCAGGTCCTCCACCAGGTATAAAATGGTTTATCAGTTTTGCCCCAGAGTGTTCCTTTAAGCCACTCATTTTAGTCTTTTAAAAGGGTAGGGGTCTTGTTTCTGGAGTTTTTTTTTTTAATACAATGGATTATTATTTTACTAGACTGACAAACGCTCATCTGTGAATTTTTTGTTCCAATTTACAGCAAAAGGTTTGTGTTATCATTTGGGCTCGGTGGCTTTCAGGGTGCGATAAGCGCTGTCGTACCTTCTGGGAGGGGATCCATTTCCACTCTGGCGATTACAATGGTCTCGTGTTGACTTTGGCTGATGGAAGGCAGATTGCTTGCTGGGTGGGTGACCTTTACACCATTCTCAGGGCTGGATTGTGTACAGGCTGCTCTTGACTGAAAAATGCTGTTCCACGCTGTGTTTTGTATCATAAAAAACTGACGGGAAAACCGATGTGACGAGAAAGGATCATCGCTCTTCAGCTGCCGAGGGGTCGTGGCCACAGAATTACGCAGAGCTGACAGCAGACATCTAGCGCCCCTCTGACACATACACAGAGACATCCTTCACCAAAGAAATCTATAAAAAAAAATACAGTAAAATTCCTGTAATTCTTATAGTCTGTAGCATGGTACCAATTCTTTATTATATTCATAGGGTCCTATAAAGGCATGATATAATAATAATAATAATAATGAATAAAAACAGTAATTACAAACATAATCATAATAATAAATACAAATAAAGAATAAAAACAGTAATTATAAAACATAATAATAATAATAATAATAATAATATAGAACAAAAAATAAATAATCATAAAAAAAAAAATAATACTAATAAGGCATTGGAAAGGCCCCCAAGGACTGCCATGGCTGCATACTATAGACCCTGCCACAGGATAAATGACGGAATAAAATGGAAAGCTAAAAAAAAAACTATAACTAATTGCTGTTTTTTGTGAACATCGTCTCAACAAGTGAACGCAAGTTAATTAACATGTTCTATGTATCCAAAAACCGTGCCAATGAAAACTAGAACGTGTCCGAAAAAAAGACAAGCTCTCCTTTGACTATGCTAATGTAAAAAAAAAAAAAAAAAAAAAAAAAAAAGAAAAGAAAGAAATCTTGGAATGTGGAATAAAAAATTATTTAAATAAAAAAAAAAAAAAGGTATTTGTTATCCCTGTGTATTGTAATAAACCACAGAACAATCATGCACAAGGCGTGTTTTGAGGTCTGCAAATCGTGGATCACGGCCATGTGCATGCTGCCATCTTCTTTTTTCACTTCAATAGAAATGTCCTATCCTTGTCTGCAAAACTGACAAAAATAGGCCATGCTCTATGTTTTTTGTGGGGCTGTGGAACGGACACGGATGAAGGCAGCGCACACAGTGTGCAATGAAATAAATGGGTCAGCATCCGATCCTCAAAAAAAGCAGATTGTATGCGGACCAAAAACCGCGGTCGTCTGCATGAGCCCCAAAGCTAACTTGTCATTTACACTGCACTGAAAACGGGTTCATGACGCACCATCAAGATCTGATTGTCAGGGGTCCGGCACCCTGCACCCCCACTGATGAGCTGTTTCCGGGTAGTTCCAGAACTACACGGCGCTTTCTTTTTGGTGCAGGTTACCGCAGCACGACTCCCACTGAACGAGAGCAGCGCTGGAGGATCCATCTACTGCACAATGGATGGCGCTGTGTTGTTCCTGGGGCTACTGCAAAACAGCTGATCAGTGGGGGTGCAGGATGTCAGACCCCCCCCCCCCCCACACGATCAGATATTGATGGCCTATCCTCAGACTACACGATCAAAAATAAAATCCTGGAAAACCTCTTAAAAAAAAAATAAAAACAATGGCATAGAAAAATAGCTATTTTTAAACTTCATTGCAAAAAACGGTTCCTTATAAAGTAAAATCGATGAAAAAATACATGAAAATAAAAAGAACAAAAATGCAAAAAAAATGGTGTCTTTTAAGACCGAAAATATCCAGTGTCCGTAAGTGGATAAAGAGCTGTGTGAAAGGGGCATGGTAGCATTTTAGAAGGCGATTTTGCCAAAATACACTCCCCTGTGATCTGTAAAGTATTGGGCTACTTTCACACTAGCGTTAATATTTTCCGGTATTGAGATCCGTCATAGGGTCTCCATACCGGAAAAAAAATGCTTCCGTTTTGTCAATGGGGATAAAACGTAACTGAACAGAACAAAATGCTCCAAAATGCATTCCGTTCCGTTCTCACACCAGAGCGCGCTGCAGATCCACTGAATTCAATGGGCATACTCATACTCATTCAAACGGGAGCATGCATTAAAGAGATATTCCGGTTAGATTAAGTTATCCCCTATCCACCAGCTAACTATTAGATCGGTTGGGTCCTACCGCTGGAACCCCCACCAATCACGGTAACGGGGGCCTCGTACTCCCTGCAGCCCCTGAAATAAATAGACCAGCCGGTCAGGCATGCATGTGCGCTGCAGCTCCTTTCATTTCAGGGAGTACGCAGTCCCCGTTCTTCTGATCGATGGTGGTCCCTGTGGTAGAACCCCCCACCAATCTAATAGTTAGCCCCTATCCTGTGGAGAAGAGATAACTTAATTTAACCAGATTACCCCTTTAATTTACTTCATTTTCTGGACCAAACATGCCGATTTCAGTGTGTGAAAACCTCAGAGAGCACACGAAGCCATCTATGCTAGGTTTGTTTTTCACGGACCGTTAAAACAAACACCTGTCCAGACGAAAGCTGGCATTTCCCAATTGCTTCCACAATTGGTCCACAAAAACGGAACGCGCAGCCCATGATAGAAATGCCTATTTTTGTCCGCAAAACGGACAAGAATAGGACATGTTCAATTTTTTTTTTGTGAGCCCACAGAACCGAGCGATGGATGCAGACAGCACACGGAGTGCTTTCCGCATCTATTGCGGCCCCACTGAAGTGAATGGGTCCGCATCCCAGCCGCAAAAAATGCCGTTTGGATGTGGACCCAAAGAACGTCCGTGTGCATAAGCCCTAAGGCTTTGTGCACATGGACGTGTTCATATTTTGGTCCACAAAGAATGGACCTGCAAAACAAAGACACCTTCCCTGTGCACTCCGGACTTTTCTCACTCCCATGAATAGAAAGGACTATTGAATCTACAGTAATGACCACAATAGGACACGTTTTATAATCCGCGGAACAGTCATACAGATCTGCAAAAAAAATATGGCTATGTGCATGGCCCCATAGAAATGAATGGGTCAGTGCGCAAAAAATGTATATAGCACACAGATGAATGTGCGTGAGGCCTAAGGGTAAATTCACACCATTCATTTCTATGGGGCTGTGCACATGAGCAGTGATTTTCACGCATCACTTCTGCGTTGTGTGAAAATCGCAGCATGCTCTATATTGTGCATTTTTCACGAAGTGAATGGGGCTGCGGGAAAATCGCAAGCATCTGCAAGCAAGTGCAGATGCGTTGCGATTTTTCTGCATGGTTGCTTAGCAACGGGACCAGATCTTTATTATTTTCCCTTATAACATGGTTATAAGGGAAATAATAGCATTCATAATAAAGAATGCTTAGTAAAATGAAGATGAAGGGGTTAAAAATAATAAAAGTTAACTTACCTTAGCCACTTGATCGCGTAGACGCGATCTCTCCTCTCTTTCCCAGCATCATCTAAGATCTACAGGACCTGTGATGACGTCACATCACATGGTCCAATCACATGGTCCATCACCAGGGTAAGATGGACCATGTGATTGGACCATGTGATGTGACGTCATCACAGGTCCTTTAGTTCTTAGCTGATGCTGGGAAAGAGAAGACAGATCGCAACTACGCGATCAAGTGGCTAAGGTAAGTTAACTTTTATTATTTTTAACCCCTTCCACTTCATTTAACAATGCATTCTTTATTAAGAATGCTATTATTTTCCCTTATAACCATGTTATAAGGGAAAATAATCAATTCTCCAGAAGACCCGAAACCGGACTTCAGTGATGAAGTCCGGCTTCGGGTCTGGGTACCCAACATGGCGATTTTGCGTGCAAAACGTATTACAAACGTTTGTACCCGCGCGGAAAAATAGCTCATATTCCCGCAACGCACCCGCCTTTTATCCGGGCGTCAAACATGACGCCCGTGTGAAAGAGGCCTAAGGGTTACATAGCATCATAAATCAATATAATGCTATGTGACCCCGGCAGTGCTGGAAGTTCAGGACGGGTGCTCTGCAGCGAGACACTCATTCGTCTGAAAGGAGTCTTAGGGTCCTTTCACACTTGTGTTCTGAGGATCCGGCAGGCACTTCCGTCCCGCCGGATCCGTCAAAACGCAAGTCGCCTGAAGCATTAGAAGACTGATCAGGATCCTGATCAGTCTTCAGTATGCTTGCAGCGTTACTATGGCATCCAGGACGCTATTAAAGTCCTGGTTGCCATAGTAGGAGCGGGGAGCGGTATACTTACAGTCCGTGCGGCTCCCGGGCACTCCAGAATGACGTCAGGGCGCCCCATGCGCGTGATCCATGCGTGTGGGGCGCCCTGGCGTCACTCTGGGCGCCTCGGAGCCGCACGGATGGTAAGTATACTGCTCCCCCACTCCCACTACACTTTACCATGGCAACCAGGACTTTAGCGTCCTGGCTGCCATGGTAACAGTGAGAAAAAGCTAAGCGTCGGATCCGGCGATGCGCCAAGCGACGTTTAGCATAGGCCGGATCCGGATTAATGCCTTTCAATGGGCATTAATTCCGGATCCGGACTTGCGGCAAGTGTTCCGGATTTTTGGACGGAACAAAAAGCGCAGCATGCTGTGGTATTTGCTGCGTCCAAAAAACGTTCCGGTCCTGAACTGAAGACATCCTGATGCATCCTGAACGGATTTCTCTCCATTCAGAATGCATTGGGATAATCCTGATCAGGATTTTTCCGGCATAGAGACCCGAGGACGGAACTCTATGCCGGAAAAGAAAAACGCTAGTGTGAAAGAGCCCTTAGTGAAATGCAGGAAAACTTTCAGCTTTGCTCCAACGAGATCCACTCTTTATTTATTTGTTGGCACAAAATCAAATGGACCTCAAAGGGGTCAGGGTGGTTCCCACATAGATATTCTGTGTTGTTTTCTGGGACTTTCGCGTTTTTCATGAAGTTTTTTGCACCTGCATTTTTGTGAGATGCGTTTTCTGCTTTAAAAATCGCTGGCTTCAGATGTTAAAGTCTGTGGGAAATATGGAAGACAGGGCATACAAGCGTGTTTTGGCCAGTGCATTTTTGTCTAAATTTTTTACGGTTCATGTCTCTGGCTTTTTGCATCTTCTCTTTAGGGGAAAAAATGCCTGAAAAAGGCCACACTTTTTTTTTTTAATAAAAAGCCACTTAAAAACACTATAAAAAAGCATGTAGTAAAAAAATAAATAAACAAGCAATTCGTATGGTGTTTTTTTAACTGACAAAACACCAAGTCAGATTGTGTGTGTAGGGGCTTATAACGTGTCCCCCCCAGCCGATCTGACATCGGATATGAAGAGACACCAGTGTATACTGGGAGGCAACCATCCGACACCCAGCGTCCCCACTCCTGACTTGTCTGCTTTAGTAACTACTTGTATTCCCAGTGTAATAACAATTCTGGAGCAGCTATTCTTATGACTGTGTTGTGCTACACCTCTATTATTCCTACTAGATGTTTATGAATTAATAACTAGCAGTCTCCAATAAATGTTACCAGTTAGGGGTGACAATATCCAATCAGTGCTGTGTCAAACTGTGCAGGGACACACCCCCGACCCCCCCCCCCCCCCTCCAACTAGTGACACCTATCTGGATCTTTATTGCAGACTGCTAGTAATTCATTTGTAACTTCTAGCAGGAATAATAAAGGAATGGCACATCATAGAGCCAGAATAGACGCACCAGATTTTTTTTTACGTGGGGAACGCAAATAGTCACTAAAACAGACATGTCAGGAGAGGTGACAGCTCCTCTTTAAAACAATCTAGGAATGATACTTTTGGGGCGTCTTAGGGTACTTTCACACTAGCGTCAAAGTTTTCCGTCCTAGAGTTCCGTCCTCGGGGCTCAATAACGGAAAAAAACTGATGTTTTATCCTAATGCATTCTGAATGGAGAGAAATCCGTTCAGTTTGTCTTCAGTTCAGTCCTTTCACGTTTTTTGGACGCAGATAAAAGCGCAGCATGTTGTATTTTTATCTCCGTCCAAAAATGCGGAAACACTTAACAGAATGACAGATTCCATTGAAATGTATTAAGGGCGGATCCGACATTGAAAATTGACGCATTAACGGATCCGTTCTTCCACTCTGCGCATGCGCAGACCTTTAAAGATGGTAAAATAATAAACAACGGATGACAACGGAAAGACGGATCCGTTATTTCAATACAATTGTCAAACGGATGTGCAAACGGATTCGTTTGCAAATGAAATCTGTTTTCAAACGTTTTAACGGATCCGCAGCTTTTCAATTTATCCAGCGGATTTCACCCTTCTCAATACAGAGTGAAATCTGATGTTTTTTCCGCAGCAAAAACCACATGTAATACCTGACTTTTTTTGTGCATTTTTTTCCCACTGGATTTTCCATCACATGTGACTCCAGCCTTATGCCTCATTCACACGTCAGTGTTCGGTCAGTGATTTCCATCAGTGATTGTGAGCCAAAACACAGAACAGGAGCAGATATTTCCCTTAGGGCTCATGCACACGACCGTGTGTCGGCCGTGGTCGTACAGCGGGTCCGCAATACACAGACATCGGCTGTGTGCATCCCGCATCATGGACCCATTCACTTGAATGGGTCTGGGATCCGGGAGATGCGGTGCAGAAGGACGAAGCAGAACCCCACGGAAGAACTACAGAGTGCTTCCGTGGTGTTTCTGGCCATGCCTCCGCACCGCAAAAGTTTTTTTTTGCGGAACGGACGGATCACGGACCCATTCAAGTTGAACGAGTCTGGATCCGTCTGCGGCAGCCACAGGGATGTTGCCCGTGCATTGGGGACCTCAATTGCGGTACCCAATGCACGGAACGGCCGGCACACATTCGTGTGCATGAGCCCTTAGGCTACATGCACACAACTGCATATATTTTGCGGTTCACAAATAAATAAATAAAAAACGGATGACGTCCGTATGGGATCCGTCTTTTTTGCGGATCCATTGTAATAATGCCTATCCTCGTCTGCAAAACGGACAAGCTCGAATTTTTTTGCGGGGCTATGGAACGGACATACAGATGCGGATTTTTTGTGGACCCATTGAAATGAATGGGTCTGCATCCTATCCGCAAAAAAAAAACCGAACGGACACGGAAACAAACAACGTTCGTGTGCATGTAGCCTTATACCTTATGTCTGTGGAGGCTCCAGCCCTCGTTTTGGCTCACAATCACTGATGGGAATCACTGACCAAACACTGACGTTTGAATAAAGCTTTACCGTTCTAGCAGCTGTGCCAGGAGAGTTCATCAGCATAACTCCATTAGGATCTCATTCACTGGTAGCAAGCAGAGATAGTACAGAGTTATGAATGCCATTGCGCCACTTTTCATCAGACTGAACGCCATAATTATCAAGCCCTCCACCTCCTGCAAAACGCTGCCGCCAAGTCACCCACTACACAGCTTATGTACCAGGGAAGGATGCCACTTGGGTACTGCACGTCCCAGGACAGAGGGTCAGTGCGGTCCTCACGGTTGGCATGGCTGTGATGTACAGGGTGGGCACTGGCATATTCCACATTGTGACTGGCACTTGTTTATAGGACCAGTTATGCCCTCTATGTGTAGAGTAAGTCGTCTACCCCTGCAGCTCTGGGAGCCTGGCAGTGCCAGTAGTGCCGCCCCCTGACATGCCCTGCCTGCTATATACACACACTACAGGTATACATTACCTGTCACCTCCGGTCCTCCGCAGGTCACTACCCACGTGGGTACCAAGCACAGCCAAGCACTTCCTCTTTGGCCTGTACCATTCTGTAACCACAGGGGTGAGCTTACTTCCTGTCCTCGTATACAGCTACAGCTAGGAGGATGGATAATTACTATCAGAACCACTAATGACATACAGTACAGATATACCCTATACACCGCGCAGTCGGTAGCAGACGGGCATGCTGCGTGTTTAGAGCGCCCCCCCCCCGCACGCTTCTGCTTGGTACGCTCCGGGCTGTGAGTGTGGCCGCCGGCTTCCTGTGCGGAGAGGGCGCGCGCAGGGGACATGGCGTCTTGTCTGCGCTCCAGGACTCTGAGCAAAGACGATGTCAACTATAAACTTCATTTCAGGATGGTCAACGAGCAGCAAGTGGAGGACATCACCATAGACTTCTTCTACAGGCCGCACACCATCACCCTGCTCACCTTCACCATCATCAGTCTTATGTACTTCGCCTTCACCAGGTAAGGGGGCGCTGTCAGCTGGTAGGGGCACTACAACTCCCAGCCGTGCCGACTAGTCTTGCAGTGACACATCTGGATGGTCTCCTCTGTGGCTTATCCATGTAATATGCATGTGGGGAAGCAGCATCACAAGGACTACTACTCTCACAGTGATGTACTACTACTCTCAGTGGTGGACTACTCACTGACAGCAGTTCTTTCCCACCTGTCACCATTTTTTTCCATCCCCGTGCAGAAAAATTAGGTTATGATGCAAAATATCCCGGTGACCCCTGTCAGAACTGTCAGAGGGCTCGGCTCTATCTGCTGTATTGGGGCACCCACTAATGCGTCATTGGTAGAGCCTCCAAATTCCCTAGAACAGGGATCAGCAACCTCCCACTACAACCCCTAGCATGCACACCTGCTCAGCTGTTCTCCATGTAAGGGAATGGAGCATGCTGGAAATTGTAGTTTTGTAACAGGTGGAGTGCCAGAGGTTGCCAACCCCCTGCCCTAGGGGGAGATTTATCAAGATCGCTGCCTTCTGCGCCGGTCCTGGTACCCCCTGTGCTTCCGGAGTCCTCATAGTAAATGAAGCACATCCTCCGGCAGTCCGTGCGCCTAAACAGAAATCTACATCTGAGCTGCAGTAGATTTCTAGCTTCATTTGCACCAGAAAACTGCTTCAAATGAAGATAAATTTGTCATGGCTGCTGGTCACGCCCCCTTCTGCCCTTGCCATGCCCCCTTTTAAGAAAAGTGGCGAGGACGGCCTAAAAACCAGAGGTGCAACATATAGTTTGCAACTTTTTAACGCCACTTTTCAGATGAAACGGAGATGATAAATCCCTGCTCTAGAAGCGGTACCCCCTGAATGGGAGCACTGGAAATAGCTGAATGTGCCGAGAGCTCCCGTTCATTTCTCCGGCCAGCTGTTTTGGGGCCCTTAAAGGGTTATCCAAGACCTGTAATGCCCCCCCATAGGCCCAGGCTCCCCGGCACCCACATCGCTCCTGATTCCGTTGCGCAGATGAAAACATCCGGGGGTGGGGTTCAGCCGTGATGGGATCGAGCCTCCCTAGCCTCGCGGGTGACGCTGGGGAGACTCGTTCCCGTTGCGGCCTGCTATTGATTGGCTGCCCCTCCCGACGCCAAATGTTTTCTTCCGCGTGACGGAGAGATGCAGCAGCGGCCGAGCCGGCATCAGGAGCGAGGTGGGTGTCGGGGAGCGCGGTAAGTACAACCTCTGTGAGGGGCCCGGGCATATGGGGGGGCATTATAGGGGTTGAATAACCATTCTTGATAATAGTGGGGTTTGCCATAGGGTGTAAAAAAAAAGGGAAAAAAAAGTCGTCATGGACATAGGGCGTCCCCCTCTGTGAGCCACAGCGGATAGATAACAAATAGCTTTGGCTCTAGAGGTCCCATCCTATTACACGGTCGGCCATGAGGATCCGGCCTACAGTCTGTGGTCCAGATGGGGTTTACATGGGGAGATTCTGACACCAGGAGGCCGGTCACACCTCAGTAGAACCTGTGGATAAGTACATGCACTATATGGTCAAAATATGTGGACCCCTCCTCATTATTGTGTTCAGGTGTTTCAGTCACACCCAATGCATAAAATCAAGCACACAGCCATGTCATCTCCATAGACCAACATTGCTAGGAGGATGTGCCGTACTGAAAGTGGATTTTAGTGTGGCGCTGTCAGAGGATACCACCTTAGCCACAAGTCAATGCTTGACATTTGTGATCTACTAGATCTTCCCTGGTCACCAGTAACATAGTACATACCGCCGAAAAAAGCCATTTGTCCATCCAGTTCGGCCTGTCATCCTGCAAGCGACCTCACTGGGAAGTGGAAGCATCAAGGAGTAACAATGGCCCAGCCATGAAGCTGTAGACCATGGAGCCTCAGAGCACTGAAGAGCGTGGTGCATAGAAAGCGTGCCATACCGCCTCTGGAAGTGACATCATGACAAGAAATGTGTGCCGGGTTCCCATGCTTGAGCGACCCACGCCTAGGACTGCGTGGCCAAGCATGGTTTGGAGTGATGTAAAGCTGCCACCGGTGGAGCCCGGAGCGATAAACACAAGTTTTCTGGAAAGAGAAATCGCATTTCATTACCTGTCAGTCTGGTGAATGAATCTGGGTTTGGAGGACGCCCAGAGAATGTTACCTACTAAAGCCTCGGTCGCATGTCTGTGCGTAAATCCGTGAGAAGGTGTTCAGTGATGCCTTCGTGAATATGTCCGTGTTGGGTCCATGTGTCCTTTTTTTGCTGTCCGTGTGCCATCTGTGTTTCTCTGACAGTCGCACGGCTGGACAGTAATTTTCAAAGCATCTCTTCCCAATGATCCGTGAAACACGGATGCAACACAGATGGCCTCCGTGGCTTTCACGGACCCATAGACTATAATGGGCGTGATGGATCCGTGAACACGGACAAAATAGAGCATGCATCCGTGCTTAAAACACTGACCCACGGACCGTGCTGAAACACTGATGTCTGAATACACACATTAAAATGAATGGTGACGTGTGCTGTACGTGGAGAAGAGGTACCGCACACGTACGTGGAACACTGACATGTGGAACACTGTCCTCTGGATAGCTCATCAGTATCTGATCGGTGGGGGTCCGACATCTGCCGATCAGCTCTCTAAGCATTGTGTAGTGACTGGTATCACAGCTCAGCTCTATTCACTTCCATGAACGTGGCATCTCTTGGCCTAGAGAAGACCGCGGCGCTACTGCAACACGTCAGTGTCTTCTTAAACAGCTAATCGTCAGGGGTCCTCAGTGTCGGACCCCCGCCAATCAGATACTGGTGACCTATCCATAGGATATAGTCATCAGTATTAAAATCTCGGAAAACCCCTTTAACTGCATAGTGCCTGTAGAATTTGGTAGAGCGGAGATAATGGTCTCTGACTGTTTCTCAGGCTTTGGCCCTTTGTTTAATGCTGCAGAATATTAGGACATTCTGGACAATTGTAGCCAACATTTGGGGGAAGGCCCTTTCCTGTTCCAATATAAATATGCCCCCTGTGCACACAGCGAGGTCGACAAGTTTGGTGCGGAGGAATTTAATGGTTTGGGATAGATTGGAACGTCAGATGTGAGCCAGATCTTCTCCTCCATCATCAATGTCTGACCTCACACATTCCCACACACCCCAAAGTCTTGTGGAAATCCTTCCCAGAAGAATGGAAGCGCTTACCGTCACCGCTCCATATTAACACCCGCAGTGATGGATTATCTTGGCGAGCTCATATAGGAGTGATGGTCGGGGGTCCACATACGTTGAGCCATATAGTGTCTGTACGCA
Source organism: Bufotes viridis (assembly GCA_033119425.1). Taxonomy (NCBI): domain Eukaryota; kingdom Metazoa; phylum Chordata; class Amphibia; order Anura; family Bufonidae; genus Bufotes; species Bufotes viridis. The sequence continues at coordinate 70,681,960 of CM065593.1, forward strand.
CATTGGCGCTTAGCCGCTGTGAATATGACGGTGGCGGTGTTACTCCCCTGGAGCATTTTTCCCAATTACGTAACCTGACTACACTGTTCAGTTGTGTCCCATAGCTCAGCAGGATCGCAGTAATCTTTGCAGCTATGTGATGGAGCGATAAGCTGATTTAGCAGGGGGTTAATACTTTCACTGAAATCACATTTACAGCTACACACTATTGGTGGTTGGGAGCTCCGTCCAGTACAGCTGCTGATCTACTGCCATAGCAGCTGCCACGGAGCCCGCCGTGGCAAGGAGGCCTGGACCTCCTCTGCCCAGGGCCGCATCTGCCATGAGGCGACATGAGCATCTTGCCTCAGGCAGAGGCCAATCTGCCTTTGGGGGGTTGGTGCCAATTTATGGCAGGGCATGAGAGCCAGAACATAGGTTACAGGGCTACTAGGCCTGAATCCTATGAGGCAGTAGAATGACATCATTGCGACCCACTTCACCGGGTCGCGGTGAAGTCCCCATGTTCAATGGAGCTAAACCACCTACAGTATGTCACAAAACTGAGTGCACCCCTCACATTTTTGTAAATATTTTATTATATCTTTTTATGGGACAACACTGAAGATCTGACACTTTAATAAAATGTACAGTAGTCAGTGCTCAGCTTGTTTAACAGTGTAAGGCCTTATTCACACGTCCGTGTGTGTTTTGCGGATCCGCAAAACACAGACATCGGCGATGTGCGTTCCGCAATTTGCGGACCGCACATCGCCGACACTCTCATAGAAAATGCCTTTTCTTGTCCGCAATTGCGGACAAGAATAGGACATGTTCTATTTTTTTCGGGAACGCGATTGCGGACCCGGAAGTGCGGATCCGCAATTGCGGACCCGGCCAGGACATCGTCTGTCCCCATTGAAACTAATGGGTCCGCAATTCCGTTCCGCGAATTGCGGACGTGTGAATGGGGCCTAAATTTGGTGAACCCTCAAAATAACTCAACACACAAGCCATTAATGTCTAAACCGCTTGCAACAAAAGTGAGTACACCCCTAAGTGAAAATGGACAAATTGTGCCCAACGTGTCAATATTTTGTGTGGCCACTAATAATTCTAAGCACTCTTGGACAAGGAGTTCAGTAGAGCTTCACAGGTTGCCACTGGACTCCTCTTCCACTCCTCCATGATGACATTATGGAGCTGGTGGATGTTAGAGACCTTGCGCTTCTCCACCTTCCGTTTGAGGATGCCCCACAGATCAATAGGGTTTAGCTCTGGAGACATGCTTGGCCAGTCCAGCACCTTTACCCTCAGTTTCTTTAGCAAGGCAATGTCCGTCTTGGAGGTGTGTTTGGGGGTCATCATGTTGGAATACACCCTGCGGCCCAGTTTCCAAAGAGAGGGGATCATGCTCTGCTTCAGTATGTCACAGGACATGTTGGCATTCATGGTTCCCTCAATGAGCTGTAGCTCCCCACAGCCGGCCGCACTCATGCAGCCCCAAACCATGACACTCCCACCACCATGCCTAACTGTAGGCAGGACACACTGTACTCCTCACCTGGTTGCCACCACACACTCTTGACACCATCTCAACCAAATAAGTTTATCTTACTCTCATCAGACCACACGATATGGATCCAGTAATCCATGTCCTTAGTCTTCTTGTCTTCAAAAGACTGTTTGCAGGATTTCTTGTGCATCATCTTTAGAAGAGGCTTCCTTCTGGGACGACAGCCATGCAGACCAATTTGATGCAGTGCGGCGTATGGTCGGAGCACTGACAGGCTGACCCCCACCCATTTAACCTCTGCAGCAATGTTAGTATCACTCATATGTCTATTTTGAAAAGCCAATCTCTGGATATGACGCTGAGCACATGCACTCAACTTCTTTGGTCGACCATGGCAAAGCCTGTTCTCAGTGGAACCTGTCTTGTTAAACTACTGTATGGTCTTGGTCACCGTTCTGCAGCTCAGTTTCAGGGTGTTGGCAGTCTTCTTGAAGCCGAGGCCATCTTTATGTAGAGAAACTATATAAGAGAGTCCTTTGCCATGAGGAGCCATGTTGAACTTCCAGTGACCAGTATGAGACAGTGTGAGAGCGATAACACCAAACGTAACACACCTGCTCCCCATTCACACCTGAGACCTTGTAACACCAACGAGTCACATGACACCAGGGAGGGAAAATGGCTAATTGGGCACAATTTGGCCATTTTCACTTAGGAGTGTACTCACTTTTGTGCCAGCGGTTTACACATAATGGCTGTGTGTTGAGTTATTTTTAGGGCACACCAAATTTACACTGTTATACAAGCTGTACACTGACTACTTTACATTGTATCAAAGTGTCATATCTTCAGTGTTGTCCCATGAAAAGATATAATAAAATATTTACAAAAATGTGAGAGGTGTACTTACTTTTGTGAGATACTGTACATCCGAACACCGCGCCAAAAAGTGACATGTCTCTTCTTGGTACAGTCACGGATTGAAACCACCGGCCCGCGAACTGCAGCACTGCCTCCCACTGAAAACAATGAGAGGCAGACACCATACGGCCACCGGCGAAATTTTGACACGACGTCTGCGCCACAATTCCTCTGTGTGAACGGGCCCTTGGGGTACAGCCATGTGTAGCTGGTGTCTTGCACTGTATCTGGCTGAGATAGTGCATGGCGGATTTAACCCCCTGCACTGCAAAGAGTGAAATGTGTGGCAGAAATCCGCAGCAAAATGCCGTGAATTTAAAATCTGTACCTCAAGTTATGTGCGGAAAATCTCATCGACTTTGCTACTATTGTAACTGCGACGGGTTTTCCACACACCATTCCTCAGTGAAAAATCCACGGCGGAAGTTCCTGGGGGTTAAGAACAAAAATTGCGTTTCACGTTTCTCTTACCTTTGTGTTCTAGGGAAGACACGAGCCCAGAAGACAATATATGGAGAGGAATCCTGTCCGTCATCTTCTTCTTCCTGATTATCAGTGTCTTAGCCTTCCCCAATGGTAACGTACTCTTTATGTTTTACTCTGCCACTTCTTTACCTGCAAGGGAGCGCGATTGGGGAAAAAAACACCTCATTCACGTGTCATAATTTATTTGTATTTAGCCTTGTGTACTGTAGTATTATTTATTATGAAAGCGCTTTTACTTCCATGGCGCTGTACACGCGAAAAGAATATACGTACAGAACACAAAACAATTAGAGTTGTGGCGATACCAGAATTTTGAGTTTGATTATTGCAATCCTAGATGCAAGCAAGAAAAAAAAAATACCCACACATTAACCTTATGGTGTGTTTTTATTTTTAGGGATTGCCCATTATGTGAGGAGGTTCTTGATGGGGTCACTTACTATTACTGTGCGGCACCTACATTGATTAAAAATAGGAAGTTTTACATTAGAGGTTATCCGGGAATTAATATTGACGATCTATCTTCAGGATAGGTCTTCCATATCAGATCGGCGGGGGTCTGACACCTCGTTCCCCGATCTGCTGTTAGAAGAGGTCGGGCACTCCATGTGCGGCTGTAGTGTGATCCGCAAAATACACACACCTTCCATGTGCAGTACGCATTTTTCTCACTGCCGTTAATAGAAATGACTATTCTTGTCTCTTGAACAGACACACAGATGCATTTTTTTTGCGGACCTGTAGAAATGAATGGGACCTGAAAAAAAGAAAATGTGAATTGGACACAGATGCAAAATATGGTCTTATGCATGAGGCCTTAATGTGAGGCAATGGTTTTTACCTATTGGGCTTCCATGTGCTTCATATTAATAGTAAAAAAAAAAAAACACTCCATCATATACCTCACATTAACCCTATGTTGCCCATCCTACTATTAATGTCTGATGCACATGGAGGTACTAAACTAACCCACAAAAACTTGTGTGCTCTGGCCTGCTAGAAAGGTGCATGATGTAATCTGTAGTGAATGTAATCTTCTCATCAGTGACTGTATTTGTGAGTTATCCCCTCCCTTCTGATCCTCGGCTGTATCATGTGACCAACTCTGATTTCCAACTGACACAGGACAGAAAGTCAGTTACTTCTCTATTAGAGTTGAGCGAACTTGTATTTTAAGTTCGGCGTCCAAAGTTCGGGTTGGGGTTATCGAAGAATCCCGTTATGGATTCCGCTACCACGGACCATAATAGAATTTTGAATCCATAAGGGATTCTTCGATGAACCCGAACTTTGGACGCCGAACTTAAAATACAAGTTCGCTCAACTCTAATAGAGAAGTAACTGACTTTCTGTCCTGTGTCAGTTGGAAATCAGAGAGTTGGTCACATGACACAGCTACCACCTCTTATTAAATCCAGTACTGAGCCACGCCCCCTGCACTGATCACATGACGGTGACGTCACCCCAGGTCCGTAGTGTTGTCCAAGGTTCATCGAAAAATCCCCTTATGGATTCAAAATGCCATTATGGTCCGTGGTAGCGGAATCCATAACGGGATTCTTCGATAACCCGAACCCAAACTTTGGGCGCCGAACTTAAAATACATGTTCGCTCAACTCTATTCTCTATTCATTCCTATGAGACTGACATTGAGGCCTCCATAGGAATACATAGAGAAACTGACTTCCTGTCCCCACATAAAATGCTGTGTTATTTGGAAAGTCTGATTGCTGGTCACATGACACAGCTGAGGATCAGAAGGAAGGTTATAACTCACAAATACAGTCACTGGTAAGAAAATTACATTCACCACAGATTACATCATGTACCTTTCCAGCAGGTCAGAAAAAAACATTTTCTGCGGGAGTTCTTCTTTAATAGTAAGTGACCCCATCATTTCTCACATAATGGTAGCATTGAGGTTAATGAGTCGCAGATTGCTGGAGCCCGTGCATACTGTGGCGCACGGAGTATATAAGGTGGGGGCACACGAAGTATATGGAGGAAAGGAAGCAGGGCGGTTCAGGAAGGTCTTGGTCTCCCAGCAGAGGGTCTGCTTGCTGCCCATGTTAAGCCAGACCCACTTTCCTCCTCGTTCTCCCGCTAACTAGGCCTGCGGGGGCTTCAGGGGGAGCATAGCAAAAGAGGCTGGACTTTGGGGGGGGTCTACTGCAGGGACTGGGGACGTACAGGGTCACCCGGGCTACCACAGGTTCTTTCTGTGGTTCTGACTCCCTCTCAGTTTTTTCATTGGTGGCGGCGGGCCACCACGTTCCAGTGGGAAGGGAGCGACGTCCTCCCTTCTTCTCCACTGTGCGGCTGCTGAACTCTGCAATACCACAGCTTAGTATCGAAAAACGGGTAATCTGGGTATTGAACCTAAATGGGTAAAGTATGAAAGTATTGAAAATGTATGGAGACTTAAATACCCAGTACGACCCTAGTAACTGTAAGCTCAAGTACCGGGTCAAAATGGCAGGAAAGGAAGCGAAGTCATTCATTTGCACTATGCCAACATGAGACCTCGCTGACTGAGACCTGAACACTCCCTCTCCATAAACACTCCCTCTCCATATAACACCTAGAAAAATCAATACCATTAATCTTCTCATCTGACACCCCATAAGCTTTACTCAAAGACGCCTCCTCTCTAAGAACATACACTGCTCAAACGATGGACTGAGCCCTCAACACAGGTACAGGCTGAGGGCATGGCCGAACCTGGCGAAAATGCTGCCGACTTTCTGCAGTGGAATTGCCTTCAGAGATATCTGCAGTCTTTATAGTCGCAGCAAAGTGCTGATTTCTGCCACGGATTTCACTCTTTGCAACGCAGATATTGAAATCTGTGCCAAACCCTCAGAATGTCCACGTTAAATTCCGCAAGACAATCTGCTCCATTCGATGCGGATTTTACTGCTGTGGAAAAAACCTTAGCTTACACGCTGCGTGTGGCCGTTATTTAACTACATGATGGCAAAATAAACATTAAAGGGGTGGTCTCATCTTAGACAATGGGGGCATATCGCTAGGACCCGCACCTATGTCGAGAACAGAGCCCCGAAAGTGGTGGAGGGCGCACCTCACATGAACAGCCGTCCTCCATTCATTTTCTATGGGGCCGCCGAAAATAGCCGAGCGCTGGTTCAGCTATTTCCGTCCGTCCCGTAGAAGTGAATGGAAGCGGTGGCCGGTCATGCGCGGTACGCTCCCATTCACTTCTAGTGGGAGAGCGCTTGGTGGTGAGTCCCGTGCCGGAGTCCTCCAGCCACCACTTTGCGGGGCTCCGTTCTCGATATAGGTGCAGGACCCAGCAGTGGGACCCGCACCTATGAGACAATTGGGGCATATGTCCTATTGATATGGCCCCATTTTCTGAGATGAGAAAACCCCTGTTAAAGTGGTTTTTCCATAGGTGCAGGTGCAGTAAGATGGCACACATGGGTCCATTGATAATCCACCAACTACCATAGCAAAACCTATGGCACGGTGTTGCGTGGTAGGCGATGGTTCTGGTTTTGTGCCCTGCATGATAATATATAGCATTGGTACAGGGAGGAGGAAACGCCCCCTGAGAAAAGCTGGCATCTCCTCCTTCCTGTACCGATGCAGTCTATTAGCATACAGGGCACGAAACAGAACAGGGGGCACAAAATTCCAAGGATGACCTCTACTAATACTTCCCCACAGATACTTATATTGTAATGTCGGGTCCTCTTTAAGCCTCGTGCACACGACCGTAAGTATTTTGCAGTCCACGGATCATCCGTGTGCTTTCTGCATCCATTTCTATGTCTGTGCCGCAAAAAGATATGTCTGCGAATTGCGGACCACAGACTCATTCATGTTAACGGGCCCGCAAAAAAATTGCAGGCAACACACGGTCCTCGTCCGTACTTTGTGGACCACAAACAAAACAGTCATAATCCTGTGCACGAGCAAATTTACTATTAAAAACGTGCTGTTCTCATGTCGTGCCCAAAAATTGGCGTGCATGCCTTGCATCACATTTACTAACCGTTTTACACTCTTGTCTTAGAATTTTTCGACTTGCCTGCCAATGGGGGCGTGGCTTAGCAGGGAAAAGGGTGTTGCCTAAATGCACCTCTGTGTGTCGAAAAATTGGGTGCATTTTTTGTGTGAAACTGCAGCAACTTATAGGTAGCGTAAACTAAGACTAGACGTGTTTTTTTTGCACAAGAGTAAATCTGGCTCAGGATTTACGATACTACAAGGGTCCATGCTACAGAATTTAAAATGTGTCTACCATTGAAGGGGTTTCCTGAGAGATTTTTACTGATGACCCATCTCTGGATAGATCACGAGTATCTGATCAGTGGGGGTCATTGCAATGACAGATGTGACAGTGACTGCTCGGGCACAGGAGCGCTCACCCCTGCCATGTGATGAGAGTCTGTCACCAGGAAAATTCTCGGATAAACCAGGCACAATGAGGCAGATTTACTAGTAGTGTCATACTAGAAATCACGGTCTTAGTGCTCATGCTTACAAACGTATTTTTTGTCTGCATCGATCCGCATTTTTTGCGGATCGTATGCGGACCCATCTGCTTTAATTCCGTATGTCCGTTCCACGGCACCCACAAAAAATAGAACATGTCTGCATTACGGACAAGGGAAGGCTTGTTCTATGATTGCTTGGATGATCCGTTCCGCAAAATGCGGAACGCACATGGCCGGTATCTGTGTTTTGCGGACCACAAAAACTGTTACGGTCGTGTGCATGAGCCCAGAAATTTTTACTGATGACCTATCCTCTTCATAGGTCATCAGTATCTGATTGGTGAGAATGCAGCGGGGCTCACAGTACTGTCTCGGCCTTCTCCCCTCTCCCCAAGCACAGCGCCGTACATTGTATAGTGGCAGTGCTTGGTATTGCAGCTCAGCCCCATTCACTTCTATGGGACTGAGATGCACCTAGGTCACGTGCCTGATGAACGTGATGTCACATGGCCCAGGCTAAGCTGTAAGAAGGCTGCGGTGCTACTGCGAGAGCCTACTCAAACAGCTAATCGGAGGGGGTCCTGCGTGTTGGACCTCCACCGATCAGATAGTATGACCTCCTAGGTCAGTGATGGGCAAAGTGCGGCTCCAGCTGTTGCAAAACTACAACTCCCACCATGCCCTACAGTAGGCTGATGGCTGTAGACAGTCTTTGCATGCTGGGAGTTGTAGTTCTGCAACAGCTGGAGGGCCGCACTTTGCCCATCACTGTCCTAGGTCATCAGTAAAAATTTGTAGGAAAACCCTTTTAAGAATAATTTGTATTCTTGGAGATTGCAAACTACAATACTATTAGTAAATCTGCCCCATTGCGCCTGGTTGTGCTCTCCTGGTGACAGGTTCCCTTTACACGGCCGGGGTCAGCGCTCCCATGCCTGAGCAGTCACTGTCATGTACTATCACACCATGTCACTGCTACCACCTTTAAGGGTGCGCCATGGGGCAGGTAGAGGTTAAATCCGCCTGCGGAGCTGTCCGGGATGCGTCTTCTCATGAGTCTTTTTGTTTTTGCAGGTCCCTTCACGAGGCCGCACCCTGCAATATGGAGGATGGTGTTCGGTAAGTCACACTTTTCAGGTCTGTCTACCGCTGAGCACATTTTGCCTTGATGAAGCCCAAAGACTGCAATATCTGATATCATCAGACCCGTAAAAAGCCCTTTTGGAATCCTAATTTGCCATCTTTTATATTCCCTGACAATGTATGACCTCGTAGTCCATGACTTTCCATGAATATGTCAGCCGGCCGTTCTAGATAAGCAATACAGGTAGTAGCCAAGACATGTGGCTCCCTCCCACACCTAGAAAACACCGATAGTTCACCTATATGAAGTAAAGACCTTTTACAAAGGTACTGGCATAGATAAACACATCCCCAATATAACAATTATATGATAGAACCAAGCCCCACTAAAAATAGTATAGTGGATAAACCACACAAACACTACAGCAAAGAGGCATATATATTCCATAAATGTATACCTGAGGGACACTTAGAGAGGAGAACACGGGTTTTCAATTGCAGAGAGGAGAGCCCACCCCGACGTACGTTTCGCTCCGCTTTCTCAAGGGCGTGTTTGAATCAATCTCTCTAACCTCTATATATATCCATGTTCATCAGGTATAATGTAAAATACATGTGTGTGCTGATAATTATAAACTGACCTCCCCATCGCAAAACACGCTGGGAGCGCGTCACATCTCCGCGCCGTCGCGCCGCCTCTGACATCACAAACTCGCGAGACAGTGCATAGCAGGTAACCGGTCAGCCGCATGATCTCGCGGCATCATGACGCAAACGGGAGTCACAAAAACAACGCCCACCAGACATCCATCAAGCCGCGGGATCATGCGAAAAGACAGCAACACTAGAGCACGTATCTGGAGATAAGTCACGTGGTGCGGCATTACGTCGCATTCGCGACATACAAGGACAGTATCCCTTCCTCAAAATAATGTATGGTCGCAAGACTTTATCAGTACACAAGTATATGGGACAGATAATACTCGCAAGAATGCTATCTACAATCATGTAGGACACACAGCAAGAAATGAAAAACAGAAGAAGGATTAGGACAAAAGGAGTTTAACAATAATAAAACTAATGAGTACTCCATTACCTAAAATGGGGTACGGTCACCAAAAAGCGGATACAAGATGTAAGATACATGTATATATATTATTGTGAAAACTCTGTGTTACACGGTCATCCGATCCTGATCTCCCAGGTCAGGAACTCCCTCTTTGAGGCCTGCCATGATGGTATTATTTGTCTCCGGCCCTGTGGTTCCTTGGTGACCACTCGTCTGACCTCCACCATGTGAGTAATCCTGTATGAGGCGGAGGCTGAGTCACCCTGTTTGCGAGGGGCTCTGCACGGTTTTATAGGGTGTTAAAGGGGTTCTCCCATGAGTAATGTAAAAAATGAAGATCAGACATCATATAGTCTATCACAATCTCTTTCTATCAAAGCTAGAACCGGCCCTGTACCTCACGTGGATCCAGAGATCTCCACATTCATTGCTCTGCTACATTTATATCAAGCTGGCAGCTCAAGGAAAGTGCCCTTCCTGCTGAAGCTCAGGGGGGTGTCCTTTATGCTGCATGTCTCTTCCTGTCACAGCTCAGGAGGCAGTTGAAGCGTTTTGGATATCCTTCCACAAGCGTCTCACAATAGTTGGTCGGAATTTCAGCTCTCCCCATAAACGTTCAATAGGATTGCGATCAGGGCTTTGTGATGGCCGCTCCAAAACATTGACTTTGTTATCCTCAAGCCACTTTGTAACCAGTTTGGCAGTATGCTTCGGTCAATGTCCATTTGGGAGACCCATTGCCGCCCAAGCTTTAACTTCCCGGCTGATGTCTTGAGATGTCGCTTCAGTATTTCCACATCTTCTGGGGGAGAAAAGCCCCCAGTCACTAGGATCAGACTATAGCAGCACCAGTATAAGCTGCCTGCAAACCCCCATTATAACAGGGAAAGGAAATGTCCAGCATAACATAATGGAGAAGTGGACAGGATATACCAGAAGACAGACTATTTGTAAAAGAGCCCAACGAGGGCACACCCATTCACACCAGCGCATATGCTCCTGCCGCTACCCCCCTCCCCCCATACAGAGAAAGGTTAAAAGGAATGTGTAATCAGAAAATTACTGATTGTTTAAATCACATTTTTATGTTGCACATATTTTTAATATATGGTGGTTTTTTTATGTCATTATCTATATTTACAATAAAAACACCAATCCTGCAGTTTTCACACTGAGCACTAGGACTACAATACAGTATCTTTAAAGGGGTTGTCTCACTTCAGAAAATGGCATTTATCATGTAGAGAAAGTTAATACAAGGCACTTACTAATGTATTGTTATTATCCATATTGCCACCTTTGCTGGCTTCATTCATTTTTCCATCACATTATACACTGCTCGTTTCCATGGTTACGGCCACCCTGCAATCCATCAGTGGTGGTCGTGCTTGCTGAAGTGACACAACCCCTTTGAGACCCCGTTGACTTTTATGGGAGATTTTCTAGGCACCCTCTGTGACCTGTGCAGAGTTCTGGAGGGAGTACATAAGCCGTGATATCACCTGTTGTGAATAGTGGGATCCTGTGTTATCTATATGTGGGTGATACCTGTCTTTGTAATCCTGCCTGGGACGGCTACTGAGAAGCTACAGTACCTGTACAGATCAGGAAATCACGACCTATAATTAGACCTAGCGGCCAGTGTGACAATTGCAGGATTATTAGACAATGATCTGGAAAATATAAAAAAAAAAAAACTTTGTAAAAATTCTAAAAATAAACATGGTCATTTTCTGATGACACATTTCCCTTTAAAATGTATCTAAGTTTTTATTTTATTTGTCATAATTCAATAGTATAGGTGATATTAGTTAAAAATAGGAGATAATAGTGAAAAAACTGAACTTTCCCTGCCCTGATCCATGTTCTGTAAAATGACGGAAATGCATATACAGCTCCATGAAGTCTATGGGAGGAGGACAGTGATCATACAAGTTAAAGGGGTTGTCCGGCCTATAGATATTGATGACCTCTCCGTTCTCTTCATTATTCTCTGCACTGTAATTACAGCTTCCTCTCCCATTCAGTTGAATGGAACTGTGCTGGAGTCCCGCTACACAGCAGTGCCCCACCTATCTGCTGTGCAGCGGATCGCCAGCACACTTCCATTCAACTGAAGACTGCTGATTATTCATCTCTGATCATTCCCAGGATCACTCAGGGTCCTGGAAGTTGGCATTCCATGAGATTTCAAAGTGAGAATAGGATTTAGGGGCTTTGTGAGATTCTCTAGAATCTTGGGAGGACTCCTTCAAACGCCTTTTACATATTACTGGTGTCTTTATAATTGTATATTGTGCCAGTAAATAAAGCAGTAATAAGTATTAGCTTTCTAAGCATAGAAATCCACTCTTCTCAACATGGTAAGGCTATTGTAAGTAGTGTATATGATTAGGGATGAGCAAACTTGTGTTTCAAGTTCGGCGTACAAGGTTTGGTCTAAAATTCCGTTATGGATTCCGCTACCATGGAGCATAAGCTACGATTCGTGATAACAGAATTCTTAGATAACCTGAGCCTGAACCTTGTACGCTGAACTTAAAACACAAGTTAGCTCATCACTATATATGATATGTACATTCTAGGACACCGCTCTGCCCTCACCGTGCTGATGTCTAGCCCTTTCAATCAAGAAGAAAGTTAGTGTGCAGAGCACAGCGGGTGTTACAAAAGAAGTGCTCCAAGGATTTAGCCCTGTCCCCTGGTGCTCCAGCATGCTCATTTGCATATAATTAAAAACGCAGCTGTTTAAAACAATACATTTCTTTGGTCTGTATGTTAAATCAGCATGATCAACCCCACAAGGCTGGTTTAATAGGGTTGATTATGCTGACAGAGGCTCTTTTCCATGCAGTATTTATGTTCATAATGCATTTGTGTTTTCCTGAAATACTGGATTTCTTTTTATTACTTTTTGGAATAATGTGATTCTAATTGGTTTTCGCTTCTTTTGTCTTCTAGGCCTCAGCGTCCTCTATTTCCTCTTCATGGTATTTCTGCTCTTCCTGAACTTCGAGCAAGTGAAAGCAGTCATGTATTGGCTAGATCCAAACCTGCGCTATGCTACCAGAGAAGCTGATATTATGGTGGGAAGCTGTTATTATTCATAGTAAAGTGTGTGGTGCCTCTGTGACTCACGTTTAACCCCTTACTGCCCAGCTCCAAAGTAGTATGGCACGGGAAGTGCGCCCTTCCCATGAGCCACTATACTATGATGGGGCAGTAAAGGCTCAGGTGCCGTGCCTGTGCCAGTACTTGTTAGTGTCAGCTGCATTATACAGCTGACACCTTTCTGTCGTTCCCGGGATTGGGAACTGGGATTTGAGAGGGGAAGTTTAATCTCTTAGTTGCCATGGTCAGTGCTCTGTGGCGGTTTAGAGGAGAGAGAGATTGGAGGCTCCCTATCTCACTTCATCGCTCCTTCCCGATGTGATCTCAGGGTGCCAAGAAGTTGCCATGGCAGGGGCCCAAAAAGTCTCACTTTTCGTTTTCTTGACAGAAATGCATGCTCTGTTGGTAGAGGAATTTTATTAGGATATTTTGACACTTGGTATAAGGCCTCATGCACACGAATGTATCTTTTTTTTAATTTTATTTTTTTACGTTTTTGTTTTTGAGGGTAGGATGTGGACCCATTCATTTCAATGGGTCCGCAAAAAATGCAGACAGCATACTGTGTGCTGTCAGCATCCGTATGTCCATTCCGTAGCCCTGCAAAAATTATAGAGCGTGTCCTATTCTTGTCCATTTTGCGGACAAGGATAGGCCTTGTTACAATGGGTCCGCAAAAAAAACAGATGCAACACGGATGTGACAGACGTTATCTGTATTTTTTTGCAGATCCGCATTTTGCAGGCCGCAAAACATATACGGTCGTGTGCATGTAGCCTAAGAGATTAGAGGGCTTCAGCAGGAGCCACATACTCGGTTCGCTTAAAGGGATTCTCCAGATTTTCCACAATGTTTTGCACCTCCCTGCCGGACCTGTGGAGAGAAGCATTCAAAACCGCTACTTGCCGATCTGTTCTACCTCCTTCGGTCACTGGGTCACATGCCGCTTGGGGGACATGTCACCTCTGCAGCGGCACATGCAACCCCTATCGATGCTGCAAGTTCACAAGCAGGGCTCGGAGTGCGCTGAACGGAAGGAAGCTGCAGCCGAATGGCAGGGAGCAGATACATATGCTTCCCCACCACAGGTCTTACGGATTGGGGGTTAGCCCAAAAATATTGAAAAGCAGGAGAACCCTTTTAAATGTTTCTATGGAAAAAAAAAGGTTGTTCTTTATATTTCTTCTTTTTTTACAGGAATATGCAATCAATTGCCATGTGATCACCTGGGAACGAATACTTAGTCACTTTGATGTCTTTGCTTTTGGCCACTTCTGGGGTTGGGCCATGAAGGCATTACTGATCCGCAGCTATGGCCTTTGCTGGACAATTAGCATCACTTGGGAGCTGACGGAGGTAAGTGCTTGACCGATCAGATCTTCCCCCTGTTTGGATAGTTGCATTTACTTAAAGGGGAAATCATAACCGTGTTTCATGGTCATCTGTCTGCAGTATCACAATGGGGATCCATTTATAGAATTAGAAGTGCTTGTGTCCTGCTGGGCATGAGGGATCCAGTGTGAGGCAATGCCTGAGATTGGGTCGTTGCAGTTTGTATATTAGACTACTTTCACACCAGCGTTTTTGCTGGATCCGTCATGGGTCAGCAAAAACGCTTCCGTCATGATAATACAAGCGTCTGCATCTGTTATGAACCGATCCGGTTGTATTATCTATAAAATAACCAAGACCGATCAGTCATGAACTCCATTGAAAGTCAATAGGGGGCGGATCAGTTTTCTATTGTGTCCGAAAAAACGAATCCGTCCCAATAATTGTGTGTCACGACAGATGTCTTGCTCCGCACCACATCGTTGACAGAAAAATGCCAATTGCAGCGTTATTCTGTCCGCGGTCCAAACGGAACGGAATGCATTCTAGAGCATTCCATGTCGTTCAGTTCAGTTTTGTCCCCATTGCCAAATGGAAACGTTTTTCCCCCGCTATTGAGATCCTTGAAGGGTCTCAATAGCCGAACGGGGAAGCGCAGATGTGAAAGTAGCCTTCCTGGCTTTGTCTAGCTGTTTTAGTACAAGCTGTCATTGTACATTCAAGTCCTTCATATTCCCATTCACCCTCATCTCGCTGGTCTATATGATGAGTGCTAGGACAGTCTCACATGGCTACATTTTGGTACTTGTAACACCCATATTGCTGATAGTTCCACTGACCCAAATTTATATCACAGTACAGCCAAAAAAGTAGGTAAAAAAAAACATGTAGCAAATATTTACGAACACTGACATGAGATTCTAAGTATATGTTTTGTTCCTCTGGATAAGTCATCAGTATCTGATTGGTGGGGCTCTGACACCTGGGATCCCGTAGATTAGCTGTTTGAGAAAGCAACGCCTGGGGCCTACTCCAGCTTTCTCTAGGCCAACTGACGTCACGTTCATTGGTTACATGGCCTAGGCCAGTGATGGGACTACAACTCCCACCATGCCCTGCTGTAGGCTGAAAGCTGTAGACAGTCTTTGCATGCTGGGAGTTGTAGTTCTGCAACAGCTGGAGAGCCGCACTTTGCCCATCACTGGCCTAGGCGCAGCTCATCCCCATTGAAGTGAATGGGGCTAAGCTGCGATACCAAGCACAACCGCTATACAATATTTGGCACTGTGCTTGCTGAGCTAAGAGAAGGACGTGGAGCTAGTGTGATCACCGATGCCTTCTAATACAGCTGATCAGTTGGGGTCCCGTTAATCGGAGCCCCACTGATCAGATACTGATGATCTATCCAGAGGATAGGTCATCTGTTAAAAAAAAAAAAAAGCTCTCGGAAAACCCCTTTAACCCCTTAAGGACATAGGACGTATGGGTATGCCCTAATGTCCGAGTCCTTAAGGACCCAGGTCGTACCGGTACATCCTGACTACTTCCGACCGTTGCTGCTCAGCCGGCGGTGATCGGAGCAAGGTACCTGCTGAAATCACTCAGCAGGTACCTTGGCCCAATGCCCAGCGGGGCCTGTGATCCCCCCCCCCCCCCCCCGTATCGGCGATCACTGCAAACCGCAGGTCAATTGCACCGCTTTCTGCGGTCTCTAATCCCCGCGTTCTGTGACCGCAGGGATCAGAGAGTTAAAAAATGCCAAAGGCAGAAGTCTGATCAGACTTTGTAAAGTAAAAAATAGAGTACACTATTTAGTGTACTGTATTGTATTATACAGACATCAGACCCACTGGATCTTCAAGAACCGAGTGGGTCTGGGTAAAAAAAAAAATGTTAAAAAGTAAAAATAAAAAAAACACATCACTGAATAAAAATTAAAAAAAATAAAATACACTACAAATATTGGGTATCGCCACGTCCGTAAAAGCCTGCTCTATAAAAATATCACATTACCTAACCCCTCAGTTGAACACCATAAAAAAAAAAAATGGTGTAAAAAAAGCCATTTATTGTCACCTTACATCACAAAAAGTGTAATACCAAGCGATCGAAAAGGCGTATGCGTCCCAAAATAGTACCAATCAAACTGCCATCTCATCTCGCAAAAAATGCCCAAAAAAATAAAAAAATATGGCTCTCAGACTATGGAGACATTAAAACATGATTTTTTTTTTTTTCTAAAATGCTGTTATTGTGTTAAAGTAAAAAAAAAAAAAAAAGTATACATATTAGATATCGCCACATCCGTAAAAACCTGCTCTATAAAAATATCCGATGTTATAACCCCTCAGGTAAATACCGTAAAAAAAATTAAATAAAAACTGTTAAAAAAAAATAAAAAATTTGTCACATCACAAAAAGTGTAATAGCAAGTGATCAAAAATGTATATGCACCCAAAAATAGTGGCAATCAAACTGTCATCTCATCCCGCAAAAAATGATATCCTACATAGTACAATAACCCCCATAAAATAAAAAAAATATGGCTCTGACTATGGAGACATTAAAACATGATATTTCTTTTTGTTTCAAAAATATTATTGTGTAAAACTTAAATAAATAAATAAAAAGTATACATATTATGTATCACTGCGTCCGTAACAACCTGCTCTATAAAAATAAAACCTGAATTAACCCCTCAGGTGAACACAGCAAAAAAAAAATAGTATTACTATGGTGTCAAAAGCCATTTTTGTCACCTTACATCACAAAAAGTGTAATGGCAAGCGACCAAAATGTCATATGAAACCCAATATAGTGCCAATCAAACCGCCATCTCATCCCGCAAAAAATGAGCCCCTGCATAAGACTGTCGCCCCAAAAAAATGAAAAATATATGGCTTTCAGAATGTGGAGACACTAAAAAAATCATTTTTTCAAAAATGCTTTATTATGAAAAACTGAAACAAATTCCCCAAAAGTAGTCCAATTTGGTATTGTCGCGTCCGTAACAACCTGCTCTATAGAAATAGCACACAATCTAACCTGTCAGATCAACGATGTAAATAACAAAAGATAAAAACGGTCCCAAAAAAGCTATTTTTTTATTTATTTTTTTCCATTTTTTCAGTAACAAAGCAAGGATTAACAGCCAAACAAAACTCAATATTTATTGCCCTTATTCTGTAGTTTACAGAAACACCCCATATGTGGTTGTAAACTGCTGTATGGCCAAACGGCAGGGCGCAGAAGGAAGGGAACGCCATATGGTTTTTGGAAGGCGGATTTTGCTGGACTGTTTTTTTTAGACACCATGTCCCATTTAAAGCCCCCCTGATGCACCCTAGAGCCGACCATAAGTTCCTGCAAATGAACCTTTGCAACCCCATTTTATGTGTACCCCTGTAACCTGTTCCTTCTTTTCTGTTGATTCAGCTGTTCTTTATGCACCTTCTTCCTAATTTTGCTGAGTGTTGGTGGGACCAAGTTATCCTGGACATCCTCCTATGTAATGGAGGGGGCATCCTTCTTGGTATGGTGGTCTGTCGCTTTTTGGAGATGAGATCCTATCACTGGGCAAGTTTCAAGTAGGTTCAACCTTGGGTCAGCTTTTTTTGTCTTGTTATTGAAGAGGTTGCCTCATGCTTCCTGTAAAAATGAAAATCAGACTTTATATAGAACAGGAATGCCCAACCTGCGGCCCTTCAACTGTTACAAAACTACAACTCCCAGGGCCGCAGGTTGAGCATCCCTGATATAGAACATGACGGCCTCTTGCTAAAAAAGCTAGAACCAGTCCTGTACCTCACATGGATCCAGAGATCTCCCCCTTTTCATTGCTATAATTACTCTGCCTGATTTATTTCACCCTGGCAGCCAAAGGGATATGTCCTTTCTGCTGCAGCTCTCTCCCTATGGCAGCTCAGGGGGTGCATGCTTTCAGTTGCAGCTCACTTACTCTAACTTAGCAGCTTCTTAAAGTAGATAGGGCTGGTGGCAGTATAAGGACACTGAGCATGTGTGATGTTTTCACTGCCTGGTCCTGTGAAAGCGCAGAGAGCGTGGCATTTGCAGAGAGAGCATAGCATCAAGGAGTAATGGTAACGCCCCCATTGCTCCTAGAGGTTCATTTGCATATGATAAAACATCATTTTTCTCAGCAATGCGGACACATATGAACATGGGACAAACACAGATGCCTTCAGCTGCCAAGTAACAGGTCAGCTAGTGTCATAGGTACAAATATTTTTACAGGATCGAGAATAAGTGTCTGATCTGTGGGGGTCTGGCCGTTAGGACCCCCACTGATGGCGAGAATGAGGAATCCCTTGTACCCCATGTGAATGGAGCGGTGGTTGCACATGTCCACTGGCGCTCCATTCATCTTTATGGGACTGCCTGATATAGTCAACCACTGTACTCTATCTTCTGCCATTTTGAAATGTTACTTTTGCTTATGTGTTAAAGCCCCTCTGTCCCCTGAATGTGCTGCTGTCTAAGGCCAGGTGGGCAGGAGCAGCGCTCCCCTCATGAATAGACGTCTGTATACTTTGTGTGCTGTCAGTAAAATGGAGTCATGTTTTTTGTCCTGTTGGGTCTAGTAGTAGTCCCTGTAATAGGCTGCTCTTACATGGTGGATTCTCAGTCCCATCTCTGTCTGGGAAATACCCACCAATGTGTTTCACCCATGTAACCTACCTTTCTTCCTCTCAGAGACATTCACACCACCACGGGGAAAATAAAGAGAGCCATGCTGCAATTTACGCCAGCCAGCTGGATCTATGTGCGTTGGTTTGACCCTAAATCTTCATTTCAAAGAGTGGCGGGAGTGTATCTGTTCATGATCATCTGGCAGGTAAGTGCTAATAGTGATGGCCTATGGGTTATAGAAAAAAGTGCAAGGTCTACCTGGCGATGATCTCTGACCGCCCCCTACAGCTTCCTCTCTCGTCCCGTCACTGACGCATATTTACAGCCAGTGAATGCCAGCATTATCCGACGGTGCTGCTGTGACCACAGCCTTCAAGGGAAGATTCACCTTCTGTTACTGCTTTGTAATAGACTTTATTTACTGAATTGTTATGAAGTGGCCCCTTAGCAGCGTTGTCTAAATGAGTGTCACTAAGGAACTGCTGCCGCGCTCCAGGCTGACTGCTGCCGCCACTATCCTATATAGCCCTAAAACAGATGTATCTATCTATATATATTTTATATATAAAATATAGTTTCCTTCCTGTGATCTTTACACTTTACATTTTATTTTTTGTAATTTGTAGGGGCAGTCATAAGGAACATTTTTGCAATATACTTTAGTTACTGAATTTGTACATTTCTATTAGAAAAATCTTTCTGAAGTGACCCCTTAGGAGCGCCCTCTAAATGAGTGTCTTCTATTTGGTGACCCGTAGACGCTCTCCAGGCTGACTGCTGCTGCCCTCACTGCCTCTACCCTATATAGCGATATATATATATATATATATATATATATATATATATAATTAGTTTCTTTCCTGGCTGTGATCTGTACATTGTGAGCGGTGAGCGCTGACAGCATACGGAGGGAACGTATACTATGTAACCAGCTGACGGGAGATTAATGACAGCGGGCAGGGAAACAGGGACACTGTATATCATAACTGTCCCTATAGTGTACAACAGCTTCTGCCTTCTCAATAGAGAGCACTGACTGCCCGCTGTCATTCATCTCCCGTCAGCCGGTTACATAGCATATGGAGGGAACGTATACTGTCAGCGCTCACTGCTGACAGTGTAGAGATCACAGCCAGGAAGGAAACTATATAGGGTAGAGGCAGTGAGGGCAGCAGCCGTCAGCCTGGAGCGCGTCTACAGTTCACCAAATAGAAGACACTCATTTAGAGGGCGCTCCTAAGGGGTTACTTTAGAATGATTTTTCTAATATAAATGTACAAATTCAGTAACTAAAGTATATTGCAAAAATGTTCATTATCACTGCCCCTACAAATCACAGCTATGTCAGAGAATGTCATCTGTGGAGATCTCTGCTCTCTCCCCCTTGATCATTGCTAGAACGAAGGGACCACAGTGTAACTTCTAAGAACAAACTTCCAAGTCTGTGGTCTGTATTCCCCGATCTTGTAGGACCTGTAACATGCAAGTAGTCAGAAGATGAAGGGGCACAATGTTTGGAGCCTTCTAGTTCCTTCTTTCTAGCCATCGCAGAAGGTCACAGATCACGGACTCCCCTTTATCTGAAGGTGGTGAACCTTTCCTTTAATATTCATATATGTATTTATTGTAGGATCTTGCAATAGTACAATCTCTTTTTGAAAGCTGTTAAATGAAATTATGCTGGACTGGTCGGATGAGCAACCACTTTTGTCCTGAATGGCCTCTACATTTTACCTGCAGCAGGCGCTGCTGGAGGACTTTACGGACAGCTGGAGCATCCCCACGGCAGTATTAGCTGATCGCTCCGGGTTTCTTGGGCCACACCGCAGTATTCGGCTCATCGTCGGGCTACTTCAGTTTTGAAACAGGTTGTCATGTTGAGTCAGAGAACATCTAATAGCCATGGTAGACTGGACACAGACCAGATCTGTTCTGATCACTGGGGGCAGTAATGTGATCAGTGAGGACCGGACCGCGCTGGTAATGCCATGGTGTGAGGGGAGATGGGGGAGCGGGCAGACAGGAAACCAATTATAACCCTCCACTGAACAGCCTGACGTTACGGCCAGTAGACTTCTGTGTTCTAGATCATTGAATTCTGGATCATAAGAATCTACTGTATTGCAAAATCATTTTACTGCATAAGATAAATGTGTTAAAGGTATTTCCCTTGTCTCTTCTCTCCCTCCCAGCTGACGGAGCTCAATACATTCTTCTTAAAACATATCTTTGTATTCCAAGCCAGTCACCCGCTGAGCTATTGCCGGATTCTCTTCATTGGCATCATTACAGCTCCGACAGTCAGGTAATGCCAGTGCATATCTCTTTACAAAGACCTTACCTTCATGCCAGCACATGCCCCCTCCCTGGAGGTTGTTAAGAACCTATGACACATGAACACTACCAGATATTTTACTTCAAGGGGTTCTGCAGTGCTGAGATATCCTCAGGACAGGTCATCAATATCAGGTCAGCGGAGGTCCTACTTCTGGCACCCCCGTCGATCATCTGTTTGAAGAGGCGAAGCGGGGTCCTAGTCCTGGCATTCACACCGATCGGCTGTTTGAAGAGGTAGCGGCACTTGTGCGAGCACCCCGCTGATCTGATATTGATGATCTATACCAGGCATCCTCAAACTGCGGCCCTCCAGATGTTGTAAAACTACAACTCCCAGCATGCCCAGACAACCTACAGCTATCAGGCTACAGCAGGGCATGGTGGGAATAGTAGTTTTACAACATCTGGAGGGACGCAGTTTGAGGATGCCTGATCTATACTGAGGATTCCCAGAGGTCTATAACGGTATAGGGATTAAAGGGGTTATCCAGGTTCTATAATGCCCCCCAACTACCACCATTTGCCCGGGCCCCTCACACAGATAGTACTTACCTCATTCCCTAGTGCCTGCATCCTTTCTGATGCGGCACGGCTGCCACGGCATCTTGCTGTCTCGTGGATGAAAACATCTGGTGTCGGGGGGAGCGTCAGGCGGCGTTTGGGATGCTAATAGCAGGCCATGACGGGAACGAGCCTCCTTAGCATCATGGGTGACGCTACTGAGGCTGGTTCTCGTCGCAGCCGGCTATTGGCTGCCCCGCTTTTAATCAGCGTGATGAGCCCTGCCAGGCAGTATGTCTGGTTTATTAGGGTTGATCCTGGTGACAGGGCCTCTTTACAATGTACCTGTATTTTAGCTAAACTTCATATGTCGTAGTGACATAGATTAGGTCGGTTTGGGTCTGAGTGCTGAGACCTGCAGCGATCTCTAGAACAAGGAGTACAAAACGCTTTAATAGAGCACTGTCTCTCCTCGCTGGAGGAGACGGGCTTATAGACATACACTCCCATTGCAGTGAATGGGAGCTATGCAAACAGCATGGCACAGTAAGCTATTCTGTTTCCATATCTCGGCAGTCACAACAGCTGCGGAGCTCTTTCTGCTGCTCTGTTTAAGTAGCTCCCATTCACTGCAATGGGAGTCAGAGAAACGGCAGGGCGCCGGCCTGCTGGGCAGTTTCCATAAGCTCGGCCACCACATTGGGTCAGCGTTTAAACGGCGAGACAGGGTAACCACTTTAACCTTCTTTCTCCTCGTTAGTGATCAGTGGGGGGTTTCAGCACTCAGACCCCCACCAATCAAATCCTTTGATATTTCACTGGCATATCAAATGTTTTGCTAAAGTACAGTTTTACTTTAAGGAGAGAGCTCAAAGCGTCTGTGTGGGGATAGCTTTACATTTTCAGCTTAGGGGAAATGGTGTTTGCACCCTGTAGATATTGCTGTCTGCGCCTTTTCCCGAAATACCGCCACTCATGTCCATGAACTGAAATATCAGACGCAGCCTGTGGACAAGATCGGTGCTGTGTCTGGAGAGAAAGGGTTCGGTGAAGCATTTTTTCTAGTCCTCGACAACCCTTTTATTATAATTAGGGATGAGCGAAGTCGATTCGCATGAAACTTCGTTATAATACGAAGTTTCATGCGAAACTTCATGCGTACAGTATTAGAACGAAGTCGATTCGCTCATCCCTAATTACAATCTACTTCTCTGAGCTGGAATTCACTGTCAATCATTTTTTGTTTTACAGGCAATACTACGCATATCTTACCGATACACAATGTAAAAGAGTTGGTACACAGTGCTGGGTGTTTGGGTGAGTATTTGGTACATGTATATAAAATGCTGCACCGAGGGCTGTTCAATAAGTTATCTACCCCAGGATAGAGTTACATCGGGTTTCAAAGTATCCATACCCAATCGATACTTTTAGACCCGGATCGATACGATACTGGGTTTTACAATTTAACGATACTAGACTAGGCAGCCTAGTATCAATTAGAGAACATGCCACGCGCCGCTCTCAGCGCACTCCATGTTCTCTTGTTCTATTCAGCAGCACAGTGGAGAAGGAGGCAGTCCCTTCCTCCCCCCTGTGCCACTGCTGCCACTGCCACTAATATTACTGAGGAGGAGGGGAGGGCCACTGCACCCCAATCACGATAATTAACACATTAATTCAAAAATATGCTGCAGGCGGTATCACATACCCGGCCTCTATGACAGGTTGCTGCGATCCCGCGAACCGCGGCAAATTAACCCCTCAGTTAATTATCGTCATTGATGGCACAGTGCGCCCGGTATTGAGTATCGCAAAACTTTTTTATGGTATCCAAATGGAATCAAAATTTTGGTATCGTGACAACCCTACCCCAGCATATTTTGTCAGTGTTGGAGAACTCAGGTTGTCTGGACCTGCAACACACACAGTAGCAGTTTAGTCTGATGAAAGCACTGGAAGTGACAGGATGGCAAGTGCAGTACAGTGCGGGGTCTACAAAGAAAGTGAGGGATCGGGGGCTTCATTCCGTGATTTAATTCCTTACAAAGGAAGCCTAAATAAGCTGCGCACCTCGTCCTCGACATACAGTTATGTTGCTGGGATGGCAACGGGTTTCAGCTGTAATATACTGCTGACCTCCTGTTGTATTTATCTTGATTGGAGATGACTCAGATTCCAGACATTTAACCCTTTCGATGCCCATTTCTAGAAACACTCATCTCCGATAATCAGTAAAGGGACCTTTAGTGACCTCAGCAGCCCAAGAATGCGATTTCCCCCACTGATCCATGATCGCTTGCTGTAGGCACAACCTAACAGGCTACCCAGAATGGTATCATTGATAAACACAGCTTGCCTCCCCCCAAAGAAATAAAAAATAATCTCTAATACGGCTTTAACAGAAAGATAAAAGTTGCAGTGTGCTGCGCAGATTAACAAAATCCTTAAAAATGTTTTGTTTTTCCTCCCTGCCGTCCAAGAGCCATAACTTAGCTGTATGTACGGCTTCCTCTCCCATTCACTTACACTGCTGCTGGTACAATGAAGACAGCGTGCAGGTAGGCAATAAAGAGGATGCAGCTTCCCTGAAGCCCCACAGCCCTTTCAAACAGCTGATAGGCAGGGGTGCAGGCAGTCGGACCCCCGCCCCCCAGTCTGATATTGATGACCAATCTGAGCATGGCTCATCTGTAGTGTGGACAACCCCTTATGTTTTTTTGTTTTTTACAGAGCAATTGCCTTCCTTGAAGCAATAGTGTGTATTAAGTTTGGGCAGGATCTGTTCTCCAAGACGCACTTGCTGTATGTGGTGCTGTGGCTGCTGTGTGTGGTAAGTTTCAGCCCGCGCTTGTTCCACTTGTTTATGAGCAAATCACATTCACGAAAGACAAAATGATTTACGTGTGCATCCAGGGTATAGCTTACCTATCACAGAAGGAAGCTCCTCTGTGACGTGTGAGGGAATCTGGAGGGGTTCAGTGTCCCTGCATTGCCTCCACAAGAGAAATGAAGCATCCATGTGCTGAAATGTATGGACAGGCCGGCTCCTCCAGGGAAAGGAAACGCGCTCTTACTGTCTTCTGGCTAATAAATGAGGGGCCTGAATGTAGGAATTCCACAACAGGGTATTTAAAAATGTAATATTTTGACAAGACAACCCCTCTAAGTTGCCCTTTTACATAACTCGAGGATCGGCTCAGTTATCGGGTGTTCTCTTTCCTGATGAGTGGCCCGGGTAAAGGTGTCGCCGAACACCTGGCAAATGTGCAAAACGGTTGCCTGTCAGATGATCACATCATTCATGTGGCACCTAGAATAATTGTTCGGTGGAGAGATATTGCCCTGTGTAACAAGAGATGTGCTACAGACAGTATGCGAAGCGAGTACGGACCAACGCCTGATATTACGATCTTCGTCCTCCTTTCACTTCAGCCCCAATGAAAGGCCCTTTAAAAGAGCGCCAATAGCCTCGTCTATCATCGACCTGTGCTTATTATTGACCCAGCATCAGGCAAGAGATAGTTGCCAGTGGTCCCTTAGATGGGGGGGTTCGGACACGGCTATTGGGATAAATCCGTGGATCAATGACCCAATAAACAGTGTAGTATGATAAGTTGCACTCAAATCTGGACACTGTTTTTCCAAGTGAGGTCTCACTGGTGACTTTTACCCGTTGTGTGAAATAAATTCTCGTCATTCTCGTACATGCTTCTAGGCCCCTATTGCTTTGGCAGCAGCTACCTGGCATTGTTTGGTAGCATTCAGCTTACGATTCCCTACAGTTTTATTATCTGCTGTCATTCTAACGTATAACCTGTTTCCCCTCCATTTCCTCTTCTCTGAACTTCCAACTTCCCCCTTTATTTTATTGAATGTATTTTTACCTTTTCAGCAGTTTATATGCTCCTTAGTCCTCATAAGTGACTGTATCTCTGATTAGAACGAACATTAAATTAAACTTCTTCGTGTCCATTGTAGGCGATTACAACTTTCCTCTGCCTCTATGGAATGGTGTGGTATGCCGACTATTGCGGACAACGACAAAAGGTAGAGATGTCATGGACCCCCAACCAATGTAATCTTCTGACAGGTCTGATGACATGGCAGAACTTCCTTTTAGCTGGAGTTCCTCTTCCAATACATAAGCATTACATGTTTTACTATTGCTTGTCCCACGCGTCCTTATTTTCTTTCATTGCTGGTTAGGCATTTTATGATCACACACATTTATGGCACAGCGATAGGATGTGCCATATATTTTTGCTCAGTTGCGGTCCGACTGCTGTAAACGCCATAAATTGCCAAAACAAAGACTCTGCCGCTGTTCCAAATGCAGTGCCCCTTTGGGAAACTAATTGGCCATAGTGATGTCTCTTAAAGAGGTTGTATCATCTCAGACATTGGGGGCATATCACTAGGACATGCCCCCGATGTCTGATAGGTGTGGGTCCCACCTCTGGGACCCGAACCCACGATAGGTGCAGGTCCCAGAGGTGGGACACCCATCTGTAGATCGGAGCCCACAAAGAGAAGGAGGGCGTAAAGCGTATATGCGGCCGCCCTTCATTCATTCCTATGGGAGTGCCGAAAATAGCCGAGCGTCGCGCTCAGCTATTTTGGGCAATTCTATTGAAATTCATGGCGAGCACACCGTCATAGCGCCATTCACTTCTATGCGGCTGACGGAAATAGCCGAGCCACTGCTCAGCTATTTTCGTCCGTCCCACAGAAATGAATGGGGAGTGGATATGCATGCTCAATGCGCCCTCCTTCACTTGGCGGGCTCCATTCTACAGATGGGTCCTACCTCTGGGACCTGCACCTATCAGACATTGGGGGTATATCCTATTGATATGCCCCCAATGTCTAAAATGATACAACCCCTTTGGGCGAAGCAAAATTTTGCGCTTAGTTTAGCAATGGGTGTTAGGTCCCAGCGGTCGGAACCTCACAGATCATACAACTATTATGACGTCTTATCTACATGATCAAGTTCATTGATGTTCTCTTCAAGAAGAGAATTGGACTTAGAGGAAAAGTAGATCGGTGCCTTGTGGGTGTCGCTGGTCTCATACCCCATCTAATAGTCTATAGGTACTTGTCTGTGACATCTACCCGCATTGTGTGATCGGGAACGGATTTATTTTCCAGAGCTTTTCTGAATGTGAGGACAGCAATTATAATACTGATGTTCCCTGGCAACATATGGAGAAGACGGGTAAGTGTCCATCTACTTTTATTACTACTATGGACCGTGTAATGCAATAATCCATGACTGATATTCATATTGTGGGGAGTTGCTCTGGTAGACAGCGGGGCGGGTGCAGTACAGAGGCAAAGAGAGTCCAGGTAGTGCAGCAAACAGTGTTTTATTTCACACTTGCACAAACAAAACTCAAAACAGTCACTTAGTGTTACTTCACACACAGCAAAAACTTGAGGCAAAACAAAAGTCCAAGACTGAATCAAATCACCTGTGTGGTTTAGGTGCGTGTTCGCACCTGGCTGTCAGCCCAGCCGCAGGAAAGTCCAACCTCAGGCTTCCAGGCAGACTGCACGCCTCTTTGTAAGCTCTTGCTTCCAGCCCTGAGAGCTCCACAGAACACCAGCAGTTTCCAGGTTAAATCACCTCAAATCCTAGGTGTCAGTTCACACCTGGCTGAATGCTCGGCAACACAAAAAGTCCACTGACCATCTTTAAATGGCCTGCTCTCCTGACACACAGGTCTCAGCTTTTCAGCCCAGCACAGGGCTCAGATCCCAAACACAGAGCGAGACTTGCATAAACCCAGCTAGGTATTAACCCAAAAACCCGGACCGGCACCTAAAATCCGGTCCAGTATTTGCCCTCACCTGGCTGCAATCAACCCAGCAGCACAGGCTGAGAGGAAAATACCTGTATTTTACCACCAAACCTCTCACTGTGTCACATAATGTAACGAGCAAGTTCAGTGAACGTGAACCTACAGTTATGTATGAGGAGACTGAATATACAGCAATTCCCTGAAATAACTGCTGCGGTCTGGACAGGTCCCTTTATGGCGGATATAACTACAGTCTCACTGCTATGCTTACCTATCAGCATAAACGGAGTCCATAAGCCGGTCTGCCACAGGCAGGTTCTCCATAGGAACTAGTTTTCGGCAGCCGCATATCATTTGGGAATACAGAAGCTGCTGCCCACATCATCTGGCTCCCCTGATCCTCGCTAGGGGAAGCCAGTACACAGCCAGAAGCGCGAGCTGACGGTTTTTGACTGCCCAGATGCCGTGGTCACATTTGACCATGGTATCTGAGGGGTTAAATGTGTGTAATTGACTTTATTGTTGATTGCATACATTAGTCCCAGGTTTCTGCCGTTTAAAAACAGGGGGCGCCTTTTTTAAATACCTGACCGCCAACTTAAATTCACTCGAGGCAGTTGGAAAGGGGTTAAGGCCTCAGGCACACGACTGTTGTTGTGGTCCGCGTCCGAACCGCATATTTTGCGGCTCGGGCGCGGACCCATTCACTTCAATGGGGCCGCAAAAGATGCGGAAAGCACTCCGTGTGCTGTCCGCATCCGTTGCTTCGTTCCGTCGCCCCGCTAAAAAAAAAAAAGAGCATGTCCTATTCTTGCCCGTTTTGTGGACAAGAATAGTCATTTCTACAATGGGCCATCTTCCGTTCTGCAAACACATACGGACGTGTACATGAGGCCTAATGCGAATCCATCAGCTGATTTGCACCTATTAAACTGCCAGACCTGTTACATGTGCGCTTGGCAGCTGAAGGCATCTGTGTTGGTCCCATGTCCATATGTGCTCGAGTTGCTGAGAAAAATTATGTTTTAATATGTGCAAGTGAGCCTCTAGGAGCAACGGGGGCGTTACCATTACACCTAAAGGCTCTGCTCTCTCTGCACCTTGACAGGATCAGGTGTGATGAAGTTTTCAATGTCTGGCCCTGTCAATTAAAATGGAGGATGCGGCAGTTGCCGAGAGAGCTGAGCCTCTTGAAGTAAGGGTAACGCCCCCGTTGCTCCTAGAGGCTCATTTGCATGTAATAAAACATCATATTTCTCAGCAATGCGGGCACATATGAACATGGGACCAACACAGATGCCTTCAGCCGCCAAGCGCACATGTAACAGGTCAGCCAGTGTCATAGGGACAAATCTGCTGACAGATGACCTTTAACACTTCCATGTGCTCCAAATGATATTTAATTATCAATCGTATTGCCTGAGCCCACTACCAGCGCCTCCCCTCTGTACAGTGTGTCATAATGTCTCCTCTCTGAAGCACTGCAGCCTGCGGGCCCGCTCTTGTTGCACTTTCGAAAGCAGCTCCCTCAGCATTCAAAGTTCATTTTTACAGCACTAAGGCTAGGTATATACGACGACAAAAGTCGCGCGACACATAGAGCACCACTACACTGCAACATTTGTTGCGCTACATTTTGTCGCACCAATGTCGCGTGCCAATTTTTATAATGATAGTCTATGGTGTCGCACTGGGACATACTGCGACAGTCGAAATCCATTCTGGATGGGGTTTTTTTTTTTGCGACTGTCGTGTCGCAGTCGCAGCCTGTCGCAAGGCAACACCATAGACTACCATTATGAAAATTGTCGCACGACATTATTGCGACAAAATGTCGTTGTGTAGACCTAGCCTAAAAGTAGTGACTGATGTGTGGTCACCTCCGGTCTCTGCACCTACCTATGTCTGTCAGCAGTTTTGCATCGACAGGACTGCTGGCAAACTCCTTTTAACAGCAAATGATAAACTGCTTATGGAGCAGCAGACAACTTATGGTATATTAAACTGCCGCTGTCACTATGTGACTATGAGAAAGCCCCTCTTAAAAATGTAGTCAATCTGGTAATACATATATACGGGGGAACTAATATTTCTATACAGAAGTTCCCTAATATGCATGTGCAGAGCTGTGTGCATGGAGCCTGCATGGACACACACATAGGTGCTGCATGCTGCGTTATATTGTGGTTGTGTTATTACGGCACTCTATAACTGAGCGGTTGTATGTAGCTGTAATACAGAGGATTGCATGGGCCCATAGTGTTAAAATGGTGGTATTTTTGGCTGAATCCCAGTAGGGTATGATCACACAGTATATATATAGGATTGGGTGGGTGTTCTGCACAAAAATCCGCACATAATCTTCTCATAGTCCACCAATGGGGTATTCACACTGTAATTTATGCGACACAGATATTACAGCAAACAATGTATACACCCATGCCACAAAAAAAGGGCATGTGACCCCCAGTGCTTTCACGTGGATCAGTGCCATCGGGCCTAACCCGCAGTTGGATCTGTAGCATGACAAACTTCAAATCCGCACCAGTATTCTGAGGGTCTGAAAATACAAGGAGGGGTGTTCCGTTTAAACCTTTTCCGGACCTCGGCAGTACATGTATGGCGGAAGTCTGGTCTTTAAAGATTGCACCCGCTCGCAGGCACCATAACCGCCGGGTTTCTGCTGTTTTACATAGTAGAGGCTCGGAGCTAATGTCTGCGATTGGCGGTAATGACAATCTGAGATACTTAACCCCTCAGATGCCGTAATCAAATGTGTGCACGGCATCTGGGAGACATGTGCTTCCTGGACTGGGCTGCCTTCTCCTGGCTGAGATCGGGGAAGGCGGTCTGTACTAGTAATAGGGCTAAGCCTGTTAAAGGCTTACAGGCCCATTTACTAGTATATTCCAATGCTGGCCAGTAGGTGGCAGCACTGCTCTGGAATATACTGAATTCAGTATTTTATAATGCATAGATATGCATTATAGAATACAAGATGCAATCTAATGATTGCATGTTATAGTCACCTACGGCGATGTAAAAACATATATTTTTTTTAAGTTTAAAAAAATAAAATAAAATTTCAAATCACCCCCCCCCCCTTTTCCTAGAAAGAAAAAAAAACTAAACATGATGGGCATCACCGTGTCCGAAAACGCCCGCCCTATTTAAGTAAAAAAATATTTATCCCGAACGGTGTAACAGAAAAAAATCAAAATCTCTATTTTTTGTCACTTCACCTGCCAAGAAATATTGAATAGAAAGTGATTAAAAAGTCGTACACACTCCAAAATGTTATCAATAAAAACTTCAGATTGTTCTGTAGAAAAATGAGTCCTCCTCACCCCCACGGCTCTGTGAACAAAACTGTAAAAATGTTATGGGGCCCAGAATATGGCGATGAAAAGAAAAAAGAATTTTTCCAAAACTTTTTATTTTTATGTCTGTATTAAAACACAAGAAAAACTAGATTTGTGGTATAGCCGTAATTGTAGTGACCTGGAGAAGGTAACAGGTCATTTCTACTGCTTAGTGAACACCGTAAAAGCCAAACCCATAAAACTGTGCGGAATTGCATATTTATGTTTATTTTTTTCAGATTCCACCCCATTTGAAATTTTTTTTCCCAGCTTTCTAATACATTGTATGCCGTATTAAATGGTGCCTTAAAAACTACAACTTGTCCCGCAAAAAAACAAGCCCTTTTATTTGGCTATTTGAACGGAAAAAAATAAATAAAGTTATGGCCGCGGGAAAGCATGGAGTTAAAAACGAAAAGGAAAATTGCTGGAGGCTGAAGGCGTTAAGCCGTCTTATTACTAGGAATTCCCAATCATTCAAGTAATCCCTGTTCTTTCAGAAGTCTTGTTTGTGCTTGCCAGTAGATGGCGCTCTAATGCTGTACAATGTATTACCATAAGACCTTGTGTGCTTTTATCGTCTTCTTTTTAGCACACATTGCCACTGTAGGTTCAGTTTTAGGTTGTCTGCTTTAGGCTACTTTCACATCCGCAATTTTCCTTTCCGGTATTGAGATCCGTCATAGGAACACTTCAGTTTTGTCCCCCTTCATTGTCCAAAGGGACGGAACGGAGTGCACCAGAATGCATTCCATTCTGTTCGGTTGCGTTCCCGTGCCAGACAGAAAAACGCTGCAAGCGGTGTTTTTGAGTGCGTCATGGGATGCGGAGCCAGACGGAACCGCCATGAAACACAATGTAAGTCAATGGTGCCGGATCTGTTTTCCTGGACACAAAAGAAAACGGATCCGTCCCCTATTGACTTACAATGGTTTTAGTGCCGGATCCGTCATTGCGTTCTTAGAGATAATACAACCGGATCTGTTCATAACGGATGCAGCCGGTTGTATTATCCTAACGGAAGCGCTTTTGCTGATCCATGACGGATCCGGCAAAAACGCAGATATGAACACGAGGGTGACGGATTGGCTCAGGATGTGTTCAGCGAAACTCTCACACCATTTCGCAAGCACGTTCAGTCAGTTTTGTCTGCAATTGCGTTCAGTGTTTCCGTTTTGATACATTCAGTTTTGATGCGTTTTTCACGCACATGAGAAAAAAAACTATTTACAAAGAACATCTCCTAGCAACCATCGGCGAAAAGCGCATTGTATACGGATGCAATGCGTTTTTCACTAAAGCCCCATACACTTCTATGGGGCCAGGAGCTGCGTGAAAAACACAGACTATAGAACAGGCTGGGATTCTCGGGCAATGCAGAAATTATGCCGGGGGAAACATGTGCACATCCCATTGAAATGAATGGGTCCGGATTCAGTGCGGGTGCAAAGCGTTCATTTCACGCATCGTGCCCGCGTGGAAAACTCGCTCGTGTGAAAGGGGCCTTAACTAATTCTCATTTTTAATATCTGCCATTTTTTTATATATTTTTTTTTCCAACAGAAATTCCAGTGAAACACAATGAAAGTACTACAACGTCCAGGAGAAAGAACCGCAGGGGCAAAGTCACCAATGGCGTTGGAAAGAAATAACTGTGAGAATGGAGGCAAGCCTTAATGCGGGTGTGCAAGCTGAACCTGGTGCTACTACGCTATGTACGACGGTTCATCAATTCACTGAGCGCCAAGAAGGCACCAGGACGGACGCGTTATCGGAAAGATGAAGCTTTTGTGACTCGTGTGAGTCAAGGATCCTGAGTGACTGTGAAGTTCCAAACCATTCTTGCCATTCTGACCCTGGATCCTGCTATAACGTATAACCAATGACAATAGGTTTCATAGTACACCCAGTGCATGGCCGAGAGCATCAGTAAGGTCTCTGACCTGCAAAAAATTTGTGATGTGCTGCTGCTTTTTGACCGATCAGTCTGCCTCTTGCTGACCTTGATCGCAGCTGATGCTCTGCCCTACATGGGCATTTATTTTACCGTATAGTGTGATGTTTCTGTTGGTTTCGTTTTCTTTGTAATTTTCACATGCGGTCAGTGTGAGTTCCTGCTTTTAAATTGTATTATTTCTTTGCGGGTTTTTTAACGGTCAAGGGAAAGATGATGCTCTCATGACTTGCCGTTATCTAACTAGACTGCTGACCGCACCTGCTTTTGTAACTTCACCTTTTTCCATTTTGCTTATAATATTGTGTAAAAAAAATAATTGAAAGCAGCGCATGTAAGAGACAAACCATTTTTTAGGTCTAAAATTATGTGCAAATTAATTTTTCAATATTTTCATTGCGATAGGAGCTCAGATACTGATACAGAGCTCCAAATTCCCTGCAGCGAAAAGGATTTTAAAAATAACTGCAGAAGGCTCCCCCTAGTGGTGGCCGCAGGCAGACATCTTTTAAATCTACACATGCGCCGGCGATTCGGAACTCCATATAAAGAAAAAGCGAAGCTCTGACCCCTCTAAAGGTATGTCAAAGGGGTTGTCTCACTTCAGTAAATGGCTTTTATCATGTAGACAAAGTTTAAAGGGGTTGTCCAGGCTTTTTCTATTGATGACCTATCCTCAGGATAGGTCATCAATATCAGATCGGCAGGTCTGGCATCGGCTGTACGAAGAGGCGGCATGTGCAGTGTGCACGTGCCGTCTACCTTCTCTCTTCCTGTCCACTGCTGCGGTCCCATAGACGTACAGCAGCACACAGGAAGAGAGCAGGGAGACGTCTCGTGCACACGTCGTGTCCTCGTACTGCCGATCGGCGGGGGTGCCGGGTGTCAGACCCCTACCGATCTAATATTGATGACCTATCCTGAGGATAGGTCATCAATAGAAAAAGCCCGGACAACCCATTTTAATACAAGGCACTTACTAATGTATTGTGATTGTCCATACTACCTCCTTGGTTTGATTCATTTTTCCATCACATTATACACCGTTTCCAGGGGTTACGACCACCGTGCAATCCCAGCAGCGGTGGTCGTGCTTGCACACTATTGGAAAAGGCGCCGGCCTCTCTGGCTGGGACCATGGGACCGTGCATAAACCATTTATTTTCTATATCGGGGATCAGCAACCCCACGGCACTCTAGCTGTTCTGAAACTACAACTCCCAGAATCATTACTGTGGGCGTTACAAGAACAGCCGAGTAAGCTTGCATGCTGGGAGCTGTAGTTTTACAGCAGCTGGAGTGCCGAAGGTTGCTGATCCCTGTTCTATAGTGTGCAAGCACGACCACCGCTGCTGGACTGCAAGGTGGTCGTAACCATGGAAACGAGCAGTGTATAATGTGATGGAAAAATGAATCAAACCAGCAAATAAGGCAATATGGACAATCACAATACATTAGTAAGTGCCTGGTATTCACTTTCTCTACATAATAAATGCCATTTGCTGAATTGAGACAACCCCTTTAAATTAATTGGCGCTAAATTTTCAGCCTAGTTAGTTTACAATAATGTTCAAGCTGGAAATTCCCTTTAAGCTCTTACATAGACACCGGAGGCCAATCATGACAGTGTCCTTGGTGCTCCTCCACCAGTATTACGTGTTTCCATTCCCAGTCCTGTCACTTGTACATGTTTGCAGCCAGCGCATCTTTTCTAGACGTTAATACATTTCTGCTCGCTCAATCAATAGCATTTCCTCAATCTCCAGAGCGCAGTCTGGTGGGAGAAATCACCATTAAGATGCCAAAATACACTCCGCAAGCTGTCCTACGGTCTCGATTGATTTGTTTGCCACAATCTTGGGTGGATTCATAATCGCCGCTTTGATCGCGGCGAGATGGCGTTTGTCCCAGCTGCTGTGTGTACGCCGTCAACAGTGTACTAATCATTCGGCTACAGATTAAACTGTTGCTGGAAAAAAAAAGTTTGTCCTGTATGTTTTTTATAATATAATAATAATATAATTACTCAGGTTCTGTCCTCCATAGAAATAAATGGAAACCCTTAACCCTTTATGTTTAGGCTTGTTTGGGCCTTAAATGGTTTTATTACTGATGATCTATCGTGAGGGTAGATGATCAGTGGGGGTCCGACGCCAGGCAACTCTGGTATGGCAGCTCAGCCCCATTCACTTGAATAGGCCATGTGACCGATGAACATGGTCTCGCTGGCCTAAGAAGAGGCCATGAATGGCACAGCTGATCGGCAGGGGTGATGACTTATCCTGAGGATAGGCAATCAGTATTAAACACTCGGACAACCTCTTTAAAACGGTTTTCAGCTTCGTCGTCCCCCCGCTGCTCTGTTTCTGCTTCCTGGCTCTTTTCTGCGGTCTCCTCAGTCCCCGTAAACATCTAAACTTTTGAACAGACGGGGTCATGTGCCCTACTGCAGCAATTGACTGGCCTTAGTGCTGAAGTGTCCCCAAATAGCATGTGGCACGTTACTGCTGGGTCACCTGTTAATTGGGGACACGTCATGGCTGAGGCCAGTCAATGGCTGCAGTAGGGCACAATGAGCCCGTCTGTTCGAGGCCAGTGACTGGCTGCGGTGGCACACATGACGCCATCTCCCCATCTGGATGTTTACAGGATGGGACTGGGAAACCACAGAAGGAGGTCAGGAAGCTGTAGGGCATAGTTGTTGGTTTTTGTGTTTTTTTTTACAGGTACAACTGGCTAGGCTTGCAACCCCTTTAATATTGATTTTTGTTTTTCTTCTCCACATTTCAAAAGCCATAACATGTTCATGTTTGCACTGTAGGATGGCTTTTTTTCTGGTACTTTATCGTCAGTGTTGCACTCCTCTGGCATGCTTTAATAGGCAGATACTGATGGCGTTTTTTATGTGCCGCCCAGCTGCCTTGGTACCCATCAGCATCGCAGGGGACCAGTAGGAAGACGGAGAGAGCCCCCTCCCACATCTAAATACCCTGCATATGAGGTCTTAAATGGCCAATACCAGAAGGTTCTCTGAATCTAGAAGTTACAGCGTGAGCCCAGATGTCAAACACCCTTCCTCCTGTACATGTGTGGGAAAATGTAGAAACTGTTAAGATTGTGCAAGTCTGCTGTCACATAAACACGACTTTCCCATGTTAAGTATGAGTGGAATGGGAGGCGTAGAGATTACGTATAAATGTCTGTGTATACTGGTACGATCTTTGGGTGATTGATGACCACTCTGTAGGCTCAGTAATGGCTGAGCCACCCGTCCATTCACTCTCTTACTGGAGCCTGCAGAGCATCTCTCTATCTTATCCTATGAGAACGCTTGTGTCTATGGCCACATTCAGTAAGGCCCCATTCACACGAGCGTATTTTTGGTCCACATCTGATCCTCATTTTTTGCGCTGTCCACATCCAGATGTCCTTTCTGTAGCCCCGCGAAAAAGAAAGAACACGTCCTATTCTTGTCTGTTTTGCGGACAAGGATAGGTGTTGTTACAATGGGTCTGCAAAGAAAACAGATGTAACAAAATACATTATCTGTGTTTTTGAGGACCACAAAATACATACAGTCGTGTGAATGCACCCTGAAACATTAAGTGATTGCTACAAGCAAATGACAGATTAAATATAAAGCTTACACCAGTATAAATGGTGTAAAATAGCGGTGGTGCTGGCAGCATCAGAACTTTCCACCCTCATAGCAATCCGTTTCCCACGTGAATGAGCAGACACCGTGCATAAGGTGATGAACAGGATTTCAATATTGCAGAGAAAAGATAAGATCAGACGCCAAGATTTCGCCCTCAGTTCCCGGTTACAATGATGAAACTTTAGCTGATGACTTAAGCCCTGTGCACTGATTCAGAAGGTCCCTTAATGCTGATTCTGCCAAAGTCAATGATGGAGAGGACGTCAGGTCTTTTCCGACTCTCAGGAAGATGTTATTGTGATGAGCTGATTTTATGCACACGGAGAACAAAGCAATAAAAGAAAAGAGAGGAAGGTTCCTTTAATTAGGATTGTGCTCGGGGGGACGGCAGCGGAAACCTGTGAAATGTATGTTTTATATGAAGTGTCAGCACCATGCAGAGCTCCTGACACAGTCCCCTGCAACACAGTATATTAAAAATGCTGCAACCTAAAGGCAACGGGCAACCTGGTCATTGTTTTAAGGTAACTAAGCTGATGGATACTGTACCTGTAAAGAATATATACCTCATCTTATCTCCTAGAGCCCCCAATAAAACATAGAATGGCCATCCCAACCCAATTTCCCAGCACACGTGTGTCAAACACTCCCAGGCAAAACGGAGTGAAAGGTGCATCTCCCAACTTTCCATTTTATCCATTAGGGCTCATGCACACAAACTTATTTTTGGTCTGCATCCGATCCCCATTTTTTGTAGGTCGGATGCAGACCCATTCACACCGTGTACTGTCCGTTCTGTGGCAGCCGCAAAAATAAAGAACATGTCAGCATTACGGACAAGGATAGATAGGATAGTTCTACTATGGGCCGGAACACACAAGGGCAGTATCTGTGTTTTGCCGACCGCCAGATGGTTATGGTTATGAAACAAGAAAATGTTAATTAAAAATATTGTAATAAAAAAGTTTTATAAATATGGTGCTCACTCTGAACACCATATTTCCCAATTGATGTACTCCAGACAACAGGAATAAATACATTTGTAAATCTCCTGCTTCACTTTGCCTGCAGCAACCATTAGGGGGAGCTCAGTACTTTATACGACTACCCTTGATATCAATGAAAGCTGTAAATAATGTCTTAACAATGAGCTCCCCCTAGTGTTGCCTGCTGGGAAATGCAGTAAATTCATGTATGTTGGAAACAGAAGGACCAGTTCAGGGCATGGTCTGCCAACATGGCAGGTATGTCCCTACATCTCATTAATCTTTTACATTTACAGGAGTCCACTAGACCTCAGTTTTTGGCCCTGGCGGACTGCTGCATCCCCTGAAATTTTGAGTATCATGTTATACTCGCAAGACCAAATATATTAATTAATCTTGTCTGCCAGAAGCAGAACACCTCATTATGTGAGCAGCTGAGATGGGGTTAATGAAACTGCCTAATCCTCAAAAGGATTGGTCTCATAATGTATAGACCATGAGAGCCATAACAGCAATCAGTTGATCACCACGAGTCCTTAGCAAGTTGCTGACTGTACTTCTTCCCTGCAGCGGCCACTACAGATGAAATGTAGCATTGCATGCACATACCTCCAAACGTGAATCCCCATGTGGAGCATTTCTAGACCCAACCTTGAATCCACAAATGCCACTGTTTTGCCTTATTTGAATAGACAGCACCTCTTTTAGGTCCGTTTTGCTGAAAAATAAGATATTTGGGAGGCATGTTTGTACCTATTAAAATTATTAAACCGTGGCTTATAGAAGGTGGTTCTGAGTCATTTACTATGGTGAAGATTGCGGCGCAAAGGTTGTTTGCACTGCAATCTGTGACTTTTCCCTGCTCACTCCAGCTCTATAAGGGTGGGCGTTGAGTGGGTGGGGAAGGGGGTGGCCAGCAGGACCGTCTCATTCACCATTTCTTACTGATTCTAGAAGTTACAGCGTGAGCCCAGATGTCAAACACCCTTCCCCCCCGAAACTGTTAAGATTGTGTAAGTCTGCTGTCACATAAACACGACTTTCCCATGTTAAGTATAAGTGGAATGGGAGGCGTAGAGATTACGTATAAATGTCTGTGTATACTGGTACGATCTTTGGGTGATTGACCACTTTGTAGGCTCAGTAATGGCTTAGCCACCCATCCATTCACTCTCTTACTGGAGCCTGCAGAGCATCTCTCTATCGTATCCTATAAGAACGCTTGTGTCTATGGCGAGCGGACTGGACTGGAGCGTATTTTTGGTCCGCATCTGATCCACATAAGACTGGCGCTGGATGCGCCGTAGTTATGTATAGGCCGGCGCCTCCACCGCCCATTATAGGGGTTATTAAGACCCCATTTGTCCTTATGACCCCAGTAGGCCATGTGAAAAGATGAGAAAACCTATTTGATTTGAAAATTAATATATGGGTATATTTTGGTAAGCAAGACTGTGTTCAACCTGCGCTTGGCTTATACTGTATTATACTGTATATATACTGGACTTTTAATACTTTACATATTTAAAGGGTTTTCCGGGACACATATTGATTTATCCTCAGGATAGGTCACCAATATCTCATTGGTGGGGCTCCAACACCTGGCACTCCTGCCGATCAGCTGTTTGAATAATAGGCCAGAGTAGGGTGGCCAGAGGTCCGGTTTAGGCCGGACAGTCCGGCTTTCTGACCCCCTGTCCGGCACAGGGCCTGGATGGATGCAGGGATGTCCTTTTTAACAGCTTATGCTTAGACAGCAGCACTGTGCTGTATGAGCGTGAGCTGCAGGGAAAAGTCACCACCCCGGCAGCTGACCTGAAGTTCCTTTTTATTTCTTGTTTTAAATCTCTGTCAGCTAGGGGCGAAGGAGGGGGCATGGTCTAACGGAGCCCCCTGGCCAGAAGCCCCCCGCGGGGCTGTAAAGTCTGTCTTTTGAGGGTGGTCTAAGTGACCACCCTAGGCCAATGACATCACGCTCATTGGTCACATGGTCTAGTTGCAGCTCATTCCCATTCAAGCAAATGGACCAGTGGTGCAATACCAAGCGCAGCCACTATACAATGTATGGCAGTGTGATGAGGCTGCAGCGCTTATTAGAGTGTCATAGCCTCTTCAAACAGCTGATCGCTGGGGGTCTTCCCTAGGCTGTGTCTGGTGGCAATACAGCTCAATCACATTCACTTGAATGGAACTGGGCTGCAATATCCGATATAGCCATGGGTAAGAGTGCTGTTTCTAGGGGGGGAGACCCCCTTCATCCCCAATACATTGCCATAAATGCAGTCGTCCTCTCTATGGTTCTTGCATGAAAGTTATGAAAGTAAATTCTTTCATTTTTATTTGTTCTATATGGCATGATAACTGAGATGTCTCAGGTTAAATGGGATCCAAAGGCATCAGGTTCTAACGACGGGGGTCCTAGTGACCTAATGTATAGCAGACGTGCGTAAAGCTCCACAATTCCGATGGAATAGCGGTGTTATTAAACATTTATCTATTATCCGTGTGAATGAAGAAACGCTGTTAGAGAACAAACTTATTTCCTGAAACCACTTACTAAACCCCCATTCACACTGATGCTTTTGTCTTCTTTCCCATGAAATCGGATTCATTGAGCTGCGAGTAATCACATCCCGGTGTGATCCCGGTTGTGTAAAGCTAGACCTCTCTCTCCAGAGTTACTATTAGACTTGTTATTTCCGCTATTATGATATTCCAGAAAATGATTGTAATTAGAGATGTCATTCAGAATCTTCAGATCATCAGCGCCGAAAATCAAGAAAACGGCAAGCCAACAAAGGTACCTTAGAATTCGCCCTGATTGAACGGAGAACACAAAAAGTCACATTGAATTGAAATAAATAGCTTTAAAAAAAACTTCCTTCGCCGGTTCTCGGAATATGTTCATTTTTCTATGCACGCAGCAGCCAATTTAGAGCAAGTTCTGCTCCTCGACTTTGTAATCAATAATTTCTGTGAAACTTGTTACTGCAGCGTTCTGTCAGCCGAGGCTTCACATGGGAGGGAAGTGAGTGGTAGTTTTCCATTGAGTTTTCCCAGTATTGACTTCTATCACTGACTTGTATGGTAACTTAGGGCTGGGAATGTCATACCGAGCAATAGGATGTTTTATTTTATTTCACACATTGAGGTTTTCTATAGACCAGGAAATGTGTAATCAGAAAATGACCTATTGTCTAGATTTTTTGTTTAACATATTTTTTGTTGATGTCATTGTTCATTTTCCAGCTCACTACCTACATTTAAAAGAAAATCCTAAAATTCTGCAGTTTTCACACTAAGCTTAATAATAGGTCTGTTCTGTTCAGATAACTTTTCAGCAGTCAGCTCATTATCATTAGAGATGAGCAGATTTCATATTTTGAAATTCGTTCACGCTTCGTTTACTGGTAACAGGTGAATTGCGTTATGGATTCCGTTACCACAGACCATAACGCAATTCTATTACGGAATGCCTTTAGAGGCATTCCGTTCTTCATTCTGTCATAATAGAAGTCTATGGGCTGCATAATGGATCCGTCCCGTCTCCGTTATGCGGAGAGAAGTTCCCCTGCCATAGCGGAAAGCAGGCGGATCCGTTTGCAGCCCATAACTACTATTGTAGCGGAAAACGAGTGCCTCTAAAGGCATTCTATAATTATGGTCGTGTGCTGGAATCACGTAATTCATAAGCAGCATGGTAATTTCATAATCTGAGAATACGGTCATCTAATCATCTGTAAGATTACAATAGTTATCACCCCTATATAAATAACACAGGATCCACCATTCTGAAGGTAGTATCACACAGCTTATCTACTCCCTCCTGACCTGTGCACCGGTCACAGAGTATGCCTAGTAAACTCTAACATAGAAGTCATTGGGGCGCATTTATCAAGCTCGCCTGTTGTTTAGTTGTTAGTTTTTACTCCAGGCGCATGAACTGCCAGAGGTACACCTAATTCATTAAAGGGGGGGGGGGGAAAGATCGGCATAAAAAAGCGGTCTTTGAAAATTACCCCCAATATGTTACCTCATAAGATAGATCACAGGGTACACAGCAATGTGCTGGCCTGTAAGACTGAGCCATCCCAGTGTATAACAGGGTACCCTAGGGCATTTCCCTTTATTGCTACCACAGTACTAATGCGCACATAGTGCCCCCTCACAGTAGTAATATCCAGATTGTGCCCCTTCATTGGTAGTTATGCCCTCATTGTGACCCCTCACAGTAGTAATGTCCACCTTGTGCCCCCTCACAGTAATAATATCCACATTGTGCCCCCTTCATGGTAGTTATGCCCACATTGTGCCCTGTTTCGGCGTTCCCAGCAGCAGTAGTACGACGCACTCACACACACATCGAGCTGCTGTATGTGCCGGAGGCGGATTCCCAGACTTTCACTGCTCCTCCCACAGCCAGCAGCGAGATGTGTGGACTGCTGGGGAGAGGCGCAGTATAACGGA
This sequence comes from Bufotes viridis, assembly GCA_033119425.1. Taxonomy (NCBI): domain Eukaryota; kingdom Metazoa; phylum Chordata; class Amphibia; order Anura; family Bufonidae; genus Bufotes; species Bufotes viridis. The sequence continues at coordinate 70,723,642 of CM065593.1, forward strand.
ACAGTGAAGTAAGGAGTTGACGGCTAGCTGCTTCACCATCTAAACCTGCTCAGACGGGCGTGCCCTCACCCCTCTGTGGCCGGGGCACAAGCCCCGATTGCCCCCTTCGCTTTGCCCCTGTAACATTTATATTGTTAAACAAATAAATCCAAAAGAGTTTTTAATGCTTTTTTAAAATTCTAATCCTGATACATGGGGCTCATTCAGACAAGCGATTTTCACGTCCATTTACTGTCCGAGTGTAGAATGGACAGAGCATGGACTGAAGACTGATATATTAAAGTCATTGGGCCACTTCACATGTTCTTCACGGACCAGCAGTCACAGCATGCACTATTTTGGCCCGTTTCTCATGCTAGGCTTGCCCATTCAAGTCAATGAGGCTATGAAAACACACAGTATGGGGATGCCATCCATATACAGCAGGAGTGCACAACCTGCGGCCCGGGGGCCACATGCGGCCCTCGATACCATTCTGTGCGGCCCCTAAACATCTGGAAAAAGACATGTAGGTCTATGTCTTATGGCTTCTTACATGTATCTTTCATGTATTCTATTAGATGGGAGTCCTAGAAGTGTAACTAGACATTTATAGTATATACTGTATGTTCAATATGCCAAAAATACAGTATTTCTGTTGGTAATACCCCTTTAAGTTTTATTTTCAGCCCTTGGAATTGGTTCAGGCAGACAATGTGGCCCCCAACCAGAAAAGGTTGTGCACCACTGATATACAGCCTGTTTCCCTTACACCCTTACACATCAGTCCTCTGTACTAGTAGGACACATGGAATTTTAATGTAATCAAATCAATTACTAATGAACTAGAGACCCTTGAGCCTATATAAGGATACCTAACCATTCCTACCCTGTGTTTATTATGAAGAAGTAACGTACTTAAGGAGGGAAGCTTGTGCTGCTGTTAGGACTAAGGGAAAACAGATTAACGTTAGAAATCCACGATTCCCTCACGTCCTAACCAGCAGCACAATAATGGGGAATTTACAAGAAGTATCCCCATAGATGGGGCCCTATTGTGTGGTGGAACTCAGACCGCCACAGAGCATTCTCTTCTGAGAACCGTGAATTCAACACGCATTGCGAGCTCCATGCTACTCGCACTATTAAGTCCTCTGTACTAGGAGGACAGATGGAATTTTTAATTTCATTAAATTAATCACTAATTAATTAGAGACCCCTGGGCCTTTATAAGGATACCTAACCCCTCCTATCCTGTATTTTTTTCTGGCCTGTGTGGACGTGGACAGATGGTTTGCTTTGCTTGTGGTTTTCTTATCGTGTTTCTGTTTTTTATTCCTTATGCTGGACTTCCTATATTGTTCTGTTTTATGGGCTGTATTAACCCTATACTGGTTCTGAACCTTGGAAGCTGCTGCTCCCGCTATTGACTATTACCGTAGTTTGTTTGTACTAATGCACTTTAGTGGTCATGCACACAAATGTATTTTTTCCCCGTGTCCATTCTGGGTTTTGTGCGGCCCGTATGCGGAACCATTCACTCAAATACATGGGATGGAAGCACCCTTTATTTTCAGCATTTCTCAGATAAGTATTCCTGAGAACATCAATGGGGGGGGGGGAGATTTATCAAACTGGTGTAAAGTAGAACTGACTTAGTTGCCCATAGCAACCAATGAGATTCTACCTTTCATTTTCCAAAAGAGCAGTGAAAAATGAAAGGTGGAATCTGATTGGTTGGTATCTGATTGGTTGGTATAAATCTCCCCATTGATCTTTGGTGGTAATTTGGTGGCATTTTTTAGGAGGAGTTTTTAGAAACGTATTAGGCCTCTTTCACACTTGCGTTCTGAGGATCCGGCGGGCACTTCCGTCCCGCCGGATCCGTCAGAACGCAAGTCGCCTGAAAGCATTAGAAGACTGATCAGGATCCTGATCAGTCTTCGAAATGCTTTCAGGTTACTATGGCAGCCAGGACGCTATTAAAGTCCTGGTTGCCATAGTAGGAGCGGGGAGCGGGGGAGCGGTATACTTACAGTCCGTGCGGCTCCCGGGGCGCTCCTGAATGACGTCAGAGCGCCCCATGCGCATGGATCACGTGGTCCATGCAATCACGTGATCCATGCGTGTGGGGCGCCCTGACGTCACTCTGGAGCGCCCGGGAGCCGCATGGATGGTAAGTATACTGCTCCCCGCTCCCACTACATTTTACCATGGCAGCCAGGACTTTAGCGTCCTGGCTGCCATGGTAACCATTGAAAAAAAGCTAAGCGTCGGAAGCGGCGTTTAGCTTAAGGCCGGATCGGATTAATGCACTTCAATGGGCATTAATTCCGGATCGGCGTTCGGCATGTCTTCTGGATTTTTGGACGGAGACAAATCCGCAGCATGCTGCGCTTTGTCAACGTCCAAAAGCGTTCACATACTGAGCGGAAGACATCCTGATGCATCCTGAACGGATTTCTCTCCATTCAGGATGCATTAGGATAATCCTGATCAGTATCTTTCCGTCCTAGAGCCCCGAGGACGGAACTCTAGGACGGAAAGCAAAAACGCTGATGTGAAAGGGGCCTAAGAAGAGTGTTTGTGTGAGGTTTATCTGCTTCTCCATAGATTTCTATGGAAAACCACAATAAAAGAAGAAACATGCTGCTTCTAAAGTGGATTAGAAGTCAGCAATGGAAAAAAAAAACACCATGATGTCAGTCCATGGAGGACAACTGAAGCTGTTGTTGGCGTTTTCATAGTGAATTAGACAGAGGAAACTAGCCATTTTCAGCAGCGGATTTTGTCTGTGTGAACATACTCTCAGGCTATGCCTCTGTAGAAACATATATATCCCCGAACTGAGTGGACCATATTTACTAATGTATCTGCACCTACAATTTGTCTAAAAAATTGCACAATTTGAGTTTCTACACTTTTTCCAACTTGGTCGAAAAGGGGTGGGGCTTCATCTGGATGGAGTGTAGCTTTGGATGTGCTGTTTTGCACTACAATTCTGGCATAAAATTCTGTCTCAAGGTAAGCAGTCAGAGAAAAGTGTCCATCCCTGCACCACATCTATCATCCAAGCTGAGCCCCTGAGATAAGTCTGGTGCCGGTCTAAGTTTATGCCATCTACAGGATCAGTAAATCTGGGCCAATGTCTCTCCCTCAAATATTATATAGACCTCAGATATTGGGGCACAGAACTCTTAAAATACCAGCCTGAACTCAATGGCTTATTCATTCAGGGCAGTTTTCTTGCAATTTTCATTGGTCAAACCCAACATTTAACGCATTTCTCCAAGGACAGCACAAATACCCGTTGACTTTAATATATGTATTCACACGTCAGTGGTTTCTCATGGTCCGTGGTGACACTACGGATGCATGCCCCATACTTGTCCCTGATTACGGATCCCTCAGGCATATTATAGTCGATGAGTCAGTGCAAATCATGGACACATCAAACATACATCCGTGTTTGGTCAGTGGTTTTCACAGATCATTGCAAGGGTATGCATTGGAAATTAATCTTCAGCCAACCAGTGTCCGTGGAATTTGGATGACACAGAGGGCAAAAAACGGACACACAAACCAAACACGGATTCTTCATGCACATCTTCACAGACCATCTTCTCATGGATGTCATCACAGATGTGTGAAAGAGGCTCAACTATGTAACTGTATTGCTATGTATTGGTCATCAGCAGCGGTGTACAAAGAGAAGTAAGGGCCACATAGCAAGGATCAAACCAGGCCCCCCACACAGGACAGAAGGGTTTCTGCCTAAACCCCTTTCTATGACCCATGGGCCATTTTTTCCACTGCCTCATTTGCTAAAAGTTGTTGCTTTAGATGGTAGAGTCCTGACCAAGTTTTCACCTTCAGTAGAAGAGGGATGATCCCAACTAAGACTAGGGCCCCTTCTTGCCCTGGGTCCCATAGCAGTCGCATGGTCTGCCACTAAGGTAGTTATGCGCCTGGTCCTAAGTGACCACCCATGGTCATCGTTAGCCTCATTCACAGTTATGCAGCCTCCCATCAGTAGATTATACATGTAAACTGTAAAATGTAAAAAAAAAAACAGGCTGACGTGCTTTAATACATTTAATAAAATGTGAGATTTTTCAATGTCTGTTAATGCCTGAACCCTCGGACAAAAATATTTTCAAAAACAATAAAAAGCATATAAAAGACTCTTTTAGTGGGGACTTGAACCTGTGCAAACAGGTTTGCAATTGACTGCATTCAGTCAATCAGATTTGCCTCTGTTAGTTATTTTTAGGTGCGATAGTTGCTTTTGGCTTTCTATAAAGTTTTCTTGTGCAGTAATGACAGGTGGAGCTCCCTACATACAGGCCAAAATCTCATATTGCTCCTGGCCATAAAAACAGTCACATATCCAGCCCAAGTAAATCACGTGAGTCCCCGTCAGCTGTTCTGCACATGTTGAATACTTTTGCATTCCTTCTTGCTCAACGATATTATCCGCTTTTCCTTTAAAGTATTCTATCCTCCAAAAAGAGGAATTTGAGGCCAAAAGGAAATGTTTGTTTTCATAACTTATATGTCCTGACTGCTTAAAACAATAAGCTATAGGCATGGTAAAGTTACAGCAGAAAAATATTTTACTTGAAGGATAGGACTGTCGACGGTTTTCTGTGAATGCACCTAAGAAATACCTTGTGTCGCCGCAAGCTTTGCTTGTATTTCAATACCGCCTCCGAACCATTTACAGAGACTGATGTCTATGGCTCTTTCCAAGCCAAATCTTGGCACGGCAGGATGACACATAGGCGAAAATGTAGAGAATCTAAAGACTCCAAGAACCTCGGGTAAGGAAATAAAAGAAAATGTATCTAATTTTCTCACATATGAAAAGATTTAACTGTTAGAAAAGTACTTTGCTTGAAAAAGGAAAGTGTGCATAGAGTAGAATGGTATTAAAGGGGTTGTCCGAGTGTTTAACCTCTTAGGGACACAGGGTGTACAGGTATGCCCTGTGTAGTTCCGGTCACCACCGTGCGGTGCGGGGTGATCGGAACAAAGTGCCTGACGAAATCATTCAGCAGGCACTCTGGGACAATGCCGAGGAAGGTCCTGCTTCGGACGGCTGATCAGCGAGTTTGATTTTTTATTTTATCTTTTTCAAATTTTTGGCTTTTTTTTTTTTTTTTAGTTCTTTTTTTTCCTGTTAGGGAACAGTCTGGGAACACCTGTGCCCCCACACACACGCACACTGAATAAAGGTTTACATGCACGCACATACACATGCACACGCACACTCCCCTATGGCCCGCCGGAGGTTCTCGGCTGAGGAGGCATACGCCCAGCTTGCCACCGAGTCCGAGAGCCCCAGTGAGACCGAAGATGACCCCACGTTCCTTTTGTCATCCGCGTCCTCCTCATCATTTAGCGATGATGAGCCCCCAAGGCGGTGGAGACACCACCGGATAGAGCAATGGGACCGCCATGCTAGGGACCCTGTGACCCACCCTAGTACGAGCAGCTCTGGGGCTCGTACTAGTTTTCCGGCCCATCAGATAAGTTCACCTGAGCCCCCTACCAGTGAACTTGCCTGGTGTACCCCAGAGAATTTTCAGTCTGTGATTCCTGATATTGTTGTTCAGCCAGGAATCCAGATTCCCACAGTGGGCTTCACTGAATACGACTATTTAAGTCTTTTTTTCAGTAACCACTTTGTGAATCTGATGGTGGAGCAAACGAATCTGTACGCCCAACAGTTCATTGCTCAACACCCAGGCTCTTTTTTGGCTAGGGTCGGTGGCTGGACTCCGGTCAGTGCAGCCGAGATGAGGACGTTTTGGGGCCTCGTGCTGCACATGGGCCTAGTCAAAAAACCCAGTGTCAGGCATTACTGGAGTGGGGACGTCCTCTATCAGACCCCACTTTACAGTACGGCCATGACACGCTCACGGTTTGAGGCCATGCGGAAATGCCTACATTATACCCCCCGATGTGATCCTGCCTATGATCACCTGTACAAAATCAGGCTGGTCATCGATCAGTTCGGGGCCAAATTTTTGGAGGCCTATGTACCTGGAAGGGAGGTCGCGGTTGATGAGTCTCTCATTGCTTTCAAGGGAAGACTCATTTTCCGCTAGTATGTTCCCTCAAAGCGGGCGAGGTATGGCCGGAAGCTGCACAAACTTTGTGAGAGTACCTCAGGGTACACTAACAAGTTTCGTGTGTACTAGGGGCGAGATTCCCGTATTCAACCCCCAGAATGTCCCCCCACTCTGGGTATTAGCGGGAAACTTGTGTGGGACCTTATGCACCCACTGCTAGATAAGGGTTACCACCTGTACGTGGAGGGGGGTGTGGCCTGCTCGCTGATGGCGCCGGACGCTTAGAGCCTGAGCTCCGTGCCTCGTACCCTAAAGCGGCTACCACAGCTACTATCCAGACCGTTCCTGCAGCCTGTGACCCGATACAGAAGTCCTGCAGCCATGGGCAAGCGGCAAGCACCGAAGAAGCTTACCGATTTTTTCACGCAGACGGCGCCTCCCAGCCTTGCCATAGTGAGTACTCAGTCCTCACCGCAAGCTCCGGCCTACTCCCCTGCTTCCTCCTCAGGCACGGCCTCGGGTGCTGGCGGATCCCCTCAGCCTCTCTCCCCTACTGCTGCCCTTACCACTGACTCCATGAGATCCATGCTAGACGCGCTCCGGTCATCCATAAAGGAGGACTTTTCTTGTGCTTTAAAAGAGCTGAAGCGTGAGATCCATAGCTTGGGGGACCGCACCGCCCACGTGGAGGGTAAAATGGCAGAGTTCGCCACCTCGCATAATGCGCTTATTGATGCGCATGAGGCAATGGAAGAGGAGGTGTCCTATCTTAAATCAAAGCTCCAGGACCTGGAGGACCGGAATCGGCGCAATAATGTGCGCATTAGGGGTGTGCCGGAATCGGTAGCTGCAGACGACCTGTGTCCTCTCCTTCAGAAGCTGATCTCTGAGGCCATCCCGGATTTATCTGAGGCAGATCTCATTATTGATCGCATTCACAGGATCCCTAAGCCCAAGTCTCTGGACCCATCTCTGCCCCGAGATGTCATTGCAAGGATCCACTTTTATCATGTGAAGGATCGTTTTCTGCGGGTGCTGCGACAAAATCCGCGGCCGTCTGCATCCTTTGAGGGTCTTGCTGTCTACCCTGATCTCTCGGCGGCGACCATGGCTAAAAGGCGGGAGTTCTCCCACATCATCAGAATTCTACGGGATCAACAGATCCGCTACCGATGGGGATTCCCTGTTAAGATAATCGTGATGCATAGGGGTTCACAACATGTCTGGGACACACCTAAAACAGCGGCGCTTGCCCTGCACAATTGGGGTCTCCTCCCAGATCACCAACGTCAGCATGATGGGGCGCCGACCAAGCCCGACAAGATCTCCCCTGATTGGGATAAGATCTGACATTGCTCTGGATACGTGTTTTTTGCTTTTGGTAGGGTACTGAGGTCGGGGACTGAGTGAGCGCTAGATGTGCGCACTTTTATCTCTCCCACCCCGCAGTCTGCTGTTTCTGCTCGGCGGACCTCTACCCTATATGCGGGTTTCTCCCGACTTGGTTTTCATATGTTCTTTATGTCTTGTTGTTCCCTTTTTTGTTTTTGTTTATGTTTGCCTGTATATGTGCTATTGCTGGTACTATTGTTTGTCCGTGTATATGCTGATGCCCTTTCATTTTCGCTGCTCCCAGCTAGGCCTATTGCCTGGGTACTATGGGGCTTAAGATTTTGTCTAATAATGTCCGAGGTCTGAACTCTCCCTATAGACGTTCCCAGCTCTGGTCTGATGCCCTAAAAGCTCGCTATATTATTCTGATACAGGAATCGCACCTCCTGGAAAAAGACCAGTATAGATGCGCACATAGGCTATACCCTCATATGTATTTCTCCCCCTCGGTCAGAAGACGCAGGGCCGTGACGTTTATTGGGATAAGAGCCTCAGTGGCGTTTGTTAAACATGACTGCATAATAGATTCTATGGGGCGGTTTGTTATATTGATTGGCACTGTTGATGGTGTGTTATGTACTATTGCCTCGCTCTACGCGCCTAATGTCAGACAGAAGTCCTTTCTCAATAGGTTCTTTGGAAAACTTGCTAAGGTTGCGAAAGGTGCAGTTATCATTGGCGGAGATTTCAATATCCCTGTTAATGCTGACATTGACTCTCGCTCGGCTCCGGGGGTGCGACGTGAAGATATGAAAAGCCTCTTACATGAGACCCCATATCATGATATTTGGAGGTATCACCATGGAGACGAGAGAGATTTCACTTTTACATCCCAGGTGCATCTATCTCATTCCCGTATTGATCTTTTTTTGATCTCTAGGGACCTTTTGCACAGGGCTCTTCGATCTGACATTGGGTGCGCTACGTGGTCGGACCACTCTCCCATATCCCTGGAGCTAGATATGGGTATTCCACCCTGCTCCCCAGGTCAATGGAAGCTTAACCCGTACTTGCTGAAGTCGGAACAGCGGGTTAAAGATTTTGGGTCTCATCTTTCTGAATTTTTTCAGATTAATGCACACCCAGATATACCTCCTACAACCCTGTGGCTCTCTCATAAGGCATTTATGAGGGGGATCCTATTACAATCCGCCGCCCGTCTCAAACGTCTTAGGGACCATCAGCTTACGGAAGCGTTGGCGGCTTTCGATAGAGCTGACAAGGCATTTAAAAAAGATTCCTCTCCACCTGCCCTTGAAACTCTTCGGGGTGCCTGCTCTCTGGTGCGGTCTCTCCTGCTCTATAAGCACGAAAACTCCTTGCGCAAATTGCGCACTAACTTCTACCATTTGGGAGATAGGGCAGGTGCTCTTCTAGCAGGGAGACTTCGCCGCAGAGCGGTTGCTTCCAAAATAAGTCAACTAAAGCACGCTGGGTCAGTCTTTACGCACCCTCAGGAGATTGTAAACGCATTTGCTGCATACTATGGTGGTCTGTACAATCTTAAAGATGACGATTCTGTGCCCCAGCCGACTTCTGACGGCATTCGATCTTTTCTAGATTCTGTAAGACTCCCTGCTCTGACGACGGAGCAGCTGGACGTTTTGAATGTGCCTGTGACCAGCGGGGAAATTCTTCTGGCTATACGGAGCACCCCTGCTGGCAAAGCTCCTGGGCCAGACGGTTTTATCTCTGATTATTATAAGACTTTCCATCCTCTATTGATTCCCCATATGTCTTCTCTGTTTAACAGTTTTTTCACAGGTGGTGTCATCCCCTCTGAAATGTTAGCTGCTACTGTAGTAACGATCCCCAAGCCGGGTAAGACCCCGGATGAGCCAGCTAACTTCCGACCTATCTCGCTATTAAATGCAGACTTGAAGTTGTTTGCTAAGATCTTGGCCACCCGCATTATTAAGTTCCTTCCTTCGCTAATTGCTCCGGATCAAGTGGGATTTGTCCCTGGCAGGCAATGTCGTGATGGAACAAGAAGGATGCTGGATTTATTGCAAGTGGCGAACCGCTCTGGGAGCCCCGCATTGTTCCTCTCGCTAGACGCAGAAAAAGCGTTTGATAGAGTTCATTGGGGGTTCCTAGAGCGGGTTCTTGACAAATTTGGCTTTAGTGGCCCTATTTGTACAGCGATCTTGAGCTTGTATATGTCTCCTACTGCGAGAGTGTTATCTTCTGGCTTCCTATCTGACCCGTTTCTAATTACGAACGGAACTCGTCAGGGGTGCCCCCTGTCCCCACTTGTTTTCTCGCTGGTCATAGAGCCGTTGGCGACTTGCATTAGGGACAATCCACAGGTCAGAGGAATTCGCACAGGTGATTCCGCACATGTTATTGGTCTATATGCAGATGACGTAATCCTAACTGTATCTGAACCCGAGACCTCTTTAGAAGCTGCTATGCAAATACTCACCTCATATTCTAGCTGCTCATACTATAAGCTGAATGGTAAAAAGACTAATGTTTTAGATTTCCACCTTACGGCTGAGGTTAAACGAACGCTTCAGTTGAAATACCCTTTTCAATGGGCCAATACATCTATTACTTACTTGGGCATTGAACTGGCACGCTCGGTCCCTCAGACCCTGTCTGTTAATTTCTCCAAACTCAGGTCCGAACTCAAAGCAGACTACTTGAAGATGTCTCGGGTTCATCTGTCCTGGATAGCGCGTATTAATGCGGTTAAGATGTTCTCACTTGCTAAGATACTGTACTGTTTTAGATGCCTCCCTGTGCTGATCCCTAAGACACGCATTGCACAACTGCAGCTCGACCTCTTGACCTTTATATGGGATGGTAAACGTCCCCGTATAGCCAAGACTGCGCTTCATCCCCCTATTCGCTGCGGAGGTCTAGGGGTTCCCGACCTCTACAAGTACTACCTGGCAAATTTGGCAGAACAAGCGTTTGAAGCCTTTCTCCCCTCTTTCACCCAGAGGTGGATGATAATTGAGAATTCGTTGGAACAGACGGGCTCCCTCGCAGCTTTATGCGCGGCGGCGTCCCTTATGCCAGTTCAGTACTCTCCAGTGCTCTGTACGACCACTGCTACACTGTATATCTGGCGGCAGTTGGCTGACAGCTTTCGTCTGTTTGATCTCCCTCTTCACATGGTGCCTCTTAGAGCCCTGGAATACCATATCCCAGATTTATCTTTGGAATCTTGGAGGCTTAAAGGGATAATATCACTGGCTGACTTGTATAATGGTAATTCTTTGGTGGACTTTACCCACTTACATGTCAAATATGAGCTTCCAAATAAATGTTTTTTCCAATACTTACAAATACAACACTTTTTGCAATCATTGCCTTCCCGCCCTTCCCCCCTAGCTAATCAATTTCAACTTTTTCTCGGAAACTCGAAATTGCCACGCCCTAAACTCTCTACTTTTTATGCTACTATCCTCCCCTCGGAGTCCTTGACTAAACAACCCTTTGCTGTCCGTTGGGAATCAGAACTAGGCAAGTCCTTTACATCCCGAGACTGGAATTCCGCTTTTCAGTGGACTTACAAGTGTACTAGATGTATTAATCACATTGAGCAAGTTAGGCGAATTCAGCTCAGGTGGTATTTGACTCCTGATAGGCTGGCTCACTTATCGCCGGGTTACTCCCCACTCTGCTGGCGGGGATGCGGGGAGATGGGCACTCCTCTACATATGTGGTGGGCTTGCTCTGCGGTTGTCCCGTTCTGGTCGACTGTCCAGACTCTACTCAGAGAAGTTACTGATTCTGCCTTACTTCTTTCCCCTGCGCTAGCGATTCTAGGCATAGGCCTAGCAGACTTTCCTCATCGACTCAGGGGGTCATAGCGCATGTCCTTGGTGCTTCAAGAAATGTTATAGCTCGCCAGTGGAAATTGGCGCAGTCCCCAAACCTGGCTGCAGTTGTGCAATTAGTGAATGACTATATGCACTGTGAACTGACGTTTGCGGAATCTTTGAGTTCTAGAATTAGGACTCATAACCACTGGGTTCCATGGCTCTCTAGTCGTTACGCTACGCCTCTCCCCGTCTCTTTACTCTAAACCCCTTGGGACATTGTTCTTACACTGGACTCTATGTACTCAGCATATGCAATGTATCTGTTCTTTTTGCATTGCACTGTCATGTGTACCACTTTTCTCTGACGGCGCTGGTTGCGCCTTTGTTGTATGTGCTTTTACACTGAAAATTCTCAATAAAAATTTATTGTACACACCACCTGTACGTGGATAACTTTTATACTAGTATCCCCTTGTTCCAATCCCTCGCCTCCAGATCTACGTCCGCTTGTGGGACTGTGCGGAGAAATCAACGCGGCCTCCCTACCTACCCCCTCCAGGTACCTATCCCCAGGGGTGAGACCCGTGCCCTTACCAGTGGAAACCTGTTGCTGGTCAGATATAAGGACAAGAGAGATGTCCTTGTACTGACCACAATTCACGGTAACGGCATAACCCCTGTCCCTGTGCGAGGTGCCGCGGCAACTGTCCTTGAGCCCGATCTCTCTGATCAAGTCCTCAAGCCATATAACGCCATGCGCAAAATCCGGGCATGGTACAAAAAAGTTGCGGTCTACTTGGTGCTGGTTACCATGTACAACTCTTTTGTACTGTTCCAGTGCGCTGGCAGCACAGGGAAATTCCTTCAGTTCTATGAGGCAGTCCTCAAGGAACTGATCTTTTCTAACCGGGTAACTGGAGACGCCAGGATCGTCCCTGGCCAACACTTTCCAGGTGTGGTCCCCCATACTGGAAAGAAGGGAAAGTCGCCCAAAAAATGCAGAGTGTGTAACAGGAGGGGGATACTGAAGGACACCACCACTCAGTGTGACACGTGCCCCGATCATCCAGGCCTCTGCATTGACGGTTGCTTCAGAGAGTACCACACTTCCATGGAGTACTAAATTTATTATCCCCTTTTCCATTTAGCCACTGACAATCGGATAAAAAAAACTAAGGTCCCTAGACTTTAGACACCCCAAATTTTTTTTTCAAAAATAATAGTTTGTAAATCTAAAATAATTTAAAAAATATAAAAAAAAGTAGATAAATTAATTATCGCCACGTCCGTAATAATCTGCTCTATAAATATACCCCATGACTTAACCCCTTAGATTAACACAGTAAAAAAAAAAAAAAGGTAAAAAAAGTGTAATAGCAAGCGATCAAAAAGTCATATGCCCCCCAAAATAGTGCTAATAAACCGGCCTCTCAAAAAATGAGCCCCTACCTAAGTCAATGGGATAAAAACTTTTAAAAAACTGACTCAGACTGTGTAGATACAAAAATTTTTTATTTTGTTTCAAATAGGATAATATAGTGTTAAACCTAAATACATTTTAAAAAAGTTGTAAAAATATGTATCGCCGCGTCCGTAATAATCTGCTTTATAAAAATACCCCATTAACACAGTCAAAAAAATAAAATAAAAACGGTGCCAAAACAGCAATTTTTTTGGCAAATTTTCCATTTTAATCAATTTTTCCAGTAACAAAGCAAGGGTTAACAGCCAAATAAAACTTATATAAAATGTATTGCCCTGATTCTGCAGTTTACAGAAACACCCCATATGTGGTGGTAAACTGCTTAGTTACTGGAAAAAAATGGATTAAAATGGAAAATTTGCCAAAGAATTGCCATTCTGAAATTTCATCTCCATTTGCCAATAACTCTTGTGAAACACCTAAAGGGTTAACGACGTTTGTAAAAGCAGTTTTGAATACCTTGAGGGGCGTAGTTTCTTAGATGGGGTCACTTTTATGTATTCTCTACCCCAGGGGGGCATCAGGGGGGCTTCAAATGGGACATGGTGTAGATAAACCAGTCCAGCAAAATCTGCCTTCCAAAAACCACACGGCACTCCTTTCGCATTTTTACATTAATCATGAGTTTGAGCAGATGTGTCTCTCCCTCAGCGGTCCTGCACCCTATATCCTCTGTGTACAAGCTGCTGATACACCAACGATCCTCATGCCTTCCTTCATATTGTCAAGCCTGGGAGCGGGATCTGGGAAACCACTATACGCCAGCCCAGTGGAACAGATGCTTCCTTCTATCCCACAAATCAACAATTTCGGCCAAAGCCCAAGAAACGAGCTACAAAATTGTATCTAGATGGTACAGAGTACCAGCGTTACTCCATAACTGGTGTCGGATCGTTGCTGGAGGTGTCTCACGGAGGAAGGCACGATGATCCACGTGTGGTGGAACTGTAGCGGTCTACGGCCTTTCTGGAACTTTGTTCACAAAACAATCAAGGAAGTCACAGGTGTCCCCATTCAAAACTCCCCAGAAGCCCTCTTGCTGTTCGACTGTGTCCTGAATGTCCCAGCATATAAGAAATCCCTCCTAAAATACATGGTACAGGCAGCGAAGGCAGTGATTCCCAAGCATTGGAAATCCACCTCTCCCCCCTCACCCGAGGAGTGGTTTGATGAAATCGCGCTGTACCAGAGACTAGAGGACCTCATTAGCATTACACCCGCTGACACTTCACGATATGTGAAGACATGGAGCCCCTGGGAAGCCTTTCGCTCCTCAGCCTCATTTCAGGATGCACAGGTCTAACCTCTTCTAGAAACTGCAATCCTTTCCCCTTCCCTCTCCTTCCTTCCCCCCTGTCCCCTTGTCTAATGTCTGTCTGTCTACTATCATGACCCACATGCCCACTTGGGCATTTCTACCTCATATTGTTCCATGGTTTAAACTGTTTAATGACGGGTTCTTTATACCCATCACAGTTCTATAGATGTCATACTTGAAATGTTCATATCACGTTAATCTGCAACTGTTTTATTTTGTTATATTAAAAATCTCAATAAAACCTAAATGAGAAAAGTAAACAACATTAATGCTTATGAAAATGTGTAGAAATCTGAGTCTCATTTTCTTCTGGGATTCGCATCCCCACCTATCCCTTGGTTGAACTTGATGGACTTATGTCTTTTTTCAACTGTATTAATTATGTAACTATGTAAAGATGAGGTTGGCCAGGACCATCAAAATGTGGAAAGATGTATTAGCAATGTCCCTCTCACTGCAGTAAAGTCTCTATTGGCCTTAAACAGCTAATACCTTACTGACTGAATCCAATGCTTGGCCTTGGCGATTCTGCACCTTCTTGGTTCTTTCTTTCTGTCTCTGGAGTACTGTAGAGATATAGTAGAGATGTAGTAGATATGGCTTTCTGGGTTCAAATATCTCATAGATAGTGATTCTCTTGGACTCAGGCCTACTCTTTTGATCAGTGAACACATGTAGGCCCTCCCTCTTCCTCAGAATTCCGTCCCCTCACACTACAGGATCTCCATGTTTTCTTATGTGATGCAACTTCAGCCTGTCTGCCCTCTCTGCCCTTTCATCTTTTTCTCCCCGTCATCTTTTACAAGCAGGAGGCAGGGGGACCAGTGTGAAGAATTATACTGGAGAGTTAGTACACACAAATAGTACAGGCAGTGTGAGTCAGGCGGTTTATATAACTGCAGATAATAACTGTGTACACTCACTTACTATATATCTGCACTACTGTTCCTTTACATAGGGGAGACATTGTATCTTCAACAGAATGCATAGATGTACAGAGGAATATGGAGGGTGGGGAGGAGGAGCCTGAGAGCTGCCCGGAAGGAGTTTATTGGTGATGATGATATCATCCTGTAGTTCACAGGAAGTCAGCTACAGGAAGAAACTATCCTGTTTACACAATAGGCTGCAGACATAAAGGCAATTTGTAATCAAAAAATGATCTATTGTTTAAATCACTTTTTATGTTAATATTTTTTATGGTAACATATTTTTAAATAATTTTTATAGATATTTTTAAGTTTCCATGTCAATATCTATCATTAAACAAAAGCCATACAATCCTTCAGTTTTTGCAGTGGCACTCAGACTCATAGTATAGCAGAAAATTCAGACGGCACTCCAAAAGTGTTTCAATGCAATTTAGTTTTATTCATGGTATTGCCGGACTTATTTTACAGGCAACGTTTCGGGCATATTATGCATTGCCCTTCATCAGTCTCGTATGGCAGCACTTTCTGTGTGAACGCCGGCGTTGGAGTGCCGTCTGAATTTTCTGCTATATGTACAAGTACCCTGAGGTGGAGCGGGATACATCCCCTGACGTGCACCCTACAGCCAAGAAGTGGCGGAAGTGCCGTGAACGTAAACAAATTGTATACTAAGACTCATAGTAGGCGCCACTTCTTGGTCTGTACAGATCACTTTACTGCAGTTACCTGCTTATCTGTCATTCTAATCCTGCCTGTAATTATATCACCTGTAATGATGGAAAATTCTTCATGTTTACACTTGGGAGATTAGCTATAGAAATTTCTGCAAGTGAAAAAAATGGTGCCATATACATAAAAGCGTTTGGAAGTCACATGCACAATCTGCAAAAACAACCCAGATATGGAGTTGATTTTACTTGCAGGAATATCTGCAACAAGTTTGCTGTGTGTGAATGTACTCCTGTGTCTGTTCCTTTGTTAAAGGTTTTCATCAGGAAATTCCCTGTTACTCACTGCACAATGCCTTGCAGGGCTAGCTCGGCTGAATGTAATGATATATTTCACTTAGTGATCCGTTATTTCATTCTTGAGAAGAAGTACTTTTAATCCATATGTAAAAGAACAGTTAAATCATGCCTAACCTTTCAACAAACTTTGCAATAATCAGTAGTACAGTGTGTCTGCATGAGAAAGAACACTATTTCTCAGCATTATATGACTTGTATCTGTCAATCTGTGCATGCTGAATTTCTAGTTTCTATTCTAGTTGGTTTCTCCAACCACCATCTAGTTCTTCAATAGATGGTGGTTAGAGTCTAGCTCACAGAAAGTAGAGGACAATCTGATTCCTAACCTCTTACTCAATCAGGAGCAGCCCCAGGATCATGGCAGACTTTAAATTAAGGTACTTACCTGTATGGTTGTGAATATATCACTTAGGAAATCTCAGCCCATGTAGCTCCAGCTATCTGCTTATGTGTGTGTGCTCCTGCTCACTCCTCACCTCTCCCCTCTACATAGATTTGAATTGATAATATGATCCGCCTGAGGAGCTGTTCCGGTCTGGAATGGGATTAAGGCATTTTTTAAATTAAAAGCAATTAGTAAAAGGGTTGGGAGAGAGGTAAACAGCTGATAGCATGAGAACTAGACATTACTCACTGATAAGGCATATTACAAAGTTTCTTTTGGCTGCTTGTACTATTGATTTATGCAAAGCTGTGTGAAAAGTTAGTGACCATTTAACCCCTTAAGGACGCATGACGTACCTGTACGTCATGGTTTCCAAGTCCTTAAGGACCCATGACGTACCGGTACGTCATGAGTTGTTCCGATCACTGCTGCTCAGCTGGCAGTGATCGGAACAAGGTACCTGCTGAAATCATTCAGCAGGTACCTTGTTACAATGCCCAGGGGGGTCTTGTGACCCCCCCATATCGGCGATCGCTGCAAACCGCAGGTCAATTCAGACCTGCGGTTTGCAGCTTTGTGCGATCTCTGATCCCGCGGTCTGTGACCGGGGATCAGAGGGTTAATGCCCCCAATGTGTTTATTTTTAACCCCCTGCAGCCCCCAATCATATTGTGGCTGCGGGGTGCAGGGGGTGGTTGCGGGCGGCGGGAGGCGGTGCGGGAGGCGGGCGGTGCGGCGGGCGGGATCGCGATCCCCGCCCGCCTCCTCTGTAATGTTTCCCTGGTGTCTAGTGGGTCTATCAGAGTGTCAGCACATTGCTGACACTCTGATAAAACGGCTGGCATCTGTGCTTGATCAGATGCCAGCCGTTTAACCCTTCCGTACCGCGGTCCGTACGGACCGCAGTATGGAAGGGTTAACAGGAGGAGCTCCTCCCTCTCCCATCGGGGGCTGCTGTGCCTTTGCAGCCCCCAACAGGATGGGATCGCAGAGGGAGGGGCTCCACTCCTTCTGCTTCAATCACCCGCTGCCCTCTTATGGCAGCGGGTGATGGTTGCCATGGAGACAGGACGCTTTCAGAAGCGTCCTGTGTCCATGGTGCTGAAAGTCTGAATAGACCTGCTAAAGGTCTATTCAGACTTTGTAAAGTACAAAATACAGTACAGTGCACTATATAGTGTACTGTACTGTATTATACAGACACCAGATCCACTGGATCTTTCAGTGAAAAAAAACACATATCACTGAATAAAAAAAAAAAAAAAAAAAATACACTACACATATTAGGTATCGCCGCGTCCGTAAAAATCTGCTCTATAAAAATATCACATGACTGAACTCGTCAGGTGAACGCCATAAAAAAAAAATAAAAAATGGTGTAAATAAGCCATTTTTGGGCAACTTACATCACTAAAAGTGTAATACAAAGAGATCAAAAAAGCGTATGCCTCCCAAAATAGTACCAATCAAACCGCCATCTCATCCCGCAAAAAATGAGCCCCTACCTAAAACAATTGGCCAAAAAATTAAAAATCTATGCTTCTCAGACTAAAACATGATTTTTTTTGTTTCAAAAATGCTTTTTTGTGTTAAATGTAAAAAAAAACTAAAAAGTAGACATATTGGGTATCTCCCCGTCCGTAAGAATCTGCTCTATAAAAATATCACCTGACCTAACCCCTCAAGTAAAAACTGTAAAAAAAATTAAATAAAAACTTTGTCAAAAAGCCATTTTTTTGTCACCTTACATCACAAAAAGTGTAATAACAAGCGATCAAAAATTCATATGACCCCCCAAATAGTGTCAATCTAACCGCCACCTCTTCCCGCAAAAAATGAGCCCCTACATAGGACAATCGCCCAAAAAAAAAAAAAAATATGGCTCTCAAACTATGGAGACACTAAAACATGATTTATTTTTGTTTTAAAAAATGATATTATTGTGTAAAACTTATATAAATAAATAAAAAGTATACATATTAGGTATTGCCGCGTCCGTCACAACCTGCTCTATAAAAATAACACATGACCTAACCCCTCAGCTGAACACATCAAAAAAATAATAATCATTGCCCTGATTCTCTTGTTTGCACAAACACCCCATATGTGGTCGTAAACTGCTGTACGGGCACACGGAAGGGCGTAGAAGGAAGTGAACGCCATATGGTTTTTGGAAGGCAGATTTTGCTGGACTGGTTTTTTGACACTATGTCCCATTTGAAGCCCCCCTGATGCACCCCTGCAGTAGAAACTCCAAAAAAGTGACCCCATTTTGGAAACTACGGGATAAGGTGTCAGTTTTGTTGGTACTATTTTAGGGTAAATATGATTTTTGGTTGCTCTATATTACACTTTTTTTGAGACAAGGTAACAAAAAATAGAAATTCTGAAATTTCATCTCCATTTGCCAATAACTCTTGTGGAACACCTAAAGGGTTAACAAAGTTTGCAAAACTGGTTTTGAATACCTTGAAGGGTGTAGTTTCTTAGATGGAGTCACTTTTATGGAGTTTCTACTCTAGGGGTGCATCGGGGGCTTCAAATGGGACATGGTGTCAAAAAAACAGTCCAGCAAAATCCACCTTCCAAAAACCATATGGCGCTCCTTTCCTTCTGCGCCCTGCAGTTTGGCCATACAGCAGTTTACGACCACATATTGGGTGTTCGTGCAAACTACAGAATCGGGGAATAAATATTAAGATTTGTTTGGCTGTTAACCCTTGCTTTGTTACTGGAAAAATGGATTGAAATGGAAAATTTTTCAAAAATCGAAATTCTGAAATTTTATCTCCATTTGCCATTAACTTTTGTGGAAAACCTAAAGGGTTAATTACGTTTGTAAAATCAATTTTGAATACCTTGAGGGGTGTAGTTTTTAGAATGGGGTAATTTTTGGGTGGTTTCTATTATGTAAGCCTCACAAAGTGACTTCAGACCTGAACTGGTCCCTAAAAAGTGGGTTTTGAAAATTTCTGAAAAATTTCAAGATTTGCTTCTAAACTTCTAAGCCTTGTAACGTCCCCAAAAATGAAATAGCATTCCCAAAATGATCGATACATGAAGTAGACATATGGGGAATGTAAATCAATAACTTTTTTTGGTGGTATTACTATGTATTATAGAAGTAGAGAAATTAAAACTTGGAAAATTGCTAATTTTTCTAAATTTTTGGTAATTTTGTATTTTTTTATAAATAAAAATGAAATTTTTCAACTTTATTTTACCACTGTTATGAAGTACAATATGTGACGAAAAAACAATCTCAGAATGGCCTGGATAAGAAAAAGCGTTTTAAAGTTATCACCACATAAAGTGACACTGGTCAGATTTGCAAAAAATGGCCAGGTCCTTAGGGTGAAATAGGGCTGAGTCCTTAAGGGGTTAAGTGCACCAAGGGCGTCTCCAAGCTACTCTGTGCATCCTTGCTCCTCCTGCTTCCTCTGCCGGCATGTCATGGAGCAGAGATGCAGTACACCAGTACAGCCGCTAAACAGTGGACAGAGCCTTGTGCTTCCAACCCTGTAATAAAGAAACATAATCTGTGTCTTTTCAGCTCCCATCCTGTACAGGGCTAACTAATCTGTTGCAAAGGGGGCACAGCTCTCAGCAGGGCGCTTCTGCCTCTCCACTGTAGCTATTGTGGGGGTTACAGTATCTACACCTCTGTGGATCACACCTGTTCAGATGCATGTCAGATGCAATTTCAGATGCAATTTCTGACATGTCCTGCATGTCAGAAATTGTAACAAAATGACAGGTGTACTTTAAATACTGTGGCAGAAGCTGCCAGAGAGGCATATTACTCCCATGCAGGACAAATTGCATAATAATTGTGTACTGCGGGTCGTCATAGATGCGGTGATATCAAACATGTGGAAGGGCTTTTATTTTTGCAATTTTTTCCAATAAAAAAACTTTTTTTCAATGAGAAAGCTGCATTTCTTATCTTGGAGATATTTTTTATGTAATAAAACCTTAATTAACTTCTTTTTTTCCATTTACTAGTCCCACGAGGGGACTTCTACAAGTGATCTTCTGATCGCTTCTATAATACACAGTACTGCTTATGTAGTACAGTGTATTATACTGTCAGTGCCATACTGACAGGCACCAGTAGGTTGTACCAGAGAGGCACAGCCTAATGGGCATATACTGCAGGTAGGGCTGGGGCCTTCATTAGGCCCCCCGACTGCCATGTGAGGACATTGACACTCCACAATCTCATTTCCATCCTACTTGGATGCCTAGGTCGTTAATGACCGCAGCATCTAAGGGTATAAACGGCCCAGATCTGCATTCCTGCAGGTCTAGGCAGTTACAGCAGGAGCCCATGCAGTGCTTATTCTAGGCCTCGAATAAGGCACATTAATGACTGCTATAAAAGCACATTTCACCGGTCATTAAGGTGTTAATGAGGCTAAATGAGCAGCCAGCTGATGAGCTCAGGTAAATATAGGCTGAGCTCTTCCAACAGGGCTCCCAGTGCCGAGACCTGTAGGAGCCGCAGCACCAGGCATATGGCATGAACTGTGACGTGTTTTGAGGACACTGAGTGATAGACCCTGGTCCTAGTATTTAAGGAAAACTACAGTGTAGTTAGTGGCAGAAAACCTAGGATTTTTTTGTATCCCGTATTGGAAATTTATTATAGCCACTGAGTTATTCAATAAAATCTATCTGTATAGCACCACTGCTGTTTGTTTTTTTCTTTATTCTTTGTCCTGCTCACTGAGATGGCCGCACATGCTCAGTTTTATCCTTCAACTGCCTCCTGAGCTGTGATAGGGAGAGCTGAGACATGCCCCCTTAGCTGCAGCAGAAAGGACACTCCCCTTGAGCTGCCAGCTTGATATAAATCTAGCAGAGCAATGAATGGGGAGATCTCTGGATCCATATGAGGTACAGGGCTGGTTCTAACAAATTGTTAACGCTGACTTTCCTGCCTCATTCGTGCAACATATCAGGGGACACGCCCCCTTACTCATACATGTCCTGTTATATTTGGCATCAAGTCCTTTAAGAAAATGTAAATTGCATGGTTTTCAGAGATTTGGTTGTAATCTTCAAACCATGAGATGCCTAGTCTATAGATGAACTCTGGACAGTTAACGGTAAAACAGTGTAAGAGGAGACTAAAAAAATCTGTGTTATTTTTTTTATTTTAGAAGCTCTTTGAAAATAATTTGGCCACAATAGCCTATAAATCACAACTTCATCTGCTAAGTAGATTGATAGAAGCTTAAAAGGGATGTGCAGTGATTTATTTTGATGACCTATCCCCAGGATAGGTCATCAATATCTGATCGGCAGGGGTTGGACAACCGGCACCCCCGCATTTCAGCTGTTTGACGAGGAAGGGGTGTTCCATGAAAACACTGCTTCCTGGTCATTACACTACATGTTGTCTCCTGTAGAGTGGCGGTGTAGTGTCATTACAAGTACTCGCTCCATTCAAGTGAACGCAGCGGGCACTTCTAATTGCATTGCACTTCCGAAGGAAGTGGTGCTCACACGGAGCACTGTCTCCTCATCAAACCGCTGATCGGCGGGTGTTGGACCCGCGCTGATCAGAATTTTATGACCTATCCTGAGGATAGGTCAATATAAATCTCTGCACAGCCCTTTTAAAGGGGTTTTCTGGGAGTAGAACTTTGATGGCCTGTCCTCAGGATGGGTCAGATCAGCGGGGGTCCGAATCCTGGAACCCCCACTGATCAGCAGTTTGAGGAGACCACAGAGTTCTGGTAAGTGCTGTGGCCTCTTCCTAGGCCACTGACATCACGTTCATTGGTCACATGGTCTAGGGGCAGCTCAGTCCTATTTAAGTGAATGGGGATGAGCTGTGACACCAAGTCTAGCCGTTTTACAACCAGAGCTCTGCGGCTTCTTCAGAATGCTGATTGGTGCGGTGTCAATCGCTGGACCCTCACTGATCAGAGTACAGGTCGTCAATATTTTACTTCTGGAAAACTCCTTTAAAAAGTCCTCTTTTAGTCCTCTTTACTGGAAAAGTTGGCTCTGGGGCTTACTGTTTGGACAGAGAACTATTGTTTTGGATCTCTGTGTAGTTTTCTTGCAAGACCAAGGGCAAATTGCAGAAGGAAAAAATAATAGCTTGCTTCTCTTGCTTATTATGTGGTTATGCAACTCATTGTGTTACATAGTGATGAAATCCAAATATTGTGTATGGTCACACTTACTGCCTTGTCAGCAGCAGCACCAGGGGCTTTCATGTTAAATGGGTTGTCCAGATCAGAAAACACATTTTCAAAGGAGGGCATTATATTTAAGTTACTAAGGCTGAGTTCACACTTCAGTTATTTGATCAGTTATTTCCATCAGTTATTGTGAGCCAAAACCAGGTGCGGGTCAAAAACACAGAACACAGAGGGAAAATCTTTCCATTATATCTTATCTCTTATTGTAACAATGCCTGTCCTTGTCCGCAAAACTGACTAGAATAGGACATGTTCTATTTTTTTACGGAACGGACTTGCGGACATACAGATGGAGTCATTTCGTTTTTTTTGCGGCCCCGTTGAAATGAATGGCTCCGCATACAGGCCATAAAAAAATGGAATGGACATGGACAAAAAGTACATGTGCATGAGCAAAGTCACAAAAAATAATGCACTATAATAATACATGCAAGCATAACATATGGGCTAAGCCCTCACTGTATTGACACTTGGTTAATACATTTTGCTCAAAACACATCTGTGCCCACCTACCCAGCGCCAGAAATATGTTCTGGGTTGAGACTGAACAAGTGCTGCAAGTACATACACCCAGAGTAAGGCTACATTCACACTACATCCTGTATTTCGTCACTGTATGTTTCACATCATTAGATAAAAGCATGCTGAATTGACTTTAGTTTTAGAAAATTTAAGGGAAAATCGACTTCTTTGCAGAGACTATCAGAGACAGAGACACTATCCAGAAACACAGAGACTATCAGAGACTATCAGAGACAGAGACACTATCCAGAAAGAGCAGGAGCACCATCAGGCTCCGTTGACTATAATGGAACCCGGCAGGGATCTTGCCTGTTTCCAGTATTAGCCGCAGGATTCAGAATGACAAAAATCACTGCATGCAGTAGTTTTTATCCAGCTGAATCCCAGCACTAATGCCAGAATCAGGCCAATTCCCTACCAGGTCCCATTATAGTCAAGGGGCTCTGGCGGGGAAAGGCAGTATATGGCTATGCCTCTGCTGGAACAGCCTGCCAGAAGATTTTTAACGCTAGTGTACAACTAGCTTTATGCTTTAAAGGGAATTTCTCGTCTCTTTCAAGGGTATCTAACAAATGGCAATACATTCCTCTTCTCTCTCTACACAGCTCCTATCGGACAGACTATTAGTAGATTTGGTTTCCAGGACCATCTTTATGCTGATGACACCCAACTATACACTTCATCCCCTGACATCTCCCCTGCTTTATTCCAAAACACCAGTAATTGTCTGGCAGCTGTCTCTAACTCTGTCCTCTCTCCATCTGTAACTGAACCTCTCAAAAACTGAACTTCTTGTCTTCCCCCCATTTATTAATCCACCTAAATTTGATATTCCAGTTTTGGTCTGCAGCACTATCATAACTCCTGGGGTCATGTCAGTGGTGTACCTTGGTTTTGTGCTGCCCTAGGCAAGACTAAACTCGGGCACCCCCCTAATATAAATTTGACCCACCCCTTCCTGTCAAGGCCAAACCCCTACCTCTGTAAACCCCACCCCTTCCTATTTAGGCTCCACCCTTTCCTGTTAGAGCTTCACATCTTCCTTTCTGTATTTAAAAGTGAATAATGAAGGCCAATATTTTGTGCTTTCTGTACCAAATGTTGCATCTATTATTTAAAGAGAATCTTTAGATATAATAATATAAAGTGTAAATTCAACCACTTTACAAAGATCAGTCATCCATGATCCACAGATCCCCCTCCCCGTAACAGTGTCATCCACAGATTCCCCCCCCCCCATGATGACAGTGCCATCCACAGATCCCCCTCCCCGCCGCTCACAGGATTATACATTTATTAACTGTAAAAATGTATAATACTGTGAGCGGCGGGGCCCTGTATATTCTAATCCCCAGGCAAACGTCCCCGTCACCATGGGAACGCCTGGCTGGGGGTTAGAATATACCATCGGATCTAAGTATACCGGCATTTTGCCGCCCATTGGCAAGTGCCGCCCTAGGCAAATGCCTTGTTTACCTCGTGATAGATACACCCCTGGGTCATGTTCAACTCGGATCTTTCCTTTGTTCCCCATATTCAGTTACTTGTTTGCTCTTGTATTCTGCATCTCAAGAACATCTCCAGAATCTGCCCTTTTCTCACGGCGAAAATGGCCAAACCTCTTATTGTTATTTTGATGCATTCTCGTCTTGACCACTGTAATTCATTGGTCTTCCCCTCATTAAACTCCCCCCCTCCTTTCAGTCTATCCTAAATGCGGCAGCCAGGCTCATCTATCTGTCCACCCGCTACACCGGGCAAAGCTTTCCACAGTGCTATACCTCCATACATGTCCTCTCTTGTTTCCGTCTATCACCCGACTCATGCTCTCCGTTCGGCCAGTGATCTAAGACTAACATCCTCCATAATTCAAACCTCACTACTGTCTAATACTTTCTTCGAGCTGCACCAGCTCTCTGGAATGCACTACCCTGGACAATCAGGTTAATTTCCCACTTTCTTGGCTTCAAATGTGTCTTAAAAACACATTTTCAGACAGGCTTATTATGTTTGCTAAACTGACTCTTCCCCGTTTATCTCCCCCCCCCCCCCCAACCCTTATTCAGAACTGAACACCTTCTTCTGACAGTAATCCCCGCACCCAATGCACTGGCTCATGCAGCTCGGCCTGCACAACTCTACTTAATACATAGGTGTCTGGACTGCTTTATAGAAGTATTAACTTTACCTTTTGTGTCACCCCCATTTCCTCATAGTATGTATAGATCTTGCAAGCAGGGCCCTCATTCCTAGTGTTTTAGTTGTTTATCTTCTTCTGTCTTCCTCTATTTCTTCTTCAATACGTATATCATCGTTGTCGACGAGTCACTCTGGTAGACAGCGATCCGGGTGCAGTACCTAGAGGCACAAGGAGTCTAGTAGGTGCAGTCAAACAGTGTTTATTCACAGCAGATGCATCGAGTTAGCATGCTCCAGACAGTCACTTGGTGCTAAACCACACACATCAGTAAATACCAGTGGATAAACAATAAGTCAAACACAGGTTCCAATCACCTGGGAGGTTTGAAGTGTCGAGCGACACATGGCTGTCAGTCCAGCCGCTAGACAATCCACCATCAGGCTTCAGGAATAACCCACTTGGCTGAGCTCACTGTCCTCCAGGTCAGTGGGCCCACAGCACTGTGATCAGCTCACGGACAAAGACGTCTCCAGCTGCTGGTGCTGGCTGAGTTTAAACCCAGCCCAAACCAGGACTGGGTCGGAGCAGCCACCCACCCTACACTTTAGCTGCTCCTGGTAGAGCGGCTCAGGAGCCATGCTATTAGCAAGTGTCAGTAGCATACCTGCATGATCAGCAACGCTCTTACCTCACCAAGGCTATGAACCTCGGTGACACATACCTGCCATCCACGACGGCACCCTGCACCTTACCACAATATATATATATATATATACAGTCATGTGAAAAAATTAGGACACCCTTTGAAAGCATGTGGTTTTTTGTAACATTTTTAATAAATGGTTATTTCATCTCCGTTTCAACAATACAGAGAGATTAAAGTAATCCAACTAAACAAAGAAAACTGAAGAAAAGTCTTTTCAAGATCTTCTGTAAATGTCATTCTACAAAAATGCCTATTCTAACTGAGGAAAAAGATAGGACACCCTCACATGTATTCCCTCTTAAATTGGCTCAGATCTCACACAGGTATATCACACCAGGTGCACATAATTAGTAGATCGTTACTCTGCATGTTGAATGAGGCTTGCCCTATTTAAACCTCAGACATTTAGTTTGGTGTGCTCCTGACTGTTGAAGTGAGAGTGAGCACCATGGTGAGAGCAAAAGAGCTGTCAGAGGACTTCAGAAAAAAGATTGTAGGAGCCTATGAGTCTGGGAAGGGATTTAAAAAGATCTCCAAAGATTTTGAAATCAGCCATTCCACTGTCCGGAAGATAGTCTACAAGTGGAGGGCTTTCAAAACAACTGCCAACATGCCCAGGACTGGTCGCCCCAGCAAGTTCACCCCAAGAGCAGACCGCAAGATGCTAAAAGAGGTCTCCAAAAACCCTAAAGTGTCATCCCTACTGTTGATGTAGAAGTACATGCCTCTACAATCAGAAAGAGACTGTACAAGTTTAACTTTCATGGGAGGTGTGCAAGGAGGAAACCTTTGCTTTCCAAGAGAAACATCGAGGCCAGACTGACATTTGCCAGAGATAAAGTTGACAAAGACCAGGACTTCTGGAATAATGTTCTTTGGACAGATGAGTCCAAAATTGAATTATTTGGACACAACAGCAGAGGACATGTTTGGCGTAAACCAAACACAGCATTCCAAGAAAAGAACCTCATACCAACTGTGAAGCATGGAGGTGGAAGTGTCATGGTTTGGGGCTGCTTTGCTGCAGCAGGACCTGGTCAGCTCACCATCATAGAATCCACGATGAATTCTACTGTGTATCAGAAGGTGCTTGAAGAACATGTGAGACCATCAGTTAGAAAATTAAAGCTGAAGCGGAACTGGACCATGCAACATGACAATGACCCAAAACATACTAGTAAATCAACCAAAGATTGGCTGAAAAGAAGAAATGGAGAGTCCTGGAATGGCCAAGTCAAAGTCAGATTTGAATCCCATTGAGATGCTGTGGGGTGACTTGAAAAGGGCTGTACGTGCAAGAAACCCTCAAACATCTCACAGCTGAAAAAGTTCTGCATTGAGGAGTGGGGTAAAATTTCCTCAGACCGATGTCGAAGACTGGTAGATGGCTACAAGAACCGTCTCACTGCAGTTATTTCAGCCAAAGGAGGTAACACTCGCTATTAGGGGCAAGGGTGTCCTATCTTTTTCCTCAGTTAGAATAGGCATTTTTGTAGAATGACATTTACAGAAGATCTTGAAAAGACTTTTCTTCAGTTTTCTTTGTTTAGTCGGATTACTTTAATCTCTCTGTATTGTTGAAACGGAGATGAAATAACCATTTATTAAAAATGTTACAAAAAACCACATGCTTTCAAAGGGTGTCCTAATTTTTTCACATGACTGTATATATATATATATAAAAAGAAGGACGTATATGTGTATGCATGTATGTATGTTCCACGATCACTCAAAAACGCAACCATCATTTCAACGAAACTTGGTATACACATCCCTTGCTACCTGGAAAGAAATCTTGTGGGGGTCATATGCCCCTACATAGCAGATGCATGGATTTTGTATGCTCCAACGGTTTTTGCTACCCACATATTGTACATATCTGTAACTCAAAAACTCATCGATCAATTTCTACTAAACCTGGTACACATATCACTTACTATCTGGGAAAGAATACTGTGGAGGTAACATGCCGTAGCATTCTATAACAACCCAGCCATTTTTCTTCACAGCTGTAGGTCAAGCTTTAGGCTTGGGCTTTACGACGACATTGTCGCACGACACATAGGGCACAACTACACTGCTACATGTGTCGCGTGACATTGATGTCGCACCAATGTAGCGCAACAATTTTTATAATGATATTCTATGGTGTTGCACTGCGACTGAGGTGCAACAGTCGCAGAAAAATCCATCTTGAATGGATTTTGTGCGACTGTAGTGTCGCAGTCGCAGCATGTCACATGTCGCAGTGCGACACCATAGCCTATCATTATAAAAATTTTGAGACAAAATGTCACGCGACACATGTCGTCGTGTAGCCCTAGCATTAAAGGGGCAGGGCGCTGAGGAGGTCACTGTTAAAGGGGGGAACTGTGGAGGTCACTGTTAAAGAGGTGTTCACTGTGGATGTTACTGTTAAGGGGGCAGGCTGCATTGGTGGTCACTGTTAAGGGGTCAGGGGCCACTATTAAAGGGGCAACTGATGTGGAGTTCACTGTTAAGTCCGCGGGGTACTGTGGCGGGCACTGTTAAGGGGGCGGGCCCCTGAGAAGGTCACTGTCAAGGGAGTGGGGTGCTGTGAAACTCACTGTTAAAGGGGCGGGCTGCTGCGAAGGTCAAAGTGAAGGGGATGGGCTGCTGTGGAGGTCCCATTTTAAAGTTAAGGGGCACTGTGGGGGGCGGTCAGTGTTAAGGGGTGGGGGACTGTGGAGTTCACTGTTAAACGGGCGGGGTGCTGTAGATGTCACTGTTATAGAGGGGGATACTGTCGATATGTTTTAACGACACACACAAACAATAAATGAAAATAGCTGAAATATACCCACGTAAAGCCGGGTCCTTCTACTAGTTACCCTATAATTTTGTGATGTCTTTTGATTTGTACATGAACCCTCTCAATTGTAACGTGCTGTGGAATATGGTGGCGCTATATAAATAAAGATTATTGTTACCATTAATGCATTCTAGTTCATTGTACCATCATCACAACTGTAGCTTTGGCTACAAAGTGCCCAGCAAGTGGGATTATCGGTTGTAGGATCCCAAGCCCGCCTCCATGAAGAGACCAGGCCCACCTCTAGAGGAGTTCTAAGTGTCGTCCCTTCCACCATTATGTCCGTCCCATCTCCTGTGATGTCACAACTCTGCCCGCCTGGTCGTAGTGTGTCTCAGCAAAACCATGCGCATGTGCAGAGCAGGCGGGCTTGCAAGAGGCGGGCTTGGACTAT
Organism: Bufotes viridis; assembly: GCA_033119425.1. Classification (NCBI taxonomy): domain Eukaryota; kingdom Metazoa; phylum Chordata; class Amphibia; order Anura; family Bufonidae; genus Bufotes; species Bufotes viridis. Next base: position 70,752,825 of record CM065593.1, read on the forward strand.
ATGGTGGATGAAGAATGTTGCTATACAGTGCCCTAATAATACTGCTATTTAGTATTGCTGAATAATACCTCTATACAATAACTGAATAAACTGCCATACAGTGAATGAACAATATTGTTATACAGGGACTGAATAATACCCCTAAAAGTGACTGAATAATATCGCCATACAATGACTAAAGATTAACCTCCATGACATGACTGAACAAATTGCCATACAGAGAATGAAAAATATTGCTATGCAGTGACTAAATAATACCACAGTACAATGGATGGAAAATATTGTTATATATTGACTTAATAATACCGCTATTTAGTATACAGTAACTGAATAATACCCCTGAGAGTGGCCGAATAATGTGCCATACATGACTGAATAATGCCTCCAGTCCATACCATGACTAACACTGTCATACAGTGAATGTATTGCTAATACAGTGACTGAATAATACTCCTGAAAGTGACTGCCTAATACCTCCATACAATGACTAAATAACACTGCCATACAGAGGATGAGAAATGTTGCTATACAGTGACTTAAAGTTGGGAGACCCGCTATCTTATAATCCATGACAGATCTTGCCATGAAGAAGACTGCACATTACATAAGATATGGTTTTTCTGAATGCTTAGACTGAAAAAACCCCTACAAGTCACGGCTCCTCATTATTCGGAACAAATACAGAGCAAAATACTGTTCTTGTTCTTTTGTGGTTTAGTTTAGTGACTAATCATAATTCAAGCACTCCAGTCTGACCTTGAACAGGAAGATATAAATAAGATATATAATAAACCGCTTTGGTCAAGTGTACTGATTAAAAGTGTAACAGACAATCAGATGAACATAATAACACCTGTACTGGGAAAGAGATAAAAATGTTACTTTGTATCTGCGGCCATTTATTGTAACTGGTTTTTGGGAATTCGAAAAAATCACAGGGCAATAAAATGCAATTTTCCATTTAGTTAAAGAAACAAAAATATTTTTCTGAAGGTGCAAGAACAGCAGCTAAGTACAGTGACACACATAAGCAGCAAAAATAATACACAGCCAGAAAATGGAGCATTAAAAAAAAGTCCTGTTTTCATTAAAACAAGAAAGGCAGCAAGTATAAAAGGATCCCTATGGGGTTCACACTCTATCAAACAGGCGGTTAGAACTAGAAGTGCTAACAGTCTTCTCCTTTGTCACAAGTCAAACAGCTTTTACAATGAAGGTTCAGGACTTCAGCACAAAGAGCAGCGGCAAAACTTTCTGATTAAATGTAACAGTCGACCTTTTTACATTTTGCTAATGAATCATTACAGAAGCGTTGCTGTAGCCGGAAGACACTGCGACTTCTGCGTTCCCTCTCTTCACAAGACATGTAAGCCGTGAAACCGAGCACATAGCATCAGGGACAGACAAATCCAGGTTATAATCACCAATCTGCTTCTTAGGCTACTTTGAAACTAGCATTTTAGTTTTCCGGTATTGAGATCCGTCATAGGGGCTCAATACCGGAAAAAAAACGCTTTAGTTTTGTCCCCATTCATTATCAAAGGGGACAAAACTGAACTGAACAGAACGGAATGCTCCAAAATGCATTCTGTTCCGTTTAGTTGCGTTCCCATACCGGAGAGCAAACCGCAACATGTTGTAATTTGCTTTCCATCCAGGGATACGGAGCAAGACGGATCCGGCATGACCCACAATGCAAGTCAATGGGGATGGATCCGTTTCCTCTGACACAATAGAAAATGGATCCGTCCCCCATTGACTTTAAATGGAGTTCATGATGGATCCGTCTTGGCAATGTTAAAGATAATACAACCGGATCCGTTCATAACGGATGCAGATAGTTGTATTATCAGTAATGGAAGCGTTTTTGCTGAACCCTGCCGGATCAAGTAGCTTTATATAGATATCTGACCGGCCCATAGGGACACGTTAATCGGGATGAAATGCAACGTATATAATAAATAAATCAAGTTCATGTTTTCTGCGGATGAATGGAATTAATTTGTAAATTCCTTCTTCGTTCAGGTAAAGCTAGAAATTCAGAGAATACTGTCAGGTGAATAATGAGACCCAGGGGCCTAGCTATAGGGGGTGCAGAGGTAGCAGTCGCTAGGATCCGGTCCAGCACCAGCAGTTATTGTGGATCCAGCTCCAGTGGATGAAGACAGCCAGTGGTGACTACAGGAAGGCCCCAGCCCATATCTGAGGTGAACCAGCAACATATAAGCATCTGTACTGTTAGTGTTCCCCTTGTGGGGTCTTCCACAAGCAACTGACTGTGCTAGTGAGACTGTGTCCTGCATTATAAGATAGAGATTTGCTAGTGAGGGACTAGGTTACTGCCTCATAGTGCTATTGTACTTTGCTGCCATGTCAGTAGATGGAGACTCTGATATGCCTGCCAGTTCTGGGGTTTCTAGCCTTTCTACAACAATGCCCTTGTTAGTACAATATTTAATTTTTGTCACACCATGGTTAACGAAATATGGAGGAGAACCTACAGGCCTTAAAGATTTTAGGGATCAGATGAGCGCCATTTACAAGATGATTTCCCTTAATGATGACCAGAAAGTCGCTATGTTGATTGGTCAATTGGAGGGAGCAGCCCTAAGGGAGGTTAAGTCATGGCCTAGAACTGAAAAGAGTACTGCTGACCAAATTGGCACATTATCAGAGTTAAAATACATTTCTTTAGCTGCAAACAAAGGATGGGTGAAAACCTGAGATATTTTGCTCTAAGTCTCCAGACAGCTCTGCGTACCATCCAGCACAAGGGTCCAGATGAGGAACTTAACCCAGACTGGACTATGAAAGACCAGTTTGTAGAGGGAGCCAGACTAGACACTGTAAAAACCCAGCTGAGAGTTCTTGCATTACAACACTCTGATATGCCATTCCTTGTTTTTAAAGAGCTTGCAGTAAAAGTACTGGGTTCTGATTCAGACCCAAGTTATAATTGTGCCATTATGTCTGAACAAAGGAGCAAACCAGTAGAGTCTAATGTTAAGAAATGTGATGAAAATACCGAAGTTAACTTGAAGGAGTTGGTCTTGCAGCTTGCAAAAAATGTTGAGATGTTACAAAAAGAGGTACAGGGCATGAAACAAAGCCGCCAGCCTGATAGAATTACTTGGTACCCTAGAGGTAGACCGACATATGGTTCTAATGGTAATCCTAGGAATTATGGTCGATTACCCACTGACCAGTTTGATGCCAGTGGCCAACCCTTATATCGCAAATGTCAAAACGTTGGTCATGTGGAGCAGGAATGCAAGAAGTTAAACTAGTGTCTCCTGGGGCAATGGACCAACCCTTAGGGAGAGACTGCTTGGGTCCAAACTTTTCTGCATATATTGGTGAATGTCCAACAATTACTGTCAGAATTAATGGTATGTCCTGCCTTGCTTTAGTGCACACTGGGTCACAAGTGACTACTATGCAACTGCCATTCTATCAGCGGCATTGGGAGCTAGACCATCCTACTCAAAGTGAGATAAATGTAATTGCCAGCAATGGTCAGCCCATAGCATCCCAGCATCCCACTGTGGAAATTGGTACTACTGAATTACAACAGCAAGGGTTAATAGTTGTGCACATGCATGACGAGGGTTTTCCCCCAGTTGTAAAGGAATAAATATTTAGCAAAATTGTGTGGAGGAATTGATGTGTATACTCCAGCAAGAGTTAGTTACAGGCCTTTTGCCGGTCCACAGAGTGTTACAGCATACACTTAGGGCACGCCGAGGGCATAAAAATGTCAGTGATCACAAGGGTGAGATTGGAAATGTAAGGGTTACTGATGCTAAACCCATATGGTTACATTACTTTGGTGTAAAGCACGTATAGGACCACATGGGCAAGCTTTCCAGAATCTTGGGGAACCTATACTGGATGGGGGAAAGGAATATTTGCTTGCTGCCCGCAGTCTAGTTACTGTGAAGCGTGGCAGGGTGCCAATCCGCATGCTAAACATTAGTGACCGACCTATTTAGTTGATCAAATACCAGACTGTTGCTAAATTAATACATGTTGGGAATGATCATATTGTCCACTTCGACTTTCTAGCCACGCAGTCTGTCAGCCAGGCGGAAGTCTGTCCAGAGGGTCTCTGGTGGGAGAAACTGCACATTGTGGATCAGAACACCTCCCCTGAGTGGAAGGAGGGTGTCCAGAAGGTTGTTAAGGAGCATGAGGCTGCTTTTAGTAAACAAGTAGAAAAAGAGTAAAGAAGAGCCGCACTCACCATCCGTAGAAAGAATGTCCCTTTATTATCAAATATTCAGGGCTTGGGCAAAAATCACATACGTGGGGGAGGGGGGAGACTCACATGGATGCACAAATCACAGTGACGGCCGTTTCGCGGCGTCCCGCTTCCTCCGGCTGTTACACAACTTTAAAAGATCGTGCGCCTCTTAAGAGCGTCACGGGGGAAGAGAGGTGGAGCCGCGCCATCACCTAGCAACCACCTACGCTAAACAAGCGGCACGCAATTACAGAATTGCGCGCAGCCTGACAGCGTCATGTGGGAGGGAGGCGGGAACACACCATCACCTAGCAACCCCCGATGCTATAAGTAAGGAGCGCGTGTTATAATATAAGACTTAACTACAGCTGGGCAACAAGAAGGCCCAAGCTGAGCAAATAATTGCAAGGATCGGTAGTATAATGACATATATAAAAACATGACAAAGTATATTAGAAATGCATACATTGCGAGAAACTAACAATGCGAACATTTATGCGAAAACAAACAGATCATTTCGTTCATTCAGGCCTAACGGACCAGGGGCATCTGTCTTAATAATTTGGCGGGCTTCTTTTTGAAGCAGGATGCGATGATGATCGCCACCCTGTGATGCAGGAGCGATGAACTCAACCCCCGCAAACTTTAACACATTAGCATCACCTCCGTGTTGAATGCGTACATGTTCAATGAGGCGAGTGTGCCTTTTCCTCTTTTTATAGAATTACGATGCTCACGGAAAAGGGTGCACTCGCCTCATTGAACATGTACTATGACTCTCAATTGGGTGCAGTGGTGCTTTTTGTCTGGGCTGGTCATCCCTATTGATGGCACAGATAGTACACTCGCGACACCATTTTTCGATGTAATCTCGCAATTACAACCCAAAAAAATCTCTGTCTGATTAGTGAATCTGTTTTCTGGCACCCAAAATGTCCTGATTGATTGTGGTATGCATCCAGGATCAGATGGATATCCTGTCTGGGTACCACAATCGGTTTAATACGGTCATGTGTACAGAGGATCAATAATGCAACGTTTGAGATGACCATTCTCATAAAGTAGGCGTTTCAACTGTCTCAACAGTTTGAGCACCTCAGAGTCGGCTGTTTCTCTCTGATGTGGTGTAAGGCTCTTACCAGATTGTAGCACAATCCATAGTTCCTGTAGCACTTTGCTTTCATGTTGTAATTGGGTCCAATTCATTCTGGCTGATTGTGGATGGATGGGATTTTATTTACTGGCCTCTTTGGCAGTGATAGTATCCTGCTTGAGTCCCAAAACGAAAAAGGCTGGCATTTCGACGTCTTCCCAGTAGTCATTAGGTAGGTTGGCTGGTGCAGCTATAGGAAATCTTGACAGTGCATCTGCATTATTATTACATTTGCCAGAACGGTATTTGATGGTAAATTTGTAATTAGCTAATCTAGAGACTCTGTGTTGTTCTATGGCACCTATATGTACAGTGGGAAGATGAACCATTGGGTTGTTGTCTGTATAGATCACAAATTCAGAAGCGGTCAAATATTCCCTACATTTTTCTGTAACCGCCTAGACCAAGGCGAGCAATTTTAGTTAAAAAGAGCTGTAATTACAGTCATTCCTCTGAGTAGGCCTAATTGATCGACTGGCGTATGAAATGACTCATTCATGTTGGTCCTGCACTTGAGAAAAACACTGCTCCCAAGCCCTTTTTACATGCATCGGTATACAGTCTGAAGAGTTTAGTATAGTCTGGGTTAGCAAGAATAGGGGCTTCGGTAAGTTTCCATTTCAGATCATTAAAAGCTTTTTCCTGAGCATCAGTCCATACAATAGTCGTCTTGTTTGAACCTTTTTTATTAGGCTGGTCTTTTAACAAGTCTTGCAAAGGGGCTGCAATCTTAGTAAAATCTTGAATAAATCGTCTGTAATATCCAGCAAAGCCTAGAAATTTCTTCAGCTGAAAGATATTGGTAGGTGCAGGCAAATTTTTAACTGTAGCGATTTTATTGGGGCCAGGGAGGACTTCTTCAGCACTGACCACTGACCACATGACCTAGATCAGGCATGTCCAAACTCTGGCCCTCCAGGTGTTGCAGAACTACAACTCCCATCATGCTCTTCTGTAGGTTGATAGCTGTAGGTTGTCCAGGAATGATGGGAGTTGTAGTTTTGCAACATCTGGAGGGCCGGAGTTTGGACATGCCTGACTTAGATGCACTTCAGACTGCAATAAGTGGCACTTGGATGGTTTTACTTTGAGTCCATGTTTTATGAGTATAGCAAATACTTCAGACAGGTGTTGTAAATGGTCTTCGTGGGATTTAGAGTATATAACAATATCATCCAGATACAATAGCACAGTATCAAAGTTTTTGTGACCTAAGCAATACTCCATGAGATGCTAGAAAGGGTCATCTCAAACGTTGCATTATTGATCCTCTAACACATGACCGCATTAAACCGATTGTGGTACCCAGACAGGATATCCATCTGATCCTGGATGCATACCACAATCAATCAGGACATTTTGGGTGCCAGAAAACAGATTCACTAATCAGACAGAGATTTTTTTGGGTTGTAATTGCGAGCTGACATCGAAAAATGGTGTCGTGAGTGTACTATCTGTGCCATCAATAGGGATGACCAGCCCAGACAAAAAGCACCACTGCACCCAATTGAGAGTCATAGGCCATTTGAGCTTGTTGCCTTGGACCATGTTAAATTAGGACTCAGCCGAGATAGGTATGTGTACGCTCTAACAATCATTGACCATTATAGCAAGTATGCCACGGTGATAAGACGGTAAGAGACTTATCAGCGCAAACCACTGTGGATGTGTTTGAATAGAGGTTTATTGAGGTCCACAGACCACCAAAAAAGATTCTGACTGACCAAGGCTCAGCATTTGAATTACAATTATTCCCAGAAATGTGCACGTTCAACAGTATAAAAAAATACGTATGACTGCCTATCATCCAAAATGCAATGGTTTATGTGAAAAAATGAACCAAAACATAATAAATCTATTGCGTAAATTGCCAGATTGTGAGAAAGCAAAATGGCCGACATGGGTATCTAAACTGACTTTGCTATATAACCATACACCGCACTGTTCAACTAAACAAGAACCCTATACATTAAAGGGGTTCTGCAGTTATTTTAAACTGATGACCTATCCTCTGGATAGATCATCAGCATCTGATTGGCGGGGTCCGAAACCCGGGTTCCCTGCCGATCAGCTGTTTAAGAAGGCAGCGGCACTGGCATTCGAGTGAACAGAGCTTAGCCCCGCCCAAGCCAGTGATACAAGTAGTGACGTCACTGGGCCTGCTGTAAACAGCGAGAAGGCCATGGCACTACTGCCAGTGCCGCTGCCTTCACAAACAGCTGATCGGCGGGGGTCCCGGGGATAGATCATCGGTTTAAAAGAACTGCAGAAACCCTTTAATGTCTCTAAGTGTGCCAACTGACTATGATAACAATCCTACCACAAACTGACTTGGCAAAAGAGCAACTGAGACACCTCAAACTGATCCAACAAATAACCAATGAAACAACCCAGGCGGCTCAACAAAAACAAATGGATGACTATAATGCCAAAGCTGAGGCTAACCACTATGTGTAAGAGATCACGTATGGTTACGAAAACAACACAGGTCAAACAAACTGGAAAATAAATGGAAATCTGTGCCCTACGAGATCAATGCCATACCAACTGCTGAAACCAATCAATTGAAGCTGTGTTTATCCAAGGAACTTGGGGAAGAAACCCCTACGTCTCAAGAAAATGTACCAACTGAAAATGTATTACCGGAAATTAAATTAAACCAGCTACAGTCAGTGAGACCCCCTTTAACTGGTTTTCAATTCTAGAATGGTGGATGGTACCAAAAATGTTATTACCTGTGTCTAGTATTCCTGAACTTTGTGGTTCCAGTGCCGAGGTCACCAATAATGCTCTTTCTGATCCTGTGATCGACACACAGCCCAGGAGATGTGAAAGAGCCAACAAAGGTATCAAACCAACCAGGTACCCAGATTAACTGTTCCATCCACATTTATGTTATGTGATTTATGGGTCAGAACGGCATTCGTATGAATATGGGATGATATACTGTATGACTATACCTAAGCTTCTAAGATTCATCTATGATGCTGCCTATTTTTGCTGACAATGCTAAAGATCTGTATCCTTTGGAAAATATTATTGTGTTGCTGAAAGCTATGATAAAAGGTTTTAAGGTCAGCCCTGTAAAGGGTTAAGTGAAAAGGGGTCAAGCCGATGCTTGACCTACTGTAATGACCATGTTGAGAAGGGGCTTTCTCATGTACACCATGTATATTGTGCATGGTGACAATGTTGGTGGTTGTGTTTGTCGGTCCAGTAATTGGTTCGGCCCAGTTAATGATGTCCTTTTGAGTCTTTTTGCTACAGGTGCAGATGCCTGCCAGAGAACCAATGAAAAAGTAGGGGAGCCCTAGTTGTCCTAAAATCTGCTCGACTTGAATACAGTACCTGCTATCCTGTTCTGCCCCAGCGGTGACCAGTGAAGACCTTGCTAATCTCTGCGAAATTCCAATATGATGATCACAGCTTTAATCAGTCACATGCATCCTGTCCACATATATTCCGCATGTTCCATAGAACCAACTACCAGGATACATCATTGCCAGACGGATTAGCATCAACAGACCACCAATCCAAAGTGGAACACAACAAGCCCATGATAAATCCAGTTCGTAACATTTAGGAGCCTGAAACCTAGGGAAAAATTGAAGGCTCCCTTAAGCTAGATTATATCAAACACAATAGACATAGTTGGTGCCTGTTACACAAATCTTCTTTGATAAATAGTCCTGACTGTGTTGAGAACGCCACAGGTAAAGTAGGGGAGAGTATAGTGCCCTGGGGAAGGGAGTACTTTGACATTTGGACATTTTTGGACATTTGCCTATTTCCCCTATGCAAAGTTAAAACTTCTTAGTTTGTTTCACCTAAAAGGTTTAATACTGTGTAATTGCATTTTATATATATATATATATATATATATATATATATATATATATGCTGTGATATATATCATGTTCATTATCACTGTATTTATATGGCTCTGTGGAAAGTGTTAATGAATACTGAGAGACTGTTAGGGCTTTGATTGAGAAGCTGGTAATTTTCCACTGCCATAGGGTTTAAAGAAGACCATGTTTTGGAGGGAAAAAACCCAGACTTGTTTAACACCATGTTTCGGAGGAAAAAACACTGGATTGTTTACCACCAACAAGCAGACAGCCTGGCCTTTTAAATGTCTGGTTTTAGCTATGTTGTTATGTCTGGAAACTTGTTTTTGTCTGGAAAACCTGCTGTGTCATTGCCATTGAGTATCATTGAAGCTCTACTTTCATACTTGTGTTGTGAAGATCAGGCAGGCAGTTCCGTCGCCAGAGATCTGTATGCAAACAGACAGCATTTGTATACGGATCGAGATGCGGATCCATCTCACAAATGCATTGCAATATCGGATCCGTCTCTCCGGTTGTCATCCGGAAAAACGGATCCGTTATTTTTTTTTTTTTTTTTTTAAAGGTCTGCGCACCATGACAGGGGAGTCCTGTATAGGTTGTGGCTGCCCAGTAGCAAAGAGGATATGAATGAGGGAACATTTACATGGACAGATTATCGGGTCCATTACCGGGAATGACTGCTTGTTCCTAAGTACTGGCCTGTGTAGATGTGCCATCATTTAACCCCTTAATGGACGAGAAATTTATTCTATCTTTTTGTGGAATGGATATACAGTTGTGTTCAAAATTATTCAACCCCCACTGAAATTGAGTGTTTTGGCCAGTTTGACATTGATTTTGATCATTTCCGTCATCTTGTTTACAATTAAATCAAAGAGGCACTTGTAAGTCAGACAAATATAACATAACATTTATAATGAAATAACCACAAATGTCTTTTCTGTGCTCACATCATTATCAGTTTTATTCAACCCCCAAGTGACATTCAATCTTAGTCCTTAGTACAACATCCTTTTCCAGTTATAACAGCTTTTAAACGTGAAGCATAGCTTGACACAGGTTTCTTGCAGCGATCTACGGGTATCTTCGCCCATTCTTCATGGGCAAAAGCCTCCAGTTCAGTCACATTCTTAGGCTTGGGCGCTGCAACTGCTTTCTTTAAGTCCCACCAGAGGTTCTCAATCAGATTTAAGTCTGGTGACTGCGATGGCCACTTCAAAATGTTCCAGCCTTTAATCTGCAACCATGCTCTAGTGGACTTGGAGGTATGCTTGGGATCATTGTCCTGTTGAAAGGTCCAACGTCTCCCAAGCCTCAGGTTTGTGACGGACTGCATCACATTTTCATCCAATATCTCCTGGTACTGAAGAGAATTCATGGTACCTTGCACATGCTGAAGCTTCCCTGTACCTGTAGAAGCAAAACAGCTCCAAAGCATGATTGACCCCCCGCCATGCTTCACAGAAGGCAAGGTGTTCTTTTCTTCATAGGCCTTGTTCTTCCTCCTCCAAACATAGCGTTGATCCATGGGCCCAAACAGTTCTAATTTTGTTTCATCAGTCCACAGAACACTATCCCAAAACTTTTGTGGTTTGTCCACATGACTTTTGGCATACTGCAGTCGACTCTTCTTATTCTTTGGAGACAGCAAGGGGGTGCGCCTGGGAGTTCTGGCATTGAGGCCTTCATTACGCAGTGTGCGCCTTATTGTCTGAGCTGAAACTTCAGTACCCGCATCTGACAAATCTTTTCTCAGTTCCTCAGCAGTCACACGGGGACTTTTCTCCACTTTGCGCTTCAGGTAGCGCACAGCAGTCGAAGTCAGCATCTTCTTTCTGCCACGACCAGGTAGCGTTTCAACAGTGCCCTTTGCCTTGAATTTGCGAATGATGCTTCCTATGGTGTCTCTTGGTATGTTTAACATCTTTGCAATCTTCTTATAGCCATTGCCCTTCCTGTGAGGAGAAATCACCTCTTCTCTTGTCTTCCTGGACCATTCTCTTGACTTCACCATGTCTGTAAACACAGCAGTAAATGTCTAGAAGGAGCTGAGTATCACAGTCATTTTACATCTGCCTAATTGGTACTTATTATGCTTGATTGCTGCTCCTTGACATCCAAAGGTGTTTTCAATACCTGATCGAAAACACTTGAATGAACCTCTGTTCTTAAGAGCGGTCGTCTTTAAGGGGTTGAATAATTGTGTCAATGAAGAAATCACAAAAAAAACATTTAATACTGTATTACAAAAACAATTGATGTCATTTTAGTTGCATTTGGTTCTTTAAAAAATCCTTGTAAGATTTCATTCTGAACACAATTACAAATGTACACTAAATTCCCTAAAACCCTTTACAGCATTGGGGGTTGAATAATTTTGAACACAACTGTATGGATGCATAAAGCACAAACGATCCATGTGCTTTCCGCATCCCTATGTCCATTCCACTAACAAGCCGGAAATATCCTATACTTGGCAGCAAAATGCAGAGCACAAACTGAGAAACTGTTGGCCACTTTAGGTCAATGCAGAGGGGATCCTTCCTCCACTGGGCTGTAATGGTGTGGTAGACTGAGTCTCTGTATGACTGACTGTCCATAGCTTCCTAGTGCATGCCCACCTCGGCAGTCATTCTCATTGCCAGCAGTGGTAGATTGGGCAGCCTCTCAGGATCAAAGGATCCTAGGGGGCCCATGACCAGCCAAGCCACTCATCATCTTAAAAGGTAAACATTTTGCAGATTGCAATGCAACATAAACTATAAACTTTATGCTGTCCTGGGTGAGGGTAGGTACTGGCAACAGGAATGACTGACGGGCTCACCAATTTCTCAGACTACTCTGTGTGTGTGAAACATTCTTCATCTCTTGAATGGACCAAGACAACTGAATGAGTTTGTGTACAGCAGGGCAGGGGCCTATGGTGCACTTATTCTACCAATAATTGCTCCCATGGGGCAGCAAGAAGTTTATAGTTGATTTAGCACCACAATTGAAGTCTGTCTATTGGCCAAATGTCATGTGTCTGCTTTTTTAGACGGCTAGGAAACCTTGGACCCCAGACAGTTGCCTAAACCTTCTATATTATAATATGCCACTGACCCTGACTTACCCACTCCTACAGAAATAAAGCTTGAGACTTGAATGAAATGCTACCATTTGCTTCTTGCTAAGTAATGTTCCTTCTAAGTGTTAATGTTGGACATTCATGAATAAAAAAATTCTGGAGTGTTAAATAAGGATTTAGTAGCTTTTTTTTATGGGGAAAGACCAAGTGACAAGTCGTTGCCATGAGAACAGTAATGTAGTTTCATGACCATTCTGCATAATAATTAAAATTACATAAAGGCTGCAAAAATAGACATAGTCTGGATCAGTGTAAATGCCGTAGGATTGATCTCAGTTTAAAGTTCACACTGAAGGGAGTTTCAAGTTGGCAATCTGCTTGCGAGGAAAGGCAGAATGACTCTTGTGGAGATATTTTTAAAGAACACATACAAGTATATTTCACCACTTGGGATTTAGTGCACATCAAAGTTACATTTTCAATTTTAGTTTCATAGAGAAGCCCAAAACATTGTGGCTGAAGAATGAGGCTCGCAGCCGAAAGAGTCCCAAAGGTGGTCATCACCAGACATGAACCGTGTTCAATGAAAAAGTTGTCTGACATTTTGTAAGATCTTCAGGGGAGCAGGCAGACGTATAAAACAAAGGAAAAAAGCTTGACTTACTTGCTAAAGTTCCCACCACTCCAGTGTGAAAGTGCAAAGGCCACAATTCGCTTTGTTTTCCGATATTCTTCAGGGACCCAACAAATATGTAATATTGATCCTACATATGATCTAGAAAATAATTCTTATTCTAGAAAATTATCACAAAGTATATACTTTTGGTAGATGACGTGCCGATTATGGATGGGAGGAAGAGAGTCAAAGGAGTCCTAAATATTTGTCTTTGTGGGGCTCAGATGCCACTAACGGTAGCACTGCTTGTGGCAGGCGCAGCACTATGAATTGCCTTTTGCGCTGTGGCATTAGAAGAATTTTGATATCTCTGACTTTTTAGTCTAACCAGACTGTCTATTACTCTGTAATTCTAGCACCATTTTATGGAAGCAGTAGGTTTAAAGAGCACACCAAACGCTTGAAATAACTTCTTTATTAACTTCAACTTTTCTACATATATTACACTGCCACCTCCGCAGCATATAGTCCATGTACAAAACACGTGTTGAATAAACTATCACAAAACAGTGGTTCAACTGTTCAATCTTGTCATTCAACATAAAATGGTGGATATATTTCTCTCTTCAGTATCTATACTCTCACTTTAAGTGATTTAAGCACTTTATGATCTCTCTGATAGATATATCTGAGTTTTAACCAATAGTTCTACTTGCTCAACTTGGTTTCCTTTTGCTCTATATGATCTGGTATGAGCAGTTCGCAGATTGGTGGAACTGTAAGTAAACATACACAACTGGTTCGGTATATAGTTCTAATCGCTACATTACCAATAGGAACATTATATAACTGTTCTAAATGCCTATTTTGGCCTCTTTGCTTCCATAAAATTCAGCTCTAACTGGAGTGAAAGTCTGTTCAGCTTCTCTCCTCTGGTGTAATAAATTCCAGCAGCTTCTGCTAGGGAATTTTCCACACAGGGTCAGTGTGAGGCTGGCTGTGATTGGCCAAGACTCCTGATTAATAACAACAGCTTAACTCTATGCTTTCTGTTAATAATTGTGCTGTGTCATTGAGCTTATCTTACAGTCATATAATGAATCTGAAAGGCATATTATCTTTTCTGCTTCTGTGAACACAATATACAGTATAATTGTTACATGACATCCAAAAACATGAAGTCCCAGTAAATAACTCTGCTTTTGTCCTTAACATAAAACATATGAACTGTATAAAGGGTATTAGCAGGTCTAGCTGTATATATATGTAAGTCATATTAGCAACCCAGGACAGGTCTGAGTTGGCCAACTACACTGTTTCCACATGAGACTAAAGGCAAGTCAGGATAGAAGGCTGTTGGCGAGACGTACTATATACATGGGAGGAAAGACAAATTCTGGAAACATTAAGCTGGTGGATCCAAACAGCTGGTAACATCGCTGATCCCCCAGCATATGCAGAGTCAATCACACAACCAAGGTGGTGCACCTTTTATTTTGGGTTCTGCAGCACGGTATACTGCTAAGGTATACTGTTGAGATATGCTGGTATGCTGTATACTGTTGAGGTATATATCGGGAATGTTTGAGATTGGATGGGGTGACGTATCTCTCATGCACAGCAGTCAACAACTGCGTACGCTAAACCATAGGTCCAGGTTGAAAGTGACTAGAATGGCAAACCACTAGAGGACATCCAGCATCTGTATGGCAATTACCATACCAGAGTGGCAGCCTGTATCACAACAATCATATCCACCACCCAGTAGTAACGTAACCTTGTCTTAACATATATCCTGATGCAGAACCCAAAATAAAGGGTGCACCTTGGTTATGTAATTGCATTAAGTTTTCCAGGTTCTTTTTTTATTTTCCGGTAGTGTACCTCACAGAGTGGCTGACCTGCACTGTTGATCATACTAACCTGGCTGTTTTTGGTCTTTCTCCCTGGCTGGCTCTTCGTCATCCTGGTACACTAATATCAACATCCTGTAGATGGGGGAGCATGTGACCACTGCAGCCAATTGTTGACTGCAACAGTGACCTGCTCCCCCTGCATCACATGATCGTTTTTCCGGTACTGAGAAACCATCCTTATTACTATGCAGAACCATTGTTTTCCATGACACTCAAGATTTCTTATAATCCCAGATCTATTTCCTTATATCTCAACATCATATCTGTCAGTCTATATAGACCAGGGATGACCAAACTTTTCTGGTCTGAGGTTTACAATCTCAGAATGAACCTATTTTAAGTGCCGCACTAAAATGAAAACTGCTGTAGTCCCTCACCACAGAGCAGTGTCTTCAAATGACAAATTTAACTGTTCATCATGCTGTATCTCTTATCAAGGATTCACTTGAGTACTTGATCAAGTTAATTTCATGGGAGAACCTCTTTATAAGCAGGAGCTTCGACTAGTGCTTCCTCTCTACACTGTCGCTTAACAGGAGCTCCTGGCAGGAAGCAGGACCAGCCCAATCCTTCCAAGATAGGAGGAAGAGGGTGATTAGCCTTATTCCAAGTTAACCCTTACCTACTTGTAGTTATGGCCATAGCATAGAAATTACAACACAATACATAACAATATAAAACAATAATTATATACAGAATTATAGTACCCCCAGGTCTGGGGTACGACACATGAACTTCATTAGTACAGATGGAGCAGTTTCTAACTTGAATCTGACAACTTGCTGCAGCATGATATCACATCACATAAGCAATTAAAAGTAATTGAGAAAATAAAAGTTTCTTACACCTGTTTATTTACCTTGTGAAGCATCAAGATAAGTACTGCCACACTGATATGTGGTGCCAGTCCCCATCTGTAAACTTTCAGATGCATGGGATCATGTGTGCCACTACAGTTGATGACTGGCCTCAAGGGTGATGTGTCTCCAAGCGGCAAGTCCCTGTTGGGTCACATGCCGGTTTGGGACACATGTCACTGATTAGGCCAGTCATTGGCTGCAGTGGCGCACATGACTCTGTCCGTCTGGCAATTGACAGGACTGGAGGACCAGTGAAGAAAGCCGAGAAGCTGTAACAGAGTGGAAGGGAACAGATGAGTGTGGATTTTTCTACAGTATCTGCAGGCAGGGATGAAAAAAAACATTTTAACATCAAAATAGGCTTGGTACTTAACCACTTTCCGCACCCTGACATAACTGTATGTCAGAAGTGCTTAATTAATGTATGGAGCAGGCTCAGCTGTCGGCAGGTGCCAGCTGTGTAATACAGTTGACACCTAACCACAATGACCAGGATTGGAGATAACTCTGTTGTTGATCATTTAACCCATAGCATCTGAAGGTGTAAGACCTTCTTTTGTCCTCTGATGAGTAAAAAAAAGAGTTTGGTTACTATGGTAGCCTGAGGCCTTGTAAAGGCTCCGAGGCCTGCCAAAGAAAGATGCCTGTTAAGCTATGCCTGTGGCAGAGCTTAGGCCCTTCCCACATAATCATGTACATAAGTATGCTTAAGGGGTTGTATGGACTGTGCTCACACGCTGAGCTTCCTCCATATATGGGTGGTGCTGGCTGTATAAAGCAGACACCTGGCCGCAATTACCGGGATCAGCGATGATGTCAGGCAATGAAGTGAGCACTTTGATGTCATTGCGACCTTTTTTGCCATTCTACTGAACGGAAACAGATATTGACCTGATTGCTCCCCCTCTCCCCCTTGGGTAGCGAGGTGGTGCCCTAGCTGGGTTCCTACATTTGCCTACCCATAGTCCCAGCTTTGCCTTGGTGCTGTGGGTTTAGTGTAAGTAACATGCAAGAGATATAGGAGCTATAGCCAATTATAGAAAATAAAAGTCTCTCTTTACTAAAGTGCAGAATGGGAGTTGTAGTACATTAAACAGTATCAAACCAGGGTTCCAGATAGCAATGTAATAATATAGGCTGGAATGAGGATTGTAGTACTACTTCACTCTATCTCTCCAAAATCTCTTTCTGCAGAGTCTAAGGCTGTCAATATTATTTTTGCAATGCTGGCTTTAATTCCTATGCTGAGGGATACAGGATTAAGATACAGTGGGCCAGACCATGTGCAAGAGTGAAGGGTATTTTAGCAATGTCCCTCTCACAGCCTTAACAGCGAATAACTTACTGAGTGACACCAGGGCACAGTCTTGCAGATTCTAGACCTTCTTGGTTCTTCCTTTCTCTGTTCCTAGAGTACAGTGAAGTACTGTAGAGATGGTTTTCTCTCTATGGATCTCTCAGAGATAGTGGTTCTCTGGAGTTCAGGCCTAGTACTGGAGTGAGCACATGTCGCTTCTCTCACTTCCTCAGCTAACACACAAGACAGTAACTTGGCTAGGGGAAGTACCCCATTTTTAGACCCCTGCCTTATGCCTCAAAACTTATCTACACTAAGGGCACCCCAATAAAAAGGCAGAGTACCCTGAAGGGAACAAGAGGTGCACCTTCCCCATCACTGCATAGCCCATGTCGTAATAGTTAAGTAGAACATTCAATATAAGTATGAAAACATAGTAGATTTTTATGTGTCTCAAATGTCCGATAATGTACAAAAGAAGATATATTTAGTTTTTCAGGATATCATAAATGCATGATCTTCTGTTATTTTTGCAGTAGAGCAACACTGAGTATTTGAGAATAAAAATATGGTAACATTTCAATGGGCGAGTATATAATAAAGTACCGGTAGATATCATTTTGAAAACACATCAAAGGCATATTATGGGCCTCTATCAACCCGGAACATGTGCTCAACCATAAATGTGTTCCTCCGGTTATAAAGTTGTTACATTAACAGAAAGTGTAATATGGGAACAATTTCAATCTTTTCACTCCCATTTATTGTCCATCTGAGGGTTTTATCTACAACCTGTATAATATTATTCTTCATGAGTTATTCGAAGTACATTCGCTGATAATGTTAATGTCAGATCTGATAGCGACATTTCGGGAACTTGATTCACAAAAGACACATCTGTATACAATCTAACGGCTCTATGCTATCATAAAGGGGGGTAAAAACAATGTCTTTTATCTATATCTAGTACATAAACCGTACTTGATGCGTGTAATAACTTTTCTTTGAGATGACGGTAGATAAAACAAGGAGTATCTAACATTACCTGAAGCAGATGCACTTTACATCCACATCAATGCACTTTATATCCACATCAAAAATCCAAAAAAGAAACAGCTTCTGCCTTCTTTTAGTTCTGATGTTCAGTAATTTGGAAATGCAAGCGGCATCGTATTTCTTTCAGACAACATAATTTAAAGGGAACCCCTGCCAGGAAAAAAGAAACCTCACCTGTTCCCAGCACTCCGGCTCTAGCTCCTAGCCCACTTCTACTGCTTCCGGTCCCTGCTAACGAAACTGACTTTGGTCTTATTGCAATTTGCGAGAACTCCAACAGGGTGACCTGACCACATTCACTTTCATTGTTGCAACACCTGGCACGTTGCACGGCCAAAGTCATCATGTAGCCCTTGTCTAATGCTGCTCACTGTGCACTATAATGTACGGTACATGTTACCTTTATTGCACAGGATTTCTGGGATACTAAATACGGTATGTATATTTTATAATTTATGACTTTTACTTTAGAGCAGGCAGTCTGCAAGGGAGACCTGTGAGGAGGACAGGGCCGGACTGGGGATAAAAACCAGCCCTGGAAAAAGTTGCATACCAGCCCCAAACACACACGCCGCGAGCGTGTGTATGTATGTGTATATATATATATATTTATGGTCAGGGCTAGCCCTAGAGATGAATGGTGGAAGTCCCCACTAACTGTTGGCTGAGGTGTGCCGGTAGCCACGGTCGGGGTGACGCCAGAAAAAGGGGGCGTCCCCTTGGTTGAAGGCAAAGAGAAGGGGTGTGGGAGGGTGGGTGCAGCTTGACGGAGCGTGCTGGAAAGGAGCAGGGGGGAGAGGAAATATATATCCCAGGCCCCTCCCACAAATACAGGCTGAGCAAACAGCCTTAACTATTTATGGTCAGGGCTAGCCCTAGAGATGAATGGTGGAAGTCCCCACTAACTGTTGGCTGAGGTGTGCCGGTAGCCACGGTCGGGGTGACGCCAGAAAAAGGGGGCAAAGAGACCGAATGTAGGTTGCACAATATTTATTACTACAAAGCTAAAGAATGAAAAGCTCGTGAAATTTCGGCATGAGGATTCGGTATGTACCTAGAAAAGCAAGAAGACCGCCATCGCCTCATGGAGCGGATTACGTGTGCCGGGACCTGATGTTGGGAGGCGGCCGAGGCTGCTCCTATGCGAAATGAATGGCCAGAGAATGACTTTGGATCCTGCCCCAACCCTTGCAACAGGGAGCGGATGTGTGTCATGAATATGGCCGTGGTTAATGGTTTGTTGTTGAAGGGGAGCAGAGGACTATCTGGCGAACCGTTGTGCAGGGAAGTCGTAAGCAGGTTTAGCATTGAGACCGGACACCATCGATTACCAGAAGGATAAAATTTTACTGGCGTGGGAGGACCTATCTGACTGGTTTTTGTGATGGGCAGCAGCAAGGTGAAATGGCCGTCGTGCCAGACCAGGTGCTGCTTTTGTGGAAAGCGTTTCTGGCCGGCACTCACCAGGAATTCTCCTGGCCTGAGGAAGCCGTAGAATCCAAGGTACATCGCCGATTTTAGCACTACACTGTGGAAGGGGCCAAAGGGGCTACTATCTAGTGCATCTGACAATGCCCTGAACAAGTCCCCGGTCACGGGTTGCCTCTGCACCCGGGGTCTGGACCCCACCTTCTGCAGTCCCCTTAACGTGGCCCTGACTGCCTGATTGGAAAATATTGAATCCTGTTTTGGATTGGCCAACATGCGGTGATGTTGTATCCCGGCTAGGTAGAGTTTGATGGAACTGAAGGATAAACCCAAATTTGTGTGGCAGAAGGCGATGAAAGCCAGGATGTATGAGATCTCGTCCAGCTGTCCCTGGGGATACCTTCTCTTGAACTCGTCGAAGGTTCTGATGCCTGCTCGGTAGTTCCTAGCTGTGTTCTGGGATAGTGCCTCCCTGCCAGGACTCTGGCTTGTGCCACCAGAGAGGTTAGTCCAGGGTGAACTGGCTGAACGGGGGCACCTGAGCCCCTGACTGATCCGCCTCGGGCATTTCCTGGAAGAAAACCGGAAAATTGAATTGAGAGAGGGCATCCGCAGCTGTATTGGATTCCCCGGGGATGTGTAAGCAGTGAATGTGGAAGTTAAAGGACAAGGATAACCAGACCAGCCTGCGCAAGAGAGCCATGATCTTGGGTGATCTGGCTCTGCCGCTGTTGATTATGTCTACCAGGGAATGATTGTCGGTGATGAACAGGACTGATGAGTTTGCCCAATCCTGGCCCCAGACTAAAGCTGCAGCCACGATGGGATACAGTTCCAGTAGTGGGGAAGATCGGAGGGTTGCTTCGTCTGTGGAGAGTACCGAAGGCCACCTGGCAGCCAGCCAATGGGACTTGAAAATGGCGGCAAACCCTGATGAACCAGCCGCGTCCGAGTAGATCATCGGGAAGCAGAGTCCCAACGGGGACGAATAAGGAGTGACCATTCCAAGAGTCTAAGAAGACATCCCACATGGCTAGGTCGGCCATGGCGTGACTGTCCAGGTGGACTACAGAGTCCTGCTCCGGGGCAGAGGGAAGGAGTTGTAGGAGCTGGGCGAGGAAGGAACGGCCTTGGGGCATTATCCTGGTGGCATGGTTCAGTAATCCTAGTAGGGACTGGAGTTCTGTTTTGGAGAGGGAATGGTTGGAGGCTGCCCTTTTGACGGCTAAGCGGATTTTTTGTATTTTTTCAGGAGGAAGACTTGCTTCCATCTTCTCGGTGTCTAATGAAATGCCCAAGAAGGTGACCTTGGTGGCAGGCCCTTCCGTTTTGGAATCGGCCATCGGGACTTGGAGGTGAGAAAATATTTTTAGGAGAGGGGCAGGAATTGAGGGGGCCTGCGAAGGACGCTCAATGAGTAAGAAGTCGTCCAGGTAGTGTATTACCATGGAGAGCCCGCAGTGGTGCACCAGAATCCAATGGAGGGCCTCGGCGAGCTGGTTGAACAACCATGGGCTGCTCTTGGAGCCGAAAGTTAATCTGTTGGCGAAGTAGACTTTGCCCGACCACCTGATGCCGTAGAACCGCCATAGGCCTGGGTGCACCGGCAGGAGTTTGAATGCGTCCGCGATGTCGACTTTCGCGAGCCAGGACCCTACTCCTGATTGTAGGATGAGCTGTATGGCCTGATCAACCGAGGAGTATTTCATGGAATACTCCTCGGACGATATGAGTGAGTTTAGGCTGGGTACCGGCGACAAGTGAGGAGCAGAGAGGTCATAGATGAGGCGTTTTTTATTTGACAACTGCTTTGACACGAGACCGATTGGGTTGACCCTATAAGGCTGAAACGGGGATTGGAGGAACGGACCAATGACAAAACCCTTGTCCAGCTCTGCCTGGATCAGGACGTCTACTGCTGCAGGATCGCCGACGGCTGACAGCAGGTTGGGGCCTTCCCAAGAGCCCTGTGGCAGCGCTACCAGACCTGTGTGGAACCCTTCCCTGAGGCCGGCCAGTAGGAAGGCCACGAAAACTTGATCGGGGTGGTCGGTCAGCAGAACCTGCAGCAAGTCGACGTTGATGTCGGTCAGTCAGGAACTTTTTCCCTTCCTGGGGCAGGACGAGCGTGGGTGAGCCCTGAAGCAAGCAGAACAAATATGCAACGCCCTGCAGGCATTGAAGGCACATCCACCGGCATTGAAATTATTGCAGATCTGGCTGGTGCCTAGGTAGGTTATGGGTCTGCCGAGCTTGTCTGTGGTGGCTGAACCCTTGGGAGCTCCTGAAGTGCTGGGAACTGGACCTGGCTGGGAGGGAGGGCCAGACTAGGACACCACTCTGAGGTGTGGAGAACTGACTGGCACGTGGAACATGCAGGTGCCCTGAGGCCGGCAAAATGGCGACAGAACAACTCCATGTCGAGTTCCCCCCAATTTGTGACGTGCTGAAACTGAGCTAACGCCGCGGCTGCTTTGACCGATGGTAGTCATAAAAGGCGGAACCGCCATATTTATGACTGAGATCCGCGATCCTGTACAGGTAGGTGTCTAGTTCTACCCTTCTAGTTGGCTGTGCTGAACAGATGATGTCCCGGAACAAGCTGAAGGCCAGGACGAACTCGGAGATTGACAATTTCCGGTTCAGTCGGGCATCCTTGGCCTTCAGCACGACCGAGACCTCCCCGCAGCTGAAGTTTCGGTTTTCGGATATGTCCTGAGAGGCGATCAGGATGGAGGCTAAGTTTATGTCTTTCCCTGCCAGGATGTCTTTTTTGATGTGATCCGGGACGAAGTGGGCTGGGGCGACCTGCGGGGTGGTGACTGGCCTACCTGTCCCTTCCGGGGTTGGAGAAGGAGATGGAGTGGTCACTGGAGGGGAGGGAGGTGGAGCGGACCTGCCTTCTAGTACTGTGACTCTGGCTTGGATGTCGGCCATTGAGTTGGCTAGGTCACCGATGGATGACTGAATCTGTGCTAGCGCCTGTTGGATCGACGCCGTATTTGGCTGCTCGGGTGAAGCCGCGGTGCGCTGCACCCCAGGAGGACTGGGAGAGGACATTAGCAAGCGGTATAGCTCTGCTTTCCGAGCGGAGGCGGAATGGCGGATTCCCCTGCGATTTAATTCCGCTATCAGTCTAGCTACAGTCCAGTTCCTGAGGGAATTGCTGCTGGTGCGTCCCGAGACTGATGATCCGGGAAGAGAAAGATTGTCGTCCATTCCTGAAGCCTGAGACATCTTATCCCTGGAAAGAGGGGAGAGGTATGCTGACAATCACAGACCCTAATGGTAATCCTGAAGGCTGACCTAACCTAGCTCACCTGAGCTCCTGGACGGCGGTCCGGTCCGCGAACCGTGGAGACGTAAGCCGCAGCTAGGAAAGAAACACCTGACACTCGTACCCTGCGCGATGGAAGCTGTGGCTAAGCTGAAAGAGAAGCACTTACCTAAAGATGGACCCTCTGTATTCGCGACAGGCCGACCCTGGGTTGGAGAGTAGGAGGAACAAGGTAAGCCGCGGACGCCAGTAGCGACACATTGGACGGTGAAGGTTGGAATGTAAAGAAGCCGTGGAGAGAAGGAGGCAAGCGTGAACTGAGCCGAAGTGAAGGGCCACCCGAGCCCGGACGTGGCCTATCTGGCCCAATCTGGGACCCTGCCTGGTGACCGGGCCCTCGGCTGGAGGTGACCGGGAGTGAACTGATGGACAGACCCGCCCAGACTCGGGGGACCTGGAAGGAGCGCCGAGGCACCGAGCCGGTCCACCAGGACCGCGCCCGGCGGGTCCCGGAAGCCCCGAGGAGCTTGGGTAATCCATGAACGCGCCCCGGGCAAACCAGGTCGCGGAACCCGGGCACTCGAGGAGATAGCAAGAAACCTGGGCGATCCAGGAGACACAGAGAACCTGGGCGATCCAGGAGAGACAGAGAACCCCGAGCGATGCAGGAACCCTAAGTGATCCAGGAGACACAGGAACCTGGGCGATCCAGGAGACACAGAAGACCCTGGGCGATCCAGGAGACCGAGAGAGCCTGGGCGATCCAGGAGACACAGAAGAACCTGGGCGATCCAGGAGACACAGAAGAACCTGGGCGATCCAGGAGACACAGAAGACCTGGGCGGGACCGGGGGACCCAAGACCTAACTCGGACGCCGCGAGGACTTGCGTCGCCCCGGCGGCCCAGGACGTGAGTGGATGAGCACCTGGGTGGAGTAGTGACGTGGCCCTGCGTACCCGTTGGATTAAGTCTGGATGTCCCAGCTGATGAGAACCGTGATGCTGGGGTTGACACTGGCCTCCAAGCACCTGGAACACAAACATAGCCGTGTGAGCGGGGAGATTCGGCTGCCCCTGCCGTGATGGGAGTGCCTGGTTCCTGGGTGCGCTGCACTGGCTCTGGTGTGACTGCGGTGGGTGGGTGCGTGACCGGGCATGGACAGCCGTGGTGTGAACATTTCTGGCGGATGCTGTGAACAGGGCACGGCTGCGCATGACTGCTGTGAGGGTCCCGTGTGGTGGGAACGGGAGGAGGGCCTGACCAGATGTGGTGGGGTACAGAGCTGTATGCAGACTTGCGGCGAGGTTGAGTGTAGCTTAAGGGCTGCTTTATTCTAGATGGATTAGTTACAAGGATGCCCATCCCGCTGCCGCAAAACCACAACTCCCAGCATGCCCGCACAGCCTGCAGCTATTTAAGGCACACTGGGAGCTGCCGTCCCGCAACAGCCGGAGGGCCACCGGTTGAGCGTCCATGCATCGGAGCGATAAAAGACTTACAAATGGCCTTTAATATTTACATCACCAGGCGTCACCAGGAAAAGGAAGCTGAGTGTACATTATACCCTATAGGGTTAAATTCTGAAACTATCAAATGCACAGTCTTGCCTCTTTTACAGTGGACATTCCTCTAGCGATCTTGCATTTCCGTGAGTAAATCTGGGTTTACCTGGGGTGCTGCCTGGACGTCCCAGCGTGCTGTCCCGGCGTGGTGGCGTTCTCACGGCAGGTGGCACGGCCCGGCGTACCGCCTGCAGAGGATGCCGGGTAGGTGGCGGCGTGCGGCGGCGTGAGACCGGGGGCGGAGTCGGCCGAGCGGCGTGGATGGCCCGGATGAGTGAGGTGTGCTGATGCCGGCAGACCGAGCGTGCCGGGGGTCCGGTGCTGGGAGGAGGGAGGACGGAGTGGAGCGAAGGGGGAACGAAGGCGGAGAACGAAGGCGGGGAACTGGGGGGGGGGTGCGGGGAGGCTGCGGCCGGAGCTGCCCGGGGACCGGTGCCCGCGCAGCCGCGCCTCCTAACCTTACCAAACCGTGATGGATCCGTGCATGCGCAGTGCAGCTTGGCGGAGCGTCAGACACCTAGGGCGTGCAGCTTGACGGAGCGTGCTGGAAAGGAGCAGGGGGAGAGGAAATATATATCCCAGGCCCCTCCCACAAATACAGGCTGAGCAAACAGCCTTAACTATATATATATATATATATATATATATATATATATATTATATACACACACACAGGCCGGGCCTTACCCTAGCGTTGCCGTGACTTGGCCTCTGCGCAGTGGCAACTCTAGGAACAATATATGGGAGGCACATAAGATACCACAGTCAAAATGGGGGGGGGCACTAATAATTTTCCCCACTTAAATTCATACAACTGAGAAAAAACGAAATAAGTATATATAAATTCAAAATACTAGAGTATTGCGGTATGCAGGGATACATTTATAATAAAATAATTTACTTACAAAAGAACCTATTCCATCTTCTGCTATGCTGTCCTCTGCTTGCTTCCACGGATCTTCCCTCTTTTCAATCTGTCCTCAGTGCGCAGGGCAGGCACACTGCTATGGGGATCTGTGGATGACACACTGTTATGGGGATCTGTGGAGGACACACTGTTATGGGGATCTGTGGATGATACACTGCTATGGGGATCTGTGGATGACACACTGTTGTGGGGATCTGTGGATGACACACTTTTATGGGGGATCTGTGGATGACACACTGTTGTGGGGATCTGTGGATGACACACTTTTATGGGGGATCTGTGGATGACACACACTGTTATGGGGGATCTGTGGATGACACTGTTATGGGGATCTGTGGATGACACACTGTTATGAGGATCTGTGGATGACACACTTATGGGGGATCTGTGGATGACACACTTATGGGGATCTGTGGATGACACACTTATAGGGGATCTGTGGATGACACACTTATGGGGATCTGTGGATGACACTGTTATGGCGGAATCTATGGATGACACTGTTATGGGGAATCTGTGGATGACATACTGTTATGGGGTACTTTTACACCTGCGGCATGGCTATCCGACCTATCGGGCTGTTCACCCTCTGATCCGCCATGCCGCCAGTACCCGTGCACTGCCGTGCTGCTGCTCTGTCCCCATTGACTATAATAGGGGCAGGGGCGGAGCTATGGTGCAGCATGGCAGAGATCGCGGACTAAAAGTCGGACATGCAGTACTTTTTAGTCCGGCGATCTCTGCCGTGCTGCGCCATAGTCCGTCACCTGCCCCTGTTATAGTCAATGAGGCAGAGCAGCAGCACGGCAGTGCACGGCTACTGCGGCATGGCGGATCAGGTGGTGAACAGCCCGATAGGTCGGATAGCTATGCCGCAGGTGTAATACCCCATAACAGTATGTCACCACAGATCCCCCATAACAGTGACATCCACAGCGCCCCATAACAGTGACATCCCAGCGCCCCATAACAGTGACATCCACAGATTCCTCATAACAGTGTCATCCACAGATTCCCCATAACAGTGTCATCCATAGATTCCGCCATAACAGTGTCATCCACAGATCCCCCATAACAGTGACATCCACAGTGCCCCCATAACAGTGTGCCAGTAGCCGATCCCTTTAGTGCCAGTAGCCCCTTTATGTGCCAGTAGCCCCCTTTAGTACCAGTAGCCGTCCCTTTATGTGCCAGTAGCCGCCCCCTTTATGTGCCAGTAGCCACCCCCTTTAGTACCAGTAGCCGTCCCCTTTATGTGCCAGTAGCCGCCCCCTTTATGTGCCAGTAGCCGCCCCTTTATGTGCCAGTAGCCAGTCCCCTTTAGTGCCAGTAGCCGTCCCCTTTATGTGCCAGTAGCCGTCCCTTTATGTGCCAGTAGCCGTCCCCTTTATGTGCCAGTAGCCGTCCCCTTTATGTGCCAGTAGCCGTCCCCTTATGTGCGAGTAGCCGTCCCCTTTATGTGCGAGTAGCCGTCCCCTTTATGTGCCAGTAGCCGTCCCCTTTAGTGCCAGTAGCCCCTTTATGTGCCAGTAGCCCCCTTTATGTGCCAGTAGCCCCTTTATGTGCCAGTAGCCCCCTTTATGTGTCAGTAGCCCCTTTATGTGCCAGTAGCCCCCTTTATGTGCCAGTAGCCCCTTTATGTGCCAGTAGCCCCTTTATGTGCCAGTAGCCCCCACAGCGCCCCATAACAGTGACATCCACAGATTCCCCATAACAGTGTCATCCACAGATTCCCCTATAACAGTGTCATCCATAGATTCCGCCATAACAGTGTCATCCACAGATCCCCCATAACAGTGACATCCACAGTGCCCCCATAACAGTGTGCCAGTAGCCGTCCCCTTTAGTGCCAGTAGCCCCTTTATGTGCCAGTAGCCCCTTTAGTACCAGTAGCCGTCCCTTTATGTGCCAGTAGCCGCCCCTTTATGTGCCAGTAGCCGCCCTTTAGTACCAGTAGCCGTCCCCTTTATGTGCCAGTAGCCGCCCCTTTATGTGCCAGTAGCCGCCCTTTATGTGCCAGTAGCCGTCCCTTTATGTGCCAGTAGCCGTCCCTTTAGTGCCAGTAGCCCCCTTTATGTGCCAGTAGCCGTCCCTTTATGTGCCAGTAGCCGTCCCTTTATGTGCCAGTAGCCGTCCCCTTTATGTGCGAGTAGCCATCCCCTTTATGTGCCAGTAGCCGTCCCCTTTAGTGCCAGTAGCCCCTTTATGTGCCAGTAGCCCCTTTATGTGCCAGTAGCCCCTTCATGTGTCAGTAGCCCCTTTATGTGCCAGTAGCCCCCTTTATGTGCCAGTAGCCCCTTTAGTGCCAGTAGCCCCTTTATGTGCCAGTAGCCCCTTTATGTGCCAGTAGCCCCTTTAGTGCCAGTAGCCCCTTTAGTGCCAGTAGCGCCCTTTATGTGCCAGTAGCACCCGTTTGGTGCCAGTAGCCCCTTTAGTGGCAGTAGCCCCTTTAAGTGGCAGTAGCCCCTTTTATCTGCCAGTAGCCCCTTTATCTGCCAGTAGCCCCTTTATCTGCCAGTGGCCCCTTTATCTGCCAGTAGCCCCTTTAGTGCTGCCAGTAGCCCCTTTATCTGCCAGTAGCCCCTTTAGTGCTGCCAGTAGCCCCTTTAGTGCTGCCAGTAGCCCCTTTAGTGCTGCCAGTAGCCCCTTTATCTGCCAGTAGCTCCCTTTAGTGCTGCCAGTAGCCCCTTTAGTGCTGCCAGTAGCCCCTTTAGTGCTGCCAGTAGCCCCCTTTAGTGCTGCCAGTAGCCCCCTTTAGTGCTGCCAGTAGCCCCCTTTAGTGCTGCCAGTAGCCCCCTTTAGTGCTGCCAGTAGCCCCAAGAAAAAAAAAAAAAGAACACATACTTACCTCCAGCGATGTGATGCAGGCCTCTTCCGGCCTGTGTCTCAAGCTGTACGGCTCCGGCGGCGCGATGATGTAATCGCGCCACCAGAGCCGGCCTCTGATAGGCTGCCAGCCTAGTGCTGGCAGCCTATCAGAGGAACAGGGAGAGGTCACGCCTCTCCCTCCTCTGCTGCTGCTCCGCACGGAGATGAGCGCAATGCAAGCGCTCATCTCCGTCGCCACTGGAGCCCAGTGTGCCTGCGGCCGCCGGCCGGCCGTGCGGCAGTCAGGGCTACCGACCTACCGGGAATTTTCCCGGTATCCCGGTAGGCCAGTCCGGCCCTGGAGGAGGATAGGAGTGGTAGTGGTGGCATATCAATAGTTAACAGTAGCTGATCCCACTCTGGCACTCCCTGAGGCTGTGCAGTGAATGGAGGGTGCACCTGCAGTGAGCCCCAGAGGAGCAGGTGCAGAGGATGGGAGTGGTAGTGGCCCTGATAAAGTGTTGTGTCATGGTATACTCCCTGAGGCTGTTGCTCCCTGGGATCGATGCAGTGGAAATGTAGTATGGAACAATGTGGCCAGAATTAAACGTATAAAAGTCTCTTTTACTAAGTGCAACATCGAACTTCAAATACATTCATCAGCAGCAATTTCCAAGTGCAGTTCTTTGGCCCCAGTAATGAGGGCAGTAAGGAGGGCAAGTGTAGTCCTGGATAATGGCCGCAGTGCAAGACAATAATCAGGCCAGTGTACTGGTAACAAATCCAGTTTTCTCTGCAATGTAAGACACATCCCAAACTAGGGGACTACACTGGGGGATTCAAATTGGTTAACGGTCTTCCCCTGTGCTAAGGGAAGTCAGCCGGCCTAAGAATCAAAGATGCAGACAGCTTTCTGTGTAATGGATTCTCTCCCACATGTAGCCCGCAAAGACAACACAATTACATTTCCTTATAAATGATAATTGTAAAACAGACAAAAATACAGGGAATATACTCATAATTTAACATATGGAGGAAGTAGACAAAATGGATGCTGCTTAACACATATACTAAAATATTGCTGACTTTATCAGTTCCTCTCTCCTTGCAGTCTGTAAAAGTCATGCTTTTCATAAGTTAGCAGACTAACAGACATTTACCGTATTTTTCGCCCTATAAGACGCACCGGCCGATAAGATGCACATAGGTTTTAGAGGAGGGCAATAAGAAAAAAATATTTTTAATTAGACCTCAGGTCAGACCACCAATCAGACCTCAGCTAACAGCCCCAATCAGACCCCCAATGTTGATAAAACCCCAACAAGACCTCAGATCAGACCCCCCAATCAGACCTCAGCTCAGACCCCAATATGGATGGCTCCCAATCAGACCTCAGATAAGAGCCCCATGCCTTTCATCAACCCCCAGCAGTCTCATATCAGCCCCCATTGCCTCATATCAGCCCCATGCCTCTCATCAGCCCCCATATGCCTCTCATCAGCCCAATTGCCTTTCATATTGGCCCCCAGCAGCCCCCATTGCCTCATATCAGCCCCCAGTAGCCCCCATTGCCTCTCATATTAGCCCCCAGCAGCCCACATTGCCTCTCATATTAGCCCCATTGCCTTAGATCACCCTCCAGCAGCCCCATATTGTCCCAGATCATCCCCCAGCAGCCCATTTTACCTCAGATCAACCCCCAGCTTCCCCTTATTGCCTCCAATGACCCCCAGCAGCCCCATATTGCCACATGTTTTATAAAATTAAAAACCCATTTATCTCTCCTGCTCATGGACGCCGCCGCTCCTCACCGCCCACACAGAGCGCCCTCACGCTGTGCGCAGCCACTGCACAGCCAGCAGCCGATGATGATCTGGCAGAATAAAACCTCATATTCTCATTACTCCTGATGAGAAAAGATCCACAAAAGATATGTTTGTACTGCTCTTTCTAGTGCTGTCAGCAGTTTAGCGTGGTCAAAAGTGTTGACAGATTTTTCCTCTGACAATAATACATTGGATTACTTATGTCAGTCTCTTACGAGCATCTCCAGTTTTAAAAACCATCACATGGATCTGTATTCTTTTTTAATTTCATGTAATTCAAAATTAAGCATAGCCACTAAATAAAATGTATCTGCATAGCACCATCTGCAGTTTTTTTTTCTTATTTCTCTGTCCTGGTCACTGAGATGGACGCACGTGCTCAGTTTCATCTTTCAGCTGCCTCCTGAGTTGTGATAGGGAGAGCATGGACACGCCCTCTTAGCTGCAGCAGAAAAGACACTCCACTTGAGCTGCTAGCTCGATGTAAATCTAGAAGAGCAATGAATGGGGAGCTCTCTGGATCCATGTGAGGTACAGGGCTGGTGCTAGCTTTGTTAGAAAAAGGTTGTCAGGTTCTATATGATGTCTGATTTCTAATTTTTTACATTAGTCATGGGACAACCCCTTTAAGATGTCAATATATCTTACCATTAAGCTCTTATGCATTTGGATGTATATTCCGATGCACCAATCAGTTAAAGGTGTTGTCTGGATTAGAAACTGTCCCTGCGACATTAGGGAATCCTGAGTTTATAGAGGGTACTTCTTTTTTCAGGATCCTCATCTTTTAGCCAGAATCACCTGTGAGGCCTGGTCCATATCAGCCAGTCTTGGGTGGGGCTCACAGCCTTCTCCCTCCTCCCATTGCAGGCATGGCTACATGCTGGAGAAACTGGGGAGTCTGCTGCGAGTCGGCCTACACATTCCTGTAATTTTGCCCACTGGCCCCTGGTATTGCCCATATGGCACAGGTATGTGAGTGTTCGGTCCCGAGCTACTTGAGAAACCTTGGCGTGGTGCTCGGGCTTAGACGTGTCCTCCATGGCAGGACAGGTTGACTAATCTCTCAATTTTAACATCAGTTTGAGGGCTTAGTAAGACCGCAGTGTGCACCTGTCTTGTCATTTGTTATTTCTATATTGTTGGCTTACATATTCCCTCCACTCTCCATGATACCAAGGGTATTGATGAAAATGAAGCAAGACCAGACCAGGTCATTGCGATAATACAATTTTTGCCGAAGAGGTCTTGGTTCACCCAGCTCATGAAGATGAGTCAGGGCACATTTTGGAGACTTCCCCTAACGCAGGACCTAGTGTATCAGGACACAGGTCCCTGCCTAGATCTGAGGAAACTCAATCTGACAGCCTGGAAATTGACAGGTCCCTACTAGAGGACTTTCTGCGGAGGTCTTGAGAACTATCTCATACTCCCGAGCAGAGTCTACAAACAAGGCGTACTCAAGAGTTCACAAGATTTTTGTTCAGTGCTGCGCTGTTAAAGAGGTAGTGCCCTCAGATCCTCCTCTTTCAGCTATTTTGCAATTTCTGCAGGATGGCCTGGACAAGGGTCTAAGCCCGTCTACTCTCAGAGTTCATACCAGTGCTCTTTCTAACTTTCTAGGCAGACCTTTGTCTCAAGACCCCCTACTCAGGAGGTTCCTTAAGGGAGCCGAAAGATTAAAACCTAGAATCCTGAGACCTATCCCTGATTGGGATTTATCAGTCGTTCTAAAGGGGTTATCCTATCCCCCCTTTTAACCCCTGGATAATGTAGACCTTAGATTCTTATCTTTAAAGGTCACATTCCTATTGACCATAACATCGGCCAAAAGGATTGGAGAAGTACAGGCCTTGGCGGCCGCTGAGCCCTATACCCTCTTCCTCCAGGACTGTGTCCTGTTGAGGTTTTTACCAACCTTTGTTCCAAAAGTTCCATCTTTCGGAAACAGAAACCAGACCATCTCTTTGCCGGTCCTATGTCCCGGAAGAGGAAGCCCTCCACACCTTGGACATTTCCAGAAATCTCAAGATCTACCTGAACAGAACTGCGGACTTCAGAAAATCAGAACACCTTCTGCAATCCTTCTCGGGGAAAAACAAAGGTCTAAACGCCTCTAAACCCTCTCTAGGTAGATGGGTAAAAAAGGCGATCCGAGAAGCCTTTCTAGCTCAGGGGTTGGCTCCTCTGTCCTTCGTCACTGCCCATTCTACAAGGGCAATATCCACTTCCTTTGCGGAAAGAAGTCTGGTCCTGCTAGAACAGATTTGTGCTGCGGCTTCCTGGAGCTCTCACAGCACCTTTGTTAAACATTACCGCCTGGACTCCAGGCGCCCTGAGGGTGTGGCGTTTGGACGTACCATTCTAACTGCGACCCTCCCAATTTGTCCGTTATCTTGCTAGGTCCCCACTTGTGCTGCTGGTAGGACTTAAGGGAAGTGTTAATTTTAACGTAAATTTGTTTTCCCTTAGTCCTAACAGCAGCACACAAATTTCCCACCCTGGTTTTTGTTCTTACTTGAAAATAAAGCACTGGGGTTTAGGGCAAGCGACTCTTTATAGGGATGGGTTTATTTATTAATGGATTAATTAGGGAGCTTGGTAGGAAATGTATTCAACAAAAATTCCACCTGTCCTACCAGTTTCACAGGGGAGAATTCACCCCACTTGTGCTGCTGTTAGGACTAAGGGAAAACAAATTTACATTAAAATTAATGCTTTTTCCTTCACAAGGCTCCATGTTGGGGAAAGAAATACAGTGATATTGGGCTGCTTTTGAATCACACCTGTTCATTACTGAGTGTCCTTTAGCTAAAAGGATGACATTTAAATGTGAAATCAACTTATATTACAGAGGAAATGTCAGTTTTAGGGAAATGGAAAAAATCTGTAGTAAATGACATTTTAAGGAACTTTCCAAATAGATCCATAAAGCTATACATAAGACTTACATCTGCACTTGTATGGTTAAAGGGAATCTGTCACCTATATAATAGCTATTAAACCAAAAGTATGTCCTTACAGCCCTTTATACCTTCTTTCCATAGGTTTTTCTTTTTCCTTGGAGCTCGCTTTATATCTTCACATTTATCCTTATACTAATGAGGCATGAAGGTGCCCTGGAATGGAGGGGCGTTTTAATTCAAAGGTGCCCAGGAACGCCCACATTGCCCAGTCCTGTCCCCTAGAGAGCTGAAGCACGCCTCTCCCCCGCTCATACACTACACCCCCAGCAGCGCCGTTGATGCCCCCCTTCCTCCGCTATGTCACTAGCAGCTGATAACTCTGCCCTCCCATTCCCTTCAGCATTGCCAACAGGCACAGTGCCAAACACTGCCTGCCCCTGAGCTCTTCCTGTTCAACTGAGGGCAACCGAGCCCAGTGATGTTTTGAGCGCATGCCCAGTGAAACAGTTGAGGCGGGGGGTGTCAACGGTGCTGCTGGAGGCATGGTGTATGAGCAAAGGAGAGGCATGCTTGGGCTCTGTAGGGCGGTGGGCCTGGGCACTCAATGGAGGAGTTCCTGGGCACTTTTGAATTAAAATAACGCCCCTCTGGGCACATTCATGCCTCATTAGCATATGGATAAATGTGGATTTTATGAAGTTATAAAGCGAGCTCCAAAAGTGGATTTTATGAAGATATAAAGCGAGCTCCAAAGAAAAAGAAAAACATGGAAAGAAGGTATGAAGGGCTGTAAGGACATACCTTTCGTTTAATATTGATTATCTACCTGACAGATTCCCTTTAAAGAGCCAGTTATATACAGCCCTGGATATTAAAGGATGTTCAATCACGGGCTGATTGGGGACTTAAAGTGGTCCTGCAGGACAGTCTAAACTTGGCCCCATGTTGTAGGTCCACATCAGGACATAAAGAAGAGTGGCAAAAGTAGGACAAATAGATTATTGCCTAGTTAAAATAATAAGGAAATATTTAGGGATTCTGGGGGAATCCAGAACTGTTGAACCCACTCTTCCCCTCATGTGTGCACAGCTGTCTATAAAGGTAAGGAAGTGGCGGGGTGATGTAAGGTGGGGGATACAATTTGGCAGGGAGGATGCAAGGTGGCAGAGAGGAGATGCAAAGAGTCTTCCTAGGGGTTAGCACGCAGTAGGTCGTAGCGGAAGGTGCAGAAAAGATAGCAGAGAGAAGTAACTCTCATAGAAAGACAAGGTATGGAAATATCTACGGGGGGGGGGGATTATTTATCATGAGGGGAATATTTTAAGTCAGTTTTGCTTGAGTCTGCGTTGCTGTACTTTATGCCACTTTTATCAAATGTCACTCACAGGTTGTTTGAGAAATTTGTCTCATCTTTAAACCTAACCTAAAGATACTCCAGTTTTCCTACTCCACCCTCCTACTGGAGTGAGATTGAGACTTTTTTTGCGACTTTTTTTTGTTTCATTGATAAATCTGGAGTGAGACTCAGTAACATGGCTAACCATTCTCCACTTTCCCACCCATATTTCGAAACTGGAGTGAGTGGTGTAAAAAATGCACGCGTGAGCCCAAAAAGTCACAACTTTTTGAAGCTAGAATATTGGAGTGAAGGCATGATAAGTCAGGGCCCTGGAGTCCATTTGTTACTCACCTACTGAATCTCCAGGAATAATACTCCCCAAGTGCCCCATTATAAGCAATGCCCTCCATATTGTGCCCAATAATAATACCCCTACAGTACCCCATGTAGTAATACCCCAGTACTGGCCCACAGGGGAATCCCCCGGTGGGCCCCTGAGCAAGGTGGACCCCTTGTCTACCACCCCCTGCACAAGTGGCACATAACACATTAGATTTACTGCACTACATACATATTTTCAATGTGCAGCGCCTCAACCAGCCTATGTTCATATAAAAAACTTGTTAGATTATTTATTATATTTGAATGTATCCATCCTGTGGGCCCCCAAAATAAATTTTACTGGTGGGCCCTAGGTACCCCAGTCCGACACTGTATATATACATATAATGCTCCTCATAGTTCCAGTATATAATGCCCCCTGTAGTGGAAGTGTGTAAATATATATATATATATATATATATATATATAATGCCCTCCCTTAGTGCCATTATATAGTGCTCTTGCGACCACCCCCCCCCTCCATAGTGCAAGTATATAATGCCCCCCCCGTACTGACAATAGATAATGCAGTGCCAGTAGAGAATGCTGGTAGTTCCTGTTTATATTTCTCCTTCATGCCCCCCTGTAGTGCCAGGATATATACTGCTCCTCCTTTAGTGCCAGTCAATATTGTCCCTCACTGTAGTGCCACTTCTAGTAGCAGTATATAATGTCCCCCTTTTTAGTGCCAGGTATATATAATGTAGAGAATATAAAATAGAACCCGAAAAAACATGGAATGAAAAGATATATACAAAATTTTGCCCGCGACTGACCACAAACCATAAACAGCACAGACGGTGCATATATACATGTACAGCATATACACACCTTGCACGACATATACATACACCCTAATTCACTACTTTGCAGCAGTTATATTAGTTAGATGCCGACATACAGAATGTCTGTTGCACAATGCACAGCAATTTTTAACATGTGCAGTCCATTTACATACCGTAGGCCATGTCGTTCAAACATCACTAAGCAAATCACAAGTGTATGGATGAGTCCTGTATCACACCACCCAAAAATAAAGACATACCCCATACCAGATACCAGATCCTAAACTATTAAAGATTAATCCCCCAGATTAAAGAGATTTCCCGACATGTTAATACTGATGACCTATCTTCTGGATAGTTTATCAGTATCTGATCGTTGGGGGTCCGACACCTGGGCCCCAGCCGATCAGCTGTTTGACAAGGCACTGGCGCTCCTGTGAGTGCAGAGGCCTTCTCACAACTTTTCCTAGGCCAAGTGATGACTCGTTCATCTGTCACGTGGCCTAAGCGCAGCTCAGCTCAGGACCGGCATTATCTCTGGTCCCGGCATGGGTCCGGCTGTCAGTCACAGTCAGGCTCCTGTAGTATTCAGACAGCTTCTGTGACAGCAGGATCACAATTATGTACATATAGGGCATTCTGGGGCACATACACCCCTCACTTCGTAAATGCACGTAATTTTGCATTAAAGAGCATCTGTCTCCATAGTCAACCCTATTAAACCAGGCATACTGCCTGGTAGGGTTGATCATGGTAACTACCATGGTGAAACCAATTCTCTCTGTAATCAGTAAATGAGGTGCTGGGAGCACCAAGAAGCTGGCCTAGTCCATCAGAGCACCTCTTCACTTCTGCATCTCCTTGTTGCCACCCCACTGAGATTGACAGGGCTGTGCATCCACACTGCTCTGATGCCTGGCCCTGAATTCTTGCCCATGTGCTAACGGCAGAACTATCGCCATATAGTGTACACAGAAGATCTTAAAGCAGGAACAAGTGCTTGAGATCTTCACGTGTGCGCGAGATTTCAGGGCCAGGCATCGGAGCAGTAAGGATACCCTGTCAATCTCACTGAGAGAAAGAGTGGCAACAGGGAGATGAGGAGGTGAAGCAGTCCTCTGATAAGCTAGGCCTGCCCCTCGGTGCTCCAAACACCTCATTTACATATGACTTAGGCTTCACATACACAACCCTTGTCCGTATTGCGCATCGGTGAAATATAGCCACCTCCAAGAGCACTCTGCATTTTTCTCACTCCTATCACTAGAAATGACTATTCTCTGCAATACGGACAAGAATAGGACATGTTCTATAATTTGCAGAATGGACATATGGATGCGGACAGCACACAGATGACATTTGTGGTCGTGGCTACTAAAGCAGGTGATGAGACCCCTGAAGTACCCTGCTCCCAGCGGTTGGAGTTGTGCCGTAACCGCGCATGTAGTAGGGACGCCTGAAAGAGGGCATCCCCTTCATGTAGGGTGTTTGAAAAGGGGAGGGTGGGTGGGAGAAACGCTGAGCGACGTACACAGGGGGAGTGGCGCTGTCGTGCTTTATGCTAACGGCAGCGCCACGCCCACAAATACAGGCCAATTAATCGGCCTTTAACACTTGTGGTCGTGGCTACTAAAGCAGGTGATGAGACCCCTGAAGTACCCTGCTCCCAGCGGTTGGAGTTGTGCCGTAACCGCGCATGTAGTAGGGACGCCTGAAAGAGGGCAAAAACCCCGCTGGTTAGGTAAGGATAGTTTTATCACAGAACTCAATCATACCCCAAAGATTCAAAAGCCAATGACATCTCGGCCTTGGGGTACACCCGTGGAGTCAGGCTGACATCTTACCAATCCTGAACGTCAATGAACAAGCCAATATTTGAGGAGCTGGACTGCAGCTGGAGTAGCGAGACCTGAACGTAAATAGTGGACGAGGTAGTTACGCCAACATCACTCCCCTCACCCTTACGTGACAAGTACCCTTCTACCTAGCTGAAAGCTAACGCTGGACGGAACTCAAGTAAAGCTTGCACCTAGAAGCAAAACAACGGCACTGGTCAGCAAACCGGAAGCAGAATATAGAACGTTCAACATGCGCTCGTGAGAACCAACATGAACGGAAATTTCACTCTTTCCCCCCTTCCCTGTCTAGATGCAAGGGCCCAAAACCTCAGCTTTCTGCTGTGACTACGGTTAAACACCACGAACATTAAGGGTGTTTAAGCTAAGAGGGTGAGGAGTATGTACGGACTCCTACCCCGGCATAAGGTTAGCGAACTTTGACGGACACGTAAATGCAGCGGTGCGCACCTGCACCTATGTGACATGTCCCTCATTTCATGCCAATATTCACCACAATATAAAACATATTATTATTTTTTTTTTTCTCTTATATGTCCACCTTAAAATGACTACAATATCTATGCTACTTAACCATTACCCCCACATCCACCTATTCACGTCACAGCTTTATTTATTGACCCCCACATACCTACCTCTTACATTCCTTTCAACAGTTATCTTCCCTTTATAGTACCCTGTGACAACTAAGCTGCTCCCTACTCTCCCAGACTGCCGGCACTGCTACTCTGAGCTGCCAAATGAATGAGCCTGAGGGAGGCTCTGCACTCGGATCCCTGCCTAAGTAACGGCACTGCGGCCAGTGCCAGACATTAATAGCTCGTGAGGCCGATGTGGCGGGGATACGCTCTCCCCTGTGCCTCTGATGTGTCGCCACGTGGGGAGCATGCGCAGCTCCCGGCACGGAGCTCAGTGCGGGCCGCT
Organism: Bufotes viridis; assembly: GCA_033119425.1. NCBI lineage: Eukaryota > Metazoa > Chordata > Amphibia > Anura > Bufonidae > Bufotes > Bufotes viridis. The sequence continues at coordinate 70,790,908 of CM065593.1, forward strand.
CCCCGTCGGTGTGGGAAGCCGAGCCTCGCCGGCTGATGCCCCGTGCGCCGGGGAGACTGCGACACCCCTGGCAGACCGGACCGGTGCGGGGTGTCCCCTCACCAAGGGGACCGGCCCCGCCGGCCGGCAACGGAGGTGGGCTGCAGAAGGTGGCAGCAACGGACCTCTGAGGAGCTGACCCGGGATGATGATGCGATCGTTTCTTTCCACACTGCAGGTACGTCTATCGCTCTAAACGCTGAGCGACGTACCATGACCGCGACATTGACATAAACATACACCATGTAACCAGCCCATCCCGACCCCCTGCATGCATAGCCGCCATTATAGGGTAAAGTTCAACCAACGCTGAAATCTGTGGAACCCGGGATCAACCAACCTCACTCGTCCACCCATCAGCTAACCAGTGGGGGCCAAAAAAAAGGGGCAGCGAAACCTGAGTTTGACGTGGCCTCAGGAAACTAGGAGACTTACTGTATACCTCTGGAATAAAAGAGAAATACCATACTAATGCCTGAGAATGTGGTCCCACATGGAAAGTCAGCAATCGCCTGAACATCAAGGCGTAAATAAACACTTGATCCTGGAGAGAAAAACGCAAGAAACCCTTTAATCTTTACCAATGTCACTAACGTGGTATCATTGTGAACTGATGAAATAACGAGTCGAATACGTGTGAGTAAAAACGTGCGTCAAGCGTAACCCTATTCGGAATCTGGCGCCGAATCCGCAGTGCGGACCAACATCCTAACAGCGCCTCTATACATATATATATACACATATAAACTAAACACACATATATAGTTTTTTTTTTTTGAAAACTAACACTGGAGCCTGAACTCACACTCTGCCCTGCTCTTCCAGCTATGGCCACATAGAGGGCGCCAGAGCCACAACTATGCGTGTCTGTGGAACCGAGCCAGCAGATCAGAGCGAGGGGCAGAGGTGAGTGCATGCCTGGATAGTGCGGGAAGAGATACTGACTAAAACAGACACCGTGCATCCTATGCACCCCACCTCACTAGTAGCTCTGTGTGAGGAACACACATGACAGCCGGCTGCAGAGCAGAGCTGAATACATGGTCGAGTGACCCCTGTACGCGACACCTGTGACGTGCTTTCCACATAGAGTAACCTCACACTAAAGCCATATTAAGAAGCCTGACATACCCTGACTAGAACACTAGACTCAACGTCCCTTCCCTATAATAAATGTATGTTTTTGTTTTCTCTGACATTTCATTTATTTTATAACACACTTTTCCTTTTTTTTTTTTTTTTTTAAACACACACTCTTCCTGAACCTTACTACTCCCCTTGCTGAGTGAATTCACCTGTGCACCCCTGGATAGAAACAACATGCTGAAGCCTGATTTGTCCGCCCCTCCCCCGCCTGTCTAACAGCACAGCAGCCTGTGCAATACTTTATCGAGCTGGCACACACTGTGCCCTGCACCCTACGTGTCATGCCACGTGGGGAGAAGAGCGTGTCTCCCTGGCAGACGGTGCGGTGCAGCTCCCCCATACCAAGGGAGCCGACACACCGCCAGCCGGACTTAAAGTAACGATGCTGCTGGATGAGGCAGCTACTTATCTGGACCGTAGAAAGTCAGGGCCTGGAACTGCCGTGTAGCGCTGCACCCTTGTTGCTGCCTGAGGACGGTATGTAGAGCTCCAACACCAAACGCTGAGCGACGTACACAGGGGGAGTGGCGCTGTCGTGCTTTATGCTAACGGCAGCGCCACGCCCACAAATACAGGCCAATTAATCGGCCTTTAACACTTGTGTGCTGTCCGTATTTTTTTGAGAACCCATAAAAATGATTGGGTCCTTGTGCAGTCTGCAGGAAATGCAGTTTGAACATGGATGCAAAATACGGTCATAAGGCCTAAAAGTAAGAATTTCTTTGTAATGGTAATACCGATTGCAGAGAGAAAGGGCGTCTTTTTTTCACCATGATTAACCCCATCAACCCCACCAACACAAAGTCATAGCATTTGCTTGCAGCTGCCACTAAGAGTAGCTCACTGCATAGAGGGCATTACTGCCCCCATTGAATTCAAGAGCAGCTGTATAAATTCATAAGCACAGATCTCCCCCTAGTGGTGGCAGCATGCAGCTATCATTTTACCATTTACTGTGTGAGGGGAATCAGATGATTTGGAGGTGTAGATGTAAAATGTAATGCCACAAAGATGTTGCAAACATTTGTGGTACATTTGTCAAAGCTGTGAGTAGGGTGATAGGTCCCTTCTGAGTTCTGCACCCTGTGATTCCTGCGTATGATCTGGATCATGAATATGACTACAATGTCTGTTTGGCTATGTTCATATCACATTTTTGTCGCACGCTTATTGTATGGTATACACATGACACATATGTTAACTGGAAGTCCATAGAGTAGCAATGTAAAAAAAAAGTTGCCGTTTACACACACAATTTTTTGTCTGGGCTCTGCAGGCTGGAGAAGTGTAATGTACTACCCTTTTTTTCCCCAACTTATACCGTTATTTAACGTGGGGCAAAAATGTAATATGACCACGAACTTAGTGGTCATATTAGTATGTAATGTCAAAGACATTTGTTCTGATCATGTATGATGTTCCACCGTTTACCAGCAGGTGGCAGAATGATACTCCAGAAGTATACCTGACATGGAAAACCAGATACCAAAGTGAACACAAAGAAACATTGTCTGCAGGATGAGAAAAACATTCTGAGGCTGCGATCACATCATAATTTTAGCCCATGTTTAACGCGTACGTATGATGCACATACATGCGGAGACAGTGGCATACGTCACCATAGGGTCACATGGTAAAAAAAATGATCCATTTAATGCATTCATTTTTTAACTGGACTCTTCCACTACTCTGTCACATCCTTTTTTTCCCCACGTATACATTAAACGTGGGACAAAAGTGTGATGTGAACATACCCTAACAAAAATTTATATTATATATAGTGTTGAGTAAAGATATGCAAACGTCGATTCGACTGCTTTGCCGAATTTGACAGATTACTCACCCGATTTGCTCAACCCTAGTTACACAGTATAATATGAATAATATATGATATACAATATATATATATTTATTAACCATTTCATGACTGGGCCTAAAAAAAGGCCTGAATGTCCAGGCAACTTTTAGTGATTTTGTGCACGTGGTGGTAGGGGTGGGCGATATGGGCGATATAGACGATATGCGATATGAATTTGTGCCACAAGATCGATTTCGTCTATATCGCGGTAGAACATGGTATGTGCCGCTCTTGCCGCACACCATGTTCTCCTGAGCCGGCACAGTGGAGAAGGAGGGAGTCCCTCCCTCCCCACTGCGTGCGGCTGCCGCTGGCCACCAATGAGAGCCACTGCCACCAATGAATGACTAAATAGCAACGTAGCCTGCATGTGCCGCCATATCCTATACAGCCTCTATTACTGCACGCTGCAGCGCTGTCCAATCACAGCGCAGAACGTGACAGGCAGGGAGAAGGAACGCCCAGGGAGAGAGGCTGATGTCTCCTCCCTGCTGTTCCCACCATGTAACGGGGGCCAGAGCGGGCGAACGGAGCCCCGCACAGATATAATAGTAAGTGCCCCATATATGCCCTCTGTGCCGCTACTTAAGTAATGAAGTTCAAACGAATGAAAGGTTCTATATGACTGCCCCCCATCATTGGTGGCAGTGGAAGGGGCAGTGATCGGAGCCCCAGCAGTGTAATGCTGGGGCTCCGATCGATTACCATGACACCCAGGACGCTACTGAAGTACTGGCTGCCATACTCAGCTCCCTGCTGCTGTGTGCCCAGAGCACAGAGCAGCAAGGACAGTGTGAGGTCCTATTCACCCTAATAGAGCTGTATCAGGGTAAATAGGACAAGGGTTTTTAGCCCCTAAGGGGGCTAATAGTAAATAAAAAGTTGAAAAAAAAGAAGTTTGACATATAAAAAATATATATCGCATATAGCACATAATTCATAATATATCGCAATATCAATTTTAGGCCATTTCGCTCACCCCTACGTGGTGGTTTAATGACTCTACCTTTATTTTTTTGACTCCCAAAATAATTTTAGCGATTTTTTTTTTTAGGTTTAATTTGGAGGGAAAACGCTTATTAAAAAAGTAATTCTTTTTAATTTTAGCTTTTTATTTCTTAAAACGGACACAAAAATTTATTATTGCAATGGGTTCCCTACTGCATTTTGAATTTTTTTTTTTTTTGGGCACATAATATGTCCCCCAGGAGGTGATTAAAAGACCTCTAGAGGACACAGTTTTTTTATTTTTTTTTTATTTTTCATGGTTTGCACTGTAACTGGGGCATCCACAGGAGCATTACACACATTACACACAGGCTCCTTAGACCCTGCAGCTCTGCTCCTGCCCCTTGCACTCCTGCATCGATCTTCTGCAAGCACAGGAGAAGGCAGAAGCGGTAATAAACCACTCCTGTCTTCTCCTCAGGATCCCCGCTGTGTCTGTAAGCTGGGACCTGACCTGCTCCTGCTAGATTGCAGGATCAGAGGCTTTAATGGCAGCGCTGATTAGCGCTGGGATTAAAGCGCTGCCTGCATGTGTATATACGTGCTATCTGCACAGGGCATGTGCAGATAGGATGTATATACCCAGTGGGCAGTCGGGAAGGGGTTAATAAGTACTTTTTTTGTTTTCATGGATATTGACCATTGGACACGGAAAAAACACGTTTTTTTTCCGTGTCCATTACGTTTTTTTTGTGGCCCATAAGCAGAACCATTCACTTCAATAGTTCTGCAAAAAAAAAACGGAATTGACTCTGTGGGCATTCTGTTTCCATATGGCCATTTCGCAAAAAAGATAGAACATGTCCTATTCCTGTCCGTTTTGCGGACAAGGATAGGCTGTGCTTCAATGGATTCGCAAAAAAAAAAAACTGATGCAATACGGACGTCACACAGAAGTCATCAGTATATTTTGCGGATACATACATGTATGCATGAGCCCTAAACATGGAAGATCAATCTCGTATTAATAGAAAAGTAATACAGATTACCGTTTTAAAAGCACAGTATGAAAGAACTGATTGTCTTGAGCATTGTAATTCCTGCACTGAGGTACACTATACATGGAGAGCACATGCCCTAGATACAAACAGCTTCAATGTCTTCTCATACTTTATTGAAGTGGTGCTTTACTATAATATTAGGAGCCCATCTCATATGATGATACTGAGAGATTTGAAAAGCATAGTAGATCTAGTATGGAGTTGCTGCACATCAAACATTGAGCATTTTCTCTATAATAAAAAAAAAGGAATACATAAAAAAATATATTAAAATAATTTAAAAAAAGCTTGTATGGATACACCACTGTTAGTGCATATATTAGCGCCAGCCATAACACACTATCAAATGGACAGCGCTGAGCAAAGAGGCTGCGGCGCTCACTGGGACATCGCGGTCTCCTCAAACAGCGGATTGGCAGGGGTGCCAGGAATCATACCCCTACCATCTCATAACTCTCTGAGTACAGATGTTATAGATGTTACCTGCAGTCCTATGTAACACCCCACATAACACAATAGTTCACTGTGTTATGTGGGGTGATACATAGGGAACATCTACTACATTATCTGCACACAGAAAGTTATCACTGTTATCTGGGCTGTTACATAGGACTGCAGGTGACAAATTACAATATGATTATAATAAAAAAGACTTAGGGGAGAAGATGAGATGTAGGTCACAGCAGTGAGAATACAGCACCACATACCTCTTACATCCAGGGATATCTCCTGTCATGTAGAACTTCTCTTTCCTCTTCTTCTCCGTCTGCCCCCATATAGTAATTTCCCCCACACTGCCCTATACAGTATTTCCCCCCACACTGCCCCCATACAGTAATTTCCCCTACACTGCCCCCATACAGTAATTTCCCCCACACTGCCCCCATACAGTAATTTCCCCACACGGCCGCCATATAGTAATTTCCCCACACTGCCCCCATACAGTAATTTCCCCACACTGCCCCATATAGTAATTTCCCCACACTGCCCCATATAGTAATTTCCCCACACTGCCCCCATACAGTAATTTCCCCACACTGCCCCCATACAGTAATTTCCCCCACACTGCCGCCATACAGTACTTTCCCCCACACTGCCCCATATAGTAATTTCCCTCACACTGCCCCCATATAGTAATTTTCCCCACAGTGCCCCCATATAGTAATTTTCCCCACACTGCCCCCATACAGTAATTTCCCCCACACTGCCCCCATACAGTAATTTCCCCCACACTGCCCCATATAGTAATTTCCCACACATTGCCCCATATAGTAATTTTCCCCACACTGCCGCCATACAGTACTTTCCCCCACACTGCCGCCATACAGTACTTTCCCCCACACTGCCGCCATACAGTACTTTCCCCCACACTGCCCCATACAGTAATTTTCCCCACACTGTCCCATATAGTAATTTTCCCCACACTGCCCCCATACAGTACTTTCCCCCACACTGCCCCATATAGTAATTTCCCCCACACTGCCCCATATAGTAATTTCCCTCACACTGCCCCCATACAGTAATTTCCCCCACACTGCCGCCATACAGTACTTTCCCCCACACTGCCCCATATAGTAATTTCCCTCACACTGCCCCCATAAAGTAATTCGCCTCCACACTGCCCTCCCATGAAAATATTTGCCCCCACACTGCCTCCATGTCCTCCTCTGGCCCCCAAAGGCACACACAGAAAAAAAAAAGAAAACTAAAAGCTAATACTTACCTGGGTTCGGGATGGTGAGGCAGGCCGCAGGCGCGCAATCCTCATTGTCCTGCGTCCCGGCGCAGGCACGTGATGATGTCATCACGCACGCCTGCACCGGGAATATACTACCACATAGGCCTCAGGCCTACTAGGCCTGAAGCCTATGGTGTTGATCGGCGGCGGGGCAGAGAACTATGCGCTCCTGTGCCCCGCCGCAGTATGTGGGCGCTCGGGTCGGCATTGGGCCCCCCAGTGATGCCGGGCCCGGGGCTGCCGACCCGAACGCCCCTATGTTAATCCGCCACTGGGCTGGGTTCACACTTGAGCGTTTTACAGCGCATCAAACGCGCTGTAAAACGCTCAACACATGAAAACCAATGCTTCCCTATGGCCCTGGTTCTTACTTGAGCGTTTTACAGCGCGTTTGAACGTGCTGAAAAACGCCCTACGCTCAAAAAAGTTCTTGAGCTTCTTTGGGGTGTTTTGTCACGCGTATTGTGATTGATATTGTGATATTTACGCGCGTATCAAATACGCGCAAGTCTGAACCCAGCCTCAAGGAAGGGCTGCTCAAGGTTGGTGGAGGCCTCTGGGTAAAAAAAAATAAAAAATGAGAGGCCCCTCCCCAGTAACAGTTTCATTGTGTGGCTTGGTTAAATGGCCATTCTCCTTAAATTACAGAGGCAGATCCCACAAATGTCAACAGGATCCATCAACAATCTAATGCTTATGTTACAAGAAACAGTGATGTACCTATTCCCTCCTGTTCCCCTGTTTAGGCCTTGTTCACACATCCGTTTTTTGATCAGTTATTTCCATCAGTTATTGTGAGCCAAAACCAGGTTGAGGTCAAAAACACAGAACAGGTCCAGATCTTTCCATTATACCTGATCTGTTTAGCCTCTACTCCTGGTTTTGGCTCACAAAAACTGATGGAAATAACTGACCCAATAACTGAAGTGTGAACAAGGCCTTACTCGTATTATTGGGGCAGTTGCTAAGCAGCTGCCTTGCAACAATATCACGGTCAGGTGATCACCTTGCTCAGCCTAGTTAATTTAGGGAAGAGTTTTTGATTGGTTAATTTTCCTTTAAATGTCCATGTTTTTACTCTCTTGCTGCTGGGTATAGCGCAAGCTCTGTGCATTTGTATCCAGAATTCTTGCATTTCTAGTATTCTGTTCTAGTCTATTTGCATGGTGGTAGTGTAACTTGGGATCTGTAGTTCATCTGCCTTTTATTGCTGCCAGCGTTGAGGTTTGTTGTTTTCCTGTGTATTCTGTTTATTGTCTGTTGGCTGAGTTTGGGTTTTGATTTGTCTCTGTCTCGCTGGGTTTAGATTGTTGATCAGGGGTCAGATTCTGTTTGCGTCTTTCTGTTCACCATCTTCGGTCTGCTCCATGCCAGACCACTATCTCTTTTATCCAATTGCCCTCATCATTCAATTCATGTCATCTACTGGTGAGTTGACTTATGTGTACTTATTATCCACCAGTATTGACGTGTGCTTCAGAAAATTATTCTTGTGACCAGTTATTATGCATTTTTTTCCTACTGGGGTATCTGAGTGCCAGAACACCCAGCAAGTATCCAGGAAAGGGGACAACCCTATAGTCTTCTGTAATATACTGTTGGGGGAAACAAGGGTCAGCATGTTGTGTCATGTGTTTTATATGTTGGGCAGCCATTTTTTTCCCTATGGCAGTAAATTTTATTTTTACCAATGCAGATGGGACACTTGAGCTACAAGCAGATATGAAGAAGTCCTGATTTCTATTTTGTGCTGTTGGAAAAGGCAGGGATGGTGGAGGTTCTGAGTAATGTCCCTTTATCCTCCCTTCAATCCTTCTCTACCCACCAAGGAGTATATTTCATGGGACATCTAGGTTTAAGGTTTCCGTAGTTCCCATTTACTTCTAGGGGAATTAAGGAAACCATGTAGAACAACCCACTTGGCTATTTCTGCATCTTTGCCATCTTAAGGGCTGAGATGTAAATGCCCTTTATTATCTTGGGGGTGCTTAATGGTGTATTTTCTTTGGCCAGTTTGCCCTAAAGTGACGGCTTCTATTGAATTGACTTGTGGGAAACATTCTAATAAGGTGCCTAAATAAATAATACTGGGCACTAATCCTTGGCCTTTTGTGAGATTATATTGGCCATCCTGAGTTATTACTGACCATAAACTGGCGTGGAAGTCAGATTTTTGTAGACATCTTTCTTGACATTCAGACAATGCTCTTCCAAACAGACTTCTTAGGCCTGTTTCACACTACTGGTAGTTCAGTCAGAGAACAGCCTACGGTCTCTGGATCTGGCATTGCTGGATGTTACCAGAATGCCCCCATTGACTGTAATGGGATCCAATGGAGATCCAGCCCGGCAAATATGCATGCATCGTTTTTTTGTCCGGTCGAATAATCCCGGCATATTTGCCGAGTATCGGCCAGATCTCTACCTGGCCCGATTATAGTCAAATGGGCTGACGGCGGCCACGTGGGTAACATCTGGCGGCCACGTGGGTAACACAATGCAGGATCAAAAGATCTCTACTGCCAGCCGTGTAAAACAGACCTTAGCCGTATGAGCCTTGCAGTAGGATTCTTTCTAAAGGATTTCATGGTTCCTGAAGATTTTTGCTTTAATCTGGCGTCTTCAGCCAATAAACTCTGTGTCTGTGGTCTAAAATAGGTTTAAATCAAATTAGCATTTCACTGATCTTGGACGAGTTTAGAACCAGGTATAAATATTAATGATGTTGTTCCATCCAGAACGGTTTTCATTTTCATTAGCCAGCCGTTATTGACAAATCTTTATATCTTCACAAAGTCAATGATTCATCTATTTTCCATGATGAAAACTTTGGAATGTTTTGCTTTGACACTAAACAAACGGCCAAAAATATCTTGATAAGTAAACCAGTTGACAAATGTAGAAAAAAAGGAGAAATTTGTTAAATTGAGAAACTGATAAGATCATTTTCCTTTTTTTAGTTTATTATTAATAATTAAAAAATTTACAGGTGATATCTGAGTAGTTCCTAATGGCTTTAGTATGGCCGGCAACATCTTTCGAAGTTATAATGTTCAGTTTATTTTAACGCAATGAATTTTAAGATATGCTTGACCAGTGTGAGACTGGAGTGTATACAGAGATATGAGGGGAGCATGGGGGGAGTTCTTTGTTCTTCACTTTAGTAAATTCACGAGAGTTAATCGTAGTTCACAATTCAGTGATTTGGTCAGTGTTTGATTAGTGATTTCCATCAGTGATTTTTAGCCCAAACCAGTGGAGGCTACAAAGAGATAAGGTATAATGGAATGATTTAAATCAGTTTAACCTGTATGATGGAAATCACTGATTAAACCCTGACGCAATTTCTGAAGTGTGAACTAGGCCTTAAAGGATAGTTAGCCAAATGACTACGTGAAAGGAAACAGGTAAAGGAGGAATTTTGCCATCTCCTTTGTGGATACCAAGGCCTTAGAAAATCCATAGACATGAGAGAATTTACCAAAATTCATTTTGGGTCCGATTGTCGTCATATCAGCTGTCATATTTATTTTGGTTAGAATAAAAACGGTCCAAATTAAAAGTGCTTCAGCTGCCCTGAAAAGTCATGTATGAAACTCTGAGGCCACGTAGGACTGTATCCAACTCCTTTCAAGATCTTGAACACCAAGACAGCATTAGTAATGTCAAATGACAGTGACATATATGCCTAGTAAACGGATGGTAGTGGGTGGCAACAAACAGCCTGCACTGAAGGATTTTTTAAAATTAAAAAATGGTCCAAAAACTTTCAGTTTTTGGATGAAGATACCATCTTCTCTTTCTTCTGAACTATATTTGTTGGTGGTAAAATGCTGGACAAAATCCAAACCTTTTGGCAAATTCGTAATGAATTTGATTCATACTGAATCGATTCGCTTGTCTTTAGAAACCCACCTTTAAAATCCTGCATCTGCTCCTGGCTTCATTGCAAATATTACAATGGGCCCCCTTCTTGTACTGCAAAGTGTATTCACATTTTTTTATTTTATATTTTAACTTTTCAATTAGGTATTCCTAAGATCACCAGTGATCGTGGCATCTAAATGGTGAAACAGTCATGATCGAAGCTCTCACCATTTCCCACCATTACAATAGGATTGTGCCTGTCAGTCAAAACCATACTACTGCTATTACTGTAGTAGAAATTGAAGTTGAAGAGGGATTTGAATAATTCCCTGCAACCAGACAATTAGTTTTAGAACATTTTTGCAGCTAGAGACAGCAATATTGAAACTACAGTGGCACTCGACAGTATGTGAACTCTTCATAATTTTCTATATTTTTGCATAAATTTGACCTTAAACTACATCAAGTTATCACACAAGTCCTAAAAGTAGATTAAGATAACCAAATCAAACAAATAAACATTTTCAAAACCCACTTTTTAAGGACCAGTTCAGATCTGAAGTCACTTTGTGGGGCTTATATAGTAGAAACCCCCCATAAATGACCCCATTGTAAAAATGACACCCCTAAAGTTACTCAAAGCTGATTTTACAAACTGTGTTAACCCTTTAGGTATTCCACAAGAATTAAAGGGAACCTGTCACCTCAATAAACTGTCCCAAGCTGCCGGCAGCACCATAGAGTATCCAGCATCGTGTTTCTAATCATCCTTTTGTTTCAGCTGTCCGATCCGGTAAGCGCCGAAAATTATCTTTTATTCCCAGCCGGCGCGCACCTAGAGTCAGGCTTGAAGTCAAGGGGGCAGCGGCTTCCTTGCCTCAAGCTGCAGTAACCACGCCCACTTTCCTGCCCCTTCGCTGTGACTGACAACCGGCTGTTCGGTAAAGCCAGCCAGCTGTCGGGCATAAACGCTGTCAGTCACAGCGAAGGGGCAGAAAAGGGGGCATGGTTACTGCAGCTTGAGGCAAGGAAGCCGCTGCCCCCTTGACTTCAAGCCTGACTCTAGGTGCGCGCCGGCCGGGAATAAAAGATAATTTTCGGCGCTTTTACCGGATTGGACAGCTGAAACAAAAGCATGATTAGAAACACGATGCTGGATACTCTATGGTGCTGCCGGGGGCTTGGGACAGTTTATTGAGGTGACAGGTTCCCTTTAAAGGAAAATGGAGATGAAATTTCTAAATTTCACTTTTTTTGCTGATTTTACATTTTAAATCATTTTTTTTCTTTAACACATCGAGGGTTAACAGCCAAACAAAACTCAATATTCATTACCCTGATTCTGCGGATTACAGAAACACCCCATATGTGGTCGTAAACTGATATAAGGGCACATGGCAGGGCGCAGAAGGAAAGGAGCTCAGTATGGTTTTTGGAAGGCAGATTTTGCTGGACTAGTTTTTAGACACCATGTCCCATTTGAAGCCCCACAGTAGAAACTCCCAAAAAGTGACCCCATTTTGGAAGCTATGGTATAAGGTGAGAGTTTTATTGGTATTATTTTGGGGTACATATGATTTTTGATCACTCTATATTACGTTTTTTGTGACGCAAGGTAACCAAAAAATGGCCGTTTTGGCACCGTTTCGATTTTTTGTTTTTTACAACATTCATCTGACAGGTTAGATCATGTGCTATTTTTATAGGGCAGATTGTTATGGACGCGTTGATATCAAATATGTCTACTTTCTTTGTTTGTTTCAATTTTACATAATAAAGTATTTTTGAAAGAAATTACCGTATGTTTTTTGTCTCCATTTTCTGAACGTCGTTGTTCTGTCTTCATACACGTTCACACAGTGTGCAGTCTGACATTCAGCATAAACCATTCCTGTCTTTTAAATAAGAGGACTGTTCTTTTTAGTCAAACTTGTTTATTGGTCAACAGGTTGTACTCTCTGCGCGGTGCACGTGAGTGAGAGATTGTAGAAGTGTGCGATTGATTGATAAAACAGGATTGTTGATTGGCAAAAAGTATAGATAGCATGTACTATAACATTTGCATTAACACTGAAGCACATGGTAAAATGGCTGCCTGTACATAAGATTACATGTCTAGCTAACAGTAGTAACAACTCCCTGAGTAACAATTAGAACTAGCTGAATAGCTCTGCATGACATGTGTCCTTGAAACAAAGGTAGATCTCTCACCAGATATGATTTCAAAAGGATAGTGGAGTTTGAGAAGGAGATATGCAAAAGAACAGCTCTGTACTGTGTCCTGGAGACTGGAGGCTTCACTTTCCCAGAATTCTTTGCACTCCCACAATGCAGTACACCACTCACAATGCAGTAGTCTTTGTAACAGAAAAACAAAGTGTAATGCAACTTAACACCGCTAGATGGTGCTATAACCACACTAACCACTTGAGAAATACCAAGACTCTAGCAGAAAGAACTAGAATCATTTTCTAACACTGCTGGGGAGAACAGCCATATTCTTTTATTTTTCTGCCAATTGGCGCAGGGGCTTGTTTTGGCACAGTTTTTATTTTTTTATTATTACAGATTTCACCTGAGGAGTTAGGTCATGTGACATTTTTATAGAGCAGGTCGTTACAGACGTGGCAATACCTAATATGTATACTTTTTCTTATTTATTTAAGTTTTACACAGTAATAGCATTTTTAAAAGTAAAAAAATGATGTTTTAGTGTCTCCATAGTCTGAGAGCCATAACTTTTTTTTTTTTTGGACGCTTGTCTTCGGTAAGGTCTAATTTTTTGCGGGAGGAGGTGATGGTTTGATCGGTACTATTTTGTGGGGCAAACATCTTTTTGATCGCTTGTTTTTATTTTTTTACGGTGTTCACCTGAGGGGTTAGGTCAAGTGATATTTTAATAGAGCAGGTTGTTAAGGACATGTTGTTACGATGTTTTTTTTTTTTACTTGAAACTTTTTTTTTTTATTAAAAACACCTTTTTTAACTTTTTTTTACTTTATTTCTTTCCCACTCTGGGACTTTAACTTTTGGGGGTCTGATCCCCTCTGCAATGCATTACAATACATCTGTATTGTAATGCATTGCCTGTTAGTGTATTGCACTGAGTAATAGAAGGGGTTATGTCACCGCCAGTTCTGTGAGAAGGTCAGACAGACGTTCTTCCCTACCTTTTGTATGACGTTCTTTGTTTTGGTTTCACTTTGTCAGCTCCTTTCCTTCTGCCAGGTGTCACTCATTTAGACTAATCGTCTTCCTTTATATTCCCTTCCCATGCTGCCTCACCTTGCGGTTTATACTACTTCCTCGATGAAGTGTTCACTACTGGAGGCTGCTGCTGCTGTTTGCTCAGATAAGTCTTTTCCCTTTATTGTTTTTCCTTGCTGGCTTGATTCTAGGATGACCCTGACTCCGTCCGTATTCAGTGCAGGGAGCCGGTGGTCGTGTCCCCTCACTATTATAGGGTTTTCAGGTGTCACGCAGTCTTAGGTACGTGGGCATGCAATCGTCTACCATTAAGGCCCTTGCATGTGTGTAGCAGTCAGGGAGAGCTCTTAGGGTTTTAAAGGGCTCACCTATATGCTCCTTAGTTTGGGATCAAGCCAGTCAGTCGTTTGTTTATAAGTTCTAGCTATCTGCAACATCATCCGTGACAGGTTAATCCGCTGGCATTGGCTTTTACAGCGATGCCGGCGGATACAGTAGGGGCCCTGCTATAAGTGACTGCCGGGCCCCTGCAGTAATTTGGCGTGAACTACTCCGGTGCGCGCCCGATAACCATGACATAATAGTATGTCAAAATGCGTTACGATGACGTACTATTATGTCATGTGCCGGGAAGGGGTTAAAGAACAGGAATTTATCAAAGTCTGATCTTCACAACACATGTTTGTGGAAGTGTATCGTGGCATGGACCAAAGAGAATTCGGACTTAAGAAAGTTTGCGACCATGCGACTGCTATGGGGCCCAGGGCAAGAGGGGACCCAGTCTTAGTTGGGATTATCTCTTCTTCTACTGGGGGTGAAAGCTTGGTCAGGACTCTACCCTCTAAAGCAGGGGTGCACAACCTTTTTTGGTCTGAGAGCCGCATTGTCACATCGCTCTATTTCAAGGGGCTGCAAATAAAAAAAGTGATTCGGGAGGAGTGATTGCTATAACAGTCATTCCTCCTTTATTTAGTTCTATTGACTATCAGTAGCACATCCCTGATTACACAGAGAGATGTGCGGCACGATTATACCGGCCAGTTATCATGAATGAGCGTTGTTATGAAGACTTGTTCCCAGTAATTGACCTGAATATCTCACAGTGTATTAGGGACTTAAAGGGATTTCCCAGTAAAAATGAATTTCTAACACGTTCTTGCACCATGGCCCCTGAAACGGAAGAGTTAAACTTACCTGCTTCCCGCCGATTCAGTTCTCTGCACTGCCCCTCTTGCCTCCATCTTCCCGTCCCTGAGCTGTTTTCACCTGGCAGTGCATGGCCATGGTCATATGCACCTCTCCAGCGAATCACTGGCTTCAGCGGTAATGTGGCCACAAGCAGCGTGTCACCACTGAAGTCAGTCATTGACTGGAGCGGTGTATGTGACCATGGCCATGCACTGCCAGGTGTAAACAGAGCGGGAACGGAAGATGGAGGCAGAGGGGGCAGCGCAAAGGACCAGAGCGGCATGGAGCAGGTAAGTATGAATCTTCTGATTCATGGGCCATGCTGCAGGAACTTGTTAAAAAATAATTTTTACAGGAAAAACCCGGGAATATGGCGACATTTCCTTCCTGCCTCCTATTCAGAAATCAGAGGTTTCCTTCACAGCAGTGGTTCGCACTCATTGGTTATTATCACCTCCTACCCCCAAGTTACAGGCACCATGTAATAACCAGTAAACACTTTTCCTTACTAGTGGGAAAAGCGCTTATTGGTTAACACTTTAATAACCTGGCCTGAACAGACACTTTTTTGTGATTTAGCGCACGTGGTGTTTCAAACGTTTGGAGCTGTTTTATGTGTTGGGACTAATTTTTGCAACAATTTTTTACTTGACACATAGGGCCTTATAAATATTTTTTAGTTTTATTTGGGGGGAAAACTACAAAACATTTTTAAAAAGTATATTTTTTTGAAACTATAGCTCCTTATTCTTTAAATATGCAAACTGACAACAAAATAAATTATTATAATTAGTGCCCTATTTTCTGTCAGTCGTTTTGTTAAGTAATATGTATGGTTTCACATGAATGGGGCGATAATGGTGACATTTAGGTTGGTGTGAGTGTTTTTTCTTTTATGTATTTTATTATTTTTGATTTTATTAAATATATTAATATTTAATATATTTCTACTACAAAATATATCCCACAAGAGTTAATAAAAATACCTTTGGGGGCACTGACACTTTTTGTAAATTTTTTGCTTTTTTCCTTTTATTTGTATTTTATTAATATTGTATTCTATTATTTTTTTTTATAAATTGGTTTATTACTTATTTTTTTTATATATTTTTGCAACACAAAATGTCCCCCAAGAGATCATAAACAGCCTGTTTTTTTCCTTTTCTTTTTTTTTCTTTTATTTGTATTAATAAATTTAATTTTCTAACTTATTTTTTTAATATATTTTTTTCATATAATTTGTCCCCAAGTGGTTACTGAAAGACCTTTGGGAGACACTATTTCCACTGTAACTGGGGCATCAAAAGTAACCCCAGTTACAGGGGAAACCAGCCTGCTGTGGGCGCATTGTACAAGGGAGAGCTGCAGGGTCTCCTGACCTTGCACCTCTGAACTCCTCTGTCCCCAATCTGGGTAAACCCTGCATAGCGCATCACTCATCTGAGGAGAAGGCAGAAGCACTGATACACTGCTTCTGCCTTTTCCTCGGGTCTTGTGCTGTCACTGACAGTCGGGGACCCGTCCTGCTCCTGCTACAGTACGGGAGTACTCCTGTGTAATCCTGCATTTGTGTGGCGCTCCAGGCAGAAACACAGCTGATTGCATGATCATCTGTGTTTTTGTCCAGGAGGATGGGGGCCGCAAACCTTGGCTCTGGGGGCCATATGCGGCCTGCGGGTTGTGCACCCCTGCTCTAAAGGATCAACTTTTAGCCCTTGAGGCAGTGGAAAAATGTCCC
This sequence comes from Bufotes viridis, assembly GCA_033119425.1. NCBI lineage: Eukaryota > Metazoa > Chordata > Amphibia > Anura > Bufonidae > Bufotes > Bufotes viridis. The sequence goes on from CM065593.1 coordinate 70,807,698, forward strand.
AAGGGTCATTAAAAAGGGTTCAGTCCTGTGTGGGGGGCCTGTTTAGATCCTTGCTATGGGGCCCTTATTTCTCTATGTGCGCCACTGCTGTGGCCGCTGTCATTATGTTGTGGTGCAAATAAGTTTTGATGAAGAATGGCACTGACAGTCTCTCATGCTGTAAAATACAGCGATAACACATGGCCTTGCCAGGGTTTCGGCCAACAGCATGGGATTTCACAGCAGACTTCTCAAATGAAAGGCACAGCCTCTTAAATGTTGCAATAAGTATAGTACAGCTCACAGATGACAATAGTAGCTCTCCCCATTGATGCACTTCCTTCCCTGATACAAGGGTTTGGTTACTGGTCATAGTCCAATTTATGAAAATGGAGATGGGGTCTAACGTGCAGGTTTCCCGATTCCATAACAACTGGCTGTTAAAACGGATTGCCCATACAACAGTCTCAGCCCCCTTCCCCACATTATCCCAAGCTGCATCAACAATAAACCTGATGTGCCAGCTCAATAACTCTTAGAAGGCCCTTCCTCTCTGACCACTATTTCTTTTGGGGAGATTCCTTTCCACCTGCCAGCAACCCCATTCTTGTTGGGTCCCTTCATTCGAGGCCCCATTTGCACAAGGGCACCAGATTGTCTGCATACATATGTAATACCCTAGAGTTGGGGTTATTACTATTTTGTACTTTTTTTTACAGCATTTTACATATTTCTTATGCAACTTGAATGTAGTGACATGTAATGCACTTGGTTCACCAGCAGATGGTGAAGGATTGGCAATGTTTGCTAATAGGAATGGAAATTTACCATTCCACTCCTCCCCTGTTGGAAGGAGTCGACTGGTCCAGGTGGGGCTGAGAGGGTCAGTCTAAAGATGGAGAGTGAGAAGTGAGGGAGAATGTGATCTATTTCCGCTGCTCTGGATGATGAGGACCCCAGAGGCAGCTCATCTGTGAGGACCACTACTCCAGAGAGCCTGAAGGGTCCTAGGCCACAGAAGAATAGCAAGGTACTGTGTATTAGTCAGCAGAGTGATCAAGCATCTGAGCTATCAAGACTCCACTGCCACAAGTGATGGGAAACACGTTAAGACACCTTCTTGTCAGGACAGGCTTAGCTAGAAGCCTGGTTCATATAGTGGACACCTGCCGTCACAGAGTAAGGCCCCATTCACACGTCCGCAAATGGGTCTGCATCGGTTCCGCAAATCTTCGGAACGGGTGCGGACCCATTCATTCCCAAGGGGGCCAGATGTGAAGCGGAGAGCACACTATGTGCTCTCCGCTTCTGCATTTGAGGAGCGCGGCCCCGAACTTCCGGTCCGCGGCTCCGCAAAAGATAGAACATGTCCTATTCTCGTCCGCAGCTTGCGGACAAGAATAGGCATTTCTATGGGGGATCCACAACACACCACGGACGTGTGAATAGACCCTAAAGCTGTAGGGAAGGGAATCCAAAGAGAGAGACAAAGTCAGCTAGCAAGTTTGTGAGTGTCATCCTTGCCGCATTGCCCGCCACCATACCCATTATGTGCTGCTGTCCGTTTGTGCACTCAGTAAGGGAAGATGTTATTTGATCAATCATTTCTGCCTGGTTCCATTCATCATCATCTCTTTCACTGCATCGAATCCCAGGGAGCGATGGCCTGAGGTAGGACACCGTGACACAACAACGCCACATCAGGGTCACTACCACTCTCATTCTCTACACTGTCTGCCACGGGGGCTCGCTGCACATACTTACTAACTCCTGGTGGGCAAATGGTTACATGGACCTTATAATGTTGGAGTGTGTGCTAAGGAAGATCTATAACCTGCAATTATAGTTGCAATATACAGTAAATATCCGTTTTAAATTTAAACAGCAAGCCCTTGCCGGCTTGATGACCTGTACAAAATAACCATGTGAGTCTTGTGACCACATCTCCTGCAGCATTTAACTGTCAAGGATGTACCGAGACATACGGACGTCCCTGCAATAGTGAGTGGTAGGAGATCTTTGAGACTGGCACAATTTAAGCTTGTGGATCAATAGGCGTCTGTGTTGTTTCTGGTAATGGCCACACCCCTAACCTCCAGGTGTTGCTATTGCAGTCATTTAACTTTCCCTATTTATAGCTGTTTCCCCCACAATGCTGTGCGGTTTATAGCTGCAGTTGGATAGTTGGTATTTGGATCTCGATTGAGTTCCTTGTGCTGCCATAGCTTCTTGAAAGTTGTCTTACCTTTCCCTTTGTATTTTGGCTTTTTTGTGTGTTGCATTTCCTTGTTGTTTTGTATTAGGCCTTAGGAAGACTCCTGTTCATCCTTCCTTTTGGAGGAACAGGATGTCTCATTCCTGTCATAAGTACCAGGGTCCTTTAGGGTTAGAAAGGACTTTAGGTATCCCTGTGTATGAACTCATCTACCTCTAAAATGAGCATGGGGCTATGTGGCTACCTCCAAATTGCTGCGACCATGACAGTCCAGCGGTCATTGCAATGTGACCCCCATCCACTTTCATTGTGCTGTAATGTAGCATTGTGATAACTGCAAGCTTTGACTGTGTGGCTTGTGCAGTGACCAAATTCGCCCTGTAACCCTAGCTTGACAGTCCCATGTACAGCAACTGTGCAGGAGAGGTGCTGAAGAAATCTTTGTTCTTCTGTTCTTGGGATCAGCTTGAGGTCCCAGTGCAGAATCCGACCGCAGAGCAACGGTATACTGCAGAAAATTCTAGTCAGTGTAGTCTAGTCCGAGACACTGAAGGAGGCACATGTCCAACATAGATTCTGACAGAGGTGCCAGCCTGTGCCTGGCAAGAACTTATTGATCAGTTGTGTAAAGGCTTCTGGTCCTGGACATAGTTACCCAGCAGCTTGATCACCTGCATAGAAAAATCTACATCCCACAGAGGGCACTGTGAAAGAGTACAGCAATCTGTTCAAAAAAGGTGCAGAGCATAGTCTGACATTTAGGGTCTGCCCTGTGATTGCCTTGCCTGTAGAAAAGTGTGCACCCCATGCCTGGATACTGAAGGGCTTGTGTAGGCAGTTTATATCAGGACAGGTCATCAATATCAATATATGATTTGAGAGGGTTCGACACCTGGTACCCCTGCCAATCAGCAGTTTGAACAGGAGGCAGTGCCCCATTTGAGTGCTGCTTCCTCTTCATTACACTGCGCACCATTTATCTTGCAGCAGGAGATGAAACGCAGTGTAATGAAGAGGAAGTGAATGAAGAGAGGATAGGTCATCAATATATACTGGCTGTACCACCCCTTTAAGTAAAAATCAGCTAGAGTGCAGTGTAGAGTACATTTTTTGTACCAACTGCCAGTCCGTGCATGCTAATGTGAGATTGTGAAACAGCTCTTATTGTATGAACACTGTTATTGTGATGTTTGGCCACAAGAGGCCGCTGTTTCCCCACACAGCTAAACAGACTGCTCAGATTTAAATATTCATAGGAGGATGGAGATGTGTGTCTTGAGGAAGGAAGCTGGCATCCATCTTAGTTGCAGACTGGAAAAGTGTGTGAGAGAAGAAATCCATTAGCATCCTAGCGTGGAATCATCCCTTTGCGACCAGGACTGCAGCCAAGTGAAGCTGATCGTGTCAAGGACCCGGATCCCGTCCAGGAGAAGGAGTACAGCTGCCAGAATCGCTGATGAGAGCAACTGACCCTGCGATACCACACGTGTGTTGGATCAGCCTTTGTTCAGTTTGCAGTCATCAGCTGAGGCAAAGCAGTCATGGATCGGTAAATCAGAGCGTGCACGCACCTCAATATAAGATTGGCACCTAAATACTAGAGACTGAGATCAAACCAGCCGGTAGTTAGTTAGTGTTGCTGAATGGCAGGATACCAAGAATTGCTGCTTGTTTATCACAAAGACTTGTTAGTTAAAGTTTTGGTTTGCTCCGGAGAACAGAGAGGACTTCACCATAATTTCCAGTTACCTCAGCGTGTTTATCGGGAGTGATATATATTAGGCACGTGTCACAGTACATTTTGGGAAAAGGGAGGGATAGTACTTTATAGGCCGGTAAGTTTGTAAGCTGCTGTGTCGCACCGCGGGCCAGCCTGTATCTCACACACACAGTTAACTCTGCTCGCAGTAGATAAATATGCGCTACCATCATAGGGCGCCTTGCTGTGCGACACAGGGGTATCAGCCTCCGGACTGATATATATGTAATCTGATTTATTGTTCACTGCATTTGGGAGTGTGTTTGATATCCCGTAACAGTAAGGCCTCATGCACACGACCGTATGTTTGGTCCGTGTCCGGACCCATTCACTTCAATGGGGCCGCAAAAGATGCAAACAGCACTTGTTCTATTCTTGTCCGTTTTGCGGACAAGAATAGGCATCACTATAATGGGCCGTCCGTTCCGTTCCGCAAATTGAGGAAGGCACACTGAGCGGCTTCCGTGGTTTTGCGGATCCTCAAAACACACACGGTCATGTGCATGAGGCCTAAAACAAAGTCTGTTCTACAAGAGCTGGTGTCAGAGTCGTTTTCCTTGCTCGTGACTTCGCTGTATCCTGGGGAGTCCACCCCGGTACACGGCTTAGACTAAGAAACATTATGATATGTCTGCATTTGAATTCTTCAGTAAAGAACTGTTCTGCTGCACAACTGCCTCATCATTGCTTCCTGCACTGCTACATTGCACTGACATCCACATCTGCCTTGCACCTCAAAACCTTTAACATCAAGGGCACCTCAACCGTCATCAGGCAGAAGAACCCCAAAACCAGTGTGTGACCTGAAGGGAAGAAAGGTGTGCCCTTCCCAAACACTGCATGGCCAATGGGGATTGAGTACTATGACCACTAGGAATAAGCGAAGCGAGGTTTGGATCAGAAGTCACTTCACTCAAAACTTCGGTTTAATGCTGTACAGAGATCCTTCTCTGTACAGCATTAAAGTGTGTGGCCTTTGACGAGGAGAAGTTAGTTATTCTCGAAGTCTTGAGAGACTTTGGGGAATAACTTCGGTATTTGATTTTTAAACTGAAAAACTGTTTTAAAACTTGGATCCAAACTCGGCTTCGGGTTGGTACCTTGAAATCGAAGCTGAGTTCGGATCCAAGTTTTAAAATGGTTTTTCAGTTTAAAAATCAAATACCGAAGGTATTCACCAAAGTGTTGCGACACTTCGGGAATGACTGACTTCGTCTCATCGGAGGTCATATATTTTAATGCTGTATAGAGGTGGCTCTCTGTACAGCATTAAACCGAAGTTTTGAGCGAAGGGACTTTGGATCTAGGATCCGAAGCTCACTTCGTATCCATATTGAACACTATACTTGCTACTATCACTCCTATCATCTCCTCTGCTCTCTTCCTCCCCTAGCGGCACGCTGCACGCTGCACCAGCAATAGGGCATAACATTATAACACAGTGCATGAATTCATGTGTTTACATCAAAAAACCTGATCCTTGTAAAAAAAAAAAAAGCCCATCATTATCCCATCCTGTAATACTTACTATAACCTATATTACTAATTATCTACTTTAAAGTGGTTGAAATATTTTTTAGTGCTGGCTTTGTTCTCCAGTGTCACTATTCACCTCAGAGGTCCCCAGTCATAAACTGTGGACACTCTGTCATGAGTATCACTTAAAACCTGCATTTATCTTGTCAAGAGAGGATACTTTAGGGCAAAAGAGAGCTATATTAATGAGACCAGCTATCGGTTCACCCTCCATGAGTCTCGATGAAATTGTGTGTCAGGCGTTTCAAGGCAGTAGTTGGACAAGCAGGAGGATTAATATGTTTTTGATGCAAGGGATATAGATACGGATCGGTATACAATAATGTGCTAAACAATTTCAGGTAATTTTCTATTAGAGAATCAGACCATAAATTCCACAGGTTTAATTAATGGAGGAAGAGGAAAATGCAGAGCATTGTATTTTCTGGAACAATGCTGACACATAAGATTTTTCATCTGTTTATAGCTAGACTGTAACTGGAGCCTCACAGGTCAGATGAGGGACTCTAGGGCAGTTTTGGAACTCCCAGCATACCAGACAGCATCTTTATGTATTACTGTACATTCATTTTCTACTCTTAAAGGGGTCCTCTGGGCTACAGATATTGAGGACCCATCCTCAGGATAGGTCATCAATATCAGATCGGTAGGGGTCTGACACATAGAACCCCAGCTGTTTTAAGAAGCTGAGGAGCCAGAAACTATACAATGTGCAGAGGTGGAAGCTAAGAGCCCCGTACACTGTGTAGTGGCCATGCCAGAGGACAGCAGTTTAGCTCCAAATATGAGCGCTGAGCTTCAGTAGGCCGGCACCAGAAACTACACAATGTATCGAGCCTTCTGCTTCCGAGCCATACACTGTACAGTTTCTGGTGCTGACCGAAAAAGCTGGGGTGCTGTGTGCCACGATCTGATATTGATGACCTATCCTGATGATAGGATATCAATATCTGTAGCCAGGCTCGGACTGTCCCACAGGGGTACAGATGAATCCAGCGGTGGGCCCCTAGTCCCCCACCCCCTGCACACCTGGCACATGGTACAGTAGACTGACTGCACTACAAATAGAGCAGAAAAAATTTGCACAAAAAGTGCTGGAAAAAAAGGACCGTACTGATGGCGCTACGTTCCAGAGGGTTTAGTTGAGTGGTACTAAGATACAAACAATTGAGAGATATAGAAATTCTAGAGTGTAGTACACATAGGTAACGGATACTTACACTAAGGGAAATATCCTGTGCCAATACTTAGGCAGAATTGGACCAATGTATATAACAATAAAATAAAACAAATATAAACTCACTTCACCCAGGAGGGGCGGTGTGGGATAAGCTCAAGACACCCACGCAGCGTCCTCCTGCGTCTGGATCACCTGTAGACAGTGTCAGGAATGAACGGCAGTCACTCGTCGTGCTTAGTCTCGGACTTTCCTTTATTAGATTATCCAGGGTGGGGGAGAGAGGAGAGGGCTCAACGCGTTTCAGGGTTGTGGCTAAAAAACCCCTTCATCAGGAGCATTTGCTCCCCCGGGTAGGTAGTGACCGTTGGCAGCCTGTTCTTCTAACCACTTCTGATCAGCTATACATTATCCTACCTATCTACCTTTCCATTCAGTAAATCGATCTAGTCCCTTGGCGCCCTAGTTTTTAACTCGGGACCTTTCTTGTAGGAGGGTCCAGTGATTAACACCCCTCTCTCTTTTGTTCTTCCGTATCCCTGACTTGCACTACAAATAGATAAACAGCGTACAGTTTCTTGTAGGAGGGTCCAGTGATTAACACCCCTCTCTCTTTTTTTCTTCCGTATCCCTGACTTGCACTACAAATAGATAAACAGCGTACAGTGTAATGTCCCGGAGTGCCATTACCACTTCCGCACCCCGCTACTGTCTCCTATGGGCTAATACAATATCATCTTATGCATTTATTGCAGGTCCTATACAATGTGCATTGCTATTCCTATGTAACTGTTAATGTTGATGTAATGTACCTGGTTCACCAGAAGATGGCAGCAAGCATGGCAGAGCTATATTTGCAGAGGATGAAACCTTCTTTCCATTATAATTCTTTGTCTAAGGAGGGTTCTAGTTAGAGGTCAGTGGAGAGTACCCCTGCTAGGGGAATGATGCAGGTCCACGTCCCTGCTGAACGTGCTATGCCTAAGCCGGCTACAGCACATTCAGCTCTGCTGGATGTGGAGGCCACAGCTTGGAGCCTCTGAAGCCAGGAGCAGAGTTCCCTGGATTGAGCTAGAGTCAGACTACAAAAAGAGAAGTTGCAGCCTACAGCTAAAGCAAAGTTATTCAGTCAGCCTGTAAGCACAGTAGAGCCAGAAAGCAACTGATGTAGCAGGGTTGAGTATGTTTGCCTGCCAGAGTTTATGCTAAAGCCTGCTGGGAACCAAGACAAAGCCGAAACTGCTGGAGAAACGTTTATTCAAGTAAAGCTGTTATTGAACTTCGTCACAAGGTCTGGTCTCAGTTTATTTCTTCAAATCCCTCAATTATTCACCCTATTTGCTCTGCTAGGAATGACAACGACTGGGATCTACTGTATCAAGGTAGGAGCACCGTGACACGCACACTCAACATTAAGGGACATTATAGGCTACCCTACACCACTCTGGCATTCCTACACCTGGGTACCATCTACCACAGTATCACTAAAAAGGGGCCCTGTGCCCTTGTTGCTTCACTGCAATTGGCGTCACGAAAAACATTTACTTTAAGGGATCCCTGGCTGTTGTCGTACGTCGCAACAGCATCTAACCAGCCTATGTCCATATAAAAACTGAGAGATAATTTAACCCTTTAGTGACCAGCCTGTTTTGGACCTTACTGACCAATCGTTTTTCTTCCTCTTTTCATCGTCGCGTTCCAAGAGCTTGTTTTTTGCGGGACAAGTTGTAGTTTTTAATGTTTAAAGTTTTTAAAGTTTTTAAATTTCTGATTAACTTTTATTAACTCTTTCTGGGAGGGAGGTGGGAAAAACAGCATTACTGCCATTGCGTTTTTTTTTTTTTTTTTATTATTACTGCCATTGCATTTTTACGTTAGAAATTTTACGGCGTTTATTTTTCAGTATAAATAACATAATATCTTTATTCTCTGGGTCAGTAGGATTACAGTGATCCCAAATACATATAGCTTTATAAGTTTTGTGAGGGCTTGATTTTTGCAGGACGACTTGTATTTTTCATTGGTATCATTTTGGAGTAAATGACGCTTTTTGATCGATTATTATTAAGATTTTTTGGTGGCAACTAAGAATAAATTAGCAATTCTGTCTTTTTAAAAAAAAAAAAAATGTATGGCATTCACCGTAGGGGATAATTTACATGATATTTACCGTATGTAGTTCGGGTCATTACGGACGTGGCAATACAAAACATTTGGGGAAGATTTTTTTTTTTTGCAATTATTTTCAGTGGAAAACAAGCATCATTTTATTTTTATGGGATTTTTTTTATTGAATAAATGAGTTTTTTTTTTACCACTTAATAGTCCCACAAGGGGACTATAACGGACAGCTTTTTGATTGCTTTTAAAATGCAATGCACTATCCCTCTCTGCATTGCCTCTCTGGTGCAGCCTGCTTAAAATTACTAAAGGCTGGTCTGGGGCCTACATCAGATCCCAGGCAGCCTTCACACACATCGACACCCCGCGATCACATTTGCGGGGTGCCGATGGGAGACAGAGGGAGTCCGCTCCCTCTGTCAGCACTTTACATGCAGCGGGCGCCATTGCCTGCGGCATGTAAAGTGTTAAACAGCCCGGATCGGCACTCCTGCCGGTCCGGGCTGTTAGAGCAGGGCTGCAGTTCTCATGTGAGAGCCGGGTCTCCGCTCCCCGCTGCACGTGGGACCCGTGAAGCGCTTAGACTGGGCCGCCAAAAAAAACGGAGGCACAGCCTCAGGCTACTTAGTGACCGCCGTAACTAAGGGATTAACATTTTATTATTATAGATCTATCTGGTGGCTGAGATGACTTGTAGACACAGCGGCAGGCCAGCCAGTATTCTCTTTTTCTAGGCACCCGGCTTCTTGAGGTCGCCGCAGGGTCTCCTGTAATCAATCACCTTGTAACATCTAGCTGCTGTCTGCCGCTGTGTGAACGGGTAATATTTGCAGGTATCTCTGTAGTGGGCCCCTAGAATTCATTTTACCGTTGGGCTCTAAGCACCTCAGTCTGACACTGGAAAGAACTACAACTCACAGCATTGTTCCTTGTCCATTGTTATTATGGGATATCAGCAGACAATCCAGAGAGGGAGTATAAGAGTAGAGGACTACAACTTCCAAAGTTTCTCAGGCTCACCACTTCTCCATTGCTGAACTCCGTCCCCGTCTGCAGTAATCACATAATGGTGATATCATCACAGGTCCTTCTCACTTCTCCTCTCCACTGCTCATCTCCTGCCCCTTCTGCCCTGATCATCATCACCGGTCCTTCCCACTTCTCCTCTCCACTGCTCATCTCCTGCCCCTTCTGCCCTGATCATCATCACCGGTCCTTCCCACTTCTCCTCTCCACTGCTCATCTCCTGCCCCTTCTGCCCTGATCATCATCACCGGTCCTTCCCACTTCTCCTCTCCACTGCTCATCTCCTGCCCCTTCTGCCCTGATCATCATCACCGGTCCTTCCCACTTCTCCTCTCCACTGCTCATCTCCTGCCCCTTCTGCCCTGATCATCATCACCGGTCCTTCCCACTTATCCTCTCCACTGCTCATCTCCTGCCCCTTCTGCCCTGATCATCATCACCGATCCTTCAGCTCTTGCACTGTAGCAGATCATAGTGCCTGCACGGGTGTAGCTAAAAGCTCAGTGCTTTATGGCAAGGGGCAGGAGTGCACCTAGCCTTTCTGCTGCCTGAGGCAAAAATTAAAACGTTCTCCCCCTCATGCCAAATTCCCATTCCCTCCAGTCCTACTGTTAAAGGGGTTGTCCTTTTTTTTACAACTGATGATGACCTATCCTCAAGATAGGTCATCAATATCAGACAGTTGGGGGTCTCCCGGCACCCCCGCCGATCAGCTTTTTTAAGAGAGGTTAGCACTCATATGAGAGCTGCTTTCTCTGCTCTGTTAACCTGCTCGCCGTAGCATTTGCAGTGATGAGCAGGTAAACAGATCAGAGAAGGCAGCGCTCATACGAAAGCGGGCAACTCCTTTATAGACATACTTGGAAAACATTACATACAGCGCTACAGAATATGCAGGGTCATACAGTTCCACATATGTCAAACCAAACAGACGTCTTACTTTCCTACTTTTCCATCATCCTCACCTTCTCAATACCTTATCCTGCCCCCCCCAATACTATACTGCAGAAACAGTCCCCCTGGAAATACTGGTACCACATAGATAGTGTTCCAGTACAATAAAATACCCCCTTACCTTTCAGATCAGACCCCCATATCAAACCCCAGATGATACCACCCCCCCCCCCCCACACACACACACATTTCAGACCAAACCCCCTTTAGACCTTTGTCAGACCCCATATTAGACCTCCATGTCAGACCCTGCCCCAATATCAGACCTCAGATAAGACGCTCATAAGACCTCCTTATAAGACCCCTATTAGACATCCAGACCCCCATTAGACCTCCAAACTCCCATATCTGACCCCCATTAGACCTCCAGACCCCCAATCAGACCCCCCTAATGGAAGCGCTCACTAGTATTCACTTTATAATATGCAATGCTTAGGGGCCCGGTCGCAGCTGCGACCCCTATAGTTACGCCAATGAGTGCCCGCCCTGTGGTACCCCCCACCCTCTTCCTCCTTGAAAATCCCAGATATTTTGGGTAGTTTAGAAATAATTCCGGCTGGACAATTTTTTTTAGGTCCCAGATAGAGGACATATCTGTAAAAAAGAGAACATATGGTCACCCTAAAGACTGCTCTGGAGGAGGCTATGGCACTTGTGGGGCACTGTGGCTGTCACTTATGGCACAACTTTTGATATAGTGGAAACTTATAGAGGGCTTTGGCTGAGCTTTATAGGACATTTATCCGTTAAGGGCAACTGTAATTTGGCATCTGTAGGGGGTGGTGGCCAGCATCCCCTGGTAAGTTATGGGCTTTGACTGGCCCTAATATGGCACTGTCAATGGCTGTGGTTGTTGTGTTAGACTGGCATAGTGGCTAACACCTATGGGGGCACTGTTGTAAGAAATACAGGTTTTGGAAATATATGCATTATATTTTATAGATTATGAAGGATTTATTTGTGTGAATCGAGGACAGGTAGGTGACTGTACGCGTGTATACTTCATTAGTATGTATCTAGCTCCTTTTGTATTAGGCTACTTTCACACTGGCGGTTTCGGTTTGTGAGATCCGTTCAGGGCTCTGACAAGCGGTCCAAAATGGATCAGTTTTGCCCTTAATGCATTCTGAATGGATAAGGATCCGCTCAGAATGCATCAGTTTGGCTCCGTTCCCCTTCTGGAGGCGGACACCAAAACGCTGATTGCAGCGTTTTGGTGTCCGTCTGACGAAACAGAGCCAAACGGATCTGTAATGTAAGTCAATGGGGACGGATCCGTTTTCGCTGACCCAATATGGCACAATAGAAAACGGATCCGTCCTCCATTGACCTTAAATGGTGTTCAAGATGGATCTGTCTTCGCTATGTTAAAGATATAAGGCACCTATAGCTGAAGGGGAAGTGCAGCCATTAGCTCCCAGACAGGGCTAGGATCCGTATGGGGTCGCCCCTGTCGGGGCGGTGCTCTGTGTCGTTAGGCAGGTGACAGAGTAGCACCTTTCACTGTGTTTAGGCAGGTTTGTTGCTAGGGTCAACCAGGAGTCACTTAGCATAAAAACTAGCAAGTAACACTGGAATTCGTGAACATCAGACATCCAGCAGCACCTGTACCTGACTTGATCAGCACATACATCTTCATTCCGGTGAGATTGTACCATTTTTTCACCGATTGTGCTTGCATCTTTATGATAAAAAATTTGTCACAGTGGCTAGCAGTTATGGGGGCACTGGGGCTATCACCCCTGGTATCACTGTGGATAACACCTGTGGGGGTCAGTATTGCTGGGATTTCCTAGAGAACTATGGCTGCCAGTTACGGACACAGCAGAGGAATCTTATGGAGGCGCTAACTGGCACTTATATGGTGTTGTCGCTCACTATCTCTAAAGGGGACACTGTGGATAGTACAAGGGGCCCAGGATCTGTAGGGGTGGTGATACAGACATGTGAAAAATCTGTTCCAACGTACATCTTAGGACCCATTTACCAAGGACTGTCTTTGTTGCCCCTAGCAACCAATCAGAGATCAGCTTTCATTTCTTTACCTGCTCTGGAAAAATTAAAGCTGTTCTTGGTTGCTATGGGCAATAAAGACAGTCTTACTGGTAGAAAGAGTTCATGAATGAGAAGCCGTTCCTCAAGGGGGAGGTACGTCTATATTATTACTTATTGTATGTAATGCCCTAATATTACATATATAATATGCATTTACATATTTGTGCCAGGCTGTGTTTACCACAAGTTTAAACACGAAATGTGACATGCGGCTAAATTTTCCACTTCGCCCCACAGCGTTCACCTGAACAGTTGTTGACCCTCGCCCTCACCAGCGACTGTTCATTATTTCATAATAAATTTCATATTAAGGGATATTCCCATCTGGGACATTTATGACATATCCATAGGATGGGGCCCCCGAAGTGTACAGACAGCAAGTTGAGCATGCGCGGCCACCCTTCATTCACCGCTATGGAACTTAGCAGAAAATAGCTCGGCGCTGGTTTGGCAATTTTCAGGAGTCCCATAGTGGTGAATGGAGAGGTGGCTGCGCTTCTGTTGCTTCTCCTTTCACTACTACAAGACTTTCGAAAACAGCCGAGCGTACTCGCTACAGGACATTTATGGCACATCCTATCGATATATTCCGTATATGTCCCAGATGGGAATACCCCTTTAACCTCCTCCCTGAGAAAATCATGCTTACACCCCTGAAACCAAAGAACGCAAACTATAGAAACAGAATAAAGACACAGAACACATTAATTGGGGAATAAATGGCCAAATTGTTTATTTGAAATATTAAAAAAATGGCAAACCCCTGACTCACGGAGAGTCACCCTCCAGCACTCAGGAGAGGAAAACCCCCTGTGGAGGAAACCTCTAGGGAACCATGGCTGGAGGGCTGCCCTTCCCTTGGGCTTAGAGGGTAATGCCACTATGTGGCTGCCACATAAATAGTAAGGGGGGGGGGGGGTGCAGCAGCCGGGCTGATCTGGTTGACTAGGCGGATGTCCCTTTTGTCCCGTTGGGCGATGGGCTTCCTGCTAGAACCTCCAAATTTCATCAAGGTGCGGTGGGTGGGGGTAGTCAAGCTCAAGGTCCTCGGGCCATCAAGTACGGCACCAAATATGGCCGCTCGCCTGCTTTTTACAAGGGTTCTTCCCTTATGACACACGTGCTTGTGATGTCACAGGTGTCTATGACTAATGTTGGTGGCAGTGTTCCGAGGGGTTAACCCTTTAGTGACTGCCAATGTGCCTTACTGCAGAGGCCATTAACTCCTTCCTGACCGCACTGTGTCAATAGACTCCAGTTTGGACAACCGCCATATGTTTATGGTCCCCACGACGATCGCACGGTTTCCTGCTTCGGGGAGCAGGTGTCAGCTGTAACTGACAGTCACCGGTCCAGGTACCGAGACCGAGCTCTTGAACCAGTGACTCTTATTTAACCCCTTCGATACTGCACCATGTAAATGAACAGACTAACAGCATGGTCCGTTCAGGTTTATATGTGACCCTCGACCCAATCCCGGGACCCACTTGATGATGGCGCAGCCATGAGAAGGACAGTTGAATCTTGACTTTACTCAAGCAGGAGGCGCAGTGCTTAGCGGTTACAGTCACCATTGGGCACAAAGCTTGATGGTTACATTGTTATTATAAGCTTGGCGGTTACTCTGGGCAACTAAATAGTCTATCAGGTAAACAGCTTGATGGTGTCAGTCTTTCACTGAGGCACACAGCACTATAGTTACAAATCACTCACACTAACAAGATGTGGTGGGACACGTGGGTCAGGACTGTCTTGCCAGGGCCGCGCTATGGAGGCCTTCAGACACTCTTTTCCCTCCTCCTGTTATTTTCTCCTTGACTGAGCCTAGACATCTGATTGGTGCTGGGCTCCGTTCAAACCCCTTTACGATTGGACACAAGAAGACTGCTAAAGAGGACAGACATCATATATGTCTTTTCACATAATATCACATAATAACAGCCTAGACGTGCTGGGAGTTGTTGTCCTCTCCTCTTATACTTTTTTTGGTGGGAGGTAGTATAAGAGGAGAGGACAACAACTTATATTTATTTTTTTACTACATGGGGCCCCGCTCACTTAGTCTAATCTTGCCTAACCTCTGTATGCAGGCTGCATGAAAGATAATTTTTATTATGCCTACATTCAGGTTAGGCAAGATTAGACTAAGTGAGCGGGGCCGCATTTAGTCGAATTTCTAGGGCCCCGCTCACTTAGTCTAATCTTGATGACTTGCCTAATGTCAACTGGCCCCACCACTGGGCACAGGCCATTCCGGCGCAGTGGCAAATCCAGAGCCTGGTCTCGGGAGGGGCACTTCCGGCAATCGATACGCCCCTGCTGCGATCAGTACAGAAATACAGCCCATCTTACCGCTTACATCCAGTGATGTCTCCTTTGATGTAGATGTTTTCTTTCCTCATATTCTCCTTTCAGACCTGCAGACCTGACCCCCAGTTGTCCTCTCTGCAGTTTGACAACAAAAAAATTCTGGACAATTCATCCTACTACCCCCAATACTGTGCCGCTGTGCTCCCCAATATTATACTGCAGAAACAGATAAACCCCCTGATAATACTAGTACCACACAGAGCCCCCATATAAAATACCCCTTCTTTGTGACCTCAGTAAATGTCCCCATAGATGCTCCCCAATAATGTGCCAGTAAAAAGTGCCCCCTATAGATGCCCCCCAATCATGTGCTAGTGAAAAGTGTCTCTCCAATCTTCCCCCACCCCCCGATGTGCAAGTCTCCTCTCCCCCCCAATCATGTGCCAGTAATAAGTGCCAGTCCCCCCCCCATCATGTGCCAGTCTCCTCTCTGCCCCCCCACCATCATGTGCCAGTCTCCTCTCTGCAACCCCCCCCCCATGTGCCAGTCTCCTCTCTGCAACCCCCCCACCATCATGTGCCAGTCTCCTCTCTGCCCCCTCCCACCATTATGTGCCAGTCTCCTCTCTGCCCCCCCCCCCCATCATGTGCCAGTCTCCTCTCTGCCCCAAACCCCCCCATACTTACCTCCTTGGAAGCAATGCGATGCAGGCCTCTTCCAGCCTGTGTCCCTCTCTGTACTGCACAGCCTGCACCGCACAAGGCCCTCAGCCTATCAGAGGAACAGGGAAGGGAGACGCCTCTCCCTCCCCTGCCGCAGCACAGTCTTCTGTACCGCTGTCCTGAGGACAGCGATACAGATCGCTATGGAGATGAGTGCTTGCACAATGGAAGCGCTCATCTCCCTGTGTACTGCCGCCGCCACTGCTGCCCACATTCTCAGTGCCTCCCTTCTCACAGCGCCCCGGCGGCCACCCGGCCCGTCCGGTCCTAGAAACGGCCCTGCCTGGACATGCTGGGAGTTGTAGTCCTCTCCTATTATACCTCTTATACCTCCTCCCTGTAATGTGCTCTGCTATCATATTATATCAGCCTGGACCAGCTTAGAGTTCTAGTCCTCTGATCATAGACCTCCCTGAAACGCCCACTGATATCCCTTAATAACGACCTGGGTATGCTGGGAGTTTTAGTCCTCTGGAGTTATGAAAGCAGCTACCCGTACATATTATGTAATGTACGCACTACAGGTAGGGTTGCCACTTTTCCCAACAATACTGGCTAGGCTACGGGTTTACCCAGGAAGGTGGCAACCCTAGTGGAGACTCGCACCCCACCGATTAGCTGTTTTCGGCAGCCTGGAATCAAAACAAGCAAAAGGCTCCATGCACTGTGCAGTGGCCTTGAAGTTGCCGGCATACTGAAGCTTCTAATGGGGTGGTGCTGCCTCTTTATATTTTATCCATGCTTTGAGTGTAAGATACGGTGTCCCAGATGTGCAGAGGAAGCCCCCCAATCATATATGTCTGCCGTTTTTACCTGTTTTCATGTGTCCGATGTTTAAATGGGTTTGAAAGGAGCCCAGCACCAATCAGATGTCCAGGCTCAGTCAAGGAGAGAAGAAGCAGTTGAGGAGAAAAGGACAGTTAGGAGGAGGGAAGAGACTGTCTAATGGCCTCCATAGCACGGCCGTGACAAGAGAGCCCTGATCCATGTGCCCCGCCTAGGGTTGCCACCCAGCCGGTACCTCACCGGCAAGGCCGGTATTTTAGTGGCCCTGCTGGTAATTTTTTTCTACCAGCAATGTTAATTGCCGGTATTTTCCTAACAGAACTGCTACTATTGAGGCTTCCATTGCAGAGTGCTCATTAGTGCAGCCTGTACCTCCCCTCCCCACACGTGTTAATTTTTTTTAAAACTCACCTCCTCCATTTGCAAATGGAGTAGGTGAGTGTTTTTATTTTATTTTTTTGCAGAAACAGAGAAGGGGGCACTAATGGGGGCATTATTTTAACTGGGGGCACTAATGAGGGCATTGTCGGTACCTAAACATAAGAAACTATAGAAATAATCTCTGATATTACTGATGTCCCCAGGAAAATCAAACTAATTACTAAAAAGAATAGGACGCCTAAAAAGCATATATTAAAATAATGTCTACTATTAAAATGGAGATCATATAAATAGTTGATCCCCTTAAGACGCTAACTATAGGCCTTCTTAGTCAGTAAGGGTGTACTACATCGCTATAGATATATCATATATAAAGTATCATAGTCTAAATATATCCAAAGGATACCAAGATTCAATTAACTATGCAGTAATCATGTCATGAACCAGGGTATTAGGGTGGTGAATGGTACCCTGTGGGGGATAAGATTGTACTGGCAGAAATAGAGGACGTCAGACTGTGGAGTCCCACTGACATAAAATAGTCGATACAGGCCAGCCCTAGCTTATACCCTGCATCCATCCTATCCTAATCTAAGCCCGGAGATAACCCCTAGCGGTGGGATTACTCCATCCCCGTGCCTATCCCTAATAACCCTGGATGTCCCTGATATCGGACCTTGAAACTCAATTTACCCGACGCGTTTCTCCAAGAATTGGGTTCCTCAGGGGGCTGATGCATATATAGTGATAACACATGGATAATAAACAGATATTAGATACTTATGTTCATGATGGAGAATCTAACAGGCGTCCATGGAGAGGCCGTGTGTGCATCCCATATGATGAACTGATGTCTATTCACCGAGGAGGATAAACGATGATAATATACCATATGCAGTTTTAAATCCTAACAGCCAAGTACACTTATAGAAGTAACAAAGTATGGCACTTACATATGGATGGCCCCCACATAGAATTTGCCGCCTGTCCCACAGATGGTACTGTAGGTGCCTAGATGGAGATCCCAGTCAATATATATGCGCACATGTTCCGGCGTCCGGAAGTAGCGCACGGTATCTCGCTTCCAGCCGATGGCACGCACGCTGTGCTTCACATGTGCGATCAGCTTTCGGTACGTGCAACGTACGCTGCGCTTCACATGTGCCATCAGCTTCCGGTAGGTGGAGCGCACACTGCGCTTCCACTCCAGAAGTATCGCGAGACTGACTTGCGCAGTTTCCGGCAGATGAAGCGCACCGATCATGGTCTATGGAACGCATATCGGGTTTATTGAGTAATGGGAAGGGCCATATAAGAGGGCGATGATGGACACATCTCAGATGAAAAGTGTGTCACATTCAAAAAACACCCTATGATGATCCTAACATAGGCTATCAACATCATAACGACGCAATAACTATACTGGCTAAAATTTCAAGTAGAGGTACACTTGAAAAAACTAAACAAAACGATACGGGGGGTAGTGGATAAAGACCACCCACTGTCATATTTGGACACTTTTAAGTGTCACAGGCAAGTGAAGTGGGTATATATCATACACGGGGGAGGGTTAAGAAGTAAAAGGAGAGACACAGACGTCTCCTGTTATCTGAAACAGTTGAAATGTTAATCTTTCATTAAGGCCCAATGGCGCTTGTGACCGTTTCCTTCTGAATAACTTCCTGTCCCAGTTGCCACCTCTCAGTGATGGAGGAATCACTTCTAGGACAGAGAATTGTAACACCCGTTGGTCTTCTGCATGTCTGTCATTTACATGGGTAGCTATTGGTGTAATCTCCTTTTTCCGTACATCATTAATATGCTCACAGATTCTCCTCCTTAGTTCCCTATAGGTTTTACCTATATAGTCCAAGGGGCAGGGGCATTGGCATATATAGACGACCCCTCTGCTTTTGAAATTGACAAAATCACCAATACGAACAGTTTCATTGGTGATGGACCCCGTATTGTCGGTACCTGGACCGGTGACTGTCAGTAACAGAAGAAACCTGTTCCCCCGAAGCAGAAAACCCTGCGATTGTTGGGGGAACATAAATATATGGCAGTTGTCCAAACTGGAGTCTATTGACACAGTGCGGTCAGGAAAGGGTTAATGGCCTCTGCAGTAAGGTACATTGACAGTCACTAAAGGGTTAACCCCTCGGAACACTGCCACCAACATTAGTCATAGACACCTGTGACATCACAAGCACGTGTGTCATAAGGGAAGAACCCTTGTAAAAAGCGGGCAAGCAGCCATATTTGGTGCCGTACTTGATGGCCTGAGGACCTTGAGCTTGACTACCCCCACCCACCGCACCTTGACGAAATTTCGAGGTTCTAGCAGGAACGGGAGAAAAGGGACATCCGCCTAGTCAACCAGATCAGCCCGGCTGCTGCACATCCCCCCCCCCCTTACTATTTATGTGGCAGCCACATAGTGGCATTACCCTCTAAGCCCAAGGGAAGGGCAGCCCTCCAGCCATGGTTCCCTAGAGGTTTCCTCCGCAGGGGGTTTTCCTCTCCTGAGTGCTGGAGGGTGACTCTCCGTGAGTCAGGGGTTTGCCATTTTTTAATATTTTAAATAAATAATTTGGCTATTTATTCCCTAATTAATGTGTTCTGTGTCTTTATTCTGTTTCTATAATTTGCGTTCTTTGGTTTCAGAGGTGTAAGCATGATTTTCTCGGGGAGGAGGTTAAAGGGGTATTCCCATCTGGGACATATACGGAATATATCGATAGGATGTGCCATAAATTTCCTGTAGCGAGTACGCTCGGCTGTTTTCGGAAGTCTTGTAGCAGCGAAAGGAGAAGAAGCAACAGAAGCGCAGCCACCTCTCCATTCACCACTATGGGACTCCTGAAAATTGCCAAACCAGCGCTTAGCTATTTTCTGCTAAGTTCCATAGCGGTGAATGAAGGGTGGCCGCGCATGCGCAACTTGCTGTCTGTACACTTCGGGGGCCCCATCCTATGGATATGTCATAAATGTCCCAGATGGGAATATCCCTTAAAATGAAATTTATTATGAAATAATGAGAACAGTCGCTGGTGACGGCGAGGGTCAACAACTGTTCAGGTGAACGCTGTGGGGCGAATGGATCAATCTTCTACACCAGTTTTATGGTGTCGGAAAGTGGAAAATTTAGCCGCATGTTTCAGCCTGGCATAAATATATGAATGCGAATTGCATATGTAATATTAGGGGATTACATACAATAAATAATAACATAGGCGCACCTCCCCCTTGAGGAACGGGTTCTCATTCATCAACACTATCTACCAGTAAGACTGTCTTTATTGCCCCTAGCAACCAATCAGAGAACAGCTTTCATTTTTCCAGAGCAGTTAAAGAAATGAAAGCTGATCTCTGATTGGTTGCTAGGGGCAACAATGACAGTCCTTGGTAAATGGGTCCTAAGATGTACGTTGGAACAGATTTTTCTCATGTCTGTATCATCACAGTACAGTAATAACACCACAGGCCGCAGTCCCAGTGCCCTCATTGTGCGCCTTTACCATAAGTGCCAGACTGAGCCCTCATACATCTACTCAAGTGTCTGGGATTGCCCTCATAACTGCCAACCATAGTTAGTGCCAGCCACACCACCCCTACAGCGCAGAGCAGGCACTATAATCTGCTACAGTGCAAGAGCTGATGGACCTGTGATAAAATCATCATCATGTGATCAGTGCAAAGGGGCCCGAGCTCAGCAGTGGAGAGGAGAAGTGGGAAGGACCTGCCATCATATTCCCTGGTGGGCCCCTAGTTGCCCACCATCTGCACACCTGGCATGTGGCACAGTGGTGTGACTGCACTACATATAGATAGACAGCGTACAGCACCTCCACCAGCCTAAATGTCCATATAAAAAACTGGATAGATTATTTAACAGTTTATTATTATAAATGCATCCGCTTTCTTGAAGTTGCTGCAGGGACCCCCATAATCAATAATCTTGTAAAGTCTTGCTGCTTGCTGCTGTGTGAGCAGTTATCTATGTGGATGGTTCCCGCAATGAATTTTACTGATGGCCCCTAGGCACCCCAGTCCGACACTGTCTGTAGCCCAGAGGGCCCCTCTAATGAAAACATGGACAGGAGTGTAGTGGCATAGCTAGTAGGGGCTAGCAAGGAGTGTGTCCTGAGCGCTGAATGCTGGGGGTATCAACAAGCCTTGGATAAGATATATAAATATAAGTCCGTAAACTGAATCTTTACCCCAAGAGAAGGAAGGTCTGAGAAAACTGCTGCAGCACTGACCTTTAGGGTGCATTCCCACGTCTGTGTGTGTTTTGCGGACCCACAAAACACGGACATCAGCGATGTGCGTTCCGCAATTTGCAGACCGCACATCACCGGCACTACATAGAAAATGCCTTTTCTTGTCCGCAATTGCGGACAAGAATAGGACATGTTCTATTTTTTTCGGAAACATGATTGCGGACCCGGAAGTGCGGATCCGCAATTGCGGACCCGGGCGGGATATAGTCTGTCCCCATTGAAATTAATGGGTCCACAATTCCGTTCCGAAAAATGCGGGACAGAATTGCGGACGTGTGAATGGACCCTTAAAGAGTAACAATAATAGGCCCACACGTATCAGGACTGACATATGTTACTCCAGTCAAAATAGAGGAAGTAGTTAGAGTGATTTGCGGCAAGTTTATAAAAAAGAGGCATGTAAGGGGGTGGTTGAGATAAACCACCTGCAGTATCCCACTGCAGAGCAATGGTACACTGCAAGACAGGGTTTAAAATGTATTTTTTGTGTGGTAAATTCATCCCTATAGATATATATATATATATATATATATATACACACACAGGGGTCAAGTCCTGGGAAAAAAAGTGTGGGAACTCACCCAAGTGCCTCCGCATGATGTCACAGCGCGCGGCGTTCGCAAAGGGCAGAGGAGGTCGGCTGGAGCAAGTACTGTATTTTTTGCCCTATTAGACACTTCGGCCCATAAGACGCACCTAGGTTTTAGAGGGGGACAATAAGAAAAAAATATTTTTCATTACACCTCAGGTCAGACCACCAATCAGACCCCCAATGTTAATCAGACCTCAGCTAACAGCCCCAATAAGATCCCCAATGTTAATAAGACCCCAATAAGACCTCAGATCAGACCCCAATATGAATGACCCCCAATCAGACCTCAGATAATAGCCCCATGCCTCATAGCAGCCCCCAGTAGCCTCATAGCATAATAGCCCCATGCCTCTCCATCAGCCCCCGTGCCTCTCCATCAGCCCCCCTGTGCCTCTCATCAGCCACAAGTACCTCTCATCAGCCCCCCCAGCGCCTCTCATCAGCCCCCCAGCGCCTCTCATCAGCCCCCAGTACCTCTCATTAGCCCCCCAGTGCCTCTATATCATCCCCCAGCAGATCTCATCAGCCCCAGTGCCTCTAATCTGCCCCTAGTGCCCCTAATCAGCCCCCAGTGCCTCTAATCTGCCCCTAGTGTCTCTAATATGCCCCTAGTGCCTCTTATCAGCCCCCAGCAGATCTCATCAGCCCCCAGAGCCTCTTACCAGCCCCCAGTGCCCCATCCACCAGCCCCCAGTGCCCCATCCACCAGCCTCCAGTCAGTGCCTCTCCATTCAGCCCATAAACTATGAAAAAAAAATAAAACGTACCTCTCCTGCTCCTGGACGCAGACGCTCCTTTTCTACTGCTGTCGGCTGTGAAGGCTGCGCACGGAGTGACGTCACAGAGCGACTCACTCCTGTGCACAGCCTTCACAGCCGACAGCCGAGGACCAGAAAGCGCTTCCTGGTCCTTTCGCCCTGAAAGGGAACGGCGTTCCTGCCATGAAAAAAGTGCAGGAACGCCGTTCCCACGCTATCCCCCTCGACTCGACCCCTGTATTTATATATATATACACATACACAAGTTATTAATGGGCCATATTTACACCAACCCACCACTAGGTGAGGCTGTTTACCTTCCCCATAGTGAAGGAGGAGTTTAGAACAATCTAGAGTCCGAGTGTGAGTTACCCTGGGTTCAGACCTGAGCGTACTGGAAACGCGCGTTTACGCGCGTTTTAGTCACACGTATTTCAGCGCGTTTTTGCAAATAGGAAACGCGCGTTCGTACGCGCGTTCTTGTGATTGACTACTGTGGTGTCAATCACAAAACGCGCGACAAACGCCCCAAAAAAAGCTCAAGTACTTGTTTATGCGTCGGGCGTTTTACAGCGCGTTCAAACGCGCTGTAAAACGCTCAAGTGAGAACCAGGGCCATAGGAAAGCATTGGTTTTCATGTGTTGAGCGTTTTACAGCGCGTTTGAACGCGCTGTAAAACGCTCATGTGTGAACCCAGGGTTAGTGTCTGGAAAGCAAAGAGAAAAGTGGGCAGGTGGGAAAAAAAGCGGGCGGGTAGGCCGGTCTTATTCATCATTTTTTTCATCAGTTTCTGACATAGAAAATTACTTAAATCTACGCTAGCAAGAGAAGCAGTAGACATAGCAGCATCCAACAGGCAGACTTTGACAATGTTCTTAGTCCATATGGTGAGATGAGATACAACAGATCCATTTGTGGTCTGCTTCTCTACCGCAGGTGCTCCTAGTTTAAATTACTCCTGTCTGCATCCATAGAAGAACATAAACAATTCAGGGCAACCTACCTGTCTGTAATGTCAGCAATCTATTTCTCTAGGGTGGTCCCTACTTTAGGGCCATCAATCTCATCTCTCAGCATCTTGGAGCCTGGTGTACTCCATCCAGACCCCCATTTTATCTTTCCCCAGGGCAAGTACTTTATGCTCCCACACTACTCCTGTATTCAACAGTTTTCCCAAAGGCTAGATGGCTTCAACCTGTTGAACAGGAGGGAATGTCCATTATTGTTCCTCCTTTTCCTTAATGACTGCCTCCTTCGGCACCTAGTTAAACGTTAGACCAGGCTCTCTATCATTGTTGTCTTGCAACGCTCTCTGGTGTGTGTGGCTTTGCAAACCTAACCTAGAATGAATTGGTCTCTCAGAACTATATCTGCATTCCAGAAGATTCTGGTTTTGATTCTGGTTTGGTTAGGACTCTCCTGGTATTGACCTCGGCTTGGTACATTTTTGGTTCTGCCTTTTGTCCGCTGTGTCATTTTGACACTAGTCGTCTGTTATTTTGTCTCCCTATGTTCCCTTTCCTGATTCAGGCCCAGCACTTATTAAGGAAGGGACTGCAGTCCAGTTGTGGACTGCCGTTTAGGGGGAATTGTTAGGTAGGGACAGTGCTAGGCAGTAGTACAGGGCTCCCTGTTCCCTACATGGCAGGAGAGCACACTAGTGTCTTTTCACACATATACATAGGTCTACTGCTTCCTGATGCCTCTGTGGCCCTTCATGGAGGGGTCACCATCTACCAAAACAGAACACCCACAGCAATGACTGTGGGCACCATGTGCTTAGAGCTTGCCTCGACTATCTGCTATCCCTTGTTTAACAGACTTGTACTGAACAATATTAATAATTCAGTCCTTTTGAATTCACAGTCCATAACTGTAGAATAACTCCAACAGCTTTGCAATCCGAACACTTTCAGTTCTGTACTTATAATGTAGCTTGTTTTTAACTTATGCATCCATCGCTGCCAACCGTGCAGGGACACTCTTTCCAAGTAACACTTGCAGTACTTATAGCACCACGGTGGTAGCGTCAGTACACTGACTGCACTGTAACTAGACCAGGAGGCTGCTGTTACCTTCCCTGCCATTTCACTCTCTCTGAACTTACTCTGCCGACTTTGCTGCTCTTCCCTGATTAATGCTTTTTTACAGCTTTTTGGGGCCTACACTCTTTTGTCTGAACTGCAAAGACTCTCCAGGCACACCCTGTGGTCTCAGCCACACACGCTGACATCTTCATTATTGCGGTTAATATCTATGGTGCTACAGAACCATACATTCAGCCAGTGTAGACTACAATATTGTACATACACTGAACAAAAATATAAACGCAACACTTTTGGTTTTGCATGAGCTGAACTCAAAGATCTAAAACATTTTCTACATACACAAAATACCCATTACTCTCAAATATTGTTCACAAATCTGTGTTAGTAAGCACTTCTATGCCGAAATAATCCATCCCACCTCACAGGTGTGGCATATCAAGGTGCTGATTAGACAGCATGAATATTGCATAGGTGTGCCTTAGACTGCCCACAATAAAAGGCCACTCTGAAATGTGCAGTTTGATCACACAGCACAATGTCACAGTCGTAACGAGCTGTTGCCGATGCAATTATTGTTCATTTCTCTACCATAAGCTGTCTCCAAAGGCGTTTCAGAGAATTTGGCAGTACATCCAACCGGCCTCACAACCGCAGACCACGTGTAACCACACCAGCCCAAGACCTCAACATCCAGCATGTTCACCTCCATGATCGTCTGAGACCAGCCACCCGGACAGCTGCAGCAACAATCGGTTTGCATAACCAAAGAATTTCTGCACAAACTGTCAGAAACCGTCTCAGGTAAGCTCATCTGCATGCTCGTCGCCCTCATCGGGGTCTGGACCTGATTGCAGTTCGTCATTGTAACCAACTTGAGTGGGCAAATGCTAACATTCGATGGCGTCTGGCACGTTGGAGAGGCGTTCTGTTCACGGATGAGTCCCGGTTTTCACTGTTCAGGGCAGATGGCAGACAGGATGCTGGATGTGGAGGTCCTGGGCTGGTGTGGTTACACGAGGTCTGTGGTTTTGAGGCCGGTTGGATGTACTGCCAAATTCTCTGAAACGCCTTTGGAGAAGACTTATGATAGAGAAATGAACATTCATTGCACGGGCAACAGCTCTGGTAGACATTCCTGCAGTCAGCATGCCAATTGCACGCTCCCTCAAACGTTGCAACATCTGTGGCATTGTGCTGTGTGATCAAACTGTACATTTCAGAGTGACCTTTTATTGTGGGCAGTCTAAGGCACACCTGTGCAATATTCATGTCTGATCAGCACCTTGATATGCCACATCTGTGAGGTGGAATGGAATATCTCGGCAAAGGAGAAGTGCTCACTAACACAGATTTAGGCAGATTTGTGAACAATATTTGAGAGTAATGGGTCTTTTGTGTATAAAGAAAATGTTTCAGATCTTTGAGTTCAGCTCATGCAAAATGGGAGCAAAACCGAAAGTGTTGCGTTTATATTTTTGTTCAGTGTATATATCCATATACAGTATATAGAGCATAAGACACCAGGTGGAGGAGGGACATGTTTAAGGCACTGTACAAGACTGAAAGCGCAGTACCAGCCCTTTTTTATGCCTTTGCATGAAATTGGTGGCACAGGCAGGTACAGTAGAGGCCCCACGCACCTATATGGCAGTCCTATTACAGCTCCCCTTAGAACTGATCAGTAATATGAGGGTCCCCATAAGCCATTAGTAAAATCACCTTTTCTGACGCATACATCTTATATCATTATAGATGTACTTTATTTTTTAAACTACTATGTGACACTGCTAGGATCTACAAAGGCTTGGAGCAACCTGTGTAGTGTAGGCTTTCCACACGCTGGAGGCACCTAGGATTTGCCGCCTTTGCCCTCTCTTTTATCTGGTCCAATGATGTTGACTAATAAGAGTGAATGTTGTTATCACAGAGGTGATGGGATTTCTTGCAGAATAAGAATAGATTATCAATTATTTACCTAAAAAAATGTGCAGACAGCCAATGTTCCTCAATAGCTTCTCTGCTTATAAAATCACAATATTCATTGCATCAAATAATTATGGTGGTCCATACAAGGCTTCCTTATTAATCAACATATGAATTCATTTAGTATTTACAAAGCTAGTCATGTGCTAGCTACTGATCTTCCACACAGCAGGATACGTAACTCTATATGTAATTGTTAGAGGGATTCTGTCACCAGGAAATTAACTGATAAACCAGACATGGTGCCTTGTAGGACTTGTAGCTCAGATGATGAGTGAGAGACGAATTTCAGGATAAATTCAATTCACCGCGAAGCCGAATTTCCTCGTGCTTCGTGGTAGCGAATCTATTTAACCTGAATTAGTTCAAAAAACAAAAAAACTTACTTACATACTTACCTGGTCCATTTGCTCACCACAGGCCGCTTGAAGATCTCGCCCGAAATCTCGTGTGCGGTGACGTATGACGTCACCACAACGGCCCTCGTGATGATGTCATCTCGGTACTCGTGAGATTTCGCACCAGATCTTCAAGCAAGATGGCCGAGGCAGGTAAGTATGATTTAATTTTTTTAATTTTACACCCTGTTATGTACATAAAATGCCGCGATCATGTATCTGAGGGGTACAATGATGGGGCGTGGTGCAATCCCACTCCCTGTCATTGCACCCACTGCTTACAAAGAAATGCGCGTCATGATGAGATAAGGGTACTTTCACACTTGCGTTGGTGCAGATCCGTCTGTTTATTTGCACAGACGGATCCGCACCTATAATGCAAACGTTTGTATCCGTTCAGAACGGATCCGTTTGCATTAGTTTTAAAGAAAAATAACAAAGTCCAAAACGGATCCGTTTTGAATTACATTGAAAGTTAATGGGGAACGGATCCGTTTTCAAATGCACCATATTGTGTCATTGAAAACTGATCCGTCCCCATTGACTTACATTGCAATTCAAAACAGATCTTTTAGGCTCCGCCTCTTCAGACGGACACCAAAATGCTACATGCTGCGTTTTGGTGTCCGTCTCCAAAAACAGAATAGAAGCGGAACGGAGCTTAACTGATGCATTCTGAACGGATCCTTATGCATTCAGAATGCATTGGGGCTGAACTGATCCGTTTTGGACCATTTGCGAGAGCCCTGAAACGGATCTCACAAACGGAATTCAAAACCCTAGTGTGAAAGTACCCTAATTCGTCAAGAAGCGAATTTTTTTGTAAAATTTGGCAAAGCTGCCGAATTTCCCAATACTTTGCTTATGTCTAAATGATACCTTTCACTTAACGATCTATTGCTTCATTTTAGAGAAAGGGCACCTTTAATTAATATGTAAGTGAGCAGTTAAGTGCACTGAGGGCAGGTCCAAGCCACTCGGTGTAGACTTGCTCCTCTTGTGTCTTCTGCCAGCACTTCCCTTTCCTTCTTGTTTGAGAGGGCCAGGTCCTTGCATAGGCATCTGATCTGGCCTTGTCCATCAAAAAGGAAATGGAGGGGCTGGCAAAGGATGGCTGAGGAGCGAGGGTGCACAGAGTGGCTTGAGCCAACCATCGGTGCACTTAACTGCTCATTTGAATATGGATTAAAAGTAATTGTTCTCCAGAATACAAGAACAAATCACTAAGTGAAAGGTATCATTACATTCATCTGAGCTAGTCCTACAAGGCGTTGTGCTTGGTTTATCAGTGAATTTCCTGGTGACAGACTCCCTTTAATGCTACAAGCATTGTCTTCTTGTCTTATTTACAAGTCAGGTAGTATTTGTCTATAACCAACCTCTACAATCTCTGGAATTGACAGTAATGCGGATCGTCGATGTACAGTCACTATGTAAAAATTTCAGTTCAGCCGCCCACGGCTTCCACTTCAGACAATATACCCTGTCAATGCCAACTACAATAGTAATTGGAGTATTCAGCCGTCTTGCAAACCACTCATGCTTTTGGTTAATAGCCTAACATTTTTAAGACAATTTTTTCCAGGGATGGATACAAGCAGCAGAGGATCTATTGTTCAAGAGTAAGAGTTGCTTCCATTGGAGGTGCCTACTAGGAGGAGACTTCAAGTAGACGGAGGAACGTTGAAGTCATTTTGAGACGCAGTGTCCTGGCATACACAGACAGGAATCTTATGGTCTGGATCGCTGGTCTCATTGGGTGGTAGGCCCAATGGCAGTAGACCAAGTATAATATCTTGGTGCTAGTGAACTGGGAATTAAATGGGTCTACCGAGAGACACATCTTTTGGGTTTCTTCTTCCATACAACAACCAACATATTTAAGGGTTGGCCTCAGAGACCAGTGGTCAAATGCTGAAGGATTAGGTCCTCTGGCATCTCATAATAGGAGGAGTGCAGCCCACTTGGACTGTTCTAGCAGTAAGAGGCTACTTATTTAATAAATGATTCTAGATTATTATTATTATTAAAGTGCCATTCATTCCATAGCGCTGTACATATGATTAGCGGTGCACATACATAATACAGGCAATTGCATTAAGCATGAACAAGACGGGTTACAGACTGGTACAGAAGGAGTGAGGGTCCTGCCCGTGAGGGCTTACAATCTACATGGTATGGGGGAAGGACACAGTAGGTGAGGAGGAAGCTGGTCATGGCGGTATAGAGGCAGCAGGGTCACTGGTTGTAGGCTTGTCTGAAGAGGTGGTTTTTTTAGGTTTATTTTGAAGAATTCCACTGTAGGTGAGAGTCTGATATGTTGGGGTAGCGAGTTCCAGAGGATGGGGGATGCACGGGAGAAATCTTGGAGGCGAGTGTGGGAAGAGGTGATAAGAGGAGAGAAGGAGGTCTTGTGAGGATCGGAGATTGTGTGTGGGGATGTATTGGGAAAGTAGCTCAGAGATGTAGGGAGGGGACAGGTTGTGGACGGCCTTGTATGTATTTGTTAGTATTAGTATTGTATTGTTATTAGTATTAGTATTGTTAGTATAAATCAAAAGTTTTTATAAAAATCCATATAAATATTTTGATTTATGCTACCTGTATAACAGCCATCTTTCCTTACAAGTGAATGTTATAGAAAAAGAAAAATACACAATTCTATCCACCTTTTCTTGCAAAACATCATATTACTTACCCTTATGACAAGAGTGCATAAGTAGGCTTAATTAACATTATTTGGAAGAAACTTTTACAGATTGCCCTGTACAAATTCTTTTCTCTTTTATTGTTCCAAATCTCAACAGGTAAGTACAGAGAATGCACACCGAGCGAGCAATAAAAAAAACACCTCACATTTCAATGCTGTGCCCTAAATGGCTTGAGAAAAATATATTGCTCAGACCTCAAGATAAATGGTTCAATTTGGGAAATAGGCTGTGCAAGGTTCCCTGTCGTGGTCTACAATACTTTCAGTTGATGAAAGGACACTTTCAACCTTGGCGAAAAAAAAATAAAAAATTGGTGTAAAAAACATGGGTATATAGATGTCGGAGTGGTGCAGGCAGCTCAAGATCCATGTGTCACGCTGATTGTACAGTACATGTAGTTCTCATCAAGAGGAAATTAGCAATGATTTCCTAGGCTTTGTATGTCTATATGACCGTTTTTATATACTTGAGCCACAGAAAAAAGATGTAACCTGCTCCTACAATGGGCTCGGTAAAGATGCAAGTGAAGGAACGTACAAGTTATAGATTGCAGTAAGACAGGAAACATGTGCGATGCACAAGGCTCATCCGGGGAGGAATCTCTTGTTTAGATAGGTGGTAACAACATGTGCAGGGGTGTGGGGACCTGACCCAAGATCCATGGAAAGAAGATAAGGGCAAACAATCATTATGTCCTCCTGTCACAGGCTTACGCCAGCATTAATCAGTACCAAAAGGAGACAAGACACCATTTTAAAGGGCATCTGTCAGCATTTTTGTACCTATAAATCTGGCTGACCTGTTGGCAGCTGAAGGCATCTGTGTTGGTCCCATGTTCATATGTGTCCGCATTGCCGAGTAAAATGAAAGTTTTAATATATGCAAATGAGCCTCTAGGAGCAATAAGGGCGTTGCCATTACACCTAGACACTCTGCTCTCTCTGCAACTGCCGTACCCTCTGCACTTTTATTGTCAGGGCCAGACAGTGTAAATGTGATCACGGCTACCTGTCCCTGTCAATCAAAGTGCAGAGCAGTTGCAGAGAAAGCAGAGCCTCTAGGTATAATGGCAATGCACCCGTTGCTCATTTGCATATTAAAAAAACGTCATTTTTTCGCAGCTATTTTTCGTGTCACAAGTCAGTCCCTGTAAGTTTCAGAGGGTGGGCATCAAACTCAATATTTGCCCTGGGTGAAGAAAAGTCTAAGGGAGAAATCAAGCTGTTGTGTGAACTGCTGTGCCACCACTGCCGTTTCTGACGTGTGCCTGTTGGCAGTTGTACCATACCAGTAAGCTGTAGTAAAAACCAATATGTTTGTGTGCCTCACAGCAGTATAAGGGCTCATGACCGTATTTTGTTTCCTTGTCCGTTCTGTTTTTTTGGTGATAGGATGCAGACCTATTCATTTCAATGGGTCCGCAAAAAAAAAAAAGGAAGTTACTCCGTGTGCATTCTGTTTCCGCATTACGGACAAGGATAGGACTGTTCTATTAGGGGCCAGCTGTTCCGTTCCGCAAAATACGGAATGCACACAGACGTCATCCGTATTTTTTGCGGACCGCAAAATACATACATTCGTGTGCATGAGGCCTTAGGAAGAGGTTAGCATGTACTAGATTATTTTTACTTTAATCAAAAGTAGTGCATGTCCTATTATTGTCCGCAAATCACGGTCCGTGGCCCCATTCAAGTTAATGGGTCCGCAAAAAAAATACGGAATGCACACAGAACACATCCGTATTTCATCTGTATTTTGCAGATCCATACTGTAGAAATGCTTTGCCCTGCACATATTGCTCATGTGTTTGGTGATTAATAAGTTACTGTTTCCGCAAAAAACGGATCGCATACAGAAACCATATGGATATGTTTTGTGGAATAACGGAACGGAAGGGGACTTAAATCAGAGAGAAAAAAAACCTCAGATGCGGAACAACAGATCTGTGAAAAACGGACAGCAAAACAGTCGTGTGCATGAGGCCTAACTCAGCTAGAACCAGCCCTGTACCTGACAAGGATCCAGCTATCTGCCTATTCATTGCCTCAATTGTTCTGCTAGATTGATTTGAATCTGTCAGCTTAGGGAGCGTGTCCTGCCTCTGGGCACATGTCCTTTTTGCTGCAGCTGGTGGCAGTTGAAGGATGGAACTGAGCACGTGCTTCCATCTCAGTGAGCAGGACAAAGAAATTAGAAAAAGAGCAAACAGCAGGTGGCGCTGTACAGATACATTTTATTGAATAACTCAGTAGCTATAATATATTTTTAATTACATGCAATTACAACAGTATTCAGGTCCAGGGGCTGATTTGAAATATGTAAAATATTTTTCATGAGCTCTGAGCCACTGCTTCAGTCTATCCCGGGGATACATTTTAAAGGGCCATGCCGTAACCCATGCAGCCACACATCACATTAGTAACACAGCGAGATGGACAATTCTACAAACTACTTGAGGGGTGTGTTACAATCCTACCAAACCTCAGAATTTCTTAATTTACCTGATCTTACTGTATGGGTACATGGACCACCTTTTTCTAGACCTAGAGCATAAATATAAGCATTTTATTTCATGGTATTAGTCCTATAATAACTCTGCATTACTGTGTTTGATAGCAGGGTAAATGGCTATCAGCATACAGAAGAAAAGTAAAATACGCCGCCCGATGCGTGATGGATGCAGAAGGGTTTTATTGCTGGAGATGTTTAAATTCTAGAGAGTCAGAGAACAGGATTAACAAAGCAAAGCATTCTTCTGTAAAACCCAAGGTATTAATCATCTCCTTCTTCTGAGACATTGCCAGCTTCATAATATCCATGGATGCAATTTAACTTTTTCCATACTGCCATTTGTCAGTTGAAATAATTATAGTAGTTGATTTACGACACGTTCGCCACCAGCCCTTTTTCTCTCAGATGTGTGAGTTTAAGCATTTGGAAGTCAGGAAAATAAGAGCCTGGAGCTATGGAAATGGCAGCTATATATCAAAGTCTTAACACTATGAGTGAGGAGACTTGGGCGGTGATGAAATGTTTTATGACTGTTTTATCCATGTCTGTCCAGCTTGTGTGGTATGAGAAAGACATGTATGTTAAGAACATACTTAAAAATCATCAAAGGATACCCAAAATGTCTTCATAGGGGCATAATCAGCAGTAAATATCTACTCTTATAATGTTACTTTTCTAACAAAAAGGGGATAAATATTTTATTGCATAAAAACTGTGAGGGGCATTTACTTAAGTATTTGTGTTTTAATTTGCAACTTTTTGAGCTTCTCACCACTTTTCTAAAGTGCCAATAAAAGGGGCAGCACTTAGTGGGGTGGGAGAAGCTTCGAATGGCCCCTTGATTTATTATAACACATGCCAGAAACTGGTGTAAGGAATAGCTGAAGTCTACGCCAGTGCCTAGTTGGCATAAACTTCTGTTTCAGACTGGCAGAGATGCGACTATTTATTAAAGGGGTTATCCCACGACTAGTGTAAAAAATGAAAATCAGACATCATATAGTACATGACTGTAACGGTCATGTCCACACACACACACAGGTGGAAGGATAGTGACCGCTGCGTTCCATCCTCACCCCTGGCCCTGCCTACTTGCCTCACGAGTCCTGATGACAGGGGACAACTGGATGACAGTCCCTTACTTAGGATATGTGCAGGGAAGACAGGCAAGACAAAATATGGAACGTGAACGGACCGGGTCAGAACCAAGAGAGCTACGCAGTACAAAGGGTTAAGCAAAGAATGGTCAGGAGAAGCCGGGGTCAAATACCAGGTAGTAGAGAAGTACCAGAAGAGTCCGCAAAGAGTAGTCAGGTAGGAGCCGAGGTCACAATACCAGGAGGGATGCGCAGTGCAGGAGGAGCAGGCAAAGGATCGTCAGGGAACAGGATCAGGTGAGTAATCAGAAGTCCAACAAATAGCCAGGAACCTAGAATTAACAGGCAACCTGTGGTCAGCAGGCTGCCTGTATTTATAGTGGGCTCTGAGGGTCATGTGACGTGACCAGCGTCACATGACCGACAGACAGACTAGTCGAGCACCAAGTGATCAGCTCGGCGCTCAAGGCAGACCTAGGAGCAAGGAGCCTCCCCGCTAGCAAAGCCGCCCTGGGAATGAGGCCAAACACAGATCCTCGCTCCTGAAGCTAAGCAGCAGGTCTGCAGCTGATGGGAGACTGAGTGCGCCTTTGGCACCCCATGACAATGACAATCTCTTTCTAGAACCAGCCCTGTACCTCACATGGTTCCAGAGATCTCCCCATTCATTGCACTACTAGATTTATATCAAGCCAAATACTAAGGGGGCGTGTCCATGCTCTCCCTATCACAGCTCAGGAGGCAGTTGGAACATTGAACTGAGCATGTGCCGCGATCTCAGTGAGCTGGACAAAGAAATAAAAAAAAACAGAAGGGGGCGCTGTACAGATACATTTCATTGAAGAACTTAGTGGTTATGCTAAATGTTTAATTACATGCAATTACAAAAGTATTCAGATCAATATGCTAGTTTGAAAACTGTAGAATATTTTTTGTCCCCCTCTGGCGCACAGGAATCAAGACTGGCATATGGGAACACCAGTCTTGATAAATGTCCCTCTGTGTGTATACTACTTTAACTAGCTAAGCCAGTTCTCTCTGCTCTGCACTGATGAAGGGTAATCTCCAAGAGGCAGCTGTCTGCAGATGAGGTACTGGCTTGGCTATAATTCTAACTTGTGTTTCAAGGCCTGTTAAAAAGGTCAAACATTGATTTACAGGACAGCTACCTTACATCCGGTGGTATTAGAGGCTCAGCTTCTCTTCTTTTTGGAAAGAGCTCATTTACATAGCGTTTTCCCGGAAGAGAACTGCTTGGCCTATAAGGCTAGGTCTACACGACGTCATTTGTCAAGTGACATTTTGTTGCATTAATGTCGCACGACAATTTTTATAATGGTAGTCTATGGTGTCGCATTGCGACATGCGACATGCTGCGACTGCGACGCGACAGTCGCAAAAAATCCATTTGAAATTGATTTTTCTGCGCCTGTCGTGTCGCAGTCACGGCATGTCGCATGTCGCAATGTGACACCATAGACTACCATTATAAAAATCGTCGGATGACATTAATGCAACATCAATGTTGCGTGACACATGTTGCAGTGTAGTTGTGCCTGATTTGTCTTTCGACTTATTGTTGCGAGACAAATGTTGTCGTGTAGACCTAGCCTAAGACTCCTCGTGCCTACTAAGTGCTCTCTACAAGGAGAAATATTACCCCCACCACCACTTTAAGACATAATTATGTTTTGTTTTTTAGATACTGTTGATGCCATGCAATGTATATTATCTGTATGACATGTGATACTGTGATATAGTGATCCCAACATTGGTTGGACACCTTGTAGCCTGTGGTGTAGTGAACTGGCAGGTCACTGTGTGTGGTGACATCTCCATAGATTGACAAAGTAGCTGGGCAGCAAAAATGATATTTTCCTGGCCACCAGCTTACAGGATGAGTTGCTAGCCTCAGCACGGGCCCTGGAGGAGCACTGGAAACTAAACAATGGACGGAGCCATAAGTAGAAGGCTCTGTCCACTGTGTAGTGGCTATGCCGGCCTACTGCAGCTCGGCTCCGATTCATTTCAATGCACAGGCACTACACAGTGGATAGCACCGTCTGCTTCCAGCTCAGTCCACTGTTTAGTTATCTACCAAAACTGTAGGGGTGCTGGGTGTTATACCACCACCGATCTGCTATTGATGGCATATGTGATCAATATTTCCAGGCAGAAAAACCCCTTTAAATGATACAATTCTGGCTACCTGCAACTACCACTAGAGGGAGCATGCTGCATCCAGATTTATAGAGCACAAATCTGGCCAGTGAAGTAGCTCCTCCTAGTGGCAGCTAGAGGCAGAAAGACCTACATGTTATAAGGGATCGCAGATGTTTTTGGTTGCTAGGAAACTTCCCTTAAGTGCATTGTAAAATCCATGCATCTTAATAAATGTCAAGTGTGTGCTGAAGGATTTTCGGTAGTGCTATCTGTTATTATGTGAATGTTCCCTTAGCTAAAGAAATAAAAGTTGCATTTCTATGAAACTTTGCAAAGTCTGTCAGGACATAGTGATACCCTTTTTAAACTGAAGCCAGCCCTCTTTACGGGTCTAGTTTCAGAAACCCCCAATGATCATCTGCAGGGTGAAGCTGGGACAGGTCAGACATTTCCTCATCAGCGGCCATTGTAGGGAAAATGTATTAAAATTACATAATGAAGAGTTTACCATAAAATTCATGGATGGTCCTACTGTATGTCCTCCAGAGAGGAGCCCCTCTTTGTTGAAGGGCCAGTAGACAGGGATCCAAAATGGGAGACTGAACGCGTGAAAGGCCAGTTTCACATGTTCAGTATTTGGTTAGTGTTTTTCATCAATTTTTTGTAAACCAAATGCAGGAGCGGGTCCAAAACACAGAAGAGACACAAACATTTCTATTATAGTAGATTCAAATTCTGGTTTTGACTTACAAATATTGAGACAAAATACTGACCAAACATTGACCATGTGAAATGGACCTAATAGGGCAAGGAACTGTCTGCATGATATCCCCTTTAATATGGGTCCAACACATTTTAAGGTATTCTTTTTTTAACAACATTTATAGTAATAAAGTGAGAAAAATGATCAAAAATTCTAAAAGGTAGGGTAAGTAATATAGTAACATAAGGGGTCATTTATTATCTAGAAATACGCCTATATTAGGTGTATTTGCGGCGCAAAGGTTATTTGCACTGCAATCTGCGACTTTTCCCTGCTCACATCAGGTCTAAAAAAGTGGGCCCCAGATATAGAGGTAATTAAGACCGGTCTTAATAAATGACCCCCATAGTTTGTAAGGCTGAAAAAAGAACCCGTCCATCTAGTTTAGCAAGTTGATCCAGAGGAAGGCGAAAAAAAAACTAAAAAAACTGTGAGGTAGAAGCCAATTTTCCTCAATTTATGGGACAAAAGTCCTTCCTACTCCAATCAGGCATCAGAATAACTCCCTGGATCAACGACCCATTTTTAGTAATTATGACCTATAATATTATAACACTTCAGAAATACATCCAGGCCCCTCTTGAACTCATCACCACTTCCTCAGGCAGAGAATTCCATAGTCTCACTGCTCTTACCGTAAAGAATCCTCTTCTATGTTTTTGTGCAAACCTTCTTTCCTCCAGACACAGAGAATGGTCACAGTCCTGGGTGCAATCCCCTGGTCACAGTCCTGGGTGCAAATAGATGATAGGAGAGATTTCTGTACTGAACCCTGATGTAGTTAGGGCACTTTCAGATGAGCGTGTCCCTTGCGGGAATCACGCTCCGTGTGAGAGAGGGATCATGCGTTCTATACTTACAGAAGCGATAATTGATAATGCTGTGTGCCTCTGTGTGACCTTTCTGTAACAGAATCATACTGACAGCTTTATGTCGGTATGATTCAGTTACAGAAAGGTCATACAGAGGCATACAGCATTATCAATCATCGCTTCTGTAAGTCCAAAATGCATGATCCCTCTCTCACACGGAGCGTGATTCCCGCAAGTGACGCGTTTGTGCCAAAGAGCCTTTATACATAGTTATTAGATCTCCCCTCAGTGGCCTGAAGTCATCATCTTTCTGGGTCTTGTAGTCCACCCATTCCAATGTTGTGTTCCTAATATGCCTCTAAGGCCTCTTGCATCAGAGTTTGTTATTTCTGTTATTCTTCTCTGTTATAGGAGCAGAACAACTAAAATACGGCACATAACTGAAGCAAATGGAGCCGAACAGACTCCATAGACTATAATAGGACCCGTTCTGCTTCCGTTCGGGAAAAAGTTTTTTTAGAAGAGAAAATAATAACAACTAATTCTGTGACCTGAACGGAGCCTCAAACGCAGATGTGAACGTAGCCTAACCCTCACATCTCAAAAAGAATCAGAACTAAAAGCCACTAGGAAAGAATAGGTTAATTAAATAAAATGAGTGCAAGCCCTTTACTGTTCCATTACTATTATCAGCTCCAACCTGGGAAATGTTCTCGCTCTTGATTTGATTAATCATTGTGGACATATTCATTTGCAGAAGAACAGACACATTCAAGCTTTCACAGGAAATGCTTTTTTTTTCTTTTTATCACCGCTGCACCTACATTCTCAGATGTGTAGTCATTATAATACAAACGTCAGATACAACTACATAGAATGCCAGGACCCAGGGCAGGAAATGTACAATAAAAATACATAGTGATA
The DNA here is from genome assembly GCA_033119425.1 of Bufotes viridis. Lineage (NCBI taxonomy): Eukaryota > Metazoa > Chordata > Amphibia > Anura > Bufonidae > Bufotes > Bufotes viridis. The sequence goes on from CM065593.1 coordinate 70,845,767, forward strand.
AGGGGATGATATGTGCACAAAATCACTATAAAATGTAATCATAAGATATAAGCTAGGATATGAACTGCCATCCACCACTGGACACCATTGACTATGGAGAACTGGACGCTTTTTGAAAATGCCAGCTTTCAGCCGGACAAAAAATGTTGCATGCTTTCAGTGTGATAACACCACATGCATTCATCTTGAACTCTAGTTATAAGTTTGCAATGCATATAAAATTTAAGAAGAAGTGTCTCATTGGTCCTTGAAAATGACCTGTGTGGAGATAGGTTCGAAAGGGTTTCAGAAGCGGCACTTGCACACAGACCTGTATATTACACTAGAATAATTGAAATGGTAGGTAGGTAGGTAGTAGGGGGCCTTGTTATAGTTTTTTTCATTGGGGCCCTGGAGCTACAAGTGTCAAACATTGGGTGTTCTACTTCTTGCCTTGTTATAGATTTTACATTGGGTCCCAGGAGATACAAGGAGGGTCGGACTGGCCCACTAGAGTACCAGGAGGATCATCCGGTGAGCCCAGTCTATGAAGCTATTATTGGTCCCAAAGGTCCAAGAGAAAAATTGCATTTGGAGCTGCCTTTGGAGCCACTCACTAGCCACTAGGGCAGGGATCAGCAACTTTCTGCACTCCAGCTGCTGTGAAACTACAACTCCCAGCATGCAAACATGCTCGGCTGCTCTTCTAACTCCCACAGAAGTGAATGAAGCATTCTGGAAGTTGTAGTTTCTGAACAGCTGGAGTGCTGGAGGTTACTGATCCCTGTACTAGGGGCTACTGTGTGTCTTAGGTTTTGAATCAATTAGACTTTAGAGATGATATAGGGATTGGGGCCTGAGAGCAATTTCTTCTGGAGGCCCCAAGGAACCCCAGTCCGATGCTGGATACAAGTGGCAAACAATGGGTGTCCTACTTCATATCTTGTTATAGATTTTACATTAGGACCCAGACTGGGCCCAGTCTATGAAGCCATAATTGGTCTCAACGGTCCAAGAGCAAAATTGCATTCAGAGTTGCCTTTGGAGCCAGTCACTAGCCACTAGTGTCTTCTGTATGTCTTAGGTTTTGAATGAATTAGACTTTCGATGATATAGAGGTTGGGCCCTGAGAGCAATTTCTTCTGGGGGCCCCAAGGAACCCCAGTCCGACATTGGATACAAGTGTCAAACGTTGGTTGTTCTATTTCTACTACTGTACATGGATGTACTGCAAATGCTTTTCATCAGCAGTCACAGAAGACGTCTCACACGAGGCGGTGATGGCAGTACACAGTGTAGACTAAGTCAACATGACTATTTCCGTTTGACTCATGTAGTATCATTACGTATGTCCTGATCTAGTGTATGTGTGTGGTCTAAGCCATGATTATCTTACTACAACTGCCTTTTGACCATAATTCTTTTGAATAGACTTAACATAACGAAGCGTTTTACAGTAATTGTCAAAAGAAAAAATGATTAATAGTTTTATATATTTTATAGATGATATTAAATAATATTTTCTCTTAAAAATAAAATGTCAATATAGGTAACTTCAATGTATTCATTTCCTGTTGCTTACACAGTATAGTGTCTATCGCCAAACACATCTCTGACCCATTAGGGCTTACAATCTAATTTTCCTGTCTTGTTCAAACACAAATTAGAGACAATTTGATAGGAAGCCAATAATCCAACCAGTATGCATCATGGGAGTAACACCTAGTACCTAGTGGAAACCTGTGAGAACACAAGTAAGACATACAACCCCATGCAGATATTTTTCTGGATCATATCTGAACCCAGGACCCCAGCGCTGCAAGTCAACAGTACTTACCACTGCTGCCCCCAGTTATTATTTTCCTACCATACCAAATGCCTTCTTCATCAAATGACGAATTGGTGGCTGAAGATCACCGACACATTTTGTGCAGAACTAAAACAGCAACAATGGAATAATCCTGGAACACCTCTGCAACCATTTGCTGGTGCCAGACTCCACTGACAGTGGTGTATAAACTGAGAACAAAAGAATCCAGCATGCTCAAATCTTATCACCCCCAACATCAGCTATCGGAGGAGAGTCAAGAGGCTCCATACACATTAGATGGTGAATTGGCGGGTTCAGCTGACATAGATCTAATCTGTATGGCCATCTTATTGGATCAACTGTTCTTCACTCTTGTTCTCCTGATGGAGGTCATCGTTTAGTAATAGTCACCATTAACAACAGCTGATGTGGAGAGACACTGAGCACATTATCAGAGTCAGACACAGAAGCGTAGTCATGTGTGAGCTGGTCAAACTGGAAAGATGTAACAGAAATAATTGTATTGCAGACTACTGGTACCAAAAAGATCTATTGCTCATGCGCAGGGAAGAGACATAAAGGGCTTATATAGATAGAAATGCTTAGTCATAGGCCGAGCACTATCTGAATCTGGGTGACCATGCCCGGCCGCAAAAGAGAGGATGGGATGTTGGACCAAGAGAAAGATGGGTGCGTCAGTGATTGATCAATAATGAACCCCAATGTTTACTCTGGGTCTCATTGACTGAGTGTAGGTTTTTGCAGAGACAACAATCCTATTATGTGATTAATACTTCATGTATTTTTCATCTAGTTTTGTGTAATTTAGCATCATAAAAAGCACAGTATGCTATGTGACCCATTCGCTTTCACTGAAGGTTTTGCGAAACTTGATCATGTATTCAGATTTCAGATCTAAATGCAAGATGGGCCCAATTTAGTTGGCTAATCAAATTATTCTCATTTCCATCCATTTATCTAGTTTCTCTCTATCTAGAGTATTCAATGACTATTTTTAGAGATTTAATACTGATCTTAAGAAGATAACAGAACAACAGCTTCATATTATTGTAAAACATAATGGTCAAAAAAGCTAAAGGGCACCTTTTTGTGCGCTTGGCAGCTGAAGGCATCTGTGTTGGCCCCATGTACATATGTGCCCGCATTGATGAGAAAAATGATGTTTTAATACATGCAAATTAGCCTCTAGGAGCAACGCGGGGTTGTCGTTACACCTAGAGGTTCTGCTCTCTCTGCAACTGCCGTTCTCTCTCCACTTTGATTGACTGGACGAGGTAGTGAAAAGTGATCACGTCTGGACCTGACTTCTTCTAAAGTCTCTCACTCTGCCATGCACTTCAGTATACGGAACAGATGCAGTACAGGAAAGGGGCTCACACTACAGAAGAGAACTGCCAGTGAGCCTCTTTCCTGTAAAAGACTTTAGGAGAAGTGAAGGCCAGGTGAGGTGTGATCACATTTACAGAAGAGCACAGAGCCTCTTGGTGTAATGCAACATCTCTGTTGCTCTTAGAGGCTCATCTACATATATCAAAACATAATTTTTCTCAGCAATGCGGGCACATATGGACATGGGACCAACACAGATGCCTTCAGCTGCCAAGCGCACATGTAACAGGTCAGCCAGTGTCATAGGTACAGATCTGCTGACAGATGCCCTTTAATTATCAGAGTTTGCTCTTGAATGGTCAAAGAGGTCAATTCCAAGACTAAAATACTGATGGCCTGTCATCTCCTGGCACTCTGTGTCAATGTCACTGTTTTAACGTAAAAGTGCTGTGCATTTGGTTGTGATTGTGCCTGGTATGACAGCTCAAGACAGCTCAGTCCCATTTAGATGAATAGGACTGAGCTGTAATACCCACCACAACACTAACACAAGTACAGAGGAGAGAAAAGGAGTGTCAGATATCTGTGGTCTGTCCTAAGGACGGGTCATTGATATTACAGTCCTGAAAAACTTCTTTAATTGAGAGACATGTCCCAAAGTCATGTTGCTGGGTCCATAAACAAAGAAGTGACTGAAAGATACCGCTTCACAGCATAAAGCCTCATGCACACGACCGTTGTGTGTTTTGCGGTCCGCAAATCGCGGCTGGCGTCCGGGTGTGTTCCGCAATAATGTTATATTTTTTTGTGGGGCTACGGAACGGAGCAACGGATGCGGACAGCACATGGTGTGCAGTCCGCATCTTTTGCGGCCCCATTGAAGTGAATGGATCCGCACCCGAGGCGCAAAATATGCGGCTCTGATGCGGAACCAAACAACGTTCACGTGCATGAGGCCTCAGCAAGATGAGCAAATCGATTTTGCGGAATTTGTAGTTTCGGTGAATGAAAAACTTTTGAGATTTGTTCCGCATGAATAGCTCAAAATAGCGGCCACCATTTTACAGATCAGAGCACAGAGAAGAAGGCATCTGCCACCTAACAGAATGAAATGAAAAAATGTTTACAGTTCAGTGTGTCATTAAACAGGCTATTTGTTACCCCCAAATACCATATTTTATCCATGGCATGTATGCTGCTGTTAATTTGACATTACTAATGCTTACTTGACGTAAAGGTCTTGAAAGGGGTTGGGTACAGTCCTAGGGGACCCAAAAGTGTCATACACAACATTTCAGGGTAATCGGGGCAATTTCGATTTGGGTCAAATTTAACTCTAGACTTTGTCATCATAAACCACTGATGTATGTAGGATAATCTAGATCTTCAACCTTGGTGTGTCAAGAAATACTAAAAGGGGCAACAACAAGCAGGTAGGTTACCAAGGGAGAAAATTGTCAAAGTTGATGCAAGGAAAAAGTTGAAAATTTGCCCATGAAAATTTAGATTGTTGGTACAATCAGAACTTTTTGAAAAATTCAGGTTCAATTTCAGAATTTATGAAACAATTCGCTGATCTCTGATACCTAAGGCTACATTCACACGACAGTGAAAAATATGGTAGTCTATGGGGTTATTCACACTGCAGTTTTATTGACGGTCAGTGAATATCAGACGTAAAAAAAATAGAACATTTTCTATCTTGTCTGTCCTTCACTGAGCGACTGCCCCCATACAATTAAATGGGTCTGTCTTTTTAACGTCTGTTTATCAAAAAGGCATCAGTGAAAAAAACGCCTGTTAAAAATTGACATTTTATTAGTTTTTAACGGATGTTTTTTTTCACTGTCGTGTGCGTGTAGCCTAAGACTCACATTGAGTATTACAGGAATTTGGTCTGATGGATAATAAACATTATTGAACTGTACCATTCATAATATGTAATGGATAAGCTGAAAAAAAATGAAAATCTGTTAAATTGAAGCAGTGAAGGTTTTAAATGCCACTGTCCTGATGATGTTAAGAACTTCTAGATTTTCTTCTCCGATAGCTTGTTGTATTAATTCTAATAATCAGGCAAGCATATATATCCAGTGAGTATATAGGTGCTGTGTTTTAGTGATATTCCTAGCAATTAGCAGAAAACAACAGCTGGCAATTCAAATTATAACATAAATGATGCGTAAGAAAGCAAATAGACAAAAAATGTAATACACACCCACTGACTCATACATAGCAGCAATATTGTGTAATGTTCTGGACAGCGGCACAGCTCAAGCTTGTGAGGATGAATCAGAAAATTCAGCTTGTGATTATCTTTTTTTTATTACACCATTCATTTATTTTTACATTTTTGCTTAGAGACAGAAATGCTGAAATTGTATAGATACACTTCCCTCAACATCTGTTTTCAATCAGCCATTTGTAGGATGCTGAGTATTTTATACACTTTATTGTAAATCCTTAAGGAGTAAAAGTCGAAAAATAGAAAATTTGAGATGCGACAGACTGCTGCTTGTTGACTGTTTCCAATAGCAACCTGTAGAATTGTGAGTAAACTAGAGTAAATAAATGCAAAATATGTAATATATATATATATATAGAGAGAGAGAGAGAGAGAGGCAGCGACCCATGACCTCAAGCGGAAGAGATTTTGGGTGATGCAACAGGGTAATGACTCAAACCACACAGGTAAATCAACTGAATAATGGTTAAAAATTAAGATTTGTATTTTGGAATGGCAATATCATAGTCTGGACCTTAATTGGTCACTGTAGTTTCACACAACTCTGCATGAAACTTTGTAATATATCTTATCAGAGAAAATGCCTTGTTCTTCAGTTATCAGCTGGGGGGGCGCCCCCCCCCCCCCCACTCACATACCTTTTAAGCAAACTTTCTCAGTTAAATTTGTGAGAAATCTATCTTTTGAGACTAAGACCAACTGCCTGCCCACTGAAGGAACAGATTACCGAAGTCTATAGAGAGCAGAGGGAGGAGAAGGGACAAAGTGCAGAAAGAAACAGAGAGAAGAGAGACATACATTAAGAAGCCATTAATATTATATAACTACTGCTCGGTACTTCTCTTTGTCCTATATAGTGCTATATAGTGCTTCTGAGTGAGTGATAAAAGTGAGTGAGAGACAGCTAGGAAGTGAGAGACAGTTAGGAAGCAGAATCTGATGTCTCTATGTGTATTCTATGGGAAGACATGATACAAGCCAGTCTTCACCAATCATCAATTGAGAATTAGAGATGCACGATGCAAATGAGAAAACTGCTGAAATGCAAGTCATATATTGGTCAGATACAGTGTCATTACTTGTGTATACAAATGAAGTTTATTCTGAAAAGTTATTTGAAAGTTTAGGTACGCTTTAACCATGTTGACATGTTTGCCTTGACTTGAAGAGAGCTGTGCATGCAAGACATCCCAAAAGTGAGGAAGAACTGAAAAACATTTTCAGGAAAGAATGCTCCAAAAGTCCTCCTCAACGTTGTTTAACTCTTACTTGCAGCTATGGGATATGTTTGGTGGAGGCAACTGCTGGTAGGGGGATCTACAGATTATTAAATTCAAGGGTTCACTTATTTTTTCCCTGCCCTATGGATGTTCATGTGGCTTACATCACAGAAGGTGAAGCTTATTATGCATCCAATACATTCCTTATTTCTTTGACAGTTTTTTTTTTTATTTTGTTGCTAGAAGATTTCCTGTTTACTATAGATTTAAAGGGGTTTTCCAGGCTCCTGATATTGATTATCCATCTTCAGTATACATCATTAATATCCAATCGGTAAGGGTCTGACACATCCCCACTGACCACCTGTTCCCTGTAGCTTCCACCCCACTGGAACCAGCTCTTGAATGGAACAGGATGCAGGATGCACAGCTCCGTTCAAAGTGTAGTGGCCGTGGTGGGTTACTGCAGCTCAGCTACCACTGAAGTAAATGAGAGCTGAGCTGCAGTAACCCACCACGGCCACTACACTTTGAACGGAGCTGTGCATCCTGTTCCATTCAAGAGCTGGTCCTAGCGCCAGAGACTACAGAGAAAAGGGGAGATGAGTGGGGATGTCGTAGGGTGTCCCACTGCACCAATTGGATATTAATGACCTATCCTGAGGATATTTTGTCAATGTCAGGAGCCTGGAATACCCCTTTAACACTACAAATTTCTGGGCCACTGATTTATCTAAAATTTCAGGATATATCTTTATGCCTGCCACAAAGTGCATATGCACTTATCTTCATTTCTTCCATGCAATGGCTTCAGTTTTTGCCCTCATATGGCTTTTTGGGCCTGAAAACTAGATTTTATTTTCAGGTAATGCATTAATATCAGGGGCATAGGTGGGGGGAGGGGGGTCAATCTGGGCATGTGCCCTAGTTGCTGAGTGCCAACAAGTCACTTTAATTATTTAGAAACAGGACTAAGGGCAATAAAATGAACCTTTTCCCCCGGGTAAAAGTAAGCCTAGCTACAGCCCTGATTGATACCTATGTTATTGCCCTTCCGCGAGTTACAGGAGCTGAAATCACAATAACAAGTTCATTTTGATATTTCTACACCTTACCTAATAAATATCACGTGCACTTTGGCAGCATTAACTCTGCAATTTCCCCCAACCTGACCGGTTTCACGGCATTTATATGCTTATATTTGGTACCCCTAGGTCTAGATCCGTTCAGGGCTCTCACAAGCGTTCCAAAACAGATTAGTTTTGCCCTAATGTATTCTAAATGGAAAAGGATCCGCTCAGAATGCATTAATTTGTATCAGTTCAGTCACCATTCCGCTCATGCAGCGTTTTGGTGTCCGTCTGACGAAACTGAGCCAAAAGGATCGGTTTTCTCTGACACAATCTCTGGCACAATAGAAAATGGATCCGTCCTCCATTGACTTTCAATGGTGTTCAAGACGGATCCGTCTCGGCTATGTTACAGATAATACAAACGGATCCGTTCTGAACAGATGCATGCGGTTATATTATCTGAACGGAACCGTTTGTGCAGATCCATGTCGGATCAGCACCAAACCCAAGTGTGAAAGTAGCCTAAAGTGCAACCTCCAGTCACACCATACTGTAGGGCACGCTACAGCACTTCTGATGCAATTGCTGGGGATAGTTGTTTTCTTTAGTGTTTTTTTCTTCTTTGGCCTGATGAATATTGATGGAAGGATGAAAAGAAGTTAAAGGAAATAAAATTCAAGCACTGACATTTAGTTTGTGCAGTCTAGAGATTTGGCACAGCTGAGTTTGTCATGCAGCAGACCTTGACATTTGTCGTCTTGTTACTCGCATGTGTTGTCCATGGTTTTTAATGGTTTGGATTAATTACGCCGTTATCTGAATGGGGGTTGTCTGGTTTTGATAACCTATTTTAAACTACCCTTTTTGGTAATTCTGAGTTAGTACATGCAGTTCCCCTTTTAAGAACCTCATCTACTAGCCAAAGTGGAGAAGGCTGCAAAGAGTCTCTCACTCTGAACGACCTGGACCTGGACATGAACAGCCCATTGATTTAAAAAAGAACTGTGTAATGCCTAATTTTTCCTGTGGTGGCACTACAGGGGAATTGAACCCATCATGCTGTGGGTTCCTTTACACAATATAGCTGCTCTCTTTGAGTCCCAAGTAGAGTTGAGGGAAGCGAGCTTCGGATGCTTCATCCGAGGTCGCTTTTTTCAAAGCTTTGGAATAAGACTATACGGAGTCTGATCTCTGTTCAGTATTAGAATGTATGGGCTCTGATGAACCGAAGTAAGGTATTCATGAAGTCGCGTATGAGTTGTAGTTGATTTTTAAAGTGGAAAACCACTAGTACTAGTACATTTAGAACCTCAGAACCGAAGCCGAGTTCGGTTTCAAGTGGTTTTCCACTTTAAAAATCAACTACTGAAGTTATTCAACGAAGTCACGCGCAACTTCGTGAATAACTTGCTTTGGCTCATCAGAGCCCATACTTTCTTAGGGCTCATGCACATAAACATATTTTCTTTCCGTGTCCATTCCGTTTTTTTTTTGCGGACCGTATGTGGAACAATTCATTTTGATGGGTTTGCAAAAAAAACGGAAGTTACTCCATGTGCATTCCATTTCCGTATGTCCATTCCGCAAAAAATTTGAACTTTTCCTATTATACTGTCACAAGGGTGTCAGGAGCCACATCTGACTCCGTTATACCCGGGGTCAGGAAGTTGCAGCGGGTGGCTGCGCGCTCTATGTCTAAAGATCATGCTGTTACTTAATGGTAGCTTTCTGTGTTTGACTTGCAATCCTTTTTGTCTCACTCAGGGATCCGTAGCTTCTTCTCCTCAGCTGTTTCTTGTCCGCCACTCCCAACCTCCTTATATTCCCCCTATCCACTTCTCTGGTTGCCAGATATAGAGCTTCCTGCCTGGACTTCTATACTGACCCACTGGAGCTGTGTAGCTGTTGTTCCTGGTTGTCGTACCAGAGCGTTACCTTCCGGATCCCTGTTGGGCTTTTGTTGTCCGCTGTTGTCGCCCACCTGGGCTTATATGTTTTGTCTGTATTGTCTGTCCTCTCCCTGGTGTTTTCCTTTAGTGTTAGTGGTGAGGACTAGTGCTCCCACCGCCCTATTCACTACTTAGGGCTCAGCTTAAGGAAAGCCAGGGTTTAGGCACGTGATCGGCGTACAGGTGAAGAACCCGTCTAGGGACATCAGGGCAGTCAGGTGCCAGTTTGAAGGTGAGTTGGGGGTCACCGCCTTTCCCTCTCCCTTGGACAGGGCTTTCCCTTTTCCCTACCTTTGCGTCACACGTCTGTGATCGGTACGCCGGTCGGGATATATGGTCTGCATTACGGACAAGGATAGGACTGTTCTATTAGGGGCCAGCTGTTCCGTTCCCGAAAATACGTAATGCACACGGACGTCATCTGTATTTGCGAGCACCGGTTCCCTCTGAAACAGATAATCGGTGGGGGTCCTGGTTGTTGGACCTGACCACTCACCACTGACCACTGATCAGTTCAAACTTCTCTGAAAACTCCTTTAACCTTTTCAAGACCAGGATATTTCTGGTCTTTAGCACCAGACAGCTCAGCTATTTTTCACACACATTTATTTAACTGCTTTAACATTTTAAGGCTGAGTTCACATCAGCGTTTAGCCTTTCCGTTCTCCTGCTCCGTTATAGGAGCAGGAAAATGGAACGGACAGATTTGACTCATAACTGAGCCGAACAGAGCCTAATGGCCCCCTAGACCAGGCATCAGCAACCTTCGGCTCCCAGATGTTGTGAAACTACAATTCCCAGCATGCTCCATTCATTTCTATGTAAGTTCTTAGAAGAACAGAGCAACTTTGCATGTTGGGAGTTGTAGTTTCAAAACAGCTGGGAGCCAAAGGTTGCCTACCCCTGCCCTAGACTATAATGGGGAGACAAAAGTCCTCCGCGCACAAAAATTTTCCTCTGAGTGGAAACCTAACAGTCCCCATTATAGTCTAGGGTGCCAGAAGGCTCCATTCGGCTCAGTCATGTGCCAAACCCGTCCTTTACATTCTCCTGCTCCTATAACGGAGCAGGAGAACGGAAGGGCTGAACGCCGATGAGAACTCAGCCTTATTTGTTGGGCTAGCAATGTGATTTTCTCTGTTCCTGGGGAATAAATCGGGATTCTTTTCACATCATTTTGTTACAGATAATAATAATAATGTTTGCTTTTTTTCAAATTTTGAAGCTTGTAAATTGAAATTTTTTTAAAAAATATGCTTTTTTTCCCCTGATAATATATTACCCTAGTTTTCATATATACCCTAAACACATAACTCCTCTGCTGGAACAGACAACTAGATTATTTTAGGAGATATGTACATGTAGCCTTAAGATATGTACATGTAGTAAATGTAGCCTTAATATAGACTTACTTGTTTTCACCATTGTCTACTGTACATTTTGATATATTGCTTGTCCAATTTCACGTAATTAGAGCTTGACTAACAATATGAGAGTGATTTATATAGGGCAAGTTTTTTTGTGTTTTTTGGATTGGGTCTTTTTTTGAATATTTTGTTTATAATCTGTTCCTTTAAAGGTCAGAATAGACTATTAGGAGGCTTTTTTATTACTATTTTTAAGGCTATTCTTTTCGAGTGTCTTTGGGGTTGCAGTGACAATTGTAACTGTTAGGGCTCTGCCGGGTGCAGTTGGACCCAGTAGGAGCCTCCTAGACCCAGCACCCTGGCAATCGTATGACCAAACACATGACCACTCATTGAGCACTGTGTACCAGAAAATAAAGAAGACAGAAGTGGTAAAGTGGTCTTCTCTCTGGGGTCCCACCATTGTTTGAGGAGCGATCAGGCAACTGATTAAAGCCTGCACCATAAATATACCATGGCATGGGTTTTAGAGACCTGGTTCTACTACAATAAATCTGAGTAAGATATGCCATCAATGTCAGATAGGTGCAGCTCCCACCTCTGAGACCGGCTACTATCTCCAGGAGAGGGCCCCCAAAACGTTGGAGAGCACACCCGCACTTGCGAGATCTGCTCTCCATTCACTTCTATAAGAGTTCCCAAAAATAGCCGAGCCCTTTTCACTTATGTCTGTCCAGAAATGCAATATGCCTGTGTTCTCCAGCAGTGTTGTGGCTTATACTCTCCTGGGTTTCTTTAAGCCAGGCATGTCCAAACTGCGGCCCTCCAGCTGTTGCAAAACTACAACTCCCAGCATGCCTGGATAGCCTACAGCTATTAGGACATGCTGGGAGTTGTAGTTTTGCAACAGCTGGAGGGCCGCAGTTTGGACATGCCTGCTTTAAGCAGTCCAGCTGCTCTGAAATCCATCTGTTTCTGACACTCTACTGCTGATATTCTGCACCAGGACCACAAGGCTGGACCTCTACTCTCGTGGCTCTGATTCTCCACTCTGGCTGCTGTTATACCCAGGCTTTCGCTCTGACGGAGCTACATACTCCGTCTTTGCACACATGTGCACACACAGGAACAATATTCCCTGACCACTTCCTGTTCAGGCAGAATCTCCTTCCCTGGCTCAGTATCTGGTGCCCTCTGCTCGAACTAGATGTTGCAGCAGCATCCTTGTTTTCTTGGGTTTGGGGGGGGGGGGGGGTCAGAAGCATAACTGGTCTTCCCTTTTCCTGTGTCAAATATATTGTTTTCCGCTCTATCCAACTATACGGGTGATAGCTAGCTGGCATCCTCCCTGACACATAGTATATGGGGCACATATTCGGTCAGTCCCTCCAGTCCAAATACATAAAACTACATTTTGCTTTATAAAATCCTGTGTGTATTAATAGGCCGTACCTGCACTAGATGTTCTTTTATTACAAACCATATGATATCATTTTACATTTATGTAACTATTAGTTTCAATTTCTTTTCTCAGTATCAGTTCTTATGTTTGTCTCACGTTGCAGATGTTGCGGCTAATAACATTTCAAATAATCAAATGAATGTGATTTAGAGAAATGCGGTATCATCAATGGTATATTCAATACCCTGCCGAGCCCTAATGGGATTTCAATGAATATAATTTCCTAATAATGTAATACTGATTTCTCTATTTACAAAGAAAAATCAACATGGGCTACATTTTAGACAGAGCGGCGCATTCCTTCCATCTCCACATTCCTTACAAAATGATTGCTCCTATTTTCCATCGGTTATAGCTTATGGACATGAAGCTAGAAGATCTCACAGGAAATTAAATGAAAATCTCTGATATACATCTGATACAGATTTTCTCTGAGCGTTTTCCTAACTCCCAGCCATAGCTTCTACTTACCTATTTATATAGCTACTGTCAAGGCGAGGAACTTCATTTAATAATGTACCCTAGTATTACCTTCTATGACTCAAGGCTCCTGCTGCAGGTAAAGACTTGGGCTCAGAGATCCATATTCCAGAAATTTTGTTTGCCCTATGACTTCTTTTTTTCTGTAATGTAAGTTCCAGTCATTTTCTTAGTAGCTTATACATATAAACCTGTGTGTAGACACAGAAAAGTAAATTACCAACATTTTCCAAAAGCACCCCTCAGGCAAATAAGTGTCTGGAAGATGCACAATTGTACATAACCTCCTCTCTTTATTTCTGTCAGTTGCACTATTTTCAATTTTTTGGTTGGCCATGCAAGAAAGCCTTTCTCCTGGTAGACTTGCTCTCTACTTTGCCTCCCAAGAAATTGCAACGTTCCGCCCCCCACCCCCCAGGGACGATCGTGTCCCAGGTTTATAGGAATGCCCAGTGGTGTGATGCGGCTTTATTAGTTTTGTGGGGTTGGGTCATGATACTCCTACCTGGATACCGTCGATCCCGAGGGTTAGGCTCCAGAGTAATAAAGGGGAGAGGTAGAGAATAAGTCAAGTTCAGATTTGGGGAAAGTTCAACAGCTTTATTTGAATACACTTGCATCCGGACAATATTCAGGTCTTTCTCTTGGCTCCAGCAGGTTTTGCGGTAAACTGGCAAGAAAACTTGAACACTTTGCTGTATCTTCTTCTGCTGTGCTAGACTCTGGCTTTAGTCTGGTAGCTAGACTTTAGGACTGTTCTGGTAACTTTTGAGTGGGATGTCTTTGGCTGTTGACACCCTCGTGATACTCTGATTGTATCTGTAAGGAGTCATGGTGCTCCATGAGCTGCTTCCCTGGGAGACTCCTTCCGCAGGAGGGGGGCCCTTCCCCTCACTGCTACATCTTGACTCGTCTGCTCCCAACGTTAGACTAGCACTAACTATAGCTTCCTGCAACCCATCCCTTGGTAGGAAGCAGCACTACCCCACTTCTGCCCAAAAGGGGGAGAATGGAATAGTAAGTTCTATTCTATCTAAAGATTTCTCTGCCATATCCGGTTCCACCTGCTGGTGAACCAGGCACATAAAAAGAACATAACCGTTTCATAGCAAGATTATGAATGCACAGTGTAGGAGGACCTGGAAAAAATAAACAGAGGACATTATTAAACATTAGAGACAGTAGCAGGGTGTAAGAATGGCAGTGCCATCTGGGGTACTGCAAACTGAACATGAATTTCACTTCTGTACAGCCTTCTTGCTCCCTTATCCCTCACTTGCACATTTGACATTATAGTTGAACATGGGTTAAGCATCTAATGCAAATATTGCAGGTCTTGGTTCCTGTATCCCCAAGACAGTACTTCATTCTCACCTTAGGGTAGGCTCACACCTAAGGTAATCCGTTAGTCTGTTCCAGAAGAGGAACAGACTACCAAAGTTACCGTATCCGACACAGCCGGATATTATTATTGACTATAATGGGATCCGGCGGCATTCAGGCATAAATGCCGGCTTTTGGCTAGACAAATACAGCTGCATGCAGTGGTAGCTGTCCAACCAAATGCCGGCATTTTTGCCAGATAGCTGCTGGATCCTTATATAGTCAATAAGGATCTGGCAGTGTGCGGCAATATGACAGCTGTGTCGGATACAATAACTCCTCTGCCGGAACAGACTGCCAGATTATTTTAGCATATATGTGAATGTAGCCTTAGGCTTCCTTAACGCATATGTCTTGGATCCAAAAAATGCACCAGAAGTGGAAAAAATGACACTGCAAAACCTTTGTGTACTGCATTTAAACTTTCTAATCTAACATCTGGAGGTGGCAATAAAGAAAAAAAACACACCAGAAACCAAAAAACAAAAAAAACGCCATAGAAAATGATGCTTCAGACAAGCCTAATTTTTCCTTTTTAACCTCCTAACAGTCACATTAAAATAGGAAAAACCTTCCAAAAATGTCACTTTTTTATTCTAGATTTTGAATATGTGTCTGCAGTAAATCTTTTTTAACTCCTTTTTAACTGCATTTTTTACTCCTTAGTGACATAATTAATTTTAGCCTTAAGGACCAAAATTATTTCCTCCCATTGTGTTCTATTTTTATTTTGTAGGATTAGTTGTATGTTTTTTTAGGAACCTTTTTGGGATATATATAGTGTATTAAATAATTTTTATTATTTTATTTTTAGAGAGAAAAATAAAAAAAAAATGAAATTTTAACATTATTTTATGGAATTTATTTATGGTGTTTACTGTGTTGTAAAAATAACATAACTTTATTATGTGGGTCACTACAATGATGATAATGCCATATTTCAATATTTCGCTCTTCCTGCAGGCTGTCAGCTCTGCAACTGCTCCCCCTCCTCCTCCAGACTGAAGGGGAGGGGGCAGATGCTTTAGCTGCTCATATCTCTGGTTTGGTAGCAGCTAGAGATATGGCCTTTGTATTGTTTGAAAGCTGGCATCCCAAACAATACCAGAATGACATTAATATCTTTACTACACTAGAAATAGGGATGCAGTGAATGTAGCTAAAAAGTGAAAGTAAAAGCAGGTTTTGCCGCAATTTTTGTTGACTCGATTTCTAACAGTGATATCTCCTGTACAAACAATAAAACTGGGAAATAGGCATCATACTAAATTAAAGTGGCATTATAACTACTATAAATGAAAAAAAATAGAAGCTCTTTGCGCACATTTCTGATCAAATGTGTTTCGGGCCCATCTACCAGGCGTCAAGTTAACTTCTGCAGATGGGTTTCTAACACTAACAGAACTGCCTCTCCTGGACTTTACCTAAGTCTACAATTTTCAGGACGGTGTAGGAACCAGCTACATTTATACTCTGCTCAGAAGCCCCAGGCAGATGGGCAGGGAGTGCTCAATCTAAAAGAGGCAGCTACCCTCAATATATACTACAAGAAAATTTAGACTAGCCCGACACACGTTTGATCAAAAATTTGCGCAAAGAGCTTCTATTTTTTAAGTTATAGTAGGTATACTACCACTTTAATTTAGTATAAACCCTATTTCCCAGTATTATTGTTTGTATGTGCAATGTTGTGCTGCCATACCTGTTTTTGTTTGCTTCCTGCATGCTAGCTTTATGGACGTGCACCTGTGACTATGAATGTGCTAGTCCAAATTTTCTTGTAGTATATATTAAGGGTAACTGCCTCTTTGAGATTGAGCACTCCCCGCTATTTATGATCGAGCACCAAAGTATTCGGGTCGAACACACTGCTATGATCGTGTGCTCGGCCGAGAACCCGAGTATAATGGAAGTCAAGGGGAGACAACCAGGCACCCCCTGCTCTGAAAAGGGGAGGGTGCCTGGTTCATAGGAAAAGGTCAGAAAGCGACAGAAACACCACCGAAATTGATCGGGAACAGCATGTCTGGATGCATCTTGGACTCCCAGATCGCTGCTGGGAACCATGTTGTCCTAGTTGTATGCCACTTTTACAGACTGACAAAAATACAACCAGCCCCCCAAAAAAAACAACAATTTAACAGGAATTGTTAGGAAACATTCTTTCCTGTATATTCAATTGTATATAAAGTGCAAGTGCTGCCAAAAAATATATTTTTTTCAGAACTGGGGCCATGATTAAGATGGACAGCCAGAGGTATCCGTATTGCGCTGCTATAGGTGAAATTCTTTGACTGGTGCCAGAAGAACCACACAAAGCATTTGCCAAGAATGTTTTTATCAATCTAAGATGAAATTTGTAGCCTGGTTTGAAAACGATCCGACACACGATCCGGCTGCGTTATTCCCATTACCCGCCGAGCATTTTCCTGGAAACCAAAGTCTTTAGGTTCTGAGGGGAGTATGGTTGCAAAGCTGAAACTTAAACTAATTGACAGAAGGGCACCACCAGGAGTGGAGCCTGCAGCCTAATTTGATTCCACATGGGAAACCTCACCCGGCCCGGACACTGAAAGGATGGACAGATTGATACCTCTTTCTCGATTCTGTGGGTGGTGGTACATGGTTGTTGTGATAGGGTGGAGTGATTTGTTTGGTTCATTCCGATAACCACTGAGATTCCTCCGTGCTAACGAGTTACGTCACCCTCGGCGTCCAGTGCAAGGACATTGCAGAGATATTATTAAAAACACTGGCCAAGATAACATTTTATTGAATTTTAAAAATAATTTTTGCTTGCAGTAATGTTACATTGCAGAGTTAGCGCAGGGAATGGTGGTCAGCACCAGCTACGAAAAACTTTTGATGCGTGGCCTAGTGTCACAAGGATGGAAAAAATTTGGAAGATGGTGAAGGAGTACATAGCAGACCGTGTCAGTGTCCTCAGTGATCCCTCTGTGCCTTACAACTACTGGGTGTCCTAGCTGGACACGTGGCACGAACTTGCGCTCTATAGCTATAGCTAAATGATAAGGAACATGGAAGGTATACTATATTGGACTGTAGTATTCAGGGTAAATGACCGTGTGGGAATTTTCCAATAAATAAGTGAGTTTTGGGTTGCAGTTTTGGCACTCAGTCTCTAAAAGATTCGCCATCACCATCACTGTTTTAGAGGGTTAGCGCACCTGGAGGCCCTCAGCTACATTCTTTTACTCAGTTTCATTGCGCCCAGGGCCACGGTCTCTGCGTGCACCATCAGCATCACGGCCACTTGCATGTCCCTTACTGGCCGCCTTCTTAATATTAAATGTTATTTACGCTTAACCCCTTAAAGGGGTTCTGCAGTTTGTTACCACTGATGATCTATCCTCAGGATAGATCATCAGTATGTGATCGGCCGGGGTCCGACACCCGGGACCCCCGCCGATCAGCTGTTTGAGAAGGCCGCGCCGCTGCAGGAGCGCCGCGGCCTTCTCACTGTTTACTGCTGCTAGCTCCCCGCCCAGTGACGTCACGACTTGTATCAAGTGGCATGGGCGGGGCTAAGCTCCGTTCAGTGAACAGAGCTTAGCCTTCTCAAACAGCTGATCGGCGGGGATCCCGGGTGTCGGACCCCGGCCGATCACATGCTGATGATCTATCCTGAGGATAGATCATCAGTGGTAACAAACTGCAGAACCCCTTTAAGGACACGGCCATATTTCAACTTAAGGACCAGGCCATTTTTTGCAAATCTGACCAGTGTCACTTTATGTGGTGATAACTTTAAAACGCTTTTACTTATCCAGGCCATTCTGAGATTGTTTTTTCGTCACATATTGTACTTCATGACAGTGGTAAAATTGAGTCAAAAAGGTTATTTTTATTTATAAAAAAATACCAAATTTACCAAACATTTTGAAAAATTTGCAAATTTTCAAGTTTCAATTTCGCTACTTCTATAATACATAGTAACATCCCCAAAAATAGAATTTAAATTTTTTGGCAAATTTTCTATTTTAATCAATTTTTTCCAGTAACAAAGCAATGGCTAACAGCCAAACAAAACTCAATATTTATTGCCCTGATTCTGTAGTTTGGTCGTAAACTGCTGTATGGCCAAACGGCAGGGCATATAAGGAAGGGAACGTCATATGGTTTTTGGAAGGCAGATTTTGCTGGACTGGATTTTAGATACCATGTCCCATTTGAAGCCCCCCTGATGCACCCCTACAGTAGAAACTCCAAAAAGGTGACCCCATTTTGGAAACTACGGGATAAGGTGGCAGTTTTGTTGGTACTATTTTATGGTGCTATTTTAGGGTAAATATGATTTTTGGTTGCTCTATTTTACACTTTTTTTGAGGCAAGGTAACAAAAACTAGAAATTCAGAAATTTCGTCTCCATTTGCCAATAACTTTTGTGGAACACCTAAAGGGTTAACAAAGTTTGTAAAATCTGTTTTGAATACCTTGAGGAGTGTACTTTCTTAGATGGAGTCACTTTTTTGGAGTTTCTACTACTTTTTTGGGGCTTCAAATGGGACATGGTGTCAAAAAAATAGTCCAGCAAAATGTGCCTTCCAAAAACCATATTTCCTTCTGCGCCCTGCCGTTTGGCCATAAAGCAGTTTACGACCACATATGGGGTGTTTATGCAAACTACAGAATTAGGGCAATAAATATTGAGTTTTGTTTGGCTGTTAATCCTTGCTTTGTCACTGAAAAAAAAGGATAAAAATGGAAAATTTGCAAAAAAATTGCTGTTTTGGGACCGTTTTTATTTTTTGTTATTTACATCGTTGATCTGACAGGTTAGATCTTGTGCTATTTCTATAGAGCAGGTTGTTACGGATGCGACAATACCAAATATTTTTTGGGGGTTGTTGTTTCAGTTTTACATAATAAAGCATTTTTGAGGGGTTAGGTCATGTGTTAGTTTTATAGAGCAGGTTTTTACGGACGCAGCGATACATAATATGTATACTATTTATTTATTTAAGTTTTACACAATAATATAATTTTTTAAACAAAAAAAAATCATGTTTTAATGTCTCCATAGTCTGAGAGCCATATTTTTTTATTTCTGGGGGCGATTGTCCTATGTAGGGTATCATTTTTTGCGGGATGAGATGATGGTTTGAGTGGCACTATTTTGGGAGGCATATAACTTTTTGATCACTTACTATTACACTTTTATGATGTGAGGTGACAAAAATGTTTTTTGGACACTGTTTTTATTACATTTTTTTTACGGTATTTACCTGAGAGGTTAGATCATGTGATATTTTTATAGAGCAGATATTTACAGCCGCGGCAATACATAATATGTATACTTTTTTTTATTATTTTACTTTAACACAATAACAGCATTTTAGAAAAAAAAAAATCATGTTTTAGTGTCTCCATAGTCTGAGAGCCATGTTTTTTTTATTATTTTTGGCGATTGTGCTATGTAGGGGCTCATTTCTTGCTGGAGGAGATGGCGGTTTGATTGGTACTATTTTGGGAGACATACGCCTTTTTGATCGCTTGGTATTACATTTTTTGTGATGTAAGGTGACAAAAAATGGCTTTTTTACACCATTTTTTTGTTTTTTTTTATGGTGTTCATTTAAGGGTTTAGGTCATGTGATATTTTTATAGAGCATGTTTTTACGGATGTGGCGATACCTAATATGTGTAGTGTATTTTATTTTTTAATTTTTATTCAGTGATAAATGTGCGTTTTTAATTTTGATCAGACTTCAGCCTGTGAAGGCGTCAATTTGCCATGGTAACCATCACCCGCTGCCAGAACAGAGCAGCGGGTAATGGGGAGGGAGGGTGGCCCCCTCCCTCTGTGATCCCGTCAAGAATCGGGGGCTGCAAGGGCACAGCAGCCCCTGATGGGAGAGGGAGGGAGCCTCCTCCCTGTTAACCCCTTCCATACAGCGGTCCCTACAGACCGCAGCATGGAAGGGGTAAATCGGCTGGCATCAGCACCAGCACAGATGTCAGCCGTTTATAGCTGAGTGTCAGCAAAGGGGTGACACTCTGCTTTACCGCTCGGCCATCCTGCATTTTAGAGAGGAGGCGGGCGCCTCCCGTACCATCCGCTGCACTTCTAGCGCCGCCCGCAGCCTCCCCCTGCTCGGCCCGCCGGCCATCTCAAAGATGGGCTGCAGGGGGGATAAAAACAAAAAAAACGCAATTTTTAAGTTTCTGATCAGAAACTTTAGAAAGCACTGCAAACCGCAGGTCTGAATTGACCTGTGATTTGCCGCGATCACCGATACGGGGGGGTCACAGGACCCCCCTTGGCATTGTAACAAGGTACCTGCTGAATGATTTCATCTGGTACCTTGTTCCGATCACCGAAACTGCACAGCGGCAATTGGAAATACACAGGACGTACAGGTACGCCCTATGTCCTTAAGTACCAGGACATCAGGGCGTACCTGTACACCCTGTGTCCCTAAGAGGTTAAAAGTATGACACACGTACAGTAGCGTAGTGTATGCGCCAATAAATTAAAACAGGTATTTGGGATGCGCACACTTTACACAGGAGATTTAGCACTGATAATGTCACAAACTAGCATGCACCGTCTACAGATAAAGTACAGTTTATGTCAGTGATATGTATGAAATGCAACCACACTAGATATTGCACAAATAATTTACATTTCCCCAAAATACACTGTTTTCTACGCTGTAGAAGCTAGATTAGGCCAAGATTATTTAGATTTGTGCATCTGACACTGTTTTCAGATGGTGTACAGTATTTGACACAGAAAGCCACACACTATGGAGACTAGATCTGGCACAAATTAGTTAAATTTCCCACAAAAACAGTTTGCGGATGGAGTACAGTATTTGTCACGGATGTGGATTAAACGCACACACAGATGTGCCAAAAATTAGTTACATTTCCCCCAAAAACATAGTTTGTGGATGGAGTACAGTATATGTCACGGATGTGGATTAAACGCACACACATATGTGGCACAAATTATTTAAAATTCCCCCAAAAACTTCGTTATTTTACGGATGGGTCACTAGTGGGGTCAGTATTGGGCCCTATTCTTTTCAATATATTTATTAATGATCTTGTAGAAGGCTTGCACAGTAATATATCAATATTTGCAGATGACACTAAACTGTGTAAAGTAATTAACACTGAAGAGGACAGTATACTGCTACAGAGGGATCTGGATAGATTGGAGGCTTGGGCAGATAAGTGGCAGATGAGGTTTAACACTGACAAATGTAAAGTTATGCACATGGGAAGGAACAATGCAAGTCACCCGTACATACTAAATGGTAAAACACTCTGTAACACTGACATGGAAAAGGATCTAGGAATTTTATTAAACAGCAAACTAAGCTGCAAAAACCAGTGTGAGGCAGCTGCCGCCAAGGCCAATAAGATAATGGGTTGCATCAAAAGGGGCATAGACGCCCGTGATGAGAACATAGTCCTACCACTTTACAAATCACTAGTCAGACCACACATGGAGTACTGTGTACAGTTCTGGGCTCCTGTGAACAAGGCGGACATAGCAGAGCTGGAGAGGGTTCAGAGAAGGGCAACTAAAGTAATAACTGGAATGGGAGAACTACAGTACCCTGAAAGGTTATCAAAATTAGGGTTATTCACTTTAGAAAAAAGACGACTGAGGGGAGATCTAATAACTATGTATAAATATATCAGGGGTCAGTACAGAGATCTCTCCCATCATCTATTTATCCCCAGGACTGTGACTGTGACGAGGGGACATCCTCTGCGTCTGGAGGAAAGAAGGTTTGTACACAAACATAGAAGAGGATTCTTTATGGTAAGAGCAGTGAGACTATGAAACTCTCTGCCTGAGGAGGTGGTGATGGTGAGTACAATAAAGGAATTCAAGGGGGGACTGGATTTATTTCTGGAGTGTAATAATATTACAGGCTATAGCTACTAGAGAGGGGTCGTTGATCCAGGAAGTTATTCTGATTGCCTGACTGGAGTCGGGAAGGAATTTTTTATTCCCCTTAAGTGGGGAAAATTGGCTTCTACCTCACAGTTTTTTTTTTTTTTTGCCTTCCTCTGGATCAACTTGCAGGATAACAGGCCGAACTGGATGGACAGATGTCCTTTTCCGGCCTTATGTACTATGTTACTATGTTATATGCTATGAGTACAGTATATGTCACGGATGTGGACTAAACGCACACAAAGATGTGGCACAAATTATTTCAATTTTCTCAAAAAACATAGTTCGCGGATGGAATACATTATATGTCACAGATGTGGAATAAACGCACACAGAGATGTGGCACAAATTAGTTAAATTTCCCCCCCAAAAAAAAAAAATTTGCGGATGGAGGACTGTATATTTCACGGATGTAGATTAAACGCACACACAAATGTGGCACAATTTTTTTTTAATTTCCCCAAAAAACAGAGTTTGCGGATGGAGTACAGTATATGTCACTCATGTGGATTAAACACACACACATATGTGGCATAAATTACTTCAATTTCCCCAAAAACATAGTTTGCGGATGGACTACAGTATATGTCACGGATTTGGATTAAACAAACACACAGACGTGGTACAAATTATTTCAATTTCCCCAAAAAACAGAGCTTGCGGATTTAATACAGAATATTTCACGGATGTGGATTAAACGCACACAAAGATGTTGCACAGATTATTTCAATTTCCCCAAAAAACAGAGTTTGCGGATGGAGTACAGTATATGTCAGGGACGTAGATTAAACGCACACACAGATGTGGCACAAATTATTTCAATTTCCCCAAAAAACATAGTTTGCGGATGGACTACAGTATATGTCACGGATTTGGATTAAACACACACACAGACGTGGCACAAATTATTTCAATTTCCCCAAAAACCAGACTTTGCGGATGGAGTACAGTATATGTCACGGATGTGGAATAAACGCACACATAGATGTGGCACAGATTATTTCAATTTTCCTAAAAACATAGTTTGCGGATGATGTACAGTATATGTCACTAATAGGTATTAAAGAAAAATCTATTTCTGCTGTCAAACACACACACTACCCCCTAGGATTATTGGTTGCATGAAAAGCTTTAGGTAGTTGTTAAAACAGCGATTTTTCTCCCTGCACTGTGTCTCTTCCTTAGCATGGTTATCCCCGAGACTGATCAATTGAGCGCAGGTACTAAAAATATATTACTGCTCTCAAACACACACACACACACACTGTAGTCCTTAAAAGGACTTTTGGGTCTTTGCAAATCTTGTTTCTAATAAAATCTGTTAAATTTCGCTTAACACACTATCTTTCCCTGCCTACGCTCTGCTCCTCCTGATGCTGACTGAGCCCAACACGTGTCATCGGGTGCTATATAGCACCCGATGACGCGTTCCGGCCAGCCAATCAGTGTAATGCCAGTAGCTAACATGGCTACAGCATTACACTGAAGGGCATTACTTACCTGCACGTTGATTGGCTGCTTAGGAGGCGCCAGACGGGTGGGGAGGAGACTGAAGCATTCTGCTCGAGCACACGTGGTACTTTTGCTCATCACCACTCCCCACCCATCTGCCTGGAGCTTCTGAGCAGAGTATAAATGTAGCTGGTTCCTACACCGTCCTGAAAATTGTAGGCTTAGGTCAAGTCCATGAGAGGCAGTTCTGTTAGTGTTAGGGACCCATCTACAGAAGCCACCTTGACGCCCAGTAGATGGGCCTATGAACTGTAAAAAAATTAGTTTATTGCATGATTTTGTGATGCAGTGACCACTCTCCCACTATCTATGCTAACCCTAAAATCTACACAATTTTATCTCCCTATAGTGTCCCCAGTACAGCTAGATTACTGGCTTGTTTCTGTAATAGCTCTATGTCAGACACAGTTATGACACATGTTCTCAGGTCCCAAGTTGAATGAAAAATGGCGTTCTATCGCATTACCAGCAAAAATAAACGTCTGAATGGTGCCCCTCATTGGCTTATCAGACTGTCTGTCAGCCACTAAGCCAATCACTGCAAGACCTTCTCCATCTCAATGTTATGTGATCCTCCATCTTTATCCTTCCTGTTTTACCCACCAATTTTGATAGTAACATGGCGCTGGTGCCTTTTTTGCGAGATTTGTCCAAAGTGAATCACCAAAACTTCAGATTCGTTTGGCAGACACATTTTTGTGAAATTAGTAGCGAATCTCATTCTTTTAGAATCGATTTTCTCATTTCTATTTCAGAGCTGTATTCACAATTTTATGTGTTGCTTTTGGGAAAAACAGTCAAAAAGCTTGTTATCAGACACATCCCTAACAGCCCAGCTCCCATAATGCGAAGGGTTATATGACCCCCTAAGCAATGGATTTTAAAAATGACTATTGGTGGAATACATCTATATGGAGAATGATGTTGTAGGGGTTTCACCGCTAACAAAATTATTACGTATGATTGCTGGGTGCCCCACTGCTGGGACCCACAACAGTCACTAGTTCCACATCCCTTGTCCCTCACTGCACCAAGGAGAAGGGAGCTTGAATGGAGCGGTGGTCAAGCATACATACTGCCACCCCAGTTAAGGACTATGTGACTGACAGAGACATAGTGCTGGAGCCCAAACTGATATGCCATTACATGTTCAGACTTGTTGCACTGGTTGCCTTGTGCAGCACTGGGAAATGTAGATCATCATATGAACTTAGGAAAATTTTGACTAGAAGTAGCCCCCAAAAAAAAAAAAAAAATCTGGATATCCATTTGTCTAGGACCTCCAGGGAACCAACAAAAAGTGATCCCACCATCACTGGGCAAATGAAGCAGTACATGGGGCTCACTGATATCAATAGGATGTCTGTGTAATGCATGGACAATCCAGGTTCTCCAGAGAGAGATATTCCTGCCTATTGACTCATAATTTTGCAATAAAGCATTTGAAAATGTTATTTTTTTCCCATACCAGATAATCCCTGGTTGAGCTGCTGAACTCCAATTTAAATGTGCCTGCTTTTCATCTACAGGCTACATTCAGGTGCACCTGGGAGGCTCTGGGCCATATCAGCCGGTCTCGGGTGGGGCTCACAGGCACCTCCCACCTCCCATTGCAAGCATGGTTACATGCTGGAGGTCACTGGTGAGCTGTTTGTGAGTCAGGCCTTACGCTCCCGTAATTCTCAACGGCCCCTGGTATCGCCCATAAGGCACAGGTAGGTTGAGTGGTAGGGTCTCGGGCTACTTGAGAGACCTTGACGTGGTGTCCGAGCTTAAGATATGTCCTCCTAGTAGGATGTGTCGAACTAACCTCTCAATTTTAACAACAGTTTGAGGGTTTACTATTGCCGCAGAGTGCACCTGCCTTTGCTATGGTTATGTTTTTGATTGTTCTCCACATCCACATTATCGTTATCGTATGTAGGATGGTTATTGTGGTACTTGTAGTCCGTTGCTGGCATCTTCCATTGTATGCATTTTTTGCTGTTGATTGCCCCTAGCAACGGACTACAAGTGCAGGATGTGCTCCCCTATATACATGCACAACTGCATATGGGTTGAGCATATCCTGCTTGTTAAACACCACACCCCGTTTTCTAATGGTTTGTATAATATGTTTGGAGGTGTATAAACTCCAATTGAAATGTGCCTGCTTTTCATCTACAGGCTACATTCAGGTGCACCTGGGAGGCTCTGGGCCATATTAGCCAGTCTCGGGTGGGGCTCACAGGCACCTCCCACCTCCCATTGCAAGCATGGTTACATGCTGGAGGTCACTGGTGAGCTGTTTGTGAGTCAGACCTTACGCTCCCGTAATGCCCAACGGCCCCTGGTATCGCCCATACGGCACAGGTAGGTTGAGTGGTAGGGTCTCGGGCTACTTGAGAGACCTTGACGTGGTGTCCGAGCTTAAGACGTGTCCTCCTAGAAGGATGTGTCGAACTAACCTCTCAATTTTAACATCAGTGTGAGGGTTTAGTATTGTCGCAGAGTGCACCTGCCTTTGCTATGGTTATGTTTTTGATTGTTCTCCACATCCACATTATCGTTATCGTATGTAGGATGGTTATTGTGGTACTTGTAGTCCGTTGCTGGCATCTTCCATTGTATGCATTTTTTGCTGTTGATTGCCCCTAGCAACGGACTACAAGTGCAGGATGTGCTCCCTATATACATGCACAACTGCATATGGGTTGAGCATATCCTGCTTGTTAAACACCACACCCCGTTTTCTAATGGTTTGTATCCCAGACATAGCCAGCCAGTAGACTGTGGCACTATTACTGGGGAAAAATTAGTCCCATTTTTCTAATGCCATTCAACAGCTTTAGGTTTATCCACTGTTGAGGCTCCGACAACTAGAGTCCCCACCGATTGCAAACACAAGGGTCTCGTGTTCTACGTCTGAATGGTGCAGTGGTCACACATGTGCAGCCGCTATATTCAACTTTATTGGACTGCTGGAGATAGTTGAGTACAGTGCTCTTCTATTTAGGGCACTCTAATGGAGGAGCAGCTGGCATGGGTGACTGACACACTATTCAAATAGGAGAAGATTGGATCTCCATTCTTGTGATCGGCAAGGGCCCCAGCAGTTGAACTCCCAACAATCAGACATATCCTCTATCCTGTGGATATAATAAAACATAAAATATCTAATGCTTTGCTCTGTAAATCCCATTTTCAAAAACAAATAGGAGCCCAATCAAAGTGCCCAACAGGAACATAGCTAAATGGTAGGTTGGGAGGCATATAATGGAGGACACCAATGAGTATTGGCCAAGGTATTGGTTAAATCGGCAAAATGAATCTTTGCCTTAGGTGAAGAAAAACCTAGATACAACCCTGCTGTTATATATTGGGTGCTGTCAAAAAAACGGATATGTTTTGATTTTCTATAATATCTAGTATCAACACATGGAAGTCATGAAACTGAAAAGTGGAATGTGGCAAAGCTGAGAAATGGAAATCATATAAACACGTAAAAGTATAAAACATATGTCTCCTAACACCGCCTGCACAGGGTGCAGCATTTACAGAAGTATTCTGGTTTCTCCAACGAACGTTCCCAGGCGCCAGTGAATGCACATGAGTAAGTGAGCAGGCATCTCAGTAATCAGAACCAGGCTCTTTAACTCCAAAGGACAAACGTATCCGTTTCTTTTTGCAATATAAATGGCATTGGGATAAAGAAGGAAATTACTACCATTTTTCAATCCTCCCTCCATTAACTTTACCATGCAGTTCAACTTTATCAAAGGAATGTTATTTACGTGTAGTTGGAAACAGACATTTCCAAAGCTCCTGTTGTAAGAGAGCAAGATGTCAACCCAAGGTGGGTCCATCGGGTTCACTGAAAATTGAGTTATATTTATTAGGTTTGTCCTCCCTTCATTTCAAGAGTTGCATGAAATAAAAATGAAGGATGTAAATGGGAAACAAGAGAAGACATACCGGGATAATAAAGTAGTCATTGAAACATTATGATTTAACTGAGGAAAATGTTGAAACACATTTAAATGTTCTGAACTCCTATACGATTTCCCATCTGGACTACTGCAGCATGCTCAATTCAAAATCTAGTACACACTCCCTGTGCTGCCACATAAGTACTATTGTTCAATCACATATTAACAGTCTATATGTTAATATTCTATATAAAAAATAGTTTTATGAAAAACGGGTGGATGGTTTTCCGGATATATTTATTTGAAGGCACGCCATGTATTCCACCTCCTGTCCTGGCTCTTAACTTCCTCCTTTGTTTGGCTTGTGGGTGAAATTTCAGGATGAACCAAAAATGCACTCTAACCTTTACAGGTGAATTTAATGTGACCTTCTCGAAACTTATGAATGCACATGTCCAGCTGTTCAATGTTTCAGTGCTTTTTGCTCAACTTGCTGTTCTCTAACAAGGAGCTTAACGGGAAAATTCACAACAGTCGTTTGATCCATGAATCACCCAATACATTTCCTGGTTCAACTAGAATTGGTATATACACAATCCTCCTTATCATTCTGTTCACATTTTGGCATCATGAGACCAAGGCAACACCTAACAATTGATCAACAGTACCTCGCCATTCCGACGCTTCAAGCAGGACGTTCTCAGACGGAAGTGGCCACTGAGCTTAGAGTGTGGACATCCTTTGGCTATATCCCACACTGATGACTACTTAATTGTGAACAATGCCCTGCGGAACCGGATGATGAATGCCACACAACTCAAGGCACCCAGGGAGGTGAGAGGCACCCAAGTGTAAAGTCAGACCATTCAAAAGCATTTACATCAGTGTCGTCTGCGTGCTAGATGACCTGAAAGGGTAACTGACAACACCACGAGGCATAGGAGTCATCATCTTGCATGGGCCAGGGAGCATTTAAGCTGGATGAGGGACCAGTGGACATCAGTGCTGTTCACTGATGAAAGTTGATTCACGCTGAGCAGAAATGTTGGCTGCCAACGATGTTGGAGACATCGAGGATACAAGCCCATACTACTTACCCATACTACGCTGTGTAGAGGCTCATAACTCTGTTCCCCAGGATTTAAATGACCTGAGGGCCACCCTTCAAGAAGATGGGATGCCATGCCTCAGCAATAAGTCGACTTGTGAACATTAGGAGACATCATTGTCAAGCTGTAATTGATGCTCAAGGCCACATGACAAGTTATTGAGACATTGACATTTTTGTGGGGGTATACCCATCACTGGTGTTAGCTATTGTTTCAATAAATACACTGAATAAAAATATAAACGCAACACTTTCGGTTTTGCTCCCATTTTGCATGAGCTGAACTCAAAGATCTGAAACATGCAATTGGCATGCTGACCGCAGGAATGTCTACCAGAGCTGTTGCCAGTGCAATGATTGTTCATTTCTCTACCATAAGCCATCTCCGGAAGTAGCCACTGAGCTTAGAGTGTCACAGAGTGTTTTAACCTAATGATGTATGAAAGAAAAAGAGAGTTTTTGAGGGTTAATCGGATCTAGTGGACAATGTCCAATAGACTCGAGAAACTAGAGGCGCCAGGGGATGGTGAATAAACGTTGTGATAGGTGGATGGTTAAAATACAGAGGCTGCTGTAGGGTTCATCAAGCAGACTGAGTTGTCTGCAGGTTGTGAAATGTGTAGGGTGGGAAGAGATAGGAGGACGAGTGGGTGTGAACCTTCACTTCAATCACGCCTATTTCAAGAACCCAAAGTGAGCGCCAATGTTTTAGTAGATAAGGGTATCTATAGATAACATGGTATATTCCATAATAATAGTAATACTAAAAAGTAGTTGGTACATATACTACAATGACTAAAATTAAAATTGAAATTAAAATCAAAAAGTCAAAGTAATCGTATATTTCAACTTACTTCACGAGGGGGGTGGTTTACTAGGATAAGCATAAAACACCTGTAAACCAATTACCCCCAGCCAGGATCGCTTCAATGATGTTAACAAATTGGAGGCAGCCAACTCAAGGGGGCTTCTGTTCAATTGTCTTTTATTCCAATAAAATCCGGCTCAACGCGTTTCGGGACAGGCACGTCCCTTCATCAGGAGCTATAACATTTAGTGGGTGTATTAGGGGTATATATACCCCCAAGGTAATGGGAAACAAGTGAAAAAGACCGCCAAGCGGGGAGGGAGGGCCGCAAGGATCGCGGCGCCTCGAGGTGCGCATAACCGGAAGGGTGCGCGATGTTCATGCGTGTCAGCCTGGAGCGCATCTTGTATCTTGTGCGCATGTCCAGGTTGTTGTCATTGCGCTCCGACCGGAGCGTTTCGGTAGCTTCTGCGCAGGTCCGAAAGTGTCATTGTATGTGCGTTCCACAGTGGAACGCTCGTTTCTGTTCCGGCCTGTGTTGGTCTTGCGAGTCATGGGTAGCTCTGTACATATTCTATATGTTGGCCCAAAAGTAGGCATTTGTTGTGGGGCCATATACAGAAGCCCCTCCTATTGAGGATTGGGGGTAATGTCTTAACCCCTTAAGGACCCATGACGTATGGGTACGTCATGGGTCCGAACCCTAAGTATGGCGCCCGCTCCTGCCCTCTGTGGGCGCGATCGCTGCGGGGGTCCGGCTGTTTCCTGTAGCTGACCCCCCCCGGCTAATGATCGCGGTCGGCAGCGATGCCGATCGCAATCATTTAACCCCGCAGATGCCGTGGTCAATCCTGACCACGGCATCTGCTGCAGCTAAAACCGAAAGTAAAACTTTCGGCAGCTCTCCAGCTCCCCTAGTGGTGATCGGGAGAATCGGAGCGCTGTGAAGGGATAGCCTCAAGCCTTTCATTCAGCTTGAGGCTATCACTTACTATTCCTATGGAGCCCTTGTTAGCAATAGGGCTTCATAGGAAAGTAGTAAAATCCTCATAAACTCCAATACAAGTGTATTGGAGTTTATGTTAGAAGCAATCAGATGACTGATTTATATAGGTCCCTATGGGACCTATATAAAAGTGTAAAAGAAAAATAAAAGAAATAAAAAAATAAAAAAATAAATAAAAAAAACCTAAAAATTCAAATCACCCCCCTTTCCCCAAAATTAAAATAAAATAATAATTTTTTTTTAAAAAATACACATCATGGGTGTCGCAATGTGCGAAAACGCCCGTGGTATAAAAATATAAAAATATATTCCCCATACGGTAAACAGAAAAACGGAAAGAAGCGCCCAAATGACGGATTCGCCATTTTTGAACGCTTCATTTCCTCAAAAAAAATTTAATAAAAAGTGATCAAAAAGTCCTACACACCCCATAATGGTATCAACTAAAAGTTCAGATCGCCCACAAAAAATAAGCCCCCATACAATGCTATACACTTAATTACAAAAAAGTTATAGGGGTCAAAATATGGCGACAAAAAAATAAATAAAAAATTTCCCACTTTTGAATTTTTTTCACTATCAAACGCAAGAAAAACTATACATATTGGGTATCGCCGGATTCGTACTGACCTGTAGAATAAAACTAAATGGTCAGTTTTATCACACATCAAACGTCGTAATTTAAAAACCTTAAAATTGTGGTAGAATTGTTTTTTTTTTGCAATTTCACCCCATTTGGAATTTTTTTCCCGCTTCCGACTACATCGTATGCAATATTAAATGGTGGCGTTGGAAAGTACAACTTGTCCCGCAAAAATAAAGCCCTCATATGGCCATGTGAACGTAAAAATAAAAAAGTTATGGCTCTCGGAAGGCATGGAGCGCAAAACGAAAATGCAAAAATGAAAAAACCCCGAGTCCTTAAGGGGTTAAAAAATAAATTAATTTTTGTGTGATATAATCTAGGGGATTATAAGTGGTGGCGCTTTTATTTTATAAATAAAAAATGTTTATAGTAAAGGGGATGTGTTAAAATAGGTTGAAAAAAATGATATTAATAGAAAGAATAATGATTAAAATAGTAAAAATTAGTAGAAATTAAAAGATAATAATAATGGAATTTCACTGCAATTTCTGCAGGAATTACATAGAACTGTTTGAGCTTTGAGTTCTATGTAATTCCTGCAGAAATTGCAGTGATCCATTATTATTATCTTTTTAATTTCTACTAATTTTACTATTTTAATCATTATTCTTTCTATTAATATCATTTTTTCAACCTATTTAACACATCCCCTTTACTATAAACATTTTTATTTATAAAATAAAGCGCCACCACCTATAATCCTAGATATATCACACAAAACTAATTTACTTTTAAGACATTACCCCAATCCTCAATAGGAGGGGCTTCTGTATACGGCCCCACAACAAATGCCTACTTTTGGGCCAACATATAGAATATGTACAGAGCTACCCATGACTTCGCAAGACCAACACAGGCCGGAACAGAAGCAGAGCATTCCACTGTGGAACGCACATACAATGACACTTCCGGACCTGCGCAGAAGCTACGAAGCGCTCGGTCGGAGCGCAATGACAACAACCTGGACATGCGCACAAGATACAAGATGCGCTCCAGGCTGACACGCATGAACATCGCGCACCCTTCCGGTTATGCGCACCTCGAGGCGCCGCGATCCTTGCGGCCCCTCCCTCCCGTTTGGCGGTCTTTTTCACTTGTTTCCCATTACCTTGGGGGTATATATACCCTAATACACCCACTAAATGTTATAGCTCCTGATGAAGGGCGTGCCTGTCCCAAGCAGCGTTGAGCAGATTTTATTGGAATAAAAGACAATTGAACAGAAGCCCCCTTGAGTTGGCTGCCTCCAATTTGTTAACATCATTGAGCGATCCTGGCTGGGGGGGGTAATTGGTTTACAGGTGTTTTATGCTTATCCTAGTAAACCACCCCCCTCGTGAAGTAAGTTGAAATATACGATTACTTTGACTTTTTGATTTTAATTTCAATTTTAATTTTAGTCATTGTAGTATATGTACCAACTACTTTTTAGTATTACTATTATTATGGAATATACCATGTTATCTATAGATACCCTTATCTACTAAAACATTGGCGCTCACTTTGGGTTCTTGAAATAGGCGTGATTGAAGTGAAGGTTCACACCCACTCGTCCTCCTATCTCTTCCCACCCTACACATTAACCTAATGATGACAGAGATATAGAGAGACTTAAGAGTCACAGAAAGGCATAGAAGTGGACATCATTTGGCTACATCCCACACTGATGACTTCTTAATTGTGAACAATGCCCTGTGGACATTACTACCATAAAGGGGGACACAGAGGGCATTACTACCATAATGGGGGCACAGAGGGCATTGCTACTATAAAGGAGGCACAGAGGGCATTACTACCATAATGGGGGCACAGAGGGCATTACTACTATAAAGGGGGCACAGAGGACTTTTCTACTATAAAGAGGGCACAGAGGGCATTGCTACTATAAAGGAGGCACAGAGGGCATTGCTACTATAAAGGGGGCACAGAGGACATTGCTACTATAAAGGGGGCTCAGAGGGCATTACTACTATAAAGGGGGAACAGAGGGCATTGCTACTATAAAGGAGGCACAGAGGGCATTGCTACTATAAAGGAGGCACAGAGGACATTACTACTATAAAGGGGGCACAGAGGGCATTACTACTATAAAGGGGGCACAGAGGGCTTTACTACTATGAAGGGGGCACAGTGGGAATTACTACTATGAGGGGGCACAGTGGGAATTACTACTATGAAGGTGCACAATGGGCATTACAACTGTGAAGGGGGAACAATGGGCATTACTACTGAGAAGGGGCATAACTGTTATGGGGTGCAGAGTGGGCATTACTACTATGAAGTGGGCCTAGAGTGTATTACTAATGTGAAGGGGGCACAGAGAGGGCATAACTACTGTGAGGGGGCATAACTATTATGGGGGCGCATAGTGGGCATTACTACTGTGAAGAGGGC
Organism: Bufotes viridis; assembly: GCA_033119425.1. NCBI lineage: Eukaryota > Metazoa > Chordata > Amphibia > Anura > Bufonidae > Bufotes > Bufotes viridis. Next base: position 70,879,406 of record CM065593.1, read on the forward strand.
ACAATGGGCATTATTACTGTGAAGGAGGCACAATGGGCATTACTACTGTGAAGGGGCCACAGAGTGCATTACTGCTGTGAAGGGGGCACAGAGAGGGTATTACCACTGTGAAAGGGGCACAGAAGGGGCATTATTACTGCGAAGGTTGTACAATGAGGGCAATGCTATTGTGAGGTGGCACAATTTTTTTGGGGGGTGGGGCTGGGAGAATGGACCCACCCTGTGTGCCAAACACCCTAGGCACGCCACTGCAGCAAGTTATGTGTACCCCAAAGTGGTACTATGAAAAATTACAACTTATTTAGCAAAAGACAAGCCCTCATATGGCGACATCGACGGAAAAATAAAAAAAAGTCTGAACTCTTAGAAGGCGACGATAGAAAACTGAAAGGCAAAAAACAGGCAGGTCACTAATGTAACCAGAAAAAAAGTTTTAAACAGCCAGAATAATAACACCTGTATCCCGTTATTAGAGAAGTAAAAAAAAATGTAAAAAAGAAAAGTGTAACAAAATATGATTTAGAAAGCAACAGGGAATGAGAAAGATGTAATTTATGAGTTGCGGCGGTATGGTAATATTAGGCCTTGTAACTATTCAGAACCCTGATCTAGATTTTTTTGTTAGATTTGTGATAAAGACTTTTTTGAAGGCTACATTTATAATCAATGGGTTGTGGGAAGAATGGCGCTCTCCATTCTCCTATTTTGCAGGCTTTTGCACCTTGTTCGCTTAGTTAGATTTTTTAGACTAATTCAGAAGTTTTCTAACTTTTGCACTTTATTCCGATCTATTTATGTAGGTGCGCCTTTCTTTGCTCCTGAATTTGCCACAAAAACAGTCTAATTTCTAATGCACTCGAGGACTGGTGTACTTTACTTTGTCTGTCTGTTTAAATTGAAAGTTGCACTTTCCGGGAGACGTGACTTTTCTCTGCAAAGATGCAACTTTTTTCAGATGCAAGTAAATAAGACTAGTCTAATGAAATATGGCTAAAAACAGACGAGCTTGATAAATGCAACCAAAGGGTTTGCTGAGTTTTCACTATAAGGTCTAATGTACATGACCTTAGTTTTGGTCCACATCCGATCAGCCTTTTTTGCGGAATGGAAGCTGACCCATTCATTTCAATGGGGCCGCAAGAAGATGCAGACAGTCCATTTCGCAGCCCTGCAAGGAAAATAAAACATGTCCTATTCTTGTCTGTTTTGCGGACAAAAATAGGCAGTTCTAAAAGAAGGTAGGACGTACCAATTTGCAAAATGCAGAACGCACATGGCAGTATCCGTGTTTTGTGGATCCACAATTTGCTGCCCCCAAAAATGGCTACTGCTGTGTGCATGAGCCCTAATCCTAAATAACCTGTCTAAGGCCACCTGCACACAAGTGCAGGTGAATGCAGATAAGATCCACACTAATTTCCATGTGGATTTATGTGCATTTCTGCAGCAAAATCCGCAATGTCTAACAATGTGTGCAGGTTAGATGCGGTTTTACCACACCATTTAAAAGGGTGAAATCCGCAGCTAAAACCGCATGCTATTAAACTTGAAAACCGCAATGCAGGTCAGTATATTATGTTAACTACCCCATTGAAGTCAATGGGGAACACCACTTTACAGAAGGTGCGGAATCGCACAAACAATTGTCATGCTGCGGATCTTAAAATCTGCACAACAGATCAATTTACACACGGAAGAAAAAGGCAGAGTGTACATGTGATTTGTCAACTCTCATTCACTTTGCTGGTACCGTATTAGGACTCATTCACACGAACGTTTTTTTGCACTCCGTAAAGGGGCCGTTTTTTGCGTTCAGTATACCATCTGTATACGGAACCATTCATTTCAATGGGTCCGCAAAAAAAAAACAGAATTTACTCCGTATGCATAAAGTTTCCGTATTTCCGTTCATTTTGAGTAATGTCCCATTATTGCCCGCAAATCACGTTCCGTGGCTCTATTCAAGTCAATGGGGCTGTAAAAAAACACAAATGCATCCGTATGTCTTCCGTATCCGTTCCGTTTCTGCGGAAGCATCTATTGAAAATGTTATGCGCCGCCCAATTTTTCTATGTACTTACTGTTAATACATTATTATATGCTTCTGTTTCCATTTGCGATCCGCAAAAAACAGATCACAAACGGAAACAATACAGAAACTGAACTGAAGCGGAACGGAAATGGAAACACTACTAAAACCAAAAATGGAAAACTTTAAAAACGGACCGAAAAACCATACAGTTGTGTGAATGAGCCCTTATGCTGCAGTTTTTCTGCACTTAAATCCGCTCAGAAAAAAACATACGCAATCTATGCAGGTACCCTAAGGCAATGATGGCTAAACTAGTGCTGTCCATTGGATAGTTGTCATTTCGGGGTACTGCAGCCCCTATTTAGGTATACTGGTGCCGGAAACTAAACAGTGGATGGAACCTCCCCAAAACTGCCCTAGACAGCTGATGGGCAGGGGGGCTGGGTGTCACACATGCACAACCTGATATTGATAATCACTAGTACCTAAGTTAGAGAAAACCTCTTTAAGTCTGCCCAGACAGAAAGCCCTCACATAGCTTTGTCGCTGGAAAAATAAAAAAAGTTATGGGAATAAAAAAGTTTATTTTTTGCAAAGGTAGTAATTAGTGTTGGGTGACTCAAACTGTCCGAAGTGGACTTTGATACCAATTTTAGGGTAAATTCGATTTGCCCCAAAGCCAAATTTCCATGTGCTTCGTGGTAACTGACTTATTTTTCCTGAAATGGGGTAAAAAAATCATACTCACCTCATCTGTTTGCGCTTGAAATGCCTGCTGCAGAAATCTTGATTGAAGATCCCGCACAAAATCTTGCGCGCAGTAACATATAACGTCACTACGCTGGCCGACGTGATTTCGCTCTGGATCTTCAACCAAGATTGCAGCAGCGGGCTCTGGATGAGGTGAGTATGATTTAACTTTTTAGTATTGATTTAATATAAATTTCAGATGCCGCGATCAGCGTTGAACGCGGCATCTCAGGGGTTTAATGACGAGGAACGGCGTGATCACTGTTCCCTGTCATTGTATCCACTACTTGCAGAGAAATGCGCTTCGTCATGAAGTAAATTTTTTGTAAAATTTGGCGAAGCAGCCGAATCGACAATTCCAGAACTTTGCTCATCACTAGTAGTAATGCATCAAAAAATATATATAAATTTTGTATTACCATAATTGGATTGACCCACAGAATAAGGTCTCATGCACACGACCGTCGCGGATCCCCAAAGCACGGATACCAGCCATGTGGGTTTTGCGGAATGGAACAGCTGGCCCCTAATAGAACAGTCCTATCCTTGTCCATAATGCAGACAATAATTGGACATGTTCTATTTTTTTGTGGAATGGTCATGCAGACATACGGACACAGAACGCACAGTCATTTCCATTTTTTATTTTGAAGAGAATGGTAAAATGCCTCAGCAACAAATTTAGGAGGTGGAAGTTAAAGATTAGTAATTTTCAATAACCACTGTATGAATTTGTGTTTATGGCTCTCTCTCTCCTACACATTAAGTTTTTCTTTTCATACTATGTATTGAGGTCAAGTTATGTTTAATTTTTTTGATTATTGATATGCACTAGTCACTTTACTTAGTAAGGTATTACACTGGTCCCTTTAATACACATTGATATGAATTTTATACTTACTGGGGGATGCGATGAACTGTGGAAGATGAATTAACAAGTGGACTCTGCATGGATGAGATTTATATACTCTTCACATTGATTGCTAATTGATTAATTGTACACAGATGTTCTTGTGATTACACTATGACCTGTATAAATTGTGGCACTTGCACTTTGTGTGATACACTTGGGTTGAAGAGGGTTCCGTGAGGGGACCGAAACGTCACCTTTTTCACATGTGTGAACAAACATAGAAACATAGAATGTGTCGGCAGATAAGAACCATTTGGCCCATCTAGTCTGCCCAATATACTGAATACTATGAATAGCCCCAGGCCCTATCTTATATGAAGGATGGCCTTATACCTATCCCATGCATGCTTAAACTCCTTCACTGTATTTGCAGCTACCACTTCTGCAGGAAGGCTATTCCATGCGTCCACTACTCTCTCAGTAAAGTAATTCTTCCTGATATTACTTTTAAACCTTTGCCCCTCTAATTTAAAACTATGTCCTCTTGTAGCAGTTTTTCTTCTTTTAAATATTCTCTCCTCTTTTACCGTGATGATTCCCTTTATGTATTTAAAAGTTTCTATCATATCCCTCTGTCTCTTCTTGCTTCCAAGCTATACATGTTAAGGTCCTTTAACCTTTCCTGGTAAGTTTTGTCCTGCAATCCATGTACTAGTTTAGTAGCTCTTCTCTGAACTCTCTCCAAAGTTTCAATATCCTTCTGCAGATATGGTCTCCAGTACTGCACACAATACTCCAAATGAGGTCTCCCTAGTGCTCTGTAGAGCGGCACGAGCACCTCCCTCTTTCTACTGTTAATGCCTCTCCCTATACACCCAAGCATTCTGCTGGCATTACCTGCTGCTCTATGACATTGTCTGCCCACCTTTAGGTCGTCTGATATAATGACCCCTAAATCCCTTTCCTCAGATACTGAGGTTAGTACTGTATCACTGATTTTATATTGTGCTCTTGGGTTTTTACGCCCAGGTGCATTATCTTGCACTTATCGACATTAAATTTTAGTTGCCAGATTTTTGACCATTCCTCTAGTTTTCCTAAATCCTTTTCCATTTGGTGTATCCCTCCAGGAACATCAACCCTGTTACAAATCTTTGTGTCATCAGCAAAAGACACACCTTACCATTGAGGCCTTCTGCAATTTCGCTGATAAAGATATTAAACAATATGGGTCCCAGAACAGATCCCTGAGGTACCCCACTGGTAACAATACCATGGTCTGAATATACTCCATTGACTACAACCCTCTGTTTTCTGTCCTTCAGCCACTGCCTAATCCATTCAACAATATGTGAGCTCAAGCTCAAAGACTGCAGTTTATTGATAAGCCTTCTATGTGGGACAGTATCAAATGCCTTACTAAAGTCCAGATAAGCGATGTCTACTGCACCTCCGCCATCTATTATTTTAGTCACCCAATCAAAAAGTCAATAAGATTAGTTTGACATGATCTCCCTGAAGTAAACCCATGCTGTTTTTTATCAATCAACCCATGGGTTTTTAGATGTTCCACAATCCTCTCCTTGAGTATGGTTTCCATTAATTTCCCACTATTGATGTCAGGCTTACTGGCCTATAGTTGCCCGATTCCTCTCTACTACCTTTCTTGTGAATTGGCACAACGTTTGCTAATTTCCAATCTTCTGGGACGACACCTGTTACCAGTGATTGGCTAAATAAATCTGTTAATGGATTTGCTAGTACACCTCTAAGCTCTTTAATAGCTTTGGGTGTATCCCATCAGGCCCCTGTGATTTATTTGTATTAATTTTGGACAGCTGACTTAGAACCTCTTCCTCTGTAAAGACACATGCATCAAAGGATTCATTAGTCTTCCTCCCTAACTGAGGTCCTTCTCCTTCATTTTCCTTTGTAAAAACTGAACAGAAGTATTCATTGAGGCAGTCAGCTAGTTCTTTATCCTCTTCCATATACCTTCCTTCTTTTGTTTTTAATTTGGTAATTCCTTGTTTTAATTTCCTTTTTTCATTTATGTATCTGAAGAATGTCTTATCACCTTTTTTCACTGACTGAGCTAATTTCTCTTCTGCCTGAGCTTTAGAAGCTCTTATAACTTGCTTGGCCTCTCTCTGCCTCATCTTATAGATTTCCGGTCATCCTCGCTTTGGGTGTTTTTATACTTGCTAAATGCCATCTTTTTGTTTTTAATGATTTTGGCCACTTCTGCTGAGTACCACAGTGGTCTCTTCCTTTTTTTGCCTTTACTGACAAGCCTAATGCACTTTTCTGTTGCCTTCAGTAGTGCCAATTTTAAGTAGTCCCATTTCTCTTGGACTCCATTGAAATTGTTCCAGTCTGATAGGGACTCGTATACCACTGATCTCATTTTAGAAAAGTCTGTTTTCCGAAAATCTAAAACTTTTGTTTTTGTGTGGAGTGACTCAGTCACTGTACTTATAGTAAACCTCACTGACTGGTGATCACTGATCCTGAGCTTTCCCTACAGTGATATCAGATACCAAATTGCCATTTGTGAACACCAAATCTAAAATGGCCTCCTTCCGGGTTGGCTCCTCAACTACTTGCTGTAGAGATAATCCCAGTAGGGAATTTAGAATGTCTGTACTCCTGGCAGAACTAGCTATTTTGGTTTTCCAGTTTATATCAGGAAGATTAAAGTCTCCCATAATGAGAACTTCCCCTTTCAATGTCATTTTAGCCATTTCCTCAACTAGTAGATCATCCAATTCTTTGACTTGGCTTGGTGGTCTGTATATGACACCTACACGAGTTACCTTATGATTACCAAGTTGCAACGTAACCCAAACTGACTCTAAATTGGTTTCGCTGGCTTCTATACTCTATATAACAAATTTTGATATATTTTTGGAGTGCTGCGTATTTTCTGGAATATATATATATATAATGTGATTTAAACAATGGGTTATTTTCTGATGATGTATATGATGTACCATATTCCCTTTAAAAAAAAAACAGTTTACTAATGATTTAACAAAGATTTGATGGTTATCGGTAAGCAAGGCTGCACACTATATTTTCAACAACAGCCTGAGTTAGTATATATTTGCTTTTGATGAGTATATAGATAACCTGCATCATGTACACATAAAATACATGGATACTGCACCGGTCTGAATGTCAAAGCCAAGTTGCAGCATTAGAATATTCTGTACACGGCCCCATGGACATGTTTGCTGTATAAACACCACAATCCAAACTCCAGTGCACATGGAAATGTTGACGTTCAAAACAATGCAAGAGGTCATAGAGCACATGTCAGCAGGACCTCTTGGTGTAGAACAGACACAAATCATAACTATGGAGTTCTGATATAAAAAAAATAATACGTTACTATAGAGAAGACCCAAAAAGTCAAGAAAGCATTGAAGAATACTGCATTCTGTATATTTCTATGAGCCATTTTTTGTAAATACCGTGGAGCTCAGTCACAGTTATATAAATATCAGGTTAGAGACACAGAATTGTCGCTGGAGATCCTGAAACCTGGTGATGTTTTCACGGCTTTTATTCCATTGCTTCACTACTGATCCAGATTTAAACAGGCACTTGCCTAATAATCCAGAATCCCTCAAGGGTAAAGGTGGCAATACACTTAAAGGGGTTGTCCCATCTGGACATTTATGGCATATCGACACGGGTCCCTGCCATGAAAGGATAATGCAATGGAACACCGAATGATTGGAGAAAGTCGTTACATGTGGTGTGCTATCCGTTTGTGACAGGGCCCCATTCTTGAGATAGTAGTGGGTCCCAGAGGTGGACAGTCAGACTTTTTGGATTCCCACTTTTGAACCCAGACCCCACTCTATTGTGTCTTTTTTTTGTCCACTGGTGCCAAAAGCTTTTCACAGTAGTCAGCATGTGGTCTAACTAGTTAGTTGTAAAGTGTGCTCTTGTCCCTTTTGATGCACCTCATGATCATATCACGCTTGAGAAAGAGGGAGGTCACTCGAAAAGTTGAAAGAGAGACGTCCCTCGAAATATTGTGTAGCAGAGTTCTACTGCTCCCTGTCTTGGATGAACCTGCCTGATGAAAAAGATACCGATTGAGTGCATGGGTAAGTGCACAAAGAAGCTGGCACACTTAACAAACCCGCAGCATTGTGGTGCAAGCAAAATAGACTCAGGTTTTTATTACCCTGTTTTTGATATGTGTTTTACATTTTTCATAAAGGACACTAATTTAATATGTTCTTGGTGAAAGGTGGTAAAGGGGTTATCCAAGACTAAAAAATGTACCGCACATGCCCGGGCCCCTCACACTGACTATACTTACCTGGCTCCCTGCACCACTCCTGGTCCACTCACCGCCGCTGCTGCTTCTCCCCATGCGCGGATTAAAACATCCGGTGTTGGGGTAGAGCAACCAATGGCAGGCAGTGACTGGGACGAGCCTCGCTAGCATCGCAGGGCCTGGGCATATGGGGTACATTTTTTTTGTCTTGGATGACCTCTTTAAACCATGTTTGCCACATCTCTGCCCAAGGTTACAGCTTATACACACCCATTTGCAACATAATGCTGTATTCTTTACATATTTGGTATCATCTGCAAAAAAAATTAGTTTTGGAAGGGCAAACAGGTAAAAATCCAATTGTTAAAAACAATGCATTTTATTATTGATTTACATGTATTTTTGGCTTAACATGTTCCATCACTTGGCTTCAACAGCTAGCATGTATATACGCTACACAGGCAGACTAAGGTGTGACTGGTCATTCTTCTGATCCTCTCTCAACTCTTCTGGACAATCTTATAAGCTGATTTATGCCCATATCAAGGTTAAAGTTTGATGTGGGCAAACATGAACTAATAAGATCATTCAGGAGAGGTCAGAGAGGGACTGGGGAACAAGCCATGGGGATTTATCACAGAATAGTTTTCTGCAGCTACCATGTACTGTGTAACATAGACCCAACAGAAGCCACATGTTGCAAAATGTTTTATAATAAAAAAAACTATTACAAAAAATGTTTTTAGCCCAAAATACAAGTAAATAAATAATTTTAAATAAATCTCCAAAAGTATCCATAGTCAAGGTCTTGAATCAAATATTAAAAAGAAGGCCCTTTCAGGTGTTTTTTGAAACCACATTTTTAACTGTCCTCAGTAGTAGGTGTTTGCTAACACTTGTGTAGATCAATTAACTGTGCAAATTCTTACCACCCAATAAAATGAACACAAAAGCCAAATTGGAGGAAACCTCCTTTCTCTAAGGGCTCCACCGCAATCATATGGCCTTACTCTATGGTGCTATCTGGTACTATTAGATAAAATAGCACAGCATTCGACTTTACCATCAAAAAAACAACAGAAACAGGGCAAAGTACAATTAATACAAAAAGTGAACAGAACCTAAGGATCCAATAAGATGACTTTTCCACTATGGATTTGAATAGCCACCCTTGAGCCTAAAGCTATTCTTTAGGATACAGAGCTCCAAATCCTCTGCATAGATTTAAAACATAATATACAGGTTTCCAGTAGTCACCACTAGAGGGAGCTTAGATAGTTACATACAGTAATACAAACATTTGTAATATAATACACTTTGGTCACAGCGACCAAAGTGCAGGGATAGTTGTTTGGCAGGAGCGACTCCCTGGCAAGTCAGTGGCAGCCATATAGCCACTTGACCCCAAGACACAACGCACATTAGGGTCAATTTCACAGGGAGACAAATTGCCTAGTATGGTTGAAAAAAGACATAAGTAAGACCATCAAGTTCAATCAATGGATGGGTAAGAATAGGAATTAATGGAAGGGGAGTAAAAATTAGAAGTCTACACAATTACATAAGTATTAATGTCATGTAGTTCTATGAAATCATCTAAGCCTTTTTTTCAAACTGCCCACATTTACTTCTGTGACCCTGTCCTGAGGTAGACTATTCTATAGATTCACAGTTGTTATAGTAAAGAATCCTTGTCAACTCTGGAGAATAAACTTTTTCTTCTCCGGTCAGAGGCAGTGCCCCCTTGTCTTTTGAGGGGATTTTGCATGGAACAGTTTTTAAGTATATTTTCTGTACGGCCCATTTGTATATTTGTATGGTTTAATCATGTTCCCCCTTTGACGCCTCTTCTCATCTAAATAAATGTAATTCTTTTAATCTTTCCTCATAACTAAGACCATCCATGCCCCTTATCGTTTAGTCGCTCTCCTTTGTACTTTTTCCAGCTCCAGAGCGTCCTTTCTATAGACCGTTGCCCAGAACTGAACTGCATAATCCAGATGAGGCTGCATCAAAGCTTTGTAAAGTGGTAATATATTATCCCTGTCCCGTGAATCCATGCCTTGTTTAATACATAACAATATCGTTAGAAGCAGCTGACATTGTATGCTGTTATTTAGTTTATGATCTACATGTACATCCAAATGCTCTAGAAGAGACTCTCCCAGTGTTACATCCCCTAGGACATATAATTATTACTGCCCAGATGCATAACTTTACATTTATCCTCATTGAACCTAATTTGCCAAGTGGATACACAAACACTCAGTGTTCAAGTCAGCTTGTATTTTATTGACATCTTCCATAGACTGCACAGTACTACACAGCTAAGTGTCATAGAAATGGTGCTATTAATCCCGTCCTCAATATCATTAATGAATAAGTTAAATAATAGAGGGCCCGGCACTGAACTTTGGGGTACACCACTTATAACCTGGGACCATTCAGAACAGAAATCATTGACCATAACCACCTGGACATGGTTCTTCAGCCAGTTTTCAATACAATTACAAAGTATGCTTTTTAACCCTATAGACCTTATTTTACCTATTAAAAAAGTCTATGATGGACAGAATCAAATGCCTTTGCAAAATCCAAGAACACTAAATCCACAGCCGTCCCTCTGTCCAGGCTTCTACTCACCTCCACATAAAAACAAATCAGGTTAGTGCTGGTTATCACTTATGATATTATTAACAGTCACATTCTTCAATTTTTTTTCCCACAACAGACTCTTAAAGGCAAATCTTACTTATCTATAATTACTACGGGAAAACCTAGAGCTCTTTTTAAACATGGGCACTACATTTGCCTTGCACCATTCTATTGGCACTGTACCAGTCCCTAGAGAATCTCCAGAAAAATATAACAAGGGGATAGCAATAACTGAACTGAGTGCTTTCAGAACTCTTGGGTGAAATCCATCTGAACCCAGAGCCTTGTTCACATTTACATTATTTAACTTATCTTGGACCATATCTAAAGTTAATACATCCAGTATGTACTAAATTGGATAAAAGCCATGGCGCCAGAGCTAAAGAAGCCCAAAAATATTTAGTAGCTCTGCCTTTTCCTAATCCTCAGTGACCACCTATCGCCAATATTTAGGGGACTTCCCTGCTCTGATTTTCTTTAAGCATTTAGATATTTAAAGGGCATCTGTCAGCAGATACTGTTACATGAGGGAAAAAAAACACAATGCAACAGCACTCGGCAAATATAGATAAAGTACAATAATGCCATAATTATAGAAAATACTAGCAGAAGGACCCAGCTTCGCACGGGTATATTTCATCTATTTCATTTAATGTTTGTGTGTGTTGTTAAAAGATTTCAACAGTATCCCCCATAACAGTGACCTCTACAGCACCCCGCCCCTTTAACAGTGAACTCCAAAGTCCCCCACCCCTTAACACTGACGCCAGTGCCCTGCCACTTCAAAATGGGACCTCCACAGCAGCCCTTCCCCTTAACTTTGACCTTCACAGTAGCCCGCCTCTTTAACAGTGAGTTTCACAGCTCCCCCACTCCCTTGACAGTGACCTCCTCAAGGGCCCGCCCCCTTAACATTGACCTCCACAGTACCCCGCTCCCTTAACAGTGACCTCACAGTACCCTGCTGCCTTAACAGTGACCTCCACAGCAGTTGCCCCTTTAATAGTGGTCATTGCCCCCGCTTAGCATTAGGCAGCCGCACGTGTGCTGTGCCAGTTGTGAAGCACCTGCTGGCTGCATCGCTGGCTCCTGATGGGCTGGGCTGGCTCTGGATGATGCGAGGCTTACGATCGTAACGGCGCAGGCGCATGTTCCCGCGAGACCTGCCGCGGGAGTTCATAGGTCTCGCTGGATTGACGCCGATGCCGTGCTCGCTCCTGCCCGGCACTGACCGCAAGAGTGCCTGGAATCTGGATTGAGATTCTGGAAGCAGTGAAGGCAGAACTACTTAGCGCCGCAGCAAGGGCCAGGGGTCCGCAGGCGGCCGGGCCCCCTGGGGTGCCGGGCCCGGTCGCAAATGCGACCCCTATATGTACGCCACTGGGTGTTGGCCCTTTAAAGAGTAATGAGGTGGGAGTTGCAGAGAGCGACGAGGAGAAAGCAAAGCTGTTAAATATTTTTTTCTCCAATGTATTTACAGAGGAAAATAAACTGTCAGATGAAATGCTGAATGTAAAAATAAATCCCCCATTAAAAGTGTCCTGTTTTACCCAGGAAGAAGTACAACAGCGACTTAAAAAGATTAAGGGTCCTTTCACACTTGCGTTCTGAGGATCCGGCAGGCACTTCCATCCCGCCGGATCCTTCAGAACGCAAGTTACCTGAAGCATTAGAAGACTGATCAGGATCCTGATCAGTCTTCGAATTGCTTTCAGGTTACTATGGCAGCTAGGACGCTACTAGCGTCCTGGTTGCCATAGTAGGAGCGGGGAGCGGGGAGCGGCATGCACATTCGTGCGCCTCGGGCGCTCTGAATGACGTCAGAGCGCCTCATGCGCATGGATCACGTGATCCATGCGATCACGTGATCCATGCACTGGGGCGCCCTGACGTCATCCTGGAGCGTCCCGGAGCCGCACGGAATGTAAGTATGCCGCTCCCCGCTCCCTGCTACATTTTACCATGGTAACCAGGACTTTAGCGTCCTGGCTGCCATGGTAACCAGTCAGAAAAAGCTAAATGTCGGATCCGGCAATGCGCCGAAACGACGTTTAGCTTAGGTCGGATCCGGATTAATGCCTTTCAATGGGCATTAATTCCGGATCCGACCTGCGGCAAGTGTTCCGGATTTTTGGACGGAACAAAAAGCGCAGCATGCTGCGGTATTTGCTGCGTCCAAAAAACGTTCCGGTCCTGAACTGAAGTCATCCTGATGCATCCTGAACGGATTTCTCTCCATTCAGAATGCATGGGGATGATCCTGATCAGGATTTTTCCGGCATAGAGACCCGACGACGGATCTCTATGCCGGAAAAGAAGAACGCAGGTGTGAAAGTGGCCTAAAATAGACAAATCACCAGGACCGGATGGCATACACCCCCGTATCCTAAGGGAATTAAGTAATGTCATAGCCAGACCCTTGTTTCTGATATTTGTGGACTCTATACTGACAGGGAATGTTCCACAGGATTGGCGCATAGCAAATGTGCCAATATTCAAAAAGGGTCCAAAAACAGAGCCCGGTAACTTTAGGCCGGTAAGTTTAACATCTGTTGTGGGTAAACTGTTTGAAGGTTTTCTGAGAGATGCTATCTTAGAGGATATCAACGGAAATAAGCAAAAAACGCCATATCAGCATGGTTTCATGAGGGATCGGTCATGCCAAACTTTAATCAGTTTCTATGAGGAGGTAAGTTCTAGACTTGACAGCAGGGAATCAATGGATGTCGTATATATGGACTTCTCCAAAGCATTTGACACTGTACCACATAAAAGGTTAGTATATAAAATGAGGATGCTCGGACTGGGAGAAAATGTCTGTATGTGGGAAAGTAACTGGCTGAGTGACAGAAAACAGAGGGTGGTTATTAACGGTAGATACTCAGATTGGGTCACTGTCACTAGTGGGGTACCTCGGGGGTCAGTATTGGGCCCTATTCTCTTCAATATATTTATTAATGATCTTGTAGAAGGCTTGCATAGTAAAATATTAATTTTTGCAGATGACACTAAACTGTGTAAAGTAATTAACACTGAAGAGGACAGTTTTCTGCTACAGAGGGATCTGGATAGATTGGAGGCTTGGGCAGAAAAATGGCAGATGAGGCTTAACACTGACAAATGTAAAGTTATGCACATGGGAAGGAATAATGCAAGTCCCCCGTACATACTAAATGGTAAAACACTCTGTAACACTGACATGGAAAAGGATCTAAGAATTTTAATAAACTGCAAACTAAGCTGCAAAAACCAGTGTCAGGCAGCTACTGCCAAGGCCAATAAGATAATGGGTTGCATCAAAAGGGGCATAGACGCCCGTGATGAGAACATAGTCCTACCACTTTACAAATTGCTAGTCAGACCCCACATGGAGTTCTGTGTACAGTTCTGGGCTCCTGTGAACAAGGCAGACATAGCAGAGCTGGAGAGGGTTCAGAGGAGGGCAACTAAAGTAATAACTGGAATGAGGGATCTACAGTACCCTGAAAGATTATCAAAATTAGGGTTATTTACTTTAGAAAAAAGACGACTGAGGGGAGATCTAATAACTATGTATAAATATATCAGGGGTCAGTACAGAGATCTCTTCCATCATCTATTTATCCTCAGGACTGTGACTGTGACAAGGGGACATCCTCTGTGTCTGGAGGAAAGAAGGTTTGTACACAAACATAGAAGAGGATTCTTTACGGTAAGAGCAGTGAGACTATGGAACTCTCTGCCTGAGGAGGTGGTGATGGTGAGTACAATAAAGGAATTCAAGAGGGGCCTGGATGTATTTCTGGAGTATAATAATATTACAGGCTATAGCTACTAGAGAGGGGTCGTTGATCCAGGTAGTTATTCTGATTGCCTGATTGGAGTCGGGAAGGAATTTTTTATTCCCCTTAAGTGGGGAAAATTGGCTTCTACCTCACAGTTTTTTTTTTTTTTTGCCTTCCTCTGGATCAACTAGCAGGATGAAAGGCCGAACTGGATGGACAGATGTCTTTTTTCGGCCTTATGTACTATGTTACTATGTTACCAGTAACATCCACAGTGAATGCCTTTTTAACAGTGACCTTCACAGTGCCCTGCCCCTTTAATGCTAGGGATACACGACGGCATGTGTCGCGCGACATTTTGTCTCAACAATTTTTATTATAGACTATGGTGTCGCACTGCCACATGTTGAGACTGTGACACAACAGTCGCAAAAAATCCATCCAAGATGGATTATTCTGCGACTGTCGCAGTCGCAGCATGTCACAAGTCGCTGTACAACACCATAGACTATCATTATAAAAACTGTCCCGCGACTTGTAGCAGCGTAGTTTTGCCCTATGTGTCGTGCAACTTTTTGTCGTGCGACACATGTCTTCTTGTAGCCCTTGCCTAAAGCTGACCTACAGAAGTGAAAAAAAATGTCTGGGTTGTTATGGAAACCTGAATTAAAACTGTGTGTATGTGGAGACTAAGGGCCTGTGAGCTTCTATTGGCTTATATTGGCCAATACAGGTCATTTTTTGGGAATATCTCAGGAACGTCCTAGAGATCTGAGATCCGGTCCAAAATCTTCCCGGACACATGATGTACCTGTGTTCCAAATTTGGTGACGATCTGTCCAGTTGTTTGGTCACGCAATAAAGAACAGACAGACAGAAACTCATTGTGTACCTCCACAGTATTCTTTCCCATATAGTACCTAAGTGATATGTGTACCAAGTTTAGTAGAAATTGATTGATTAATTTTTGAGTTACAAAGCAATATGTGGGTAGCAAAAACAGTTGGAGCATACAAACTCCCTGCAGCTGCTGTGTAGGGGCATATGACCCCCACAAGATTTCTTTCCAGGTAGCAAGGGATATGTATACCAAGTTTAGTTGAAATCGATGGTTGTGTTTTAAATTATCGCGGAACATACTGTACATACATACACACACATATATATGTCCTTTCTATATATAGATAGATTCTAGTGCTAATGCTACACTAATTTTGTAAATTTGAGATTCTTGGCAAATACATTTTGTACAAAATTATTTGGGCCCGTCTGCCGGCGTCAAGGCGATCTCTGTAAGACGGGAACCTAACACTAAATACTACCTGTTATGTGCCATACTGGCTGCAATAAAATTCAGGCAATGCAGATTCCACATGCATGCTGGGTCCACTCTGCCTTTTACCATTTTTTGTGCCATAATGACCTCCAGGCACATATGAACATGGGACCAACACAGATGCCTTCAGCTGCCCAATGCACATGTAACTTGTCAGCCAGTTTTATAGGTACAAATCTGCTGACAGATGCCCTTTAATTAATTTTTGGGGATTTGTTTTGCTCTCTTTGGCCGCCTGCCATTCATTTTTCTATTTTTGCTTATTTTCTCTCTTTTTTTTTTTTACAGATTTTATTAATACTTTTGTAAATTTCAAAGGCTACATCTAGACCATCAGATTTTTATTTTTAAATGCTCTGTTTTATGATTCTTATAGTAAATGTAAGTCATATGGGGTTTATTTTTAGCAGCTTACTCAGTGAACAGAATGCTCCTCTCAAGATTATCAATCGCCCTCAATGTTCCAATGCATATGCAACAAGCCCCAAGGAGCCAGTGCAGAGGATGGGAGTGGTAGTGGTCCCGATGAAGTATTGTTATGTCATGGTGTCCTACCTCGGGCCATCGCTCCCTGGGGTTCAGTGCAGTGAAAAAGGTGATGATGAAAAGAACCAGTCAGAGACCAAAGAACTTCATCCTTTACTGCGTGCAAAAACAGAAAGGAACAGATTCATCAGCAGTTCATACAAATTATAATTTCTCTCCTCCCAGATGATGGGGTATGTTGGCTGACAATGTGGCAGAAGATAAAATCTGCTAGCTGATAATGTCTCTCTCTGGATTCCCTTCTCTACAGCTTTACTCTGACACCTGTGGCTGTAGGTGTCCACTGTATGATGCAGGCCTCTAGCTATGCCTGTCATGAACTGCTGTGAGGGTGTTTGGACGTGTTTCCCACCACTTTGCAGCGGAGTCTTGGTAGCTTTATTGCTTGATTACTCTGCTGACATACATACGCAGTAGTTTACAAATCTTCCTTGGCCTCATCTGCTGGTGAATAAGGTATATTGCATGAAAGGTGACATGCATGAATTTTACAAAACATTGCATTACAAACCAATCGTTGTACCCCCAGGTCTGGGGTACTACATATACATGTTGCAAATTGTGCACAGAAAAAAACCTCCAATCCTGCTAGCCATTATCCCAGTTACTACAATAGTTATGGGAAAGTAAAATACTTGCAGGGACTTGTAATGCCAGATTTATAATGCCTTTAGTGCAGACGCTTGACACACAGCAGCCCTTTTCAGTGCAGCAAGCTCCCTGAGTCCTGCAGTTTATTTTAGGGCACCTAAGGAAAACCCCTCTCCTTAAAGGGGTTGTCCAAGTTATGAAAATATATATATATAACACTGTAAATCTGATGGGCAGCAATAGATTACTGAGCTAAGCAAGTTTTAGATTAAAAAAAAATACATTTCCTAATTTCCCTGGTTCTATTTTGGATCTTTGTTTACCTGCAATAACAACAATCTCTGCCCCTTCTCCTGCTCTACAAAGGGAGTGAATAAAAGTGCTGCCCTGAGTGACAGGTCTGCCTGCCGGGATACTCAGCAGCATGTTGCATGTGTAGGACTACAAGTCCCAGCTGTACAATGACACTGCTGATACACACAGGATCTTCTCCCTACCTGTTCTTGTGCAGAACTCCTCTAGTCTGTCAGCTCCTGTGTCTAGCATTTGTCTCCTCGCTGCCTGCAGCTACTTAGTAAAGCCTTCAGCCCTGAGTCTGTGCAGGTCAAGGGGTTAAGAATCCAGGGAGAGAGCTGACAGCAGCAGTGGCAGTGAAGGGGGGCATGGCCAGCACAGTGACATCTCCTGTACAGACACACATCTGCTCTTTCAGGCTTGTGCACGAAACATCATCAGAGCAGGGAGAGAAGCTGACATCACAGGTCATGTGACCCTCAGTAAAATCTGAGAAAGGAGCAACTACAGATTCAGTAAGTGCATGGCAAAGCTGTTACATTTGATTAGTTAGAAACATACAAAGAACAAAAACATAACTCGGACAACCCCTTTAATTAGGGGCACAGCAAAGGAAAAAAGAAGTACTTTTACATTGTCTCAGTAGATCTACACAGAATAAGAGAACCTTGCTATAAAAATCACTTTGCTAAAAAAAAAAAAAACTCAACCAGTCCACAGAATCGCAATCGGCACGCCAAATTAATAACGCTTCTATTGTGGACACTTGGCACACAGCAGACACTTAGAACAGAGCAGCCCTTCTCAGTGCAGCAAGCTCGCAGAGCCTCCTTTACACATTTATACAGTAAGCTTCATTGCTCCCCCCAGTGGCAACTGTAGGCAACCTGCATGTTGTCTTCACAGTCTATTTCTATGCAAGGGATTTGGAGCTGTGTATCAGGAAAATATAGCTCTAGTTCACTTTAGGGTAACATTAGTGCATAGGATTGTATTTGTTTTTAACATTTACAAAGAATAGTTCTAACTGCAGACATGATATGAAGCTGTGCTGAGCACCTGCCTGCGCCGGACCTTGTCCCTTCAGGCAATTTCTTTTCCTTATGTAGTTTAATTAACAAGCACTAAATGATCAGCCTACCAGTAAATCCAGTTAGTTCACTCAATATGCTTGGGAGAACACTGGATCTGGAAGCTGACAAATGATTCCTATAAGTTTTTCGTACTTCCTCAAGTGCTGTTCCGAAATACACATATTCTGGAATGAAAAGTTGTGCAAGACTTCAGTAAATGACTTCGGTATTCCTATCTGCGTATTTAAAAACATTATAAAATGGCAATCCAAAGTCGGCTCTGATACTGAGTTACCCACCAGTACCGAACCTGACTTCGGATAACTATTTTAAAAAGCCTAGCAGCAATGATGGTCGATGTATAGGGATGAATGATCACTACTACATTTGTCACCATATACTTTCCATGTTTATTTATACAGAGCGATGTGCAGCATGAAGGATGTGATCATCTGACAAACGAGCAACTGGGTGATTGGTGCAACTTTTACATGGACCAATTGTTAAGGACAAGCATTGGCACAAATGATCATTCCCTATAATTGCCCCAATCCATGACCATTATAAGAGGGCTATAACTTTGGAAGGTGTCACTCATTTATAATGAAGAGAATAATTTGCATTGATAAAGTCCAGAGGTCTAAGCCTCAGCCATTCTCACCAACTTTTGAAAATTGACTTCAAAAAGATTTGAAACAGTGGTAGGCAAGATTTTTGGCCAGAGGTCACGCCACCTTTTTACAGACCGCTTCAAATTTTTAGCCTCTACCCTTTGTAGCTCCTTTACCTCCCACCCATGTGGCATGCAGGGCCAGTTGAGCACTTCTATCTCCTGGCCATTATCTCACTGAAAAGCCCAAATGGTGGTGGCCTCCAAAAGGTTTTTTGACTAACAAAAGAGATGTGATCAGCCAACAGTGGAATGCTCCGCAGCCTCTCCCCAGCATCAGAACGGTGGATCACCATGACAAGGGCACTCCTCACAGAGAGGTGCAGTGCTTTACTGTGTTCTGCAAGGAGAGCTTAGAAGCATCAATGGCATGTACAACGTGGAGTTGTCCAGCTTCCACTCAATCAAAGCTGCACCCAGGGCAGCATAGTTTACCATGCTGTTATGTCCAGCAAAAAACTCCAGACAGGAGGTAAATAAAGTTCAAAGTGGACTCCTGTTTCTTCATACACCTGAATGGATTCGTTTAGCGTTTTGGGGTTTTCAAACATATTCCCAACATGGAAAGCCCATACAACAGCTGATTGAAATAGGACCCAGGAGACGGAATCCCATCAGATAATGATAGCCGATCCTGGGCAAACCCTTTACACTGACCAAATATCAGCACTAATAAATGCAAAGTATAAATAAATTGCTTTACAATTATTATTAATACTGGAGGGAGTCCTGGGTCTCAGCTACCAGGTCATCTTTGGTGCCTCCATCAGCACAAGTGACTGATGCATGCTATGTGACCGCTTAGGTCACGTACCTTTTATGGCTGGCCTTTTAGCTGTAACAAAAGTAGAAGCTCCCATATGATAAATACCAGTGGTAGGGGCCAGGGGCGTACCAGGGGCGTAGCTAACGGCTCATGGGCCCTGGTGCAAGAGTTCAGCTTGGGCTCCTTCCCTCAGTGCTTTGTGTGTCTTCTTATGCGGCACAAGGGTCTTTGCGCCCCCTTAGGCTCCTGGGCCCGGTAGCGACTGCTACCTCTGCACCCCCTATAGCTACGCCCATGGGTACACTTACCATAAAGAATCATCTTCTATGTTTGTGTAGAAACCTTCTTTCCTCTAGACGTAGGGTATGTCCCCTTGTCACAGTCCTGGGAATAAATAGATGATGGGAGAGATCTCTGTACTGACTCCTGATATATTTCTACATAGTTATTAGATCTCCCCTCAGTCATCTTATCTAAACTGAATAACCCTAATTTTGATAATCTTTCTGGGTACTGTAGTTCACCCATTCCAGTTATTACTTTAGTTGCCCTCCTCTGAACCCTCTCCAGCTCTGCTATGTCTGTCTTGTTATCAGGAGCCCAGAACTGTACACAGTACTCCATGTGTGGTCTGACTAGCGATTAGTAAAGTGGTAGGACTATGTTCTCATCACGGGCGTCTATGCCCCTCTTGATGCACCCCATGATCTTATTGGCCTTGGCAGCAGCTGCCTGACACTGGTTTCACAGTGTTACCCAGTGTTTTACCATTTAGTATGTAGCGGTGACTTGCATTATTCCTTCCCATGTGCATAACCTTACATTTGTCAGTGTTAAACTTCATCTGCCACTTCTCTGCCCAAGCCCCCAATCTATCCAGATCCCTCTGTAGCAGTATACTGTCCTCTTACGTTTTAATTACTTTACACAGTTTAGTGGTGTCATCTGCAAAAATTGATATTTTATTGTGCAAGCCTTCTACAAGATCATTAATAAATATATTGAAGAGAATAGGGCCCAATACTGACCCCTGAGGTACCCCACTAGTGACAATGACCCAATCTAACTATGTACCACCCTCTGTTTTCTAATCACTTATTGTCCTAATCCCATTTGAAAAACTCTTCACATTTTCATAACTAGGCACATTTCAATTACTTATTTGCCAACTCTGCACCTGTGGAGAACTCATCTCTGTGCATCTCCAAGCTTATACATAAGCACATGGGGGGTTTTCTTTTAGCTTGATTAGTATCTGTTTCAACACAATACAGGATTAGTTTTTACAATGGAAACAAAGCAATATGTGCAGTGCAGTATGTAGGGTCACTAATTTCACCCAGAGCCCAAGTCATTGCAAATGGGGCTGTAGCCCTTTATATCATTAGGGATCACTCTGTCCAACTTGCTGAAAAGTTCAGATAAGTGGTAAGTGCTTCATCATGTTTACAAATGATGGTATAAATTCCATGGAGATAGCATAACCTAGTTATCTTCTGTACAAGTGCTGCATGAATCAAGGGATTTACTAAATAGTCTGGAAACTATTACTTGTCCATGACCTCATGTTTGAGACAATTCCTTATGCAAAAGAAGAAAAACATAGAATTCAGGAACAACAGGGGAGGATCAGGGACTTTACGAGGTGATGATTTACCAGGTTGAACCTTCTCTGCAACAAAATAAAAGAAAGTTGTGTGATAACCTAAAGCTGGATTTACATTAGCATTTGTTCCTATGAGATGCAGAATAAACAAGAATAAATTAGTTTACTTTGGTACTGTCAGATTTGACAGGACCCAGAGAAAATTCTACCTTGGGTCCTGAAAAAGCATCCTAGGTAGGATCATCAGCAGGTAGGTAGGTGGAGACCAGGAGATCATGAATAACTGTGACTCTTCTCGTGCAGTTGTGACTCTATCAGGCTATGATAATTATAAAGCTTGTTCTTAGCAACCACTTCCTTTTAGCTCATGAATGACAGACCATTGAAATCAGCATACCTGTCACTATTTTATGGTTGTTGTATTGTTTTATGCAGTTTCCACCCACACTCCCCTGGCCTCTTTTTGTTTTAAATAGACAACCCCTTTAACCTCTTCCAGCAAAAGTCAGTTTGGACCAAATGGCGAAGCACTATTTTTCAAATCTGACATGTGTCACTTTATGTAGTAATAACGTTGGAATGCTTTTACTTATCCAATCCATTCTGAGACTATTTTCTCGTGACACCTCCTACTTCATGTTAATGGTGAATTTGAGTTGATATATGTTATCTTTATTTTTATGTATGAAAAATCCAATATTTACAGAAAATGTGGAAACATTTGCAATTTAGTAAGTTTGAATTTCTCTGCTCTGAAGACATATAGTGATACCCCATAAAAAAAGTTATTAAGTAACATGCACTATTTGTCTACTTTATGTTGTCATCATTTTGGAGATAATTTTAGTTTTAGGACATTTGGAGGCTTTTTTGGAGGCAATTTTTAAAATTTTCAAGAACATTTTCAAAACCATCTTTTTTAAGGACCAGTTCAGTTCTGAAGTAACGTTAGGCGGCTTTCGTTTCGTTAAACTAATTACATGACACTGGACTCACACTGCAGCTCCGTATGTCAGTAGTGAAGCTGATGGCATTCTTCTTCACCTGCAACATGCTGGTAACATGCTTTTTAACGGTGTCATGTATTTGGGGTAACATTATATCAGTGACATAGTGGCGACTTGGAATCTCGTACTTTGGCTCTAAAACATTAACAAATCTTCGAAAACCCATGTTATCCACTATTGACAGTGGTTGATCATCAAGAATAATAACCTGAGTAAGCGCCTCTGTTAGGGTACTTTCACACTAGCGGCATAGCTATCCGGCAGGCTGTTCCGGCGGGTGAACAGCCTGCCGGATCCGCCACGCCGCAAGTACCCGTGCACTGCCGTGCTGCCGCTCCGTTCCCATTGACTATAATAGGGCAGTGGGCGGGGCTAAGGCGCAGCGCAGCAGTGCACAGGTACAGACCTGCAGTACTTTTAGTCCGGCGATCTCAGGCCGTGCACTGCCATGCTGCGCCGTAGCTCGGCCCCCCGCCCCATTACAGTCAATTGGGAAGGAGCGGCAGCACGGCAGTGCACGGGTACTTGCGGCTTGGCGGATCCGGCAGGCTGTTCACCTGCCGGAACAGCCTGCCGGATAGCTATGCCACTAGTGTAAAAATACCCTAAGTTGAACGACTAACCTGGTCCTTATTTGGATAGTTCTTGGGTTATCTCGTGAAAACGTTTCTCGTCTTGCTAGGGTTTCCTCCAGTGTTGGCTGCCGAACACTGCTGGTTGAAACTGCAGCAAATTCTTCATGCTCATTTTTATGTTTTATTTTTAGATGTTTTATAAGATTGCTAGTATTATATGAGCTAACTTTTGCACCTCCTCTTGATATCTTTGCAGAACAAAAATTGCATTCTGCCATGCGTGGGTTGTCTTCACTAATTTTAAAATGCTTCCACACGGCTGACATTTTGCTGGCGGCTCTGTGCACTGTCTGAAAGGATGCAATAAATAAGTTTCTTCACCTTTTGGTAGTAGCAATGTTACAGCAAATTTAATTTTTTCATTTAGTCCTAGGGTAGATTTATTAAACCTTGTACAAAGATACAGTGGCTCAGTTGCCAATAGCAATGAAAAAAAAAATTGAAGCTGGAATTTGGTTGCAGTATGGATAACCGCTTTACTTTTCCTACAAGGGTTAATAAATTAATAAATGGGCATATAACCGTGTTTCCCAACCAATGTGCCTCAGCTGTTGCAAAACCACAACTCCCAGCATGCCTGGACATGGAGCATGCTGTAAGGTGTAGTTTTGCAACAGCTGGAGGCACACTGGTTGGGAAACACTGTTATATGCCCCCCCCCCAACTTATTTTATATTCACTGACCACTGTTTAACTGAATTTCTGCTCCATTTCATGCACCTGCTGTAATTCTTCCCATGTGGATGTACCAGAGTACTGGGAGGAAGTGGTTTTACCTTCCTCCCAGTGCTAGCCAACCGCATGGGACTTGGGAGCGCCGCACAGAGGTCCCACCCCCACGCCGATCAGCTGGGACATGCTGCCGTTCCCACGCTGATCGGCTGGGAGCGCCGCCACCGCACGGAAGCCGACATGGGAATAGGGTTGGGTGATATCAAAACTATTCCCACGATAAGGATATTACGAAATTTATCGCGATAACGATAAATATCACGATAAATGTCCATTTAGAAGAAAAAAAAAACACTTGGGATTACAAGGAGACATTATACTGTATGGGGCGGTGGGCCACAAGTAGACGTTATACTGTATGGGGGCCACAAGGAGACATTATACTGTATGGGGGCCACAAGGAGACGTTATACTGTATGGGGCGGTGGACCACAAGGAGACATTATACTGTATGGGGGCCACAAAGAGACGTTATACTGTATGGGGACAGCAAGGAGACATTATACTGTATGGGGCGGTGGGCCACAAGTAGGCGTTATACTGTATGGGGCGGTGGGCCACAAGGAGACATTATACTGTATGGGGCGGTGGGCCACAAGGGGACATTATACTGTATGGGGGCCACAAGGAGACGCTATACTGTATGGGGACAGCAAGGTGACGTTATACTGTATGCGGCAGGCACAAGGAGACATTATACTGTATGGGGCAGGCACAAGGAGACATTATACTGTACGGGGCAGGCACAAGGAGACATTATAGTGTATGGGGCAGGCACAAGGAGACATTATACTGTACGGGGCAGGCACAAGGAGACATTATACTGTATGGGGCAGGTACAAGGAGACATTATACTGTATGCGGCACTGGGGCCACCACAAGGAGACATTATACTGTATGGGGCAGGCACAAGGAGACATTATACTGTATGGGGCAGGCACAAGGAGACATTATACTGTACGGGGCAGGCACAAGGAGACATTATACTGTATGGGGCAGGTACAAGGAGACATTATACTGTATGGGGCAGGCACAAGGAGACATTATACTGTATGGGGCAGGCACAAGGAGACATTATACTGTATGGAAAAATAAGTACAGAATCAAGGGCACACCGGTATTAATCACCTGGGATCACATCCAAAAAGAGTTTATTAAAAATACTAAAAATCAATAAAATGCGGGCCAATAGTTGCGCACTTAAAATGTCAATCACTTCATAGTCATTGCATACATACAAGTCTGCCACAAAAAGCCTGCCACAAACTGCCGTAGCAGTCACAGTAAGTGCAAAGTGCTAAAGTGTCCCCAAGTGTTTGAAATAATGATACAATTAATACATATAGAGTAAAATACTCATGTGCAAATGTCCAATCCTGTGCAAAAATCCTGTGCAAAAATCAAGGCTTGTCAGTAAAAAATCAAGACTTATAGGTTGATAATATTAATAGTATGTGCAATCAAGTAGTGCCATAAAAATCCGTGCAAAAAATGGCTAGTAACCACCTATTCAGCAGCAAAGTAGAAATGTTCAGTTGTTTGTCTTGTTCCTCTTAGAAGCATCGCTGGTGCATAATAAGCACGTAAATAATATATAGTAATAGCAATACCGGTATGCTTGTTGCTCACATTTAGCTGTGTTCAACACCCGATGGTGAGAACGGCCGTCTGCCGGCTGCCGGCTGCAGCGCTCCCTCCTCCACCTCTCCTCCGTCCCGGGATGCCCGAACCCAGCTGCCTTACCGTGATTCAGACGTTCTTGCCCGTTACAGTCTCTGCCCGCCCGCGGCGTCCCACAGGGCGTTCTGGATACACGCGGCGTCCCACGTGTTCTTCCCACGGCAGTGCTGGGTCCTAGGGCCCTTTCAATATATGTTAGTTTCACAGTCTGTTAGCTTCACAGTCTCAAAGCTTCACAGTCTCGTAGGTGCATAGGTGATTGTATAGATCACTATCAGGGACGGAGGGGGATGATGATCCGACACACCACCAATCTCCCAGACGTGTTTCGGGGTATACGCCCCTTTTTCAATGGGTATCAATGGGTTTCAACCCATTGAAAAAGGGGCGTATACCCCGAAACGGATTTTTATGGCACTACTTGATTGCACATACTATTAATATTATCAACCTATAAGTCTTGATTTTTTACTGACAAGCCTTGATTTTTGCACAGGATTTTTGCACAGGATTGGACATTTGCACATGAGTATTTTACTCTATATGTATTAATTGTATCAATAATTCAAACACTTGGGGACACTTTAGCACTTTGCACTTACTGTGACTGCTACGGCAGTTTGTGGCAGGCTTTTTGTGGCAGACTTGTATGTATGCAATGACTATGAAGTGATTGACATTTTAAGTGCGCAATTTTATTGATTTTTGATTGATTAAGTCAGCATTTTATTGATTTTTAGTATTTTTAATAAACTCTTTTTGGATGTGATACTTATTTTTTGATACTTTTGCCAGTCGATGGGTCTGGACTTTTACAAGTGAGCACCCGGGTGGTATCCTATCTGAACTAATCGGGTGAAGCCGTCCTATTGTTTTTTGCTATTAAATTATACTGTATGGGGCACTGGGCCCACCACAAGGAGACATTATACTGTATGGGGCAGGCACAAGGAGACATTATATTGTATGGGGCACTGGGGACACCACACGGAGACGTTATACTGTATGAGGCAGCCACAAGGAGACGTTATACTGTATGAGGCAGCCACAAGGAGACGTTATACTGTATGGGGGCCACAAGGAAACGTTATACTGTATGGGGCGATGGGCCACAAGGAGATGTTATACTGTATGGGGGCCACAAGGAGGCGCTATACTCTTTGGAGGCCAGAAGGAGACTGTATCAGGGCCACAAGGAGACTGTATGGGGGCCACAAGGAGACATACTGTAAGGAGTCAGGACAATAATTTTTGAACCCCCTCCCTCCTCAGTATAATAGCCTTGTGGCCATCATACAGTAATGTATATTTCTTCTTGCTCATGTATAGGGGACACATTCTTCTCTAATGCCTGCTTTTAGAGATCAATCTTCAGCTTGCAGGCAGGAAGGGAAGGACCAGGGCCACAGAAGACAGACACACCACCTTTATTTCTTATTTCTGTCTGTGACCTGGGCTGGTTATATTCTTCTATGCTTTATTACTATTTACTAGGGTCGTTACTGTTCTTCTACCTTTGGACACTCCTGGCAGGCGAACTCTGTGTGAGGAGGGTGCCTGGACTCTGGAGATGCTTTTCCCGCGGCTGGCTTGCTCCTGTGTTCCGATTCGGACATCAGATGTCTGTGGGAGGAGTCTTTAACATGGCAGAAGGAGCCGGGCATGGCGGCGGCCACTGCGGAAAGTTTGAATCAGAGCAGCCGCGGAAAAAGTCTCTCCAGACACCCTCCTCACACCACATACAGAAATGGTCCGGGTCACGTGGCTGTGGGCGGAGTCTTGAACATGCGAGGAGCCAGGGACGATGGCGGCCGCTGCAGCCTGCGGTAATCAGAGCGAGCAAGGGGCGGAGAAGGAGCAAGAAGGAGCGTGTTTTTGCTGTGCGAGGTGCAGGGGTGGGCCGCGGGCGGACACAGTCACATTTAGAAGAGGCGCACAGGTATCGGCAGTGGTATCGGGGACATTTACACGAGTACAAGTACTAGTGCAAATATCCGATATCTGTTCTCGATACCGATACTGGTATCGGTATCGGGACATCCCTAGTTTTTAGGGGCCATAACATTTATTATTATTTTTTTAGTTGACTGAGCTGTGTGAGAACTTGTTTTTTGCAGGATGAGCTGCATTTTTTTTGTAACATTTTGGGGTACAAATGACTTTTTGGCTTTTTATACCATTTTTTAGGAGGTGAAGCGGACAAAAATTGCAATTCCTTCAGTGTTTTTTATTTTTATTTTTTATGGGGTTCCTCATGAAATATATATGATAAGATAACTTTGTTTTATGAATTGATATGGTTATGATGATACCAAATTTTTATTTTATTTTTTACTACTTTTGAAGCATAAGATCACTTTTTTAAATTAAAAATAAGTTTTATTTTGCCTCGCCATATACCAACATCATTATGTTTTGCGGAATGAGCGGTAGTTTTTATTGGTACCATTTTGGGGTGTTTTTAGATCGCTTTTTATACCATTTTTTAGGAGGTGATGTGGGCAAAATTTGCTATTCTGTCAGTGTTTTTTTATTTTAATTTTTAATGGGGTTTCTCATGTGGTATATATAATATGATAACTTTGTTCTTTGGGTTGATACACTTATGGTGATAACAAATGTATATACTTGTTTCCATGTTTTACTACTTTTGCAGCATAAAATCACTTTTTTATTACATAGCTGTGTATGGGCTTGATTTTTGTGGACTGGGCTGTAGTTTTTATTGGTACCCCCTTTTTTGGGAAGTAAGAAGACAAAAAGAGCCATTCCATCCATGTTTTATTTTTATTTTTTTTACCACCTGGGATAGGTAACATGATCCTTTCATAGGTCAGGTTGTTATGGACACAGCGATACCATTTATGTGCAGTTTACTTTATTTTATACATTTTTTGTGTTGATGGGAAAAGGCAATTTATTTAGTTTTTTTCTTGAAATTTTTATCTACATTTTTTTGTATCTTTTTTATTACACTTTTTTTTTATCAAGTCCCACTTGAATCTTGAAGACCCAGAGAGTCAATACTCATATACATATACAATACATACTGTATGTCATAAATAGACATATGTCAATTTTACACTGACATTCACCCTGATCAGAACCCTGCCAACAGCAGGGCCTGTCAGGGAGGCTTGGTTCCATGGCAAGCCTGGATGCCTTTGTAAGGCATCCGGTTGCCATGGTAACCATCAGGACACTGCCATTGTAGTGCGGCGTCCCGATGGAGGAGAGAGGGAGCTCCCTTCGTGTGTTAACCCCATGAATGCCACGGTGGCTTTTCACCTAAGAGGTTAAACGTCAGGGCACGGTGCCAGCTGATCTCCGTCATTGCAGCGATTTTCACACAACGCAGAAGTGATGCGTGAAAATCACTGCTCATGTGCACAGCCCTATAGAAATGAATGGGTCCGGATTCAGTGCAGGTGCAATGCGTCCTCCTCACGCATTGCACCTGCGCGGAAAACTCGCCCGTGTGAAAGGGGCCTTAGGGTACTTTCACACTAGCGGCATAGCTATCCGGCAGGCTGTTCCGGCGGGTGAACAGCCTGCCGGATCCGCCCCGCCGCAAGTACCCGTGCACTGCCGTGCTGCCGCTCCGTCCCCATTGACTATAATGGGGCAGGGGGCGGGGCTACGGCGCAGCGCGGCAGTGCACAGGTACGGACCTGCAGTACTTTTAGTCCGGCGATCTCAGGCCGTGCACTGCCGTAGCTCGGCCCCCCGCCCCATTACAGTCAATTGGGAAGGAGCGGCAGCACGGTAGTGCACAGGTACTTGCGGCATGGCGGATCCGGCAGGCTGTTCACCCGCCGGAACAGCCTGCCGGATAGCTATGCCGCTAGTGTGAAAATACCCTAAGTTGAACGACTAACCTGGTCCTTATTTGGATAGTTCTTGGGTTATCTCGTGAAAACGTTTCTCGTCTTGCTAGGGTTTCCTCCAGTGTTGGCTGCCGAACACTGCTGGTTGAAACTGCAGCAAATTCTTCATGCTCATTTTTATGTTTTATTTTTAGATGTTTTATAAGATTGCTAGTATTATATGAGCTAACTTTTGCACCTCCTCTCAATATCTTTGCAGAACAAAAATTGCATTCTGCCATGCGTGGGTTGTCTTCACTAATTTTAAAATGCTTCCACACGGCTGACATTTTGCTGGCGGCTCTGTGCACTGTCTGAAAGGATGCAATAAATAAGTTTCTTCACCTTTTTGGTAGTAGCAATGTTACAGCAAATTTAATTTTTTCATTTAGTCCTAGGGTAGATTTATTAAACCTTGTACAAAGATACAGTGGCTCAGTTGCCAATAGCAATGAAAAAAAAAATTGAAGCTGGAATTTGGTTGCAGTATGGATAACCGCTTTACTTTTCCTACAAGGGTTAATAAATTAATAAATGGGCATATAACCGTGTTTCCCAACCAATGTGCCTCCAGCTGTTGCAAAACCACAACTCCCAGCATGCCTGGACATGGAGCATGCTGTAAGGTGTAGTTTTGCAACAGCTGGAGGCACACTGGTTGGGAAACACTGTTATATGCCCCCCCCCCCAACTTATTTTATATTCACTGACCACTGTTTAACTGAATTTCTGCTCCATTTCATGCACCTGCTGTAATTCTTCCCATGTGGATGTACCAGAGTACTGGGAGGAAGTGGTTTTACCTTCCTCCCAGTGCTAGCCAACCGCATGGAACTTGGGAGCGCCGCACAGAGGTCCTGCCCCCAAGCCGATCAGCTGGGACACGCTGCCGTTCCCACGCTGATCGGCTGGGAGCGCCGCCACCGCACGGAAGCCGACATGGGACTAGGGTTGGGTGATATCAAAACTATTCCCACGATAAGGATATTACGAAATTTATCGCGATAACGATAAATATCACGATAAATGTCCATTTAGAAGAAAAAAAAACACTTGGGATTACAAGGAGACATTATACTATATGGGGCGGTGGGCCACAAGGGGACATTATACTGTATGGGGGCCACAAGTAGGCGCTATACTGTATGGGGCGGTGGGCCACAAGGGGTTATTATACTGTATGAGGGCCACAAGGAGACGTTATACTGTATGCGGCACTGGGCCCACCACAAGGAGACGTTATACTGTATGGGGCAGGCACAAGGAGACATTATACTGTATGGGGCACTGGGCCCACCACAAGGAGACATTATACTGTATGGGACAGGCACAAGGAGACATTATACTGTATGGGACAGGCACAAGGAGACGTTAGACTGTAGGGGGCAGGCACAAGGAGACATTATGCTGTATGGGGCAGGCACAAGGAGACATTATACTGTATGGGGCAGGCACAAGGAGACATTATATTGTATGGGGCAGCCACAAGGAGACGTTATACTGTATGGGGCAGCCACAAGGAGACGTTATACTGTATGGGGGCCACAAGGAAATGTTATACTGTATGGGGCGATGGGCCACAAGGAGATGTTATACTGTATGGGGGCCACAAGGAGGCGCTATACTGTATGGAGGCCAGAAGGAGACTGTATCAGGGCCACAAGGAGACTGTATGGGGGCCACAAGGAGACATACTGTAAGGAGTCAGGACAATAATTTTTGAACCCCCTCCCTCCTCAGTATAATAGTCTTGTGGCCATCATACAGTAATGTATATTTCTTCTTGCTCATGTATAGGGGACACATTCTTCCCTAATGCCTGCTTTTAGAGATCAATCTTCAGCTTGCAGGCAGGAAGGGAAGGACCAGGGCCACAGAAGACAGACACACCACCTTTATTTCTTATTTCTGTCTGTGACCTGGGCTGGTTATATTCTTCTATGCTTTATTACTATTTACTAGGGTCGTTCCTGTTCCTCTACCTTTGGACACTCCTGGCAGGCGAACTCTGTGTGAGGAGGGTGTCTGGACTCTAGAGAGGCTTTTCCCGCGGCTGGCTTGCTCCTGTGTTCCGATTCGGACATCAGATGTCTGTGGGAGGAGTCTTGAACATGGGGGAAGGAGCCGGGCATGGCGGCGGCCACTGCGCAAAGTTTGAATCAGAGCAGCCGCGGAAAAAGTCTCTCCAGACACCCTCCTCACACCACATACAGAAATGGTCCGGGTCACGTGGCTGTGGGCGGAGTCTTGAACATGCGAGGAGCCGGGGACGATGGCGGCCGCTGCAGCCTGCGGTAATCAGAGCGAGCAAGGGGCGGAGAAGGAGCATGTTTTGCTGTGCGAGGTGCAGGGGTGGGCCGCGGGCGGACACAGTCACATTTAGAAGCGGCGCACAGGTATCGGCAGTGGTATCGGGGACATTTACACGAGTACAAGTACTAGTGCAAATATCCGATATTTGACATCCCTAGTTTTTAGGGGCCATAACATTTATTATTATTTTTTTAGTTGACTGAGCTGTGTGAGAACTTGTTTTTTGCAGGATGAGCTGCATTTTTTTTGTAACATTTTGGGGTACAAATGACTTTTTGATCGCTTTTTATACCATTTTTTAGGAGGTGAAGCGGACAAAAATTGCAATTCCTTCAGTGTTTTTTATTTTTATTTTTTATGGGGTTCCTCATGAAATATATATGATAAGATAACTTTGTTTTATGGGATTGATATGGTTATGATGATACCAAATTTTTTTTATTTATTTTTTTACTACTTTTGAAGCATAAGATCACTTTTTTAAATTAAAAATAAGTTATTTTTTGCCTCGCCATATACCAACATCATTATGTTTTGCGGAATGAGCGGTAGTTTTTATTGGTACCATTTTGGGGTGTTTTTAGATCGCTTTTTATACCATTTTTTAGGAGGTGATGTGGGCAAAATTTGCTATTCTGTCAGTGTTTTTTTTATTTTAATTTTTAATGGGGTTTCTCATGTGGTATATATAATATGATAACTTTGTTCTATGGGTTGATACGCTTATGGTGATAACAAATGTATATACTTGTTTCCATGTTTTACTACTTTTGCAGCATAAAATCACTTTTTTATTACATAGCTGTGTATGGGCTTGATTTTTGTGGACTGGGCTGTAGTTTTTATTGGTACCCCCTTTTTTGGGAAGTAAGAAGACAAAAAGAGCCATTCCATCCATGTTTTATTTTTATTTTTTTTACCACCTGGGATAGGTAACATGATCCTTTCATAGGTCAGGTTCAGGGGCGTAGCTAGAAATGACTGAGCCCCACAGCAAATTTTTGTATTGGGCCCCCCCTACCCGCGCGTTTCGCTCCCCCTCTATAATGTGCCAGCCATATAGCCCCCCTATAATGTGCCAGTAGTCAGCCATATAGCCCCCCCAGCCCCCCTATTATGTGCCAGTAGCCAGCCATATAACCCCCCTATAATATGCCAGTAGTCAGCCATATAACCCCCCCTATAATGTGCCAGTAGTCAGCCATATAAACCCACCCTATAATGTGCCAGTAGCCAGCCATATAGCACCAGATGCCCCCATAGTGCTCCTCTCCCCATAGTGCCCCCTATAATGTGCCAATATCAAGTGCCTCTGTCTTCCCCCATCCCAATATCATAGTGCCATCCTCTCCCCCTGCCCCCTAATGTGTGTGCCAATATGAAGTGCCTATCTCCCCCCATTTGCCAATATCATAGTGCCAATAGCCCCTCCTCCCTGTGGCAGTAAAGTAAAAGTCCAGTATTTAAAAAAATAAATAAAAAAAAAACAACACATATACTTACCTCCATGTTAGGCAAGCCTCATTTATCCTGTCTTTCAGAAAAGTTTGTGAGGGGAATCAAACTTGTGACCATTAGGATGAAAGGCAAGACACTTATCCACAAGACTGTATCAGCTGCATAGCCAGGTAGCTGAAAAAAAAAAAAATAAGACCTCTAGATAAGGCCCCATGCACACGACCGTTGTTTGCTTCCGCGTCCGTTCCGTTTTTTTTCACGGATAGGATGCTTCCCCATTCATTTCAATGGGTCCGTCAAAAAATGCGGATGGTCAACCGTTTTTGTTCCGCATCCGTGATCCGTGTTTTCATTCCGTCAAAAAAATAGTGCATGTCCTATTTTTTTCACGTTTGCGGACAAGGATAGGCATTTTTACAATGGATCTGCCATAAAAATCGGATCCGTCAAAAAAAACGGTCCGTCATCCGTTTTTTTTGACGGACGCAAAATTTCAAGGAGGAGCGGACGCGGAGGCAGGCAACGGTCGTATGCATGTAGCCTAAGGAGAACTTTGATAGTGTATCTATACACATTACAGCTGCCCCAACACACCAAGCTCTGCTACATCTATATACAATGTGCTGGTGCAGCTGTAATGTGTATGGATACACTATCAAAGTTCTCCACATCTAGAGGTCATATTTTTTTTTTTTTTTTTTATAAAGCTATCTGGCTATGTAGCTGATATAGCCTAGTGGATAAGTGTCTTGCCTTTGAACTTAATGGTCGCAGGTTCGATCCCCAGGGCAAGCTTTTCTGAAAGAAAGAAAAAATAAGTTTTAAATAGACAAGGGTGAGAGGACAGTGCGATTCACTGAGTAATTAGCGAAGGGAGAGGAGTGAGGACACGTGCTGATTACCCAGGGGAGGAGAGGAGTGAGGACAACACGTGCTTGCCGGGCCCCCTGTAAGCCCGGGCCCCGAAAAGGACGTGAAGCAGCTGCTTCCCCGGTAGTTACGCCCCTGGTAAGGTTGTTATGGACACAGCGATACCATTATTATATTATATTATGTGCAGTTTACTTTATTTTATACATTTTTTGTGTTGATGGGAAAAGGCAATTTATTTCGTTTTTTTCTTGAAATTTTTATCTACATTTTTTTGTATCTTTTTTATTACACTTTTTTTTATCAAGTCCCACTTGAATCTTGAAGACCCAGAGAGTCAATACTCATATACATATACAATACATACTGTATGTCATAAATAGACATATGTTAATTTTACACTGACATTCACCCTGATCAGAACCCTGCCTATAGCAGGGCCTGTCAGGGAGGCTTGGTTCCATGGCAAGCCTGGATGCCTTTGTAAGGCATCCGGTTGCCATGGTAACCATCAGGACACTGCCATTGTAGTGCGGCGTCCCGATGGAGGAGAGAGGGAGCTCCCTTCCTATGTTAACCCCATGAATGCCACGGTGGCTTTTCACCTAAGAGGTTAAACGTCAGGGCACGGTGCCAGCTGATCTCCGTCATTGCAGCAGAGTGTCAGCTGTATATTGCTGCTGATGGTGGTGGCTCCGTTCCAAGTTCCTAATATGCGAGGGGGCACAGTTGTACTGAGGGGGCTACGGGAGGCACAGATAGCTTACAGGGGGCATGGGGTGGCACAGTGAGGAGGCAGAGCATGACCTTATTGCAGGCTCTGATCTCTACGGACTGGATGTGTGGAGATCAGAGCCTGTAAACAGCATACATGCTCTGATTGGTTAGCCTATACAGACTGATCAGAGTGATCGCTGATTGGTCCCTTGCCAGCAGCTCCCGTGACTCCTCTGTCAGGGAGAACGGAGAGTCCACGTCTGTAACACTTTACAGTGTCACAGCCTCCAGTAAGAGTTAAGGCGTAACAGTAAACCCAATTGTAGAAACTATCATGCAATTTGGACATGCATTAACCGATTCTCGCATATGGGCATAACTGTAACATGTTGAAAAAATGAGGTAACTGAGTGTCCTACCTCGGAATGTATCATATATGAAGAGGAAGTTCACTGCATCTGCAATGTGCTGACTGCCCACTGCATAAGGTGTTAATGTAATGTCTTTGTCCATTGTGTATCTCAAAGGCTTTGTAATTGTATGGAGAGTAGGGAGTTAACTGGCCGGCCAGCCCCCTATTAACAATTGCCAGGTGTGGGCTGGTTGCTCCCCTCCCTCAAGTGGTAAGTAGGGAGTTGCAGATAGGCTGTGTGAGAGTGAGCAACAAGCAGCCTAACATGGCTACAGAACTAAGCTGAGAGTAGCCAACAAAGCTACAGTTTATGTGCCAACCTCCGAGGGAATGAACTGCCGGCATAACAGAAGGTTTACCAGTCATACAGGGAGAGTGCTGGAAAATACTACGTTTTAGACTTCACTGCATTGTGGTTGGGATCATAAACTTCAGGACCTCCACTACACTAAAGTACAGACTGGCCATCTGTTTTGAGATACTATACTCTGCTGAGGGTACTGTGGATATATAGATCTGAAGATAGAGAAAGTGCACACCTTAGGACAGCTTGGAGAGATTATACAGCCTGATCAGAGAGAGAGAGAGACTGACTTAGAATGGACTAGTATACTTCGTTCCCTTCCCTACACACACCCTTGGGGAAAATTGTCAGAACCAAGATGAGGTCAGGCAGAGAGAGTACATGCAAACTCAAGGACAGTCCAGGGCCCTAATTCCCACACAGAAAGGTGAAATGTACCATCCTGTCTGTGAACTGTACCGGCAGTTCTTGGTTGGCAGTTCTCTGATATGCAACGTCAGCTGTGATAACTTATATAGACAGGTCTGTGTCTTTCCAAATCATGTCCAATCAACTGAATTTACTGCAGGTGGACTCTAGTCAGGATGTAGAAACATCTCAAAGATGAGCAAGAGAAATGCGAGGCCCCAGATCTAAATTTCAAGTGTCATAGCAAAGTGTGGCAAAAATAACCTCGCTACTGGGTTTTGGAGAGGCCTAGAGGCCTGAGGGCTAGCCTCCTTCCTACAGACTATGGACCCAGAACTGTGGAGACCCCTTCCCGCCCCCGGCTCATTATTCTACAAAGGAAAAAATGGGTCGTTTCTTCCTGTGAGTGATTACGTTAACCAATTGTGTTGATTAATTGTATCACATGTGTGTGTTTTCTGCCTGTAACGGTATGTGATTAGCTAATGTAAAAACTGTCTCAGTCTTCCACAAGGTCCCCAGGGGAGTGTCCCTTGCTGGAAGACCTGCATAAAAGGCTGACATATAGCCCCAATAAAGTGTTCCTGTTACCCTCAACATAGAGCCTTGTCTCATGTGTGGGTGTGTGTGGGGGGGGGGGGGGCTGCATCTACACTGTACACTGGGGGAATGCTATAAGCTGTATACTCCCCTGGCTATAATCCCTGAGCTCTTTTAAGAGCTTGTTCCTGCATCGCTCTTTGAAGGAAGAGAGGTTCACCCACTGTAACCTCGAACCCTGGTCGTAGGTCCAGGGTGGGTAGAAGACGGTGAGATCCCAACCAAGCTACGGCGGTTCGTGGGGTCGGCAGTGCTTACGGTGTCAAACGGAGTGCTTGGAGCCCTCGGGAAGCACTAGGAGCATCCATCAATGGAGGTACCCAGTTGGGGTGCCAGGAGATCCGTTACACAAAGGGTCTGAATACTTATGTTCATGCGGAAATTTTTTTTTCCTTTTTAATAAATTAGCAAAATTCTGTTTTCACTTTCTTGTTATGGAGTATTGAGTGCATGGGGGGGGGGGGGGGATTTTTTTTTATCTTAGAACAAGGCTGCAATATAACAAAATGTGAAAAAAGTGAAAGGGATTGAAGACTTTCCAAATGCACCATACATAATGCATATAGACTGCGAAAAAATAAAAAGAGATTAATGGAATTCGGGTGGATCCTGATATATCCAAGTTATACCCGGATCTGAGAGGTGGTAATTTTACCATGCCAATAGGCCCATGGCTATATTTCTCTGGCTTATATCTATCTATTAATTTATCCATCTATCTACACCCATTTACACTTGTTATGTTCTTAATAGAGATGAGCGAATCAATTCTACATGAATTGGATTAATTACAAATTTCAAAAAAATGTTGCTGCCAAATTAATCCAAAGTTTTGGCAATTTGCTTCGGAGGATTCGCATAAAACCGCACTCACGCCTTTTTACAATGACAACGGGCAGGAAAAATGAAAGGAAGGATAAAGATGGAGGATCACATTACCCTGGCAAGGAGTGGCCTTGCCCTGATTGGTTCAGATACTGACAGACAGCCTGTGAGCCAATCAGGGTCAAGATTCTAAAAATCCCGGGGGCAAAATCCACCGTCTAAACGGCCCATTACACTGATACCAGCAGTGTTTCTGTTGTCATCCCCTATATCCAATGAGACAAAAAATGCTGACAACAGGAAAAAAATTGATGTTTTCTTCACAGTATACGCTAAACTTTCTACAGACGAAATTTGTAGTTTAAAGTATTTAAATGAGAAAATAACCTATTGTTCTGCTGTCTGTAGAAGTAAAGATCTAGACAAACTTTCCATACTAATGCTAGAGGAAATGTTACTACTGTTGAATATATATGTGAACGGTTTTAATAGTGCACCCTGAGGCACATATCTGCTAGAAACATATAACTGGAAATACACTTTAATCTTTTTCCATTCTGTTTTGGTAATCCATTGTTCTAACAGAAAAAAAAGGTTTCCCATAAAATTTATATTGATGCTTTTTTCTTAGAGATGCAGTTGCCTAACCAATCCTAACTATCCACTGGGAATAGAAATGTATTTGCTAAAGGCATCAATGAGTTGGCAACTTTTCATTTATTTCACTGGCCTTACACTTTCTACATATACATCCATTCTATATACAGTATATTCAACTCTATCTATCTATCTATCTATCTATCTATCTATCTATCTATCGTTGTACTGTGCAAAAGTTTTAAGCGGATGTGGAAAAATGCTGCAAAGTAAGATTGTTTTCCAAAATAGAAGTGTTAATAGTTTGTTTTTTATCACTTAACAAAATGCAAAGTGAATGATCAAAAGAGAAATCTAAAACCTATCAATATTTGGTGTGACCCGACCCCCTTTGTCTTTAGAACAACATTAGTTCTTCTGTTTGGGGTTGTTCTGCTGCAGAATAAATTTGCAGCCAATCAGACGCCTACCTGATGGTACTGCATGATGGATAAGTATCTGCTTGTATTTCTCAGCATTGGAGACACTAGTAATCCTGACTAAATCCCAAACTCTGCTTGCTGAAATGCAGCCCCAAACTTGCAAGGAACCTCCGCCATGCTTCACTGTTTTCTGCAGACACTCATTACATACCTACCACTTTTGAAAATAGCAAAGAGGGACAATTTGTGTGGCGTGCCTAGTGCGCCACGGCAATTTTCTTCATGCTAAGCCACATCTCTAACGCTGCCCAATGCATAACTATACACACCCAGTCTCCATAATGCCCCCACATACTAATTATTCTCTCTTTGTACCAGCACACAGTACTTATGCCCAGATGTAGCCCCTTCACACTAATGTAGCTATGCCCAAGTATGCCCCCTTCACAGTAGTTATGCCCAGATGTGCTCCCTTCATAGTAGCTATGCCCAGACATGCCCCCTCACAGTAGTTATGCTCGGATGTGCCCCTTCACAGTTGCCATACCCAGATGTGTCCCCTTCATAGTAGTTATGCCCAGGCATGCCCCCTCACAGCAGTTATGCCCAGATGTTCCCCCTTTACAGTAGCTATGCCCAGGTATGCCCCTTTACAGTAGTTATGCCCAGATGTGCCCCCTTCATAGTAGCTATGCCCAGATATGCCCCATCACAGTAGTTATGCCAAGATGTGCTCCCTCATAGTAGCTATGCCCAGATATGCTCGTTCACAGTTGCCATGCCAGGTGTGCCCTCTTCATAGTAGTTATACCCTCAGATGTGCCCTTCACATTTGCCATGCCAAGATATACCCCATTCACCGGAAGTAAAAGAAAAACAGTAAATACTTACCTAACTCCTCTGATGATCACAGCTCAGCTGCTGCCGCTCCCCAGCAGTATACTGTCACACATCCTGCTTGCGGGGTAGCAGGAGCAGAGGCTGATTCCCGGCCGGCACTCTCCTCCTACACAGACCTGCAGTGCAATGTGTGCATATCGTGCTGCTGCTATGGAGCGTTGGCAGTTGAATGGCGAAGCAGGAGCGGCTGGCTCCCTGCTTCACTATTACAATCAGCTGAGCGCAGGACATACCTCAGCCATTCCGGGACAGCCACTGAAATCCAGGACAGTCCCACCAGATTCCCGACAGTTGGGTGGTATGTCATTATTATACCATTCCCCAGTCCATTGGTGAACAAACTGAATTTTGTTACAGTCAAAGTTTTTCAAAAACTGTATTTCTAAAAATACATACAAAGTCTAATGAAGAATGCCACAAACAGAATCAAGCAGAAACAAAAACTCCTGTATGCCTCTGTATACTGAGGTCCAGTAGAGTCCATATGTAACTATGGTCATAGTCACATACAGAGGCATACTGGCCATAGACCTCACAAGGTAATTTCCCAGTGGGCTGAGGGTCAGTCGACCACCTCAGTCCTCTGCAAAGAGATGCTCTTAGCATTAATTAATGCTAGGAGCATCAGGTACTTACATTCCTGGCCAGCGGCCACAGGTCTTCCTCCTGAATTCAACATCAGCACGGTGGCTCAGTGGTTAGCACTGGTGCCTTGCAGCGCTGGGGTCCTAGATTCAAATCTGACCAAGGACAACATCTGCATGGAGTTTGTATGTTCTCCCTATGTTTGCGTGGGCTTCCTCCCACACTCTATAGACATACTGATAGGGAACTTAGATTGTGAGCCCCATTGGGGACAGTTGGATGATAATATCTGTAAAGCGCTGCAGAATATAGTAGCGCTACATAACTGCATAAAATAAAATAAACTGTATCGCCATCTTTAGGGCAGCGATACAGTTGACTACGGCGCCTCCATGGCAGTATTTTGTGCAGCACTGTGGTATTTGGTTCTGCTGGGGCGGTATTGCTGGCTCCCACCTACTTTTGTTGTCCTTGCCTACTTGTGTTGCCCCACCTTCTTCCTTCAGAGAACCACTTCCCAGTTCCTTCCCTGCTAACATATACCTTGGTTTTTGCTGTAATTTTAGTTCATTTTTTTCCTACAAAAGAAAAGATTTTCTTTGTAATTGGTACAAAATAAAAACAGGAGCGACAAATCTGCAGTAAAAAATAAAAATAAAGTTTTAATAACATACAATACCTTTGTATTTCTTGCCCCATGACTAAAGCAGATCTGCACAGTGTCGTGCTGATCGCTGTCATGACCAGACTGCTGCACTTTTTTTTTATATGCTATTAAATGGAAATAGATATCTCCACGTACTAGATCTGACATTTAAGCTGCTGAAAGACATTGTCTGCTGGGGATGAAATGTTTCAGAGGCAGAATACAAACAGCAGTAGGTTACAAATGTGCCTTGAGATAATAATACTTCTGGAGGTACCTGGAAAAAAATGGCTTTTCATGCATTAATGTATCGTTTATAATGAGAAAAGGTGGATTTGTTGGGTTGAAGTACATTCGCTTTGACTTTTTTTTCTTGCCAATTTCACATTTAAGATTAGTCAGTGAGTTTATATTCCTGAGGTTGTGCATTGCAAAAGTATAAACGAGCAAAACATTCAAAGAAATATAGTTTTTTTTGTTTTATTTCATTGATGGGGAGTTTTGTAGCCCTCAAAATTTACTGGTATTTATTTATTTATTTTATGCACTTTATATACTCTGCAGCGCTTTACAGACATTAGCGTCAAGCTGTCCCCAATGGGGCTCAAATCCTAAGTTCCCTATCAATATGTCTTTGGAGTGTGGGAGGAAACCGGAGAACCCGGAGGAAACTCATGCAAACACAGGGAGAACATACAAACTCCATGCAGATGTTGTCGTATGTGAACCCAGGACCCCAGCGCCGCAAGGCACCTGTAGAGTATACTTGCCATCTGTCCCAAATTTGTCAAGGCATATTTTTTTTATGCCAATCACAGCAAATATTTATCCGGGGTACTGTCCCACAAGCACAGGGATGGCAGATTATTTTAATTAATCCAATAGGTAATAGCCAATATTAATTACCCACTTCTCCTTGCCTCTCTTCTGCTGGCTCTAGGTACAGCACACATCACATGCTGATCTTGGCCAGTGTCAGCACATCAAGTGTGATGGCACTTGGAGCCCAAGAGGAACCTGGTCTGCAGAAGAGCAGGATGTGCTCCCCTATATACATGCACTACTGCATATGGGTTGAGCATATCCTGCTTGTTAAACACCACACCCCGTTTTCTAATCGTTTGCATAATATGTTTGGAGATGTATAAACTCCAATTTAAATGTGCCTGCTTTTCATCTACAGGCTACATTCAGGTGCACCTGGGAGGCTCTGGGCCATATCAGCCGGTCTCGGGTGGGGCTCACAGGCACCTCCCACCTCCCATTGCAAGCATGGTTACATGCTGGAGGTCACTGGTGAGCTGTCTGTGAGTCAGGCCTTACGCTCCCGTAATGCCCAACGGCTCCTGGTATCAGGTAGGTTGAGTGATAGGGTCTCGGGCTACTTGAGAGACCTTGCCGTGGTGTCCTAGCTTAAGACATGTCCTCCTAGTAGGATGTGTCGAACTAACCTCTCAATTTTATCAGTGTGAGGGTTTAGTATTGCCGCAGAGCGC
This sequence comes from Bufotes viridis, assembly GCA_033119425.1. Taxonomy (NCBI): domain Eukaryota; kingdom Metazoa; phylum Chordata; class Amphibia; order Anura; family Bufonidae; genus Bufotes; species Bufotes viridis. The sequence continues at coordinate 70,921,112 of CM065593.1, forward strand.
ACCTGCCTTTGCTATGGTTATGTCTGCAGAAGAGGAGCAAGGAAAAGTGAGCACTTAAAGGAGTTATCCCACGATTATTGTAAAAAAAAATATATTAGACATCATATAGTACATGACAATCTCTTTCTAACAAAGCTAGAACCAGCCCTGTACCTCCCATGGATCAAGAGATCTCCCCATTGATTGCTCTGCTAGATTTACATCAAGTTGGCAGCTCCAGGGGAGTGTCTTTTCTGCTGCAGCTCAGGGGGCGTGTCCATGATCTCATTAGAACTCAGGGGGCATGCCCATGCTCTCAGAACTCAGGAGGCAGTTGAAGGTTGAAAATAAGCATGTGCAGGACCAAAAAAATAAAAAATAGCAGGTGGCGCCATACAGATACATTTTATTGAATAACTCAGTGGCTATACAAAATTTTTAATTACATGCAATTACAAAAGTATCCAGATCCAGGTGCCTGTTTGTAAGCCGAAGAATATTTTTTGTAGGACAATCTCTTTTTCAAAGGAACTGATCTGGGGTCTAAATTTGGGGGTTTCAATTATGTGGTGTAGTGTAGGTTCTGATCTGAGAACTGAATATTGATGTCTGACATGGCAATTCAAGGACGGAATGCCTAATGGAATGCCTTTACAGGCGTTATGGTTTGTAGTCACGGGATCCATAATGCAATTCAGTAGTAACCAGAACCCGAACTTCTAACACAAAAGTTCACTCATCCCTATTATTAATACTTTCCTATTACCAGTGACAACCACCTGTAGAATATGTCCACCTGTCCTGCTACCTACGGCACCTGCCTGTGGTTTACTAATTCTTGCTTTTGGCCAAGAGAAGCATTGTATGGCCTATAATACTCCTTATGCCAGTTAAGGCGCTCTACATAAGGAGATATAGTACCGCCCAAATCCTGACTTTTCTCCAGTGACAGCTGATTGAGGAGAATAGAGACTGTCCTGTTGTCGACCGCCAGAGGAGTTATTCAACAAAACACCCAGCAATTGCTATTAGGAACCTCCAACCAACAATTCTGTATATGTAACCACCAATCTCTGTGCCACAATATTGTGCGTAACCAATAAGTGTATGGCCTCTCTGACAGGCTGTGATTGCATGCTTGTTACCCCAATCTCAGTAAACCATTGTTCAAGAGGAGCCGTACTGGTGTCTATATGAGTCCCTGTTCGATCCTCTAGTGGGGTACCGTGCAATGGTTATAGGCCGTAATAGTTTGCTCTGGTGATCTCCATTCTGGGAAGTGTTATCTTTACACCAAGCACTCTGCAGTAATCTGATGTAGGACTATTCAACTATCCCAGTGCAGTATAGGAGCTCATGTAAGCTGATAGGGATGTGATTGTTTCCAACATTAACCATCAGGACTGTATGCAGCTCCAGTGACAGATTATGCTAGGTAGGTTCACATCTGCATTGCAGATTAAAAAAAAGATTGAAATAATACTGCATGCAGCTGTATTTTTTTCTGGCAAAATGCCAGTATTCACGCTGGGCACCTGACGGACCCTATTATAGTGAATGGGATCTGTCAGGGACCTTACAAGTGCATATGTGGACGTACCCTAAGTGTAATCTATATATTCATATTTATAGTATATAAATAAATACATTGTGTACAGATCCTGCAATTATCTGTGGACAACAGTGGCTCTACAGGGTCAATGAGCAAATGATAGATTCCACTTGGGCTTCCACAACTACCGTTTTGTGGCATCTGCACACTCCATAGCATAAGGTGCTCACATGTGTGAAGTGTATATCCTAGCTATCCAGGGGAAAGTCACACCTGTGCTCAGTTTTAGGGGGCCCAGAGGCATCAGAATTATTAGCGTCATGACCACTGCTCAATAATGTATTTGCTCTAGATAGAACTACCTTACTGAACATAATATCTCACCCAGAATGCTCCGATGGTTGAGGTAAAAGAATTCAGGCACATTTCTATTAAGTGTTTTATGGGGCATGGAATTTTATGCAATGGTGGGTAGATTGGTAGAGAGACCTGCCATGCCCCCCACTCCAGTACAACTTCTCCCCTAGCTTGAGATGAACCAAGGTGTAGCTGTGGGGATAGAAACAAGTCTGAGAGCCTCATTCAGAGTGAATGCCTAGAAGCTGCATGACCTTCTGACTGTACAAAGCCTGATCCCCTGTTTATACTGAAGTAACTAGATGAGGTGACAACAATGTTTAGTTAGCGCCCAGACGGGCCAGGACATTTGTCTTGTTGTTTAAGTTTTGGTGCCGTGGATTTACTCAGGTGACTGTATAACTTGAGTGGAAAAATAAAGCATTATTTGGACTTTCACACTGCTGAATATAGTGAAATCTGTCATTGTCGACCCCGTGCACACATGAACCCATGACTATATATTTAGTATGTGCCAGGGCCAAGCATATTTAACTATGACACTGACTGCTACTTTCCAGGGAACACTGATACAGTCGGAAAAACTACCATTTTGTGGGTGACACCTAGAGCTACTGCTACTCCCTTTTATCCAGGAAGATAGAATCCTTATTTATGGAGGAGGTGCTACAATTTGGATACAAACGTGTTTGTAAAAAGGCCCCAACAATTGTCACCTTTTGTCACTTAGTCTATTTTTAGACAAAGTGTCTCATGATGCAGTCTGGCTCCAGTTCAAGGACACTTATAAATGCATTCAACCAGAATACACCTGTTGCAGAGACATGGTCTGAACTGCAGACTAGACCTCATACTGCGCTACTAAATGCTCATATGAATATTATTACTTATTCACTGTTTGTATTATGTTCATGTCTATGTATTCATAAAGGGGTTATCCCAGGATTCATATATCAAAACTAAAATCAGACATTATATAGTAAATGATAATCTCAAAGCTAGTACCAGCCCTGTACCTCACATGGGTCCAGAGATATCCCCATTCTTTGCTCCAATTGCTCTGCAACCTGTGCAGTTAGGACTTATCTGATCAGTAGCACCACTATCACCTTAAAGGGAACCCGCCTTCAGGTTTGGGGCCAGTAAACCACCAGCCTCCAGTTATGCAGCTAGGGTTTAGGGTGCCCATAGGAAATCCATCCATCCCCGAAAAAGAAAGTAAATAAAATTTAAACTTACTGGGAGAAGAGTCTGGGACTCTTTCTAGCAGCATCAGCCACATGCACAATGCGCAGATGAAGCCAAGAATGGTGCAACTTGCTTCTCTATGCATGTGCATTATGTGCAATGCAAGCACAGAGAAGAAAGATGCACCATCCTCGACTCCATTAACGCAGTGCGCATGCTTCTGATATGACTGGAGAAGAGTCCTGGACTCTTCCACCAGTATGAATTCCATTTACTTTCTTTTGTGTGGGTGGATGGGTTTGCTATGGCAGGCTTGGGACCATTAACTTCTGTCGCATAACGACATAGTGGTGGTTTAGTGGTCCCGAACCAGTGGTTCCCTTCAAAAGCAGCTTCTTAATGTCTCATAGATTGCATATCTCAGCTAATGAAATTTGTTCTTGCATGGGGTCCCACTCTACCTACATCTACCCCTGTGGGCATGACCATGCTATATATTATCCTTGTAATACAATTGTAATATCGATTGTACTAGATGCTAATAGATTCTCCTTAACATGACAAGTTTGTATACAAAAAAAGACAAAGCCAGCGCCTTCTAATGGGAGATAAATGCACAGACACACAAGGTGCAATGCAAAGCAAACAAACACAATGATGCAGCAGCACCCAGTGGGTGCTAAGAAACCTGCAAACGTTTTGTATGCCTATGACCAAGAAAGAGTTTACGTCACCTAGGCCACCTGGGCCCTCCTCATGGCCGGCCAGTGGAAGTCTTTGGGGATGTATTTTGTGATGGACTGTGGTATTTGTCTCTGTTGTGGTGGTATATTGTGCCACAATATGGTATTGCTGGCCCTGCCTTCCATTAGCTTGTACCCAACTACAAAACGGGGTCATTTTTAGTATTTTCTCCAGGGCTTTAAGTTCCCAGCCCGCCCTGGGTGTAGTGACCCATTTAAGTGAGGTTGTCTTGTTGTGGAAAGGGTGGCTCACACAATTTGATCAAAATGTGCACTAAGAACCTAAGATTCATAAGAAATTGAAAAGGGCACCAAGGCAGAGGTCTGGAGCAAGGGCCCTAGATATCCTGTGCTGGCCCTTGCTACATCCATAGAAAGAAAATTGCACAAAAAAAATTGTGGTTTCGGATGTTAACCCAAGTGAAAGTAGTAGGACGGAGAACCGATACAATCTAAGCTTCTAACCTGAAGCGAATCCTGATATCTAGATTAACAATTCTGTTCCAGCCATAGGTTGCTTTCACACAGCCATAATAAGAGCATTATTTTTTAGCTTTTACTGTATATTATGACCAAAATGCTTTTACCATGATTCCACTAAACTGAACTTTGATCGTAGAACAATCGTTTCCTTTGATGATCTAAAGGCGTTTTTACAATGGCCAATGCACAGGCAATTATCAGGAATGAACCAAACCTTCTAGATCAGGGATGCCCAACCTGCGGCCCTCCAGCTGTTACAAAACTACATCTCCCAGCATGCCTGGACAGCCTACAGCTATTAGAGCATGCTGGGAATTGTAGTTCTGCAACAGCTGGAGGGCCGCAGGTTGAGCATCCCTGTTCTAGATAATTGCTGAATTGTTGAGCCAAAGTTATTTACATACAGCAGTCATCTGGGGATAAACAATAGCTACTATGGTTGTTGATCGCCATACAGATTCATTGTTTGCCAGCAGCACATCCCTGTGTACACAGGACGGTGTGCTTCTGCCAAATGATGATTTTGTTTGTTTGCCGCATACAAGATGCCATCACGGGTTTGCTCATTCATCATTGGTAGTACCTTTAGACAGGAATCAGCAGTCCTATGAACGTTTGTTCTCGATAACTGCCCCACTCCTCAGCCCATGTAAACGGACCTTTAGTCCACTTCAGTAAAACCATGGGAGGTTCATGCATTGCATTCATAATATGGATGCAAAAATGCATCTGTACTATGATTGTCCGAAAGTAGCTATAAGCTCACTTTTCTGGATAAGGACTAGATCCTCTAATATTATATTTCAGATCGAAACACAAATATGGGGTTAGGCTCATGACCACATATTTGTTGAGACAAAAGGTCAGAAGCTGTAGGTACTGCAATGCTAAAAGTGTAAGAATAACCAGGTATGCAAAAGTGCGTAATCTGGAAACAATATGTAGGAAACTGGGGCCAAAGGGTGTGTGTAACTTCAATGTATTCCTATAGACGAGAAACCAAGCCAAACACCAAAAGGGGTTGGGGCATGGACACAGCTATAGGGGTTGCAGAGGTAGCAGTCGCTACCGGGCCCAGGAGCCTGAGGGGGCCCAAAGACCCTTGTGCCGCATAAGAAGACACACAAAGCACTGAGGGAAGGGGGCCCAAGCTGAACTCTTTTACCAGGGCCCATGAGGTGTTAGCTACGCCCCTCGTTTGGGGTAAGCAATGAGGTGATCTCTGAATTAGAATCCAATGGAACTGATTAAGCTTGAGAGCAGACTATACTTCATCAGAGTCAGCGTCTGACTTAAAGCCTACATGAGTTTTCAAAAGTTTACATAATGACTGTGCCTCTTTGTATAATCATAACTGTGAAGGAACAGTTATGCTTGGACTTCCCTAATGTCTCTTTCAGCCACATTATTCTATTTCAGCTGCACAGCTAAATACATTTCACTAAGTAGCAGGGGGTGTATACAGTGCCTTGCAAATGTATTCACCCCCCCCCCTTTACTTTTTTCGTGTTTTGGTTCATTACAGCCTTAAGTTTTGTTAATCTGAATTTTATGTGATGGGTCAGAACACAATAGTCTAAGTTGGTGAAGTGAAATGAGAAAAATATATAAATAAAACTATTATATAGAAATAGAAAACAGAAAATTGACATGTGCATATGTATTCACCCCCTTTGTTAGGAAGCCCATAAAAAGCTCCAGTACAACCAATTACCTTCAGAAGTCACATAATTTGTGAAATGATGTCCACCTGTGTGCAATCTAAGTGTCACATGATCTGTCATTACATATACTCACCTTTTTAGTAAGGCCCCAGAGGCTGCAACACCTAAGCAAGAGTCATCACTAACCAAACACTGCCATGAAGACCAAGGAACTCTCCAGACAAGGGACAATGTTGTTGAGAAGTACAAGTAAGGGTTAGGTTATTAATATTATTATTTATTATTAAAGCGCCATTCATTCCATGGCACTGTACCTATGATAAGCAATGCACATACATAATACAGACAATTGCACTAAGCATGAACAAGACGCGTTACAAACTGGTACAGAAGGAGAGGTTATAAAAAATATATCCAAATCTTCGATGATCCCCAGGAGCACCATCAAATCTATCATAACCAAATGGAAAGAACATGGCACAACAGCAAACCTGCCAAGAGACGGCCGCCCACCAAAACTCACAGACTGGGCACGGAGGGCATTAATCAGAGAGGCAGCACAGAGACCTAAGATTGAACTTTTCGTCCATTAAAGAAAATGCTATGTCTGGCGCAAACCCAACACATCACATGACCCAAAGAGCACCATCCCCACAGTGAGACATGGTGGTGGCAGCATCATGCTGTGGGGGTGTATTTCAGCAGCCGGGACTGGGAAACTGGCCAGAGTTGAGGGAAAGATGGATGGTGCTAAATACAGAGATATTCCTGAGCAGAACCTGTACCACTCTGTGCGTGATTTGAGGCTAGGACAGAGGTTCACCTTCCAGCAGGACAATGACCCCAAACACACGGCTAAAGACAGGGCCGTCTTTAACGCGGGGCAAAAGGGGCAGCTGCCCAGGGCCCAGTTGCTCCTGGGGGGCCCAAGCAGGGCTCCAGATGGAGACCAACAAGAATTTTTAGCCTTGTCGCTATTTGCGACAGGGCTGTGCTGTAGTCGAATATTGCAGTGGGGCATGAGAGCTGCGCACTGCGCACCCCAGGGGCGCCCCCCTCCCCATATCCGGCGCTTTCCCTCAATATGACTACAGGAGCGCAGAAGCGCGACCGAAAGTCACGTGACTGACGAGGTTTCAGGTGTGTGGAGCAACAGCTCTCAGCTAGAAGAGAAGGAGGATGGTGTCAGCGGCGGCCAAGCAGATAGTGGCGGAGCAGGTGCCTTATCCCATGTACATAGTATAGATATATATACTGTATGGAGACCAACCCCGCCGCCAGCTCATATCCCGGGGCTCCGCGCTTTAGACAGTTTGTGTGTGTCAGGCACATGTCTGATGTCTCACTCTGCAGCTTTATAATCTCCTGTGTCATACAAGAGAACAAACTGTAATCTGTAACGTCATATAGAAGGATGACGTCAGTGCTGTAATATGCCTCTTATATGTGGAGAGCGGTGATGTCACTGATGTAATATATCATTATATGTGCAGAGCGGTGATGTCACTGATGTAATATAACATTATATGTGGAGAGCGGTGATGTCACTGATGTTATCTATCATTATGTGCGGAGAGTGGTGATGTCACTGATGTAATACAGCTCTCCAGATGGCGACCAAAATGGTCGCCAATGTGCCTTAAAAATTTGCAGATGGCCACAAGACTTGTTACAGGCTACAGGCCTGAGGTCTATTTGGTAGTAGTGAAATCCCAGGCCTGAGGTCTATTTGGTAGTAGTGAAATCCCAGCGCAGGCAGGCGTGATGATGTCATCAGTCATCACACCCGCCTGTGCGAGGACGCAGAGCAGTGAGGTGTGCACGTCTGCATTGCACCATCCCAGGCCGTACTAGCAGCTAGTGAGCGCCAACGAAAGGACTCTGGTGAGTATAAGATTTTAGCTTTTTTTTTAGGTTGTGGGAAGGCGGGATCCAGGGGGCCAGGGGAAACATGTAAATGTGTTGGAATGGCCTAGTCAAAGCCCAGATCTCAATCCAATAGAAAATCTGTGGTCAGACTTAAAGAACGTTGTTCACAAGCGCAAACCGTCCAACTTGAAGGAACTGGAGAAGTTTTGCAAAGAGGAATGGGCAAAAATCCCAGTGGTAAGATGTGGCAGCTCATAGAGACTTATCCAAAGCGACTTGGAGCTGTGATTGCTGCAAAAGGGGGCTCTACAAAGTATTGACTTTAGGGGGTGAATAGTTATGCACATTGACTTTTTCTGTTATTTTGTCCTATTTGTTGTTTGCTTCACAATAAAAAGAAAAAACATCTTCAAAGTTGTGGGCCTGTTCTGTAAATTACATGATGCAAATCCTCAAACAATCCATGTTAAATCCAGGTTGTGAGGCACGAAAACACAAAAAAAGTCAGGTGGGGTGAATACTTTTGCAAGGCACTGTACCTTCTATGGAAGTCTGCCAGCACTGTACTGCTGTGACATCCTTTCCATTACTTCCCACTATGTTTGTTTCAGCTTCGGAGCTCCCAAAACAGATAGGGAGGGAGAGATCAAACTTAGGGCTCATGCACACGAACATATTTTCTTTCCGTGTCCATTCTGGTTTTTTTTTGCGGACCGTATACGGAACCATTCATTTCAATGGGTCCGCAAAAAAAAAGGAAGCTACTCCGTGTGCATTCCGTTTTCGTATGTCCGTTACGCAAAAAAGTAGAACATGTCCTATTATTGTCCGCATTACGGACATCATCCATATTGTTTGCGGATCCGTTTTTTTTGGACTGCAAAATACATACGGTCCTGTGCATGAGCCCTTTGTAACGCACCAAATTGATCAGTTAGGATCTCAACTGCGGAGTCCTTTGACATCCACTCCTGTCACACTACTTAAGTGTTGATGGAGTCTTTTGCGGCTGCTCAGTGTGTACCCCAGGCGGCTCTCTCAGTCTTAAGCGGAGAGTATGGGGTAACAAAATCATGTACCGCGTACTAAAGATAGAGTGTAAAACTAATAGTGAGAAAAGTTCGTTTTAGGAATCAGAGTACAGATTAAAGTTCATGAATAACAGCTCTAGGCAACGTTCAGAAATCCCAGGCCTGCAGTACTAATAGTCACCAGCGCGAGTCCCTTCCTTTCAGTGAGCAATGTCAGTGAACAAAATGACAGGCTGATACTTGCTGTTAGAAGTCATGCAGGGATCCTGCAGTGGTGGAGCTGGATAAGGTAGGTGAGGGTTTCTCCTGGAGGTTCAGAGTTGCAGGTAGTTAGGAGCTTGCGTCCTCGTGGTGAATGGAGCAGGCAGGGTGCGCACTCCATTAGTGGAACACCCTGTGCAGCACCTGGCTCCTATTTATTGACCAAGTGTGGATGGGCGGAGCCACCTTAGACGGCCCAGCGGCCACTGCTTCCAGCCTGGGAGGCAAACAGCGATCGTTGTCATGGTTACACAGGGCATGGATCCAGGCTGGAGCGCAAACCACCGTATCCTTACAGTACCCCCTTAAGGGGACCCTCTCGGGGTACCCCAGTAGGGGAGGGTCGGTCGGAAATCTCCTGTGGAACAACCTTTGGAGTCTGGGTGCATGGACGTCTCGCACATCTTCCCAAGAGTCATCCTGAGACCCGTAACCCTTCCATCTAACGAGGTACTGGATCCTCCCCGTCTTCTTCTGGAGTCGAGAAGCTGCTCAACCTCAAATTCCTCCTCACCACGGACATCTATCGGGGAGGGTTGAGGAACCCGTGAGGGAACGGGCTAGGTCTAAACGGTTTTAGCAACGATACATGGAATGTGGGATGTACCTGTAGTCGAGGAGGAAGGGTAAGTCTCACCGTGTTGGGGTTGATAATTCTTTCTATCAGAAACGGACCCAAAATTGCCTACCCAGTTTCTTAGCAGGTACCCCCAACCGAAGGTTTCTCGTTGACAGCCATACCGAGTCTCCAACCTGATAAGGAGGATTTTCTCTTCTGTGACGGTCGTAGTAGATCTTCTGCCTTTCCTTTGCCCGTTGGAGGTTGTCTTTCAGCATCATGAGGGTTGTTTGCAAGGTAGTTACATAATCATCTGTGGCAGGAACGTTTGTAGGAAGGCTGATTTCAGGGAGAGACCTAGGGTGGAATCCATAATTAGCAAAGAATGGACTATGTAGAGTGGAGGAATTTACAGAATTGTTGTAAGCGAATTCGGCAAGAGGGAGTAGGCTTTCCCAGTCATCTTGAAGGAATGAGCAGTGACATCTGAGAAATTGTTCCAGACATTGGTTCACCCTTTCCGTCTGCCCGTTAGTTTGGGGGTGGTAGGCGGTAGACATTCTATGGTCGATTTGGAGTCTAAGACAAAGTGCTCTCCAAAATTTGGATATAAATTGTGAACCCCTGTCAGATATAACTTGGGTAGGGATTCCATGTAGTTTTATGACATTGGACAGAAAGGCCTCGGCAGTTTCACTGGAGGAAGGTAATTTTTGAGGGCGATGAAGTGTGCCATCTTAGTTAGTAGGTCTACTACAACCATGATGGTGTTGTTTCCTCTGGAGCGGGGAGTTCTACAATGAAGTCCATTGAAACCCATTCCCAGGGTCTGTTGGGGATAGGAAGACTCATAAGAAGGCCATATGGTCGATTTCTATCACTTTTGCATGAGGCACATGTCTCACATGTGGAAACATATTGCTTAATTTCTTTGGTCATTTTTGGCCACCAGAAGTTCCTGCGTATCAGGTTTATGGTTTTGGCAATGCCAGGGTGTCCCGCGAGGGGTGTGTCATGGCAGAGTTTGATTACCTGGGTGGTGAGAGGAGTTGGTATGTACAGTAGGTTGTTTTTGTAGAGGAAACCCCGTTGGTCTTTCAGAAGTCCCGGGGGATGTTAGCACAGTCAATTTTCAGAGCATCCTTAAGCTGGGTTTCCAATTCGATGGTGGCGAGGATAATTTTGTTAGGTGGTATAATGCATGTGGGGGCTGTGACTGCGGCGCGGCATTCAGCCAGACGTGATAAGGCGTCAGCCTTCCCATTTTGAGCCTGGTTGATAAGTAATTTGAAAGTCGAATCTGTCAAAAAAAAACTCCACCGTACCTGACGTGCTGACAGTGTTTTACTGGTTTTCAGGTATTGTAAATTACGGTGATCCGTGTATATTGTGATGGGGTGTGTTGAACCTTCAAGTAGGTGCCTCCAGTTCTCTAGGGAACATTTTATGGCAAGAAGTTCCTTTTCCCCTATGGGGTAGTTGATTTCAGCTGTGTTTAGAGTCTGGGAGTAAAACCCGACAGGATGTAGTGGGGATGAGAAGGAGCTCCGCTGGGACAGAACAGCTCCTATGGCTGCCTGTGATGCATCTACTTCCAGCACAAAGTGATAGTTTGGATTCGGAATGGTCAGAATTGGTGCTGAAGTGAATTTGTCTTTAAGTAACTCAAAAGCTGATTGGGCCTCCATGGACCAAACAAATTTCAGTATTGACACTAGTTAATCTGGTTAGGGGTTTGATGGTAGCGGAGAAGTCTTTGATGAATTTCCTGTAGAAGTTCGAGAACCCTATGAAACGCTGGAGGGCTTTCCTAGAGTCCGGAATCGGCCAGTTTTGGATGCAAGTGATCTTTGACTGATCCATCTGAATTCCCTTGGGTGAGATTATATAACCAAGGAACGGAAGGGTAGTAGTCTCGAATATACACTTTTCTGGTTTGACATATAAGTGATGGACGCTTAATCGCGCAAGTACCCAACGGACGTGTTTCCTGTGATCTTGTAGGTTATCGGAGTAGACCAATATGTCATCTAGATAGATGACAACACATACATCTAGTAGATCCCTAAATATGTCGTTGATAAAGTTTTGGAATGTGGCAGGGGCATTGCACAAGCCGAAAGGCATTACCATATACTCAAAGAGTCCGTGCCGGGTGCGGAAAGCAGTTTTCCATTCATCCCGGTTCTAATCCTAATCAAGTTGTATGCGCCTCTCAAGTCCAGTTTAGTGTAGATAGTTGATGTTTGAAGTCTTTCAATAAGCTCGGATATTAGCGGCAGGGGTACCGGTTTTTGATTGTTATTTTATTTAATGCTCTGTAATCAATGATGGGTCTGAGGCTCAAGTCTTTGTTCCTTACGAAGAACATACCTGCGGCTGCAGGGAGGTTGAAGGCTGAATGAATCCCTTCCTTAAGTTCTCTTCGAGATACTGTTTGAGGTGGTCAAGTTCTGGTTGTGCCAATGGGTAGATTCTTCCTGTGGGTATTTCACTGCCCGGCAGCAGGTCTATGGGGCAATCGTAGGGTCTATGGGGCGGTAGGGTTTCCGCCATCTTTGCACTAAATACCTCCGAAAACTCTGAGTATTGGGTAGGGACCTGGTTCACCCTACATGCATGAGAGTTTTAATAGGGAAACAGGTCTCCCTGCAATAACGTGAGGTAAACCCAATTCTCCCCTGTTCCCATAGGAGAACTGGTTGATGTAACCGAGCCATGGCAAGCCTAAAATGATGGGGAACGAAGGGGAGTGTATGACATCAAAGGATAAAAATTCTGTGTGGTTATTTTCGCTTGTCACCAAAAGGGGTTGAGTCTGGCTATGGATAGGTCTAGAGGTTGTACCATCAATAAAACTCACGGATATCGATACATCTTTCCTTGTATGGGGAATTTTATTTCTCTCTACTAGATGCTTATCGATAAAATTCCCTGAAGCTCCCGTGTCCACCATTGCATCAACGATAGTTCGGTTTTTGGTCCCACTGTAAGGTAAGAGACGTATAAATGTAACCACTTGTGTTGTTATCTTTTTCTGCCTAAGTTACAGAACGTCATCATTTTACCTTCATGTTTCTTTCTTATGGCAGGACATCCATCAACCGAATGGTCAGCCGACGCACAGTATAAGCAGAGGTTGAGGTTCCGTCTCCGGGTCTTCTCTCTCTCAGTCAGAGGACCACGAATTGCCCCAATCTCCATCATCTCTGCTACAGGATCCGGGCTGGTCTGTCTCGGGGTGGGTGTAAACCCTGAGACTCTCTCGGCCCTACGTTCCCTTAAGCGTCTGTCAATGGTGGTGACCTTCTGCATCAAGGCGTCGAGTGTATGTGGCAGCTCTCCGCGGGCTAACTCATCCTTCAGGGCCTCAGATAGACCGAGACGGAACTGATTTCTAAGAGTGAGATCATTCCATTCAGTCTCACGGGCCCAACGAGTGTATTCCGCAATAAAGTCCTCAACGGGTCGTCTCCCTTGCTTTAGGGTGCGAATGGCGGTCTCCGCAGTCAGCTGCTTGTTGTGGTCCTCGTAAAGGAGGGCCATTGTTTCAAGAAATTGCGGAAAGGAATTCAAGACCGGGTCTTCCTTTTCTAAATAGGTGTTAGCCCATGCTCTGGCCTCCCTCTGAGGTACGAGATCATGGTGAGTACTTTGGTTCTATCGGTAGGATAGGTCCGGGGCGTAACTGAAACATCAGCTTGCACGCATTCAGGAATTCGCGGAACTGCTTCCGGTCTCCTGAGAAAAGTTCAGGTGGACTGACCTTGGGTTCCGGTCCATCGTGGTGGTGTCCTGTGCGCGACGAGACGAGAACTCGCAACGTCTGATTTTCCAATTGGAGATTCTGTACGGTCACGTTAAGGGTTTCCACCCTCTCAGTGAGGGCGACCATGTGCCGCGCGAGCTCCGCTGGATCCATGAGGGTTCCACTAATATGTAACGCACCAAATTGATCAGTTAGGATCTCAACTGCGGAGTCCTTTGACATCCACTCCTGTCACACTACTTGAGTGTTGATGGAGTCTTTGCGGCTGCTCAGTGTGTACCCCAGGCGGCTCTCTCAGTCTTAAGCGGAGAGTATGGGGTAACAAAATCATGTACCGCGTACTAAAGATAGAGTGTAAAACTAATAGTGAGGAAAGTTCGTTTTAGGAATCAGAGTACAGATTAAAGTTCATGAATAACAGCTCTAGGCAACGTTCAGAAATCCCAGGCCTGCAGTACTAATAGTCACCAGCGCGAGTCCCTTCCTTTCAGTGAGCAATGTCAGTGAACAAAATGACAGGCTGATACTTGCTGTTAGAAGTCATGCAGGGATCCTGCAGTGGTGGAGCTGGATAAGGTAGGTGAGGGTTTCTCCTGGAGGTTCAGAGTTGCAGGTAGTTAGGAGCTTGCGTCCTCGTGGTGAATGGAGCAGGCAGGGTGCGCACTCCATTAGTGGAACACCCTGTGCAGCACCTGGCTCCTATTTATTGACCAAGTGTGGATGGGCGGAGCCACCTTAGACGGCCCAGCGGCCACTGCTTCCAGCCTGGGAGGCAAACAGCGATCGTTGTCATGGTTACACAGGGCATGGATCCAGGCTGGAGCGCAAACCACCGTATCCTTACACCCTTACAGACACACAGGAGGCTCAGAAGCAGCGTAGAAGCAGTTATTTTATCAGGCCCAGGATCTCAGCTAGCTCTGACACGCCCCCGCTTCCTCTCTGCCGTCTTCTGAGTCTCTCTTACTAGGGACGGATCTTGCCTGACCCTAGTGACCATGACCTTACAGTTTGTTTGTTTTTTCAGGTGGATGCAGGCATATTTTTTTTAAATTCACTGAAGGAGAGTCGTCGGCACTGCCGGGTATCTATCCAGAGTACACTCTCACCGGAGAAATCAGAATATAGGTGGTGCTCTACACTTGCATAGTGTAAAAAATTCAAAGAAAAATAAAGCAAGAAAGTGTCGTACTCACTATAAAAAACAGCACAAACTTGAGTTTGAGTGCCACACTTTCTTGCTTTATTTTCTTTGTACTTTTTTTAATTGAAGTTATTTAGTATTTGCTACTTACACCATTCTCTATTAGGGTACCTTCACACTGGCGTTTTTCTTTTCCGGCATAGAGTTCCGTCGTCGGGGCTCTATGCCGGAAAAAAACTGATCAGGATTATCCCTATGCATTCTGAATGGAGAGAAATCAGTTCAGGATGCATCAGGATGTCTTCCGTTTAGTATGTGAACGTTTTTTGGATGGCGAAAATACGGCCGGTTTTCTTTCCGTCCTGGGATGTGGAGCAAATCTGTGAAAGTACTGTGACTCTTTAAAATTGAGCATCAAAGGCCCAGGAGAAGACAATAATTGCTCGGGTTTAGATGCTTCAAGATACCTTCAGGATCTCATTGCAGTACACAAAATTTATTTCCATTAACAGAAAATCCTTTATGTTAAAACTTGACTTTTAATAACTCAAATACGTAAATCAAATATAACAAATGCTTCTAAAAATCAAAGTCACCAATACTGCAGACACGTTTCATGTGACTCTCTAGCAGCAGAGACAAAGATGTTAGTGTCCACGGTCTAAGGCAGAGGGCATGATGGGTCTGGATGAGGTCTTACATATACTGAGGATAGTACAAATCAATGAAATGAAAGGGTCTTAGGGTCAGGTGGGTATCTCTCCCTGTCCTGACCCTAGATATCCTCAGCCCAGGGACAGCCCCTAGTGGTGGGGTCTCCCTGTCCTCGAACCTCCCCTCACTTGCCCTTCACTGGCCCTACAATCTGTGAATGACCAATACATTCAAAAAATGCTCCTACTCCAACGCGTTTCACCCACATAGGGCTCTTTAGGGGGGTGATATTATTCAAAGTATACAAATGCCACATACAAAGAATGAATAAGAGAACCTACTTTGTAGTAGTCTACAATAGGAGATGGCACATACTCTTGAAGAGTCACAGATAGTTTGCCCTTCGGGATGCCGAGGCCTCGATCTGTCCGTGTCCCGCTGCCTCCTGTCTAGATGCTGACTGCCATCTGCATCTGCATACATTATAAATACAGATTGTAGAGATTTGATGACCACGGGAATGTGCAGTCAATATCCCATAGGTCATCTCTCTAATAACAAATTAACCACAGTGTGATTAGAGTTTCCTCCGTCATGGTGTCCGGCCATATAATATTTTAAATGGTGTTTTCTTTTGTTTTGTGTTACACCTTTAATAACAACTAATAAATGTTAAGTCTTAAATACTGACCCTAAACGGGAACATGTGATAATAACCTCAATATTCAGCCCACTTACTGTGGGGCACTTATATTTGTACATACATACCCCTTGCTGAGTCTTAAAAAGATGACCCAGATACAGTCAAATAGTTAACTAGTAAATACAATGGATTTCTTCTGTCTGTGGATCTTTATCTGCGCTGTCAAATCTTCACATGGAATTTCTATTTTCACATTATGATTGATATTATTTTCATGGTTTTGGTTGATTTATTTGCAACACTCAAGAAAAAAGTAGCACCCGGAAGCCGACACAGTATGAACACACATCTCCGATATACAAGACACTCTGACACTAATCTGCACTGAGTTATAAGGCAACGAACAGCTACATGGTGGCAGCATCATTCGGAAAGTGTTGATCTTTGCTATTTCTTTTTCTAAGGGATCAAATACTGAAGGTTCAGAATAAGCACTGAAAGAGCATAACATGACCACAGAAGGAATACACAATGAAATACAGCTTCATAGGGGGATGACAGGATTCTCAGTTCAAAGGAGGAGCAAAAATGTACCTTTCTGACATAAAACTTTTTGCTTTAAGTTACTTATACTTAAAGTAGAACTCCTGCAAAAAAACATTTTTATTCCATGACCTGCTAAAAGGTGATGTCATGTGACCAACTCTCTGATCCCCAACTGACACCGGACAGGAAGTCAGTTACTTCTCTATTCATTCCTATGAGACTGACATTGAGGCTCCCATAGGAATACATAGAGGAACTGACTTCCTGTCCACACATAAGATGCTGTGTCAGTTGGAGAGTCGGATTGTTGGTCACATGACACAGCTGAGGATCAGAAGGGAGGGGATAACTCACAAATACAGTAACTGGTAAGAAAATGACATTCACCACAGATTACATCATGTACCTTTCTAGCAGGTCAGAGAACGCAACTTTTTGCGGTAGTTCTTATTTAATGTAGAAATGGTGTATGGAAGAAAAGCTAAAGGGAAATGTGTTATCAGAAAACGGTCTGTTGTATCAGCTGTTTTGGGAAACTTTTTTTTTAGAATTGTTTGTGATTTTCTTTTTAACATTTTTCAAGTCACTATCTAGATTTAAAAAATGGTACAGTTGTTGCACTGGCTACTAAGCCTAATAATATGTCTAGATGTCCTGTTGTTTAGCAGTCATATGTGCCAAAGACACAAGTTGCATGTTAAAGATCCTATACCCGAAATAATCGGCCGGCCTGGCGGATTTTTCAAGTTTTTATGTATTTTTATACAATAAAATATAGGTAACCTTTGTTGTGTTCCCAGTATAAATTGACATTCTTGTTTCAATATTTCCTTCTCTAATCCTTTATTGCCGTAATCAATCAGTGTTTTATAAAACTCCTTGGTTGGGTCCCCCTTTAATTTTTTATATGTCATTTCGTCTGATAATTGTTTTCTGCATTCTAGATTGTATTGTTCCGCCTCAAGGCTCCCCCTTTATCTGCCAGTCGAATTATTATATTTTCTTGTGTTTGCAATTGTTTGCTAGCCCTAATTTCGGATTAAATTATTCCCTATTTTGGTAGTCTCTTTCATTCTTCTTATATCAGTTACTACACAGGTAGCAATTTCTTGTCCTATTTATTGTCTTGGGTACATTTTAGCTTTTTGTTTCAATCCTGTATGTTTATAATTGTAAACTTCAGTGTTTTCAGATGATAGAGGTTTTTTTAAAATATTTCTTTAAACATAACTTTCTAATAAACTTTTCCCCCCTATATACAGTAAGTATCAGATTTATTCAGTTTAGCTGTTGGTGGAAATTTTATTCTCTTATTAAGCAATTTGGTCTGTGCTTCAGTTAAAATAATAGAACTTAAATAAATTATAGAATTATCCTCACTATTCGTGATTCATTCTTTTTTCTTTGTCCTCTCCGTATTTTTTTCTTCCTATTTCCTGTGTGTGTTCTTTGTGATACTGTTTCTGTGTTATTTCCTGTCCGTGCCTGAGTGTTGAATGTTGGTATGGACTCCGTGGATATGGTTTTCTATCTTGGTAATGTGTCTTGTGATCCTGTTCTTGATTGGTTTATCTGTGTCTTAAGTTGTATAGGTGCGGTATTGGTGATACAGGACGATGGGTTTGTTCCGGTGACGTTTGTAAAGTGATTTGTGATCTGGTGGGATTCTGTGGGATCCCATACATCATCCGGTACACAGCCACTCTGCCAATTAAGAATGAGAAAGGAAAAATGCACAAAACCAAAAAAATAAAAATGCACAATAAACATTGAAAATTATATACATGATAGGGAGATATATACTTATATAGATATGGTATATTAGTATTGTAGAAGTTATTATAGTAGTTCATTAATTATAATTATATTTTTTTGCTGTATGATCAGATGGAATGTGCCTTAATATTTACTGAATTATTTAAGTTTTTATCAAATATATGCTGTTTTTTTCGAGGATTGTAAGTTTTTTTTCTCCAAAAATAAACTTGGTCTGCTGTTGTATAGTATTGAAGAGAACTATAGGGCTTGTTTTTGCAAGTTGTACTTTTAATGGCGCAATTTTGGGGTACACATAACTTTATGATTAACTTTTATTGACTCTTTCTGGGAGGGAGATGGGAAAAACAGCAATACTGCCACTGCGTTTTTATGGAATAAATTTGATGGCGTTCATTTTTCGGTATAAATAACATAATATCTTTATTCTCTGGGTCACTACGATTACAGTGATACCAAATACATATCGTTTTTTTACCGTTTTACGACTTTTTTTGCATTGCCACATCCAATAACGTTTTTATATTTATTTCTATGGAGTTGTGTGAGGACTTGTTTTTTGCGGGGCGACTAGTTTTTTTCACTGGTATCATTTTGGAGTAAGTG
This sequence comes from Bufotes viridis, assembly GCA_033119425.1. NCBI lineage: Eukaryota > Metazoa > Chordata > Amphibia > Anura > Bufonidae > Bufotes > Bufotes viridis. The sequence continues at coordinate 70,939,936 of CM065593.1, forward strand.
TCACCTTTTGATCGCTTGTTATTACGTTTGGTGTCACTAAGATTACAGTGATACCAAATACATATATATTTTTTTTTTACCGTTTTACTACCTTTTTTGCATTGCCGCTTCCCATAACGTTTTTCTTTTTCTTACCTGATATTTATGTAGTTCGGGTCATTATGGATGTGGCAATACCAAACATATGGTTGAGATTTTTTTTTTTGCTAGTTTTTTCATTAAAAAGCGTATTTTCAATGGAAAAATAGCTTACCGTATTTTTCACCCTATAGGACGCACTTTTTCCCCCCAAAAGTGGGTTGGAGGCAGTGCGTCTTATGGGGCGAATGCTGGAACGCTGGAGTTTACACTTGTATACCGCCGACCGCATGCTGCGCAGCGTGGTTGGCGGGTGTATCAGTGGGCAGGGAGGAGAAGCCGGCATCTAGTTATGTAATGACAGCGGGCCCGGTGCAGTCACTCTATTCTGCTACACCGGGCCCGCTAACTGCAGGAATCCTAACTGTAGGCGTATGTATAGGTTTATTAAATCGTCTATATATCCTTTACTTACTATACTACTAACGTCCCAGGCAAGAGGCAGGAGAGGAGGCTGGACCGGCGGGCGGGCGCTGACAACGTAACTCACTACGTAATGCGCCTGCTCCGCCTTCTTCATTCATAAAGTGGGCGGAGCTGGTGCATGACATGCCAGTGCCCACCCGCCGGCCCAGCCTCCTGCTTCTTGCCCCTTGCCTGAGACGTTAGTAGTATAGTAAGTACAGGATATATAGAAGATTTAATAAACCTATACATACGCCTACAGTTAGGATTGCTACAGTTAGCGGGCCCGATGTAGCATAATACAGTGACTGCACCAGGCCCGCTGTAATTACAGAACTACGGTATTGTAGATGCCTGCCCGCATCACCCTATTGGGGGTCATTCAGTGGGAATTTGTGGATGGCACTCTTATGGGGGTCTGTGGATGACACATAGCATAAAATGTTATTCATGTGTCATCCATAGATCCCCCCATAGCAGCATCATTCACAGATCTCTATAACAGTGTCATCCACAGACGCCCCCATAACACCATTAGTTCAAAACCCACCAAAAGGCACACCTTTTTGTTCAAAATATTTATTTTCTTATTTTCCTCCTCAAAAACTAGGTGCGTCTTATGGGCCAGTGCGTCTTATAGGGCGAACAATACTGTAATTTTTTATGGGATTTTTTAAATTTAATAAATGTGTCTTTTTTACTTTTTTTTTTGTACTTATTAGTACCACAAGGGTACTATAACAGACAACATTCTGATTGATTTTAAAATGCAATGCATTATCCCTATAGTGCTGGAAACTACTCAAGGCTGGTCTGGGGCCTAAACGAGACCTCAGCCAGCTTTTACACACATCGGCACCCGGTGATCACATTTGCGGGGTGCCTCTGTCAGCACTTTACATGCGGCGGGCACCATTGCCCGCTGCATTTAAAGTGTTAAACAGCCCGGATTGGCACTCCTGCCGGTCCAGACTGTCAAAGCAGGGCCGCAGCTCTCATGTGAGAGTCGGGCACTTGCTCCCCGGGTCAGTGTAAAAAAGTGGTGGCCCAGCCTAAGGCCCCTTAGTGACCACCGTAAAAATACACAGTAGTCATTAAGGGGTTAAAGGGTTGTCTCATCAAAACAACCTCTTTTCAACTTAAGCCAGTCAGTTGATAACTTCTGAAGTAATGAACCCTATTCACACAATGCAAACTTGCCCACCAAAAATAAGTCTTAGACTCAAGATAGCACAAAAAATATATCTTTATTCATTATCACCATAATAATATACAATACATGTATGGAATGTTAAAAACAAGGAAGTCCTTGTGGACTCATAGTCATAAGTGATGCCCTGCAAAATAAAAAATAAATAAAAAAAAAAGCAGATGATATGGTCTGAAAGACATTATTATGGGGGTAAATTGGCTGGTTTGGTTATGTGGGCACAGTGGTTGGGACTTTGTTGCTGGCTATGATTTTGAAGTACAAGGGTCAGCTTTCCTATCGGGCACTGTGCTTGCTGGTGTTATGGTATTATGTTACTGCCACTTATGAGGCACTGGGAATGGCTCATTTATGTTGGCACAAAGGCGTTCTGTATTATGTGGCTACAATAGTTGGTGCTCGGTGGCTAGTGTGATTATTTATGAATAATGGATTTGCTTTTCTTCCAAAAATCATCTTATCAAAGCTCATTACAGTTATGAGCCCATTGCTAATGCCTCAACCAGGTGATGTGGCGGGCACTGTTATGTGGGCATAGTACTTTGTGGCTAGGCCTGTTATTTGTGTACAATTGGTAGCTCTCTTATGGGGAACTGTACTTGTTATTGACTCCCTCTTATGAGGCACTATGTTAGGTTCTTCTATGTGGACAAAGTGTCCGTTTTTCTTATCTGGGCACAATAGTTGGGATTCTATGGTAGAATCAGTTATTGGTGCATAATGAGTAGGTCTTTTATATGGACAATGTCAGGGGTGGATTTGGCATTTCTGAGGGCCCTTGTCAAACCACTAAGCTCTGCTCCTTCACACCATAAAGATGGTGACCCCTTATGTGCCTTTCACACAGCATGACGCCCCTATGTGTCTTTCACACAGTATAATTCCCCCACTGATACTCCCCTATGTGCTCCCAACACAACTAATACGGTACCCCCTTATGTGTTTCCTAACAAATTATATTGCCCCAAGACAATATTGTGCCCCCTTATGTCACCAAACACTATATAGTGCCCCTTATGTGCCACCAACACAAAATGGTTCAATTTATGTTCCCCCAACTCAACATGCTGTCCCCTTATATGTCACCCAACACAATATAGTGCCCCCTTATTTGCCCCAATACAATATAGTGCTCTGTTATGTATCCCAACATAATATGGGGACCCCTAGCTTCAAAATAAATCCTCACCTAGCCCATGTTCTCATGATGAAGCAGATCTCTCGCTGTATGGCGGCTGACCACAACAGGCAAGATGATACCTCTTCACTGCGCCTGCCAGTAGCACATGGCTGTTCGCCAGTCGGATGGTGGAGCAGGGAACTGATGGCTCTCTGCGTCACCATTCTATTCAACTGTATCTGTATCCTGAGGAGTGTATGAAGATAGTAGCAGTGCCGCTGCCGGGTGAACCAGGCTGTCAGGGGGCAGCAGGATAGCCCCTGGTCTCAAGGACCCCACAAACTTGCGTAGTCTCATTGGCACTGTGGTTGTTATGGGCTCATTGTTGTCCATTCTAAGGAATAGTTGTAGGCACTAATACGTGCTCACAATAGCTGTCTCCATTACAGAGCTCTACTGTTGCTGACTATTGTTGCATCTAAATGGCTACCGTGGTTATGGTTGGCGTTGTGCAATCTAAAGAAGGGCATACAAATATGACAGCACAATGGTACACCTAGCTTGTCAAAGCTCTTTCTATGCACATGTATAATTAAAACAGCAGCAACCCATCAATGCAAATAATGAGCTTTAATTCAGATCAAGATGAGTAGGAGAAAACTCCAATTGCATTGACGTCTTTGAAAGTCAATATGTAAGAAAAAGATCAATTTTTTCTATTAATACTCGTAATCCACAATATTTTAGCTTAATAATCAGCTTATATTTAACTTTATAGTCGAGGTGAGTAGAAGCCTGAACAGAGGGGCGGCTGTGGATGTAGTGTTTCTGGATTTTGCAAAGGCTTTCGATACTGTCCCTTAGACGTTTAATAGGTAAAATAAGGTCTATAGGCTTGGAAAGTATAGTTTGTAATTGGATTGAAAACTGCACCGCGTCCAGAGAGTTGTCGCCAATGATTCCAATTCAGAATGGTCCCGGGTTATAAATGAGGTTCAATGTGGATAAATGTAAAGTTATGCATCTTGGTAGTAATAATCTCTGTGCTTCATATTTTCTAGGGGATGTAACACTGGGAGAGTCACTAATAGAGAAGGATTTGGGTGTCCTTGTAGATGTAGATTAAATAACAGCATACAATGTCAATCAGCGGCCACCAGGATCCTGTCATGCATTAAACGAGGCATGGACTCGAAGGGCAGGGATTTAATATTACCACTTTAGAAAGCGTTGGTGCGGTCTCATCTGGACTATGCAGTTCAGTTCTGGGCACCAGTCCATAGAAAGGACGCACTGCAGCTGGAAAAAGTACAAAGGAGAGCGACTAAACTTATAAGGGGCATGGAGGGTCTTAGTTATGAAGAGAGATTAAAAGAATTACATTTATTTAGTCTTGAGAAGAGGCGTCTAAGGGGGGGACATGATTAACCTATACAAATGTATAAATGGGCCGTACAGAAAATACGATGAAAAACTGTTCCATGTAAAATGCCCTCAAAAGTTCAGTCTCCAGAAGCGTCAAAGCTTCTTTACTGTAAGAACTGTGAATCTGTGGCATAGACTTCCTCAGGACGTGGTCACAGCAGGAACAGTGGACAGTTTTAAAAAGGGTTTAGATGAATTCTTAAAAGTAAACGATATTAATGCTTATGAAAATGTGTAGAAATCTGAGTCTCATTTTCTTCTGGGATTCGCATCCCCACCTATCCCTTGGTTGAACTTGATGGACTTATGTCTTCTTTCAACCGTATTAACTATGTAACTATGTAATTATTTTAGTCTTATAAAAAAAAAAAACTTGTTTTTTTTAATTCTCATTACCCTAAGGACATTTTGGAGATTGCTTAATAAAAAGTATAATTGTGAGCCGAGATATAGTGGCATTTACACCCACACAATTATAATGAAGGATACCAAGCCAGCAAAGAAATACAAATACCTTTCTAAAACCTGTGTTGGCATAGATACAGCACACATCCAGCAGTATTCTCATACCAGCTTTACGGCATAGCTCCGAGCAATTTCATATTATCGTACAGAATGTTGACTTAGTAAACTCCGAAAGTTTCCTTTTGCATCCATCGTTTCTGGACAGATAATTGCAAAATGATTCCAAGTGTGGATGATCTTTAAATAATTTAAAGGGACATTTTTTTTTTTTTACAAAACGTATTTGCATTTTCTGGTGAAGCAAAAAAAAAAAATAAAAAAATACAATGCATAAAAGCTACAGATAATGTCAATGAAAGTGTTTTCATGAAATTTATTAGCGATAAGAAACAACGGATTATCAGATGTAAGATCTTGACACCACAGGTGATATATTTAGGTGACCAGAGATATCACCTTCATCTTTGTTTCACTTGTTAAAGGGGTTGTACCATCTGAGACATGTAGGTCAAAGGGGTATGGGTTCCACCTTTGGGACTTGCTTCTAAATGAAGAACAGGGCTCCAACATGAATTAAGAGCAAGCAGCGCATGCGCAGCATTCTCTATTCATTGCTATGGGACTTCAGCTACTATGTCAAGAACGGGGTCCTTGAGTGAATGGAGAGCACGTCCCGCATGCACAACATACTTCACTGCTGTGGGACTTTCAAAAATAGTCGAGCAAGCGTGCTCAGCTTATTTCAGAAGTCCCAGAGCAGCAAATGGTGAGCAAGCTGTAAATGCGTGGCATGCTCTCTGTCCACTTCAGGGGCCCCGTTCTGCTGCCCAGAAACTGTGATTTAGGTGTTAGCATCAACAATTTGGACATTCAACAGGTGATCGCAAATTATCACCTTTACACATGATTAGGAACAAGGAAACTGCCCAATAATCATCCCCTGTCAAGGGTAGCAGATTGTGCTATGTGCTGCCCAGAAACAATAAATCTGTTTGCTGGCAAATGATCGCAGCAGCAATTGCTCATCCCCCTACAGTGGAGCTGATTGCAGCATGTAAATGTAGCTCTCACCTCCTTTGATGAGCAGTTATTAATGGGAATGAATAGTTCGTTCCCAATAATTTCCTGCTCAGTCGAGTTTGAGATAACATAACTGTGCCTTGGAAACGTTCTCATTTTGCTCAGGTTGTCCTACAGTTTCATTTGTATTGTATGCCACATATGTTTCTATATTGTCACCAGGCTTCAAAGTCTTCTGTGAAGCTGTGGACATAAGAAAATGACTTACTGACTTATGTAAGAGAGTTTTGTGAGCATGCTCTATAACAGGGATGCTCAACCTGCGGCCCTCCAGCTGTTGAAAAACTACAACTCCCAGCATGCCCTAATAGCTGAATGCTTTCCAGGCATGCTGGGAGTTGTAGTTTTGCAACAGCTGTAGGGCCGCAGGTTGGGCATCCCTGCTGTATAACATACGTAGAAGTAAGGCCTCTTTCACACGGCCGCAATGCATGGGCACCGACCGTGGGGCAGCCACAGCAGATTGCGGAGAATCTTTCATTCTATCTCTGCCTGTGATGATAATGAGATGTTTGCTGATCCTACCCCAAGTGTACACAGAGCAAGCTGCAAAGGGACAGAAAATATGAAACCTTATGCAAAGATTCAGTAGATAGTGTCAAAACTGCAATCGGTTACATTTCTTGTATACAAATAGTTTCATCTTAAAATAAACAGAAAAAATCACTAAAAATTATTAAAAATATGTTTACCACTTGGGCTAGAGATAAAAAAACTGATTTTGTCTGCAGACAATACATTCCTACTTTATATAGGAAAGTGGTGCATCAGAGCACTGCAATAGTTTCGATGATGTATCATGTCGTATTGGACCTTTCTGACTGGCCCACACTATTCACCTATATGCCAGATTCAAAAGTCCACGACCTGGCCGTTCTATATGTCCATATTTCTTGGATGTCTCATAGTCTGACCACGGTTTCCTATTATGCTGTTAGCTCAGATCAGTTAACCTCTTAGTGACAAGCCTGTTTTGGGCCTTAATGGCCTAAGTGACTTTTTTTCTTTAAAATGTCATCACCTTCCAAGAGCTATAACTTTTTTATTTTTCTGTAGATGTAGTCATATGAAGGCTTGTTTTTTGCTGGGCAAGTTAAAGTTTTTAATGGTGCCATTTTGGGGTACCCTTAACTTACTAATTCAATTTTATTAACTCTTTCTGGAGGGGGATGGAAAAAATAACCCTACTAAGGGTACTTTTACACTTGCGGCAGAACGGATCCGGCAGGCTATTCAGCCTGCCGCATCCGTCCTGCCGCAAGCGGCCGTGCACTGCCGTGCTGCCGCTCTGTCCCAATTGACTATAATGGGGCGGGGGGCGGAGCTACGGCGCTGCACGGCCAGAGATCGACGGACTAAAAGTCCTGCATGTCCGACTTTTAGTCCGGCAATCTCCGGCCGTGCAGTGCCGTGCTGCGCCGTAGCTCCACCCCCCACCCCATTATAGTCAATGGGGACGGAGCGGCATCCGGCCTGAATAGCCTGCCGGATCCGTCCTGCCGCAAGTGTAAAAGTACCCTAACAAAGAGTTTTTATATTTTCCAGCTTTTATTTTTTGGCATAATAATAACATGACATGATACCTTTACTTGCTGGGTCAGTACAATTACCAAATGCATATAGCTCTTTTTTACATTTTACTACTTTTTCACAATAAAAATTTTTTTTTGTTAAAAGAAGAAAATGTTTTTGTATTACTGTGTATCAAGACCCATAACTTTTTTATTTTTTGGTCTACGGAGCTATGTTAGAGCTTGATTTTTTGCAGGACGTCTTGTAGCTTTCGTTGGTATCATTTTGAGTATATAACACTTTTTGATAGCTTTTTGTTCTCTTCTTGGTGGCAAATAGGCAAAAAGCAGCAATTCTGGCATTTTTTTTATTTTACGGCGTTCACCGTAGGAGATAAATTACATGATAATTGCATAGTGCGGGTTATTACAGACACAGTGATACCAAATATGTAGAGGGGATTTTATTTTTGCAAATTTTTCGAATCGAAAAGTGTTTTTTTAATGGAAAAAGGTGTATTTTTTAACTTTGATTTTTTATTTCATTTCATCCCTTTTAAAATACATTAGACTATTCCTGTAGTGCGATGCATTTTACTGTCAGTGCTTTACTGACATTTACCAGCAGGCTGAGCCAGAGAGGTGCAGCCTGCTGGAACACGCTGGGGGTAGGCCTGGGGCCTTTACTAGGTCCCGACCTGCCTGCACTGACATCTGCACGCAGCGATCTCCTTCGTTAGGAGCTGATGTCAGTGGCGGCCCACCTCATGTAAGGGCCAGGTATATAAATGCTGTTATTGCAACACACAGAATCACCACCATACCACAATATGGTTTATAGAAAAGAAAAGGGGCAATTGCTCAGCATTTGCAGCAGAATGTACAGGAGGGAGGATGATAATGGAGGATCACATGACCCTGGGAAGGAGCAGACTTGTCCTGATTGGCTGACACCCTGTGAGCTATTCAGGGGCAGGATTTTAGAAGGTCCTTCGGCCTCTGGGCTGGAAAAATGCCATTTATGCAATTACAGACACATGCCACTAATCTAAGTGTGGTAGGGAGAGTATAGGGACATAATTTGGTAGATTAAGGCTGGGAACACACCTAGGCGTTTCTGAATCGCGCGTATGACGCGCGTTTTTGGATGCGCGGTTTTGTAACTAAGAAACGCGCGTCATCCGCGCGATTCAGTGATTCTCCCCTATGGCATCATTGTCCATAGGCGCGTTAAAACGCCCCAAAGAAGCTCATGTACTTGTTTGGGCGTGGGGCGTTTTACAGCGCGTTCAAACGCGCTGTAAAACGCCCAAATGTGAACCATGCCCATAGGGAAGCATGGCTTTTCACATGTTGTGCGTTTTACAGCGCGGTTGAACGCGCTGTAAAACGCTTAGGTGTGTACCTAGGGTTAGGGTTTTAACAAGAAATTAGGGTGGGACTGGTCACTCAGAGTTTTGTGTTTTATACTGCTGCTAAATAGTGAAAAGTTCATGTTGCAAACTGTAAAATCTGCAATCCAATCAAGATAATAATTTTTTTCTGTAAATAGACAGCCAGACAGCCTTTAACCACTTCAGCCCCCCTAGCTTAAACACCCTTAATGACCAGGCCACTTTTTACAATTCCGCACTACACTACTTTCACCGTTTATTGCTCCGTCATGCAACTTACCACCCAAATGAATTTTACCTCCTTTTCTTCTCACTAATAGAGCTTTCATTTGGTGGTATTTCATTGTTGCTGACATTTTTACTTTTTTTGCCATTAATACAAATTTAACGAAATTTTTGCAAAAAAATGACATTTTTCACTTTCTGTTGTAAAATTTTTCAAAAAAAACTACATTTCTATATAAATTTTTCTCTAAATTTATTGTTCTACATGTCTTTGATAAAAAAAGTCCAATAAGTGTATATTTATTGGTTTGGGTAAAAGTTATAGCGTTTACAAACTATGGTGCAAAAAGTGAATTTCTGCATTTTGAAGCAGCTCTGACTTTCTGAGCCCCTGTCATGTTTCTTCAGGTGCTAGAATGTCAGGATAGTATAAATACCCCCAAATCACACCATTTTAGAAAGAAGACACCCCAAAGTATTCGCGGAGGGGCATGGTGAGTTCATGTATCATTTCATTTTTTTCACAAGTTAGCGGAAAATGACACTTTCTGAGAAAAAAAAAAAAAAAAAAGTTTCAATTTCTGCTAACTTCTGGCAAAAAAAAAGAAATCTCAGACGGACTCACTATGCCCCTCAGTGAATACCTTGGGGTGTCTACTTTCCAAAATGGGGTCATTTGTGGGGTGTTTGTACTGTTCTGGCATTTTGGGCGGGGCTAAATTGTGAGCCGCCATGTAAAACCTAAAGGTACTCGTTGGAATTTGGGCCCCTTTGCGCACCCAGGCTGCAAAAAGTGTCACTTATGTGGTATCGCCGTACTCAGGAGAAGTAGGGCAATGTGTTTTGGGGTGTATTTTTACATATACCCATGTTGGGTGAGAGAAATATCTCTGTAAACTGACAACTTTGTATAAAATTTTTTAAAAGTTGTCGTTTACAGAGATATTTTCACACACAGTATGGGTATATATAAATACACCCCAAACACATTGCCCTACTTCTCCTGAGTACTGAGATACCACATGTGTGCACTTTTTGCAGGCTGAGTGCGCAAAGGCCCTAAAACCAATGAGTACCTTTAGAGATTTCACAGGGCATTTTTACGCATTTGGATTCCAGACTTCTTCTCACGCTTTAGGGGCCCCTAAAATGCCAGGACAGTATAAATACCCCACATGTGACCCCATTTTGGAAAGAAGACACCCCAAGGTATTCCGTGAGGGCATGGCGAGTTCATGTAAAATTTTATTTTTGTCACAAGTTAGTGGAATATGAGACTTTGTAAAAAAACAAAATAAAAAAATATATATATCAATTTCCGCTAACTTGTGCCAAAAATAAAAATTCTGTGAACTCGCCATGCTCCTCACGGAATACCTTGGGGTGTCTTCTTTCCAAAATGGGGTCACATGTGGGGTATTTATACTGCCCTGGCATTTTAGGGGCCCCTAAAGCGTGAGAATCCAAATGCGTAAAAATGGCCTGTGAAATCCTAAAGGTACTCATTGGTTTTAGGGCCCCTTTGTGCACCTTGGCTGCAAAAAGTGCCACTCATGTGGTATCGCCGAACTCAGGAGAAGTAGGGCAATGTGTTTTGGGGTGTATTTTTACATATACCCATGCTGCGTGTGAGAAATATTGCTGTAAACGACAACTTTTTACATTTTTTTATTCAAAGTTGTCAATTTACAGAGATATTTCTCACACAAAGTATGGGTATATGCAAAATACACCCCAAAACACATTGCCCTACTTCTCCTGAGTACGGCGATACCACATGTGTGCCACTTTTGCAGCCAAGATGCGCAAAGGGCCCTAAAACCAATGAGTACCTTTTAGGAGGGCATTTTTACGCATTTTCTTCTCACGCTTTAGGGCCCCTAAAATGCCAGGGCAGTATAAATACCCCACATGTGACCCCATTTTGGAAGAAGACACCCCAAGGTATTCTGTGAGGGGCATGGCGAGTTCATAGAAGATTTTTTTGGCACAAGTTAGCGGAAATTGATTTTTATTGTTTTTCTCATAAAGTCTACCTTTCTGCTAACTTTTGACAAAAAGTTAAATTGTTCATGGACTCACTATGCCCCTCAGCGAATACCTTGGGGTGTCTTCTTTCCAAAATGGGGTCACATGTGGGGTATTTATACTGCCATGGCATTTTAGGGGCCCTAAAGCGTGAGAAGAAAAATGCGTAAAAATGCCCTCTAAAAGGTACTCATTGGTTTTAGGGCCCTTGCGCATCTTGGCTGCAAAAAAGTGGCACACATGTGGTATCGCCGTACTCAGGAGAAGTAGGGCAATGTGTTTTGGGGTGTATTTTTACATATACCCATACTTTGTGTGAGAAATATCTCTGTAAACTGACAACTTTGAATAAAAAAATGTAAAAAGTTGTCGTTTACAGAGATATTTCTCACACCCAGCATGGTATATATAAAAATACACCCCAAAACATTGCCCTACTTCTCTGAGTGCGGCGACACCACATGTGTGACACTTTTGCAGCCAAGATCGCAAAGGGCCCTAAAACCAATGAGTACCTTTAAGATTTCACAGGGCATTTTTACGCATTTGGATTCTCATGCTTTAGGACCCCTAAAATGCCAGGGCAGTAGAAATACCCCACATGTGACCCCATTGTGGAAAGAAGACACCCCAAGGTAATCCGTGAGGGGCATGGCGAGTTCACAGAAAAAAAAATTTGGCACAAGTTAGCGGAAATTGATTTTTTTTTTTTTTACAGTCTCATATTTCACTAACTTGTGACAAAAATAAAATTTTGCATGAACTCGCCATACCCCTCACGGAATACCTTGGGCTGTCTTCTTTCTAAAATGGGGTCACATGTGAGGTGTTTGTACTGCCCTGGCATTTGAGGGTCTCCGCAATCATTACACGTATGGCCAGCATTAGGAGTTTCTGCGATTCTCCTTATATTGAGCAGACGAGTAATGAGATTTTTTTCCCGTTCAGCCTCTGCACTGAAAAGAAAAAAAATGAAGCGGCACAGATTTCTTCATTCGCATCAATCAATGTGGATGAAAAATCTCTGCCCAAAAATGTGCAAAAAAAAACAAAACGGCACAGATTTCCTCATTCACATCGATCAATGTGGATAAATAAATCTCTGCCAAAAAATGTGCAAAAAAAAAGTAGTAAGGCCCCATTCACACGTCCGCAAAAATGTCCGCATCTATTCCGCAATTCTGCGGAATAGATGCGGACTCAGTCAGTGTGAATGGGGCTGGCGGTGATGCGGAGAGCACACTATGCGCTCGCCGCATCAGCATTTGCGGAGCTGCGGCCGCAAACTTCCGGGTTTCGGCCCCCAAGCATCCGGCCGCAGCTCCGCAAAAGATAGAGCATGTCCTATTCTTGTCCGCAATTGCGGACAAGAAAAGGCATTTTCTATATAGTTCTGGCAATGTGCGGATCCGCAAAATGCGGAAAGCACATTGCTGGTGTCCGTGTTTTGCGGATCCGTGGATCCATGGATCCATAAAACACATACTGGACGTCTGAATGAACCTTACAGTGGGGTAATTAGTGTCAGGGGGTGACAGGGGGTGACATGGGGTGATCGGGGTTAATCAGGGGTTAATCAGTGGGGGGTGGGGTGGATGGGTGGGGGGGTCTGTGTGGTGTTTTGGTGCACTTATAAAAGTTTCTTTGGTGGTCCCAAGCAAATGGGACCACCAAAGGAACGATCAGCAAGCATATCAGACGCTGTTAACAAAACAGCGTCTGATATGCCATTTTAACTTCTACAGCCTGCCAGCGCACGATCAGCGCTGGCAGGCTGTAGCTACCTTCTCCCGGCGTGATCCTGTGAGCGCGCGCGTCGTGCGCGCGTTCACAGGAAATCTCGCCTCTCGCGAGATGACGCGCGGGCGCGTCAAGGAGGAACAGACCGACCGCCCGCAGGACGCAATCCTGCGTGAGGCGGTCGGTAAGCGGTTAAGGACCAGAGGGTTTTTTTTTTGCGTATTCGTTTTGCGCTCCCTGCCTTCCCAGAGCCATAACTTTTTTATTTTTCGGTTCACATAGCCATATGAGGGTCTGTTTTTTGCGGGACAAGTTGTACTTTCCAATGACACCATTTAATATTGCATATGATGTAGTGGGAAGCAGGAAAAAATTCCAAATGGGGTGAAATTGAAAAAAAAAAACAATTCCACCACAGTTCTGCGGGTTTTTAAATTCCGACGTTCGATGTGCGATAAAACTGACCAGTTATTTTTACTCTACAGGTCAGTACGAATCCGGCAATACCCTATAAGTATACGTTTTCTTGCGTTTTTAAAGTGAAAACAAATTCAAAAGTGGGAAAAAATCCGTTTTACTTTTTTGTCACCATGTTTTGACCCCTATAACTTTTTTGTAATTTCATGTACAGAGCTGTATGGGGGCTCATTTTTTGCGTCATAAACTTATCTTTTTATTGATACCATTCTGGGGTGTGTATGAATTTTTGATCACCTTTTATGTGATTTTTTGTGGAAAATGAAGCGACCAAAAATGGCGAATCCGCCATTTGGACGCTTTTTTCCGTTTCGCTGTTTGACATATGGGAAATATTTTGTTATATTTGTATAGTATAGACGTTTTCGCACATTGCGACACCCCTGATGTGTATTTTTTTAATATTTTTAGTTTTTTTATTTTTATTTTAGCAAAAGGGGGGTGATTTGAACTTTTTTTTTTTTTTTTTTACTTTTATTTATTTATTTTTTTACACTTTTATATAGTTCCCATAGGGAACTATAACTTAGAATTATTTGATTGCGATTATCATACATTACAATGCAATAGCATTGGAATGTATGAAAAAATCGCATATTTCCTATGAAGCCTATTACAGGTGTGGGGAGTCGCTCTGGTAGACAGCGGTGCGGGTGCAGTTTAGAGGCAAAACAAGGAGTCCAGATTGTGCAACAAACAGTGTTTTATTCACACTTGCACACCATAAATGAAAAAAACAGTCTCTTTGGTGAAAGTTCACACACAACGGAAATAACGTGGCAAAACAAAAACAGGCCAACACAGGTTCAGTCACCTGGGAGGTGTAGGTGCAGGTTCGCACCACGCTGTCGGCCCAGCCGCAGGAGAATCCAGCTTCAGGTAGCCAGGAACAAAACACCTCCTTGCTGAGCTCTTTCCTCCAGGACAGAGAACTCCAGAGCCCTGTTAGCAGCTCCAGGATAATCACAGCCTCCAGCTGCTGAGCTGGCTGAGCTTTTAAACCCAGCCGAAAACCAGGACTGGGTCGTGGGAGCAGCCACCCACCCTACACTTTAGCTGCTCCCGGTAAGAGCCGGCCCGGATCGGCTTTGCAGCCATGCTATTTAAACTCTGTCAGTAGCACTAGCTGCTGCTGACATCAATAAAAACGGGCTCTTACCTCACCGAGGCTATGAACCTCGGTGACACATACCTGCCATCCACGACGGCACCCTGCACCTTACCACACCCCCCTTTGTTCAACCCTGAGGGGTGGACACATGTGAGGCAGTGGACGCGGGAAAGGGCATCTGCATTTCCCTGCAAGCGACCTGCCCTATGTTCCACGGAGAACTTGAAATTTTGAAGGGATAGGAACCACCTGGTGACCCGAGCATTCCTCTCCTTGGCCTGACTCATCCATTTGAGGGGGAATGGTCGGTCACCAGACGGAACCTCCTCCCTAACAGGTAGTAGCGGAGAGATTCGAGTGCCCACTTGATAGCCAGGCACTCCCTCTCCACTCTACTATATCTGGACTCGGCGGGACTGAGCTTACGGCTCAGGAAGACAACGGGATGTTCTTCCCCGTTGACCTCCTGCGACAGTACCGCACCGAGGCCTACCTCCGAGGCGTCGGTCTGTACGACAAACTCCTTGTTGTAGTCGGGTGTCACCAAAACCGGGGACCCACACAGGGCCGACTTCAACGCGGAGAAAGCCTCCTCCGCCTTCTCACTCCAGCTAACCCTCCCAGACTTTCGTCCCTTCAACAGGTCTGTCAATGGCGCTGCTATTGTGGCAAAGTGGGGCACAAACCTCATGTAGTATCCTACAATCCCCAGGAACGACTTTACCTGCCTGGTGGTGACCGGTCGGGGCCAGCTACGAATGGCCTCTACCTTAGTTACCTGAGGTTTGATGACTCCCCGCCCAATTACATATCCCAGATATTTGGTCTCTTCCAACCCAACCGCACACTTTTTTGGATTGGCGGTTAGTCCAGCTTTCCTCAGGGCATCCACTACCGCCTGCACCTTGGGTAAATGGCTTTCCCAGTCGGTGCTGTGGATGACTACATCATCTAAGTAGGCCGAGGCGTACCGACGATGTGGTCGCAGCACTATGTCCATTAACCTCTGGAAAGTGGCGGGGCGCCATGCAGGCCAAAGGGTAACACCTTGTAGTGATACAGGCCCTCGTGGGTAACAAACGCGGTTTTTCCTTAGCCGCCTCCGTTAAGGGTACCTGCCAGTACCCTTTAGTGAGGTCCAGCACAGAAAAATAACGGGCTTGTCCTAAATTTTCAACAAGCTCGTCTACTCGGGGCATGGGATACGCGTCAAACTTGGATACTTCATTTAACTTGCAAAAGTCGTTGCAGAACCGCAACGTCCCATCCGGCTTGGGTATTAGGACTATGGGACTGGCCCACTCACTTTTCGACTCCTCAATGACATCGAGCTTCAACATTAACTGCACTTCCTCCGCGATGGCCCGCCGCCGAGCCTCGGGTACCCGGTATGGTTTTAACCGGACCTTGGCCTGAGGCTCAGTGACGATGTCATGTCGGATGAGAGACGTGCGGCCAAGGAGGTCCGAGAACACATCCGTGTTCCGACTGAGGAACTCCCTGACTTCCTGATCTTGTTTGGAAGACAGGCTGTCTGCAATTTTTACCGTGGTTACGGCTTCACAGGCCTCGAACTGTGGGGCTGGACCCTTTTCACCTAGAAGCCCTGGCCGGGGGCTGTGGCCGTCGGCCGCGTCCCTATCTTTCCACGGCTTAAGTAAATTCACGTGGTACACCTGCTCTGGCTTGCGCCGCCCTGGCTGGTGTACCTTGTAATTCACTTCCCCTACCTTCTCGATCACCTCATAGGGGCCCTGCCACCTAGCTAGGAATTTGCTGTCAAGGGTGGGTACCAGAACCAAAACCCGATCTCCGGATTGAAGTCCCGTACCCGAGCCTGACGGTTGTACACCCTACTCTGGGCTTGTTGCGCTGCCTCCATATGCTCCCGGACCAAGGGCAACACCCTTTCCATCCGTTCCTGCATCTGGGCGACATACTCAATGACACTTTTGTGGGGGACAGGCTGTTGTTCCCATGCTTCCTTGGCGATATCCAACAGGCCCCGAGGGTGTCTGCCATAAAGCAGTTCGAAGGGCGAGAACCCAGTAGAGGCCTGGGGTACCTCTCGCACTGCGAACATGAGATAGGGCAGAAGCAGGTCCCAGTCCTTCCCATCTCTAGACACCACCCTTTTTAACATATTTTTTAGAGTTTGGTTAAACCTCTCAACAAGACCGTCTGTTTGCGGATGGTAAACGGACGTCCGTAACTGCTTTATACGCAACAATTTACACAGTTCCTTCATTACTTTGGACATAAAAGGGGTCCCTTGGTCTGTCAGAACCTCTTTTGGCAGGCCCACACGGGAAAACATTTCCAATAACTCCTTGGCGATGAGCTTAGCTGAGGTATGTCGCAGAGGCACCGCCTCCGGATACCGAGTGGCATAGTCGAGAACTACCAGAATGTGTTGGTGGCCCCTAGCAGACTTTGGTACAGGCCCAATTAAATCCATAGCAATTCGCTCAAACGGTACTTCAATAATTGGCAGAGGTACCAGAGGACTACGGAAATGTGGCTGGGGGCTAGTTACCTGACAGGTTGGACAGGACTTACAATAATTTTCTACTTCCTTGAACACACTGGGCCAATAAAACCGCTGCAGTATGCGGTACTGGGTTTTCTGCCACCCCTGGTGTCCCCCAAAAACATGTTGGTGGGCAAGCTCCATGACAAGCTTGCGATACGCTGTGGGCACCACCAACTGTTCAACAGGTTCACCTCGGATTTGGTTCACCCGATACAACATACCCTGCAGAACAATAAATCGTGGGAACATTAATTCAGCCCCTGGTTTCTGGGGTTTACCATCAATTTCCAGCACATTCTCCCAGGCCCTGGTTAGGGTTTGGTCCCGATGTTGTGCGGTCCCAAAATTTTCCCCGGAGACATTGAGGTCTGCCAACTCAGGTCCCGGTGGCAAGTCCTCCGTGTCTCCCACCATTACACTCAGTGGGGTTGTCTCCCCCACTACCGCTGTAGCAGTGGTCACCCCTACCGCTGGCCCTTCAGACTCGGACTCCCAGGGTTCTGGCCTTCCAGGGGTATCAGGCCACTCTGCTAGGGTTACCCCTGTCTCAGGGCTATTAGTCACTTTCATCTCAGGCCACAGTGACGGAAAACCAGGGAAGTCTCTCCCAATTATTAGTTCATAGGGCAGCTTTGTGGAGATCGCCACTTCACAAGTCCAGGTGCCGACCGCCGTGGACAGAGACATTACAGCAGTGGGATAGTCCTTTAAGTCTCCATGTATGCACACCACACCCACTGTCCGGCCCGTATACTGGGTGGGCTGTACCAGGGCAGCACTTACCAGGGTTACCAGGCTCCCTGAGTCCAACAGCGCCACTGCCAGGTTATCCCCGACTTGCACCTGGCACAGATGACGATTGTCTATTGTCCCGGGGATGCCGGTCGCACACAGTCTCCGGGCATACATGGAAGCCCGGTACCCATAATTAGTCTCCATGGGTTCCCCCACTGTGGACAGTTGGCCCTTATGTGTCCAGGCTCCCGACACTGCCAACAGACCACTGGGGACGGATCTGCAAGAGGTACATCCCGGGCGGGTTTGGCCGGCCGCCGGGACTGGGGTGGAGATTTCCGGGGTTTGACTGGCCCCCTCCCAAAAGAACCCCCTGCAGGTTTCTGGTGGCCTCATATCGCTCCACCAGGTCGACCATCTCAAGGGCATCGGTGGGGGATACCTGGCCAATCCAGTGTTGAAGGGGTAAGGCAAGGCCCTCCAAAACATGTCAGCCAGCAGCCGGTCCAGCATAGCAGTCGGACTTAGAACCTCAGGCTGCAGCCATTTTTGCAACCTGTGCAGCAACTCATAGTACTGCGGCCTGGCGGGTTCAGCCACTTTGAAGTCCCACTGGTGGACCCGCTGAGCCCGGACCAACACGTTTACCCCCAGTCTGGCCAGGATCTCCCCTTCACCGTGGAATAGTCAGCAGCCTGGTCGTCTGCCAAATCAAATAAAACTTGCTGGGGTCCGGATGCCAGGAACGGAGCAACCACCTCGGCCCACTGGTCACGGGGTAGCTTTTCCCTCACGGCGACCTTCTCAAAAACCGCCAGGTACGTCTCAACGTCGTCTGCGGGGGTCATTTTTGGGATCGCCGCACGGACCGCTTTCCGGGCATCATGGACGTGGTGGGACGCTCCTGCCGCCTGTAACGCCATCACATGTTGTAGCAGTAGTTGGTTGGTCTCCCGCTGCTGCACGTTAGCCTCTATGAGAGCCTTCACAGCAGCCTCCATGTTGCCAGAAACTCCTGCTTGCAGCTTTGCTGGCTTAATATATTCCATGCACTTTAGAAAAACAAAACTTCGGCGTTCACGCCAGCCTCACTGCGCATGCCCGCATCCGACACCAAATGTGGGGAGTCGCTCTGGTAGACAGCGGTGCGGGTGCAGTTTAGAGGCAAAACAAGGAGTCCAGATTGTGCAACAAACAGTGTTTTATTCACACTTGCACACCATAAATGAAAAAAACAGTCTCTTTGGTGAAAGTTCACACACAACGGAAATAACGTGGCAAAACAAAAACAGGCCAACACAGGTTCAGTCACCTGGGAGGTGTAGGTGCAGGTTCGAACCACGCTGTCGGCCCAGCCGCAGGAGAATCCAGCTTCAGGTAGCCAGGAACAAAACACCTCCTTGCTGAGCTCTTTCCTCCAGGACAGAGAACTCCAGAGCCCTGTTAGCAGCTCCAGGATAATCACAGCCTCCAGCTGCTGAGCTGGCTGAGCTTTTAAACCCAGCCGAAAACCAGGACTGGGTCGTGGGGAGCAGCCACCCACCCTACACTTTAGCTGCTCCCGGTAAGAGCCGGCCCGGATCGGCTTTGCAGCCATGCTATTTAAACTCTGTCAGTAGCACTAGCTGCTGCTGATATCAATAAAAACGGGCTCTTACCTCACCGAGGCTATGAACCTCGGTGACACATACCTGCCATCCACGACGGCACCCTGCACCTTACCACACAGGCTATGGCTCCATAAGAAATACTACAGAGCAGCCTGGGTTTCATTCATAGAAACCCAGGCTACTACAGGCGCACTCCGACTCCTCCGATCGCCACACGGCGGAGCCGGAGCGTAAACCGAAATTAAAACTTTCGGTTTGTGCGCGCTCAGATGCCGTGGTCAGGATTGCCACGGCATCTGAGGGGTTAAATGTCCGTGATCGGCATTGC
Organism: Bufotes viridis; assembly: GCA_033119425.1. NCBI lineage: Eukaryota > Metazoa > Chordata > Amphibia > Anura > Bufonidae > Bufotes > Bufotes viridis. The sequence goes on from CM065593.1 coordinate 70,959,471, forward strand.
TGCTGGTCGCGGACATTAGCCGTGGGTGTCTGCTACAAGAACCATGCGGACACCCGCGGCTAAGGCGCCCGCATGGAGCAGGAGCCATCTTTAAAGACCGGACACAGGACGTACGGGTACGTCCTGTGTCCTTAAGAGGTTAATTTAAAAAAGTTCATAATTGTTTTATAGGATTATTGTCAGCACCTCCAACATCAATAGCAATACATTCTGCTGCAAATGCTGAGCAATTGCCCTTTTTCTTTTTTTAAAACCATACTGTGGTATGATGGTGATTCTGTGTGCTGCAACAACAGCATTTATATACACGTTGTCCTGTTTTATTCCACACATTATATTACATCAAGATACTGTGCAATATTAGAGACTTCTGCCTTTTCCCATACTGTGCTGTTTCTGCTGCCGCTACTATTGCACCCTCATGCCACTATTACCCTATCCTTTCTACATCCACACTGTACTGCTGATGCCCCCTTTTAAGAGGGAGAATTTTTCCAGGCTCAATCGGAGCCAGACACACTAAAACTTGTCTGTGTAATAATACGGGCAGGCATATGCCCCTGTTTTTGGAATGGTTGTTGAGAACCAGACACTGTTTTTTTTCCAATAACACAGTGTGTATTTAAACACCATCTTCCCCTAATAAGGGACAATATTTGGAACCTGTTTTAATTTTAAAAAGCATAACACATGCAGTATGTTTTAAACATACTGGTTGTTAACACTGTCAAACAGAATCACTCTGATATTATGTGCTATTGCAGTCATTGAATTAAAGAGCTTATGGGGAGGGGAGAGAAAGATCATAAATTCGAACAAAAAGAGAATGACAAGATAGAGAAAATGTCCTTGGAGATCTCAAGGTGTTATATATCAATGTTTAGACTAACTGAATTTCAAAATTCAACAAATCAGACACAAAACAAACTTTAAGAAATTCTCTGATCTCTAGTTTTTTACATTCTTCATCATGAATGTCTTGAATATTGACCAAATTTTAGATCATTTGAACAAAATATGGCAGTAGCACCCCACCATTTCACATATATACCGGGGATAGGTGACAGATTTTCATAGCTGGAAAATAAAGACATTAATGCACTTGACGAATATTTCACATCATGTTGGATCATCCATGAATAGTTCTCGCAGGTACCAAACAGGCTCGGACTGGCCCACAGGGGTACAGGGGAATCCCCCGGTGGGCCCCTGAGCAAGGTGGGCCCCTTGTCTCCCACCCCTTGCACAAGTGGCACATAACACAGGAGACTTACTGCACTACATAATGTACAGCACCTCCACTAGCCTATGTACATATAAAAAAAAACTTGATAGATTATTAAATACGCTCCCCAGTTTATTATTATAGACACGATCAGATGACTTGTAAGTATAGAGGAAAGCTCGCCAGTGTCCTCTTCTCCCCAGGACCGACCTTCTCAAAGATGCTGCAGGGACCCCCGAATTCAATCATCTGGTAGCATCTTGCTGCTGTGTGAGCAGGTAATATTTGAATGTATCTGTACGGTGGGCCCCCAAAATAAATTTCACTGGTGGGCCCTAGGCACCCAAGTCTGACACTGGTACCAAACTCTTGATTCTTTTGCTCCTTGTACAATAAAGATACAGAAGAAATAAGATGAATATAAAACATAGATTTTTTTAAATAAAATTAATAAAGTAAAAAAGATACAATTTCATTGGCAAGACAAATAACATCCTAAGTAGTAAATTGCATTAAAAAAAAAACTATTTTCAGTTTAGCTGGCTTCCATTTGAGCATTTTACATTACAGAAGCAACATCAGTTCTAGGCTCCCTACAGAGAAGCAAAGTTACCTGGTGTGCAAACCATTCCAATACAAAAAAAGGAAAAAAGAAAAAATATAGATGTAGACATCATTAGAGTAGAAATATCTAAAAGCTTTTTGGCTGGCTGGAATATAAAAACGTTATACAAAGTTATGCATATGGCCTATTATTTCAGCATATACAAATCAATTCCTTCCTCAAGGTCGTCGAGTGGTGGCCCATGGGCCTATACTGTTTGATCCAAAGGTGTATGAAAAACCTCACACTCATTTCTAATATAGTTTGCTTAGCAACTATAGATGACTGTGAAGATGGATGTGTGGAGGATGCCTACCGCTACTTTTTGGAACTTACCTCAAATATATGTCGTATTTGTTGTAACTAGACCTAGGAGAATGATCAGGAGAACAACAGCATAGATCACTTCTGTAGAAGGACACACTTATGGGTGCATCATGTGGTGGTGTTCCTGTAACTCTAAAGTTTTGATTATTCAGGGTGTCCCTAAGCTATTGTCCTCTTGGTCGATCCTGCTTGCTCTTAAAGCTGACCCTATTGCGGCCCGCAATGCTCGGGCACCGGCCGCGGGGCATCCGCAGCGGATCGTGGACCCATTCACTTGAATGGGTCCGCGATCTGCCCGTTCCGCAAAAAGATAGGACATGTTCTATCTTTTTGCGGGATGGAACTGGAACGGAACCCGCGGAAGCACTCCGTAGTGCTTCCGTAGTGTTCCGTTCCGTCATTCCATTCCACACCGTTCCGCATCTCCGGATTTGCGGACCCATTGAAATGAATGGGTCCGCATCCGTGATGCGGAATGGCCACGGAATGGTGCCCGTGTATTGCGGATCCGCAAATGCGGTCCGCAATACGGGCACGGGGTGCACACGTTCGTGTGCATGAGGCCTTAGTAGGCTTCTACTGAAAAAAAGGACACAGAACAATTCCCCAGTCAACAGCTTTACCTCTGATGGTGCTCATCTCCTAGACCTACAAAGATTAGACATGGGTTGCATTATACTTCATTGGGTTGTATGTCCTCTTTCCCCCTATGCAGGCTTTGATATAGATCAGGCATGCTCAACCTGCGGCCCTCCAGCTGTTGTAAAACTACAACTCCCACAATGCCCTGCTGTAGGCTGATAGCTGTAGGCTGTTTGGGCATGCTGGGAGTTGTAGTTTTGCAACAGCTAGAGGGCTGCAGGTTGAGCATTCCTGATATAGATCATACATTTGTGTGAATAGGGCACTTACCAAATGTATCTTGCAAACAATTATTTTATTTGTCTGTATCCCACTATTGCATTATGTAAATTTCTAGTGAAATTGCACTGTATTTTTCCATTTTATTCCCACATTTGAAAAATGGTGAGGCTTTCCTGTGAAGTGCTCTCTGCACTTTGCTCCCATATACCTGTGGTGGCCTCCTGGTTGGATGCTAAAGTTGCATAGGGCAGGGTCTGTGAATGCAGAGAGTACTTCACAGTGAAGCTCCACCCCCTCCACTTGCAGTAACAGACTCTAGCAGAATAAAACTTCATATTTACATTACTCCTGATGAGAAAAGCTCCACAAAAAGTATGTTTGTACTTCTACCCCCATGCCCCTATCTAGTGCTGTCAGCATGGTCAAAACTGCTGACAGATTCCCTTTAAAAATACATTGATAGGGTGTCCAAGATCCTCCACTACTCCAATAAGTTTGTTAGTTGATGATGAAACTAATGGTGAGATAGTCCCATATTGGAATAGAGCTTTCCTGTGAACAGCTTATCACTGCGGTGGTCAGGTGTAACTATCACAGGTAGATTCAACTAGCTAACATTTCCTCAGCAGTAGTGAAAGAGACGGTTCCTGGACACCACTAGAGTTGCTCAGTAATTATTTTAATATTTATATTGCGGATTACCAGTTACAAGAGGTAGTAGTGATGTTTCGGCATTAGCCTTCATCGGAACACTGGATATGCCGCAAAAGCGGCTTATTTTAGCCCTAGAAGCATTGCCACATGGCCACAGAGCCTATACCTACAAGACTTTGCTGTTATTCTTTTGCGGCATCTCCAGTGTTCCGATGAAGGCTAATGCCGAAACATCACTACTACCTCTTGTAACTGGTAATCCGCAATATAAATATTAAAATAATTACTGAGCAACACTAGTGGTGTCCAGGAACCGTCTCTTTCACTACGTGAACATTTGGCTGGGAACCATTCCCTGTGACCCGCATCTATAGGGTGGAGCGCCGCCCAACCATAACTGCACATTTCCTCAGCAGTGTCCACTGCAAGGGAAGAATAGTATTACATGGTGGACATTCAGAGGTATACCCATCAATGTAATACAAGGAAAGATTGATTCTGCCAGAGTGGGAGCCTCTTTTATCTAGTAGCTAACTTTTATCGCTTATAAATGGAGGTCATAATTTCTGACCCGGGACCCCCTATATCATATCTAGGTGCCCTAAGAGGTCCTATACAAAAAGAGTTGTGTTAGAAAGACATACATATCTAGATATGCACTCTTCAGCATTGAAATTGCAACACCAAGAAAGAAATGTCAAGGAATGAAGGAAACCACAGAATCGATAGACACGTTAATGATATGCAAATGATCACAAAAATGGAAACATAACATAGTTTGTAAGGCTGAAAAAAATACATCTGCCCATCTAATTCAGCCTGTTATCCTGAAAGTTGATCCAGAGAAGGGCAAAAAACCCCTGTGGGGTAGAAGCCATGTTTCCTCACTTTAGGGGAAAAAATTTCTCCTGACTCCAATCAGGCAATCAGAATAACTCCCTGGATCAACGACCCCTCTCTAGTAGCTATAGCCTGTAATATTACACTCCAGAAATACATCCAGGCCCCTCTTGGACTCTTTTAGTGAATTCACCATCACAATGCAAGCCTCTGATGGTGAGAATAGGTTTGGGCCAATAGGTTAGTTAGGAGGTACCACTCCAGAGCAGTCCCTAGGTTAGTGGCAGCTGACCGGGAATCAGAGATACCGAGGGGAAAGACGTAGTCAGGAAGTCCGGAGTCAGGGCAGGCAGTGATCAAGCAAAGTCCGTAATCAAAGTCCAAGGTCAGAGGCAGGCGGCAATTAAGCAAAATTGGTTAAATCGAGAGGCAGGATCCGGTACACAGAAAAGCAGAAACTTCCAAACACCTTCACACAAGGAACTAGACTAACTAGTGACCAAGATTGCTCAGGCACCTTCCTGGGGCAGGAAGCCCCTTTAAATACATCCTGCAACCCAGCCATAGGCTGGGGCGATAGAGGCTGTATACGTGCTACCTCACAAGAGAGGAGAGATATTCCTGTGCATGCCCTAACAAACAATACAGGACTGAAGCAGGAAGTAAGCTCTGACACGGAGAACAGATACAACATTTTAAGCTACCTGCTGCCCGCGCTTGTCACCATGGCGCACAGCAGAAGGAGGAAATGAGGGAGCCCTGGGCCAGTGTCCACGTATAGGACCAGCAGCGCCTGCACGGAGCGCTGGGCTTACAATGTAGAAAACCTTCTCTCCTCTAGACGTAGAAGATGTCCTCTCGTCTCAGTCCTGGGTAAAAATACTCCACTCAGTCATCTTTTTTGTAAACTGAATAACCTAATTTTGATAACCTTTCTGAGTCCTGTTCGTATGTAAATAGAGAAGTGAAGTAGGTGGCACTCACCACTGTAAATAAATGAAGTCCTTTATTCCTCCAAACACATCAAAAATACAAGGCTGGGGCAGACAGCTAGCACACAAATAAGTAGCAGCAACAGCCCTTTCACGCTCGCTCGCTGGCTTCCTCAGGCCACTATCGTCATTACGCACTCACGTGCCTCATTTATACGTCACCACAAGGGGTCACCATAGAGATCTCCACGCTGCCCCGTAATGACAACTTTAAAAACAAACATTAACAAATAATCAGATGTCTAAATAAATGACAAATGCACATTACAGAAAAACACTTAAGTCATTGTTATCATTTAATCCTAAAGAACCCATAGCTCTTGAACGTATAATCCACCTTGCTTCCTTTTGTAGCAAGAGGCGATGTTGGTCGCCCCTTTGTGGTGGGTTCAGGACTAGCTCAATACCATGCTGAATGTGGTTGGCATGCAAATCATCAGGATGCACAGCTGGCAGTATCCTTTGCAATTGCCGACCAATGATGTCTCACATGTGCTTGATGAGGGGCAAGTCCAGAGATGCTGCAGGCCATGGTAGCACATTTAGGCCACGCAGGCTGCTCAAAGTAGCATGAGCAACATGCGGCCTGGTGTGCTGTTGAAAAATGGCTCCAGGTACACTTTAGAGAAAATGCACACACCACTGGTTCCACAACCAAATCAATGTAACGCCAAGCTGTTAGTGTACCTGAAATGAAGACTACAGTGGTCTGACTACTGTAAATTATGCCACCCCACACCATGATCCTTGGAGTAGAACTATAGTAATGTTCTCTCGTGAAGGCCTCTTCATGACATGGTCCATGTGGTCTCCAGACCAATCTCTGGCCATTGTTTCATCCAAGACAAAAACAGGACTTTTTTCTCAAGAGGATAGACCTACATTCCAGCATCTATTGCTGTCTTGCCGTGCACCTTGATAGCCTTTGAGAGCGGTGGTGTGTGGTCAATGGAACACCTGTGGTTGGAGGTCTGGCTCATAGGCCAATGTCGTACAAAAGCCTTTTGATGGTTTGTGTAGACACTATTTGCCGCCCTAGGCATGGGATATGATGTGCAATAGTTGCAGTACAGAACGGATCACTATGTCCCGTTCTTCTAATCAGATGATCAGTCTGTGCATCTCTTGCTGCCATTCCAGTTATTCACTGTTCTCCCAACCACACGCAACATTCAACAGTCTAGGCACGTAGGCTATCTCATGGGCGTAGCTATAGGGGGTACAGAGGTAGCAGTCGCTACCGGGCCCAGGAGCTTGAGGGGGCCCAAAGACCCTTGTGCCACATAAGAAGACACACAAGGCACTGAGGGAAGGGGGCCCAAGCTGAAATCTTGCACCAGGGCCCATGAGCCGTTAGCTACGCTCCTGGGCTATCTGATGTAGTGATAAACCAAAGTCTCTCAGTTCTAGGGTTCTACTTCTAAGTTTGTGACAAGTGGCGCTAACTGGCACGGCGCTATACAGGGGGCATCGCACAATCATCTCACACGACCTAATATGATATTTGATGTTTCATGTGGCCAAAGATTGGAGCTAGATGCTTGAAAATGTAATCATCTGCAGATCTTAGTGATAGCTGCTACTTCCTTGATTTGCATAATCTTACATCTTGTCTTTGTAGGTGCTGCAATTTCAATGATGAGGAGTGTATATTTTATTTATTACTGACTTATATGTGAGCCAACAATTGTTCCAGATTTCTCACTGAGCGCTGTACAACACATTCTTCACACGTCTTTGATCTAATCGTGTTTTCCTTTGTTGTCCTTATACATCCATGGAACATGCTGGATATGAGACCTTACGACTTCTCTCTTCACGAAAGAAGCTTTATAGCAGTACAATTTGCAATGTGCTAAATGATGAGGACACAGGGCATGCTTTATGTAAAAACCATACAATAAAATATTTTCATACAAAAATAACTTAAGGAATAATACAGTATACAGCATCAAAATCAAGAAAGGCTGTGTTACAAACAGCAGAGGTTTCACTGCCGCTTCTCCATTTCCTACTTATTAGTTGTTGGGTAGTTTTGGGGCATCTGCCTCAAAGCTGGGGCATCAGTGAGGTCACTTGGCCGCTGATGGGAGTCTCTGACTCATTTGCAGAGACTGGCTTGAGTCCTCTATTATGCTTCCTGTCTAGTTTAAGTTCCTAGCGCATTGGTGTTCGATTCCATTGGTTTGTTGTAGTTCACGTTTCTCTTTGCTTGTTTCTCGTTTCCCTGTAGGGATCATCTCTTGCTTGTCTAGTTGCTGGAGTTCAGGTCTGCTAGTCTCTGTGTCTAAGTGCCCTCCTGTTGTTCGTATAAATGCATGGCCCGATTGTGGGGCCCATTATTGGGGACGAACGCTCCTGCAGTCGATTTCTGATGAGAGAGTGAAACGCTCATTCATCAGTTAAAACAGCCGTTCGTGTAGGCAAGTAAAATATCGTTTGAGGGCAGCGGATTGTGCTGCCTAGAAGCAATGCAGCTGTATGAGGAAATGTAAATGCGGCGCTTCCCCCCCACAGAACGAGCTTCACGCATGGCACCTGGATGCAAAACTCGCTCGTACGAAAGAGGCCTAATAGTAGATAATTTTGGCAACATACAAATGCAGGGGCGTAGTTAAAGGCCCATGGGCCCTGGTGCAAGAGTTCGGCTTGGGACCCCCTTCCCTCAGTGCTTTGTGGCCAGAGGCATGGAAGCACATTGCCTTCATGCTGCCTAAGGCAAAAGTTAAAGCGGCACGCTCCCCAATGCCAAATTCTTGACCTAATCCCTTCCCTCCGGCCAGAGGTGTAACTTGACCCGCATGCACTTTCTAGAATACCGGTGTCTTCTTATGTGGCACAAGGGTCTTTGGGCCCCCTCAGGCTCCTGGGCCCAGTAGCGACTGCTCCCTCTGCACCCCCTATAGCTGCGCCCCTGTACAAATGGTGTGTATCAGTGGCACCATGGATTTAGTATTATTACTATTACCTATGCTTTATATAGTGCCAGTATATTCCAAAGCATTGCATCGTCTTCCCTGCATCAGTTCCTTTGCCACTGGGACTCACAAAGTATATTCTCAATCTGTAGGGTGTTCTGTAGCATTATTATTAGCCAGGATTATATGCTATGGGTGTCACGGTGAGTGGGGGAAGAGCAGAAAACACAATGACTTAATATAAAAGTATCCAGGGTGTTGTGAACAATGATGATACTGCTGCACACCTATTAATGTGGACATTATGCTGCCTAAAACTATACTTTTCATTCATGCTTTAGGCTTCAATAGACCTATTTCTCCAGTCCACAGAAAGCTAACCCCCCGCCCCCCCCCCACCAGCACCAAACATAACCAAATTTTAACTATAACTATGACTGTTAAAAAAGTAATATTTTGAGGCCACGTTCTAACTGATGTTTCTTGAAAATGAGAAACTCAGTGCACTGTACCCTCTTAAAGGGGTTTTACACTTTGTTCAAAACCTACTTGTTAGAAGAGTTCCTTAACAGGGGTTTTCCGAGATTTTGATACTGATGACTTATCCTCTGGATAGGTCATCAGTAGCTGATTGGTGGGGATCCAACATTCGAGACCCCCCGCTGATCTTCTGACTGAGAAGACATTGGAACTCTGGTGAGCGCATAGGCCTTCTCTCAGCGTTCATTGTTCACGTGGCTTAGGAACAGCTCAGCCCCATAGAAGTGAATGGGGCTGAGCTGCGATACCAAGCACAGCCGCTATACAATGTACGGCGCTGTGCTTGCTGAGCTGTTAGAAGGCCGTGGCACTCACAGGAGCCCCGATGCCTTCTCAAAACCGCTGATCGTCGGGGGTCTTGGGTGTGCGACCCCCACCAATCAGGTAATGATGACCTATCCGGAGGATAGGCGATCAGTAGTAAGATCTCAGAAAATCCTTTTAACTATAAGCAGATCACAAAGTATCCTCCTGCTGGAACACCCAGAGATCAGATGTGATCTGAGGGGAATTAATCTACAAAAACATCTCAAAGAATATGTATCACTGGCCTCTCAACAATACAATACATACAACCTACAAAAAGTCCCAAACAAAAGATGTAGAATGGCCTAATTATTAATAAAAAATATCAAATGTTAATAATCGATCCTTTCACAAGTACTAAAAAATTACAATAATATAATAAACACCAGCAGACAAGATAAAAAAAAATCCACAAAATCCATAATGGCATACTCATAATACATACAGCGGATCCTCCAAAAGAATGGTAGATCATAGTCCAAAATAAGAGAGATGAAAAGAGAGGGCCAATGTACAAAATGTCAAAATTATTGGCACATTGATGAGGTATCCGGAAACAAAAGAGGTCAACCAAAACCCTAATATTAATAAATGCAAGTACGGTATATATCATCCACACTGAATAGGCCAGCAACATAGAAAACATAAAATACAACATGTGTCTGACACGTATATAAGGTCACCGGGTAATAGGCAGCATCCAACACATAAAGGATACTTGTGTTAGCTTCAGTAATGTACATACAGCCACACCACCCAAACTCCGGACGCCATCACCTAGCCTTGGACACATCGAGGGATCCTTGGCCCAGGAGTTTATTCTATATCGATGTGCGTTTTTGCTTCGATTTTTAGCTCTTTTAAATAAGCATATAGTGTCTGTGAAGGGTTTGGTCCGTGTGTCTGCTTTTTGCCCTCCGTGTGTCATCCGTATTCCACATATACTGTTAGGCTGAGCATCTTCTACCAACGATCTATGAAAACCACAGACCAAACATGGATGGCATCCGTCCTGTGTCCTCTGAGGGATCCATAATCACTGACAAAATAGGGCTTCCTTCCGTTGTGTCACCACAGACCCACTGTCCGTGGGAAACCACCGATGTGTGAATACATTAAAGCCAATTGATACGTGAGTGGTCTGTGGAGATCACATGGAAGAAGTCTAAGTGTTCAATTTCCCTGCAGCACCACCACAGGGGAAATGAGGCATTGCACAATGTCCATTCAAATCAATGAGTTGTCTGTGTAAAGAGGGACAAGACAGGTCCTCCGGGCCAAGAGACACTCTTTGTAACAGCACTCCGCTCTGGCCAAGAGATGACAATCCCAACAGAGGACCTTCTCATTATAAACTGGCAATCCCAAGAGTTTATGATATGATAGATTTTATAGAGTAGACAATTCCTTTAATAAGAAGATTACCCCCCCACCCCCCTTAAGTATGGAACCAGCTGCAACCAAACCCTGTGCGGAGTCATATTCCCATCCCAGGATCTGACAACATTCAGCTACTTGTAACCAGATTCCTGACTGCTTTGATCACATCACATTCCATGAATCACTCAGGAGGAGGACTTGTTGGGGGTGAAGGTTACTACAGACTGATTGACAAACTGTTCCCATATTGTACCAACGAACGTCACTGCGGTCGCCGAGATTCACGGACAATCTGTCAGATATCAGTCCACAGTAACTGCTGGAGACACTGACATGTGCAGATCACATTACAGAAGATGATAGAGAAGAGAAAGTCTAAAGGGTAATATCAGTGTTGTGCGTGTGAACACCGTCCATTAGTAGTGCAGTCCACGTATACAATCACGGCATAACTTTCACATTTTAAGAACAGACAAAGGGTAGAACCTCAAGCTCATCTGTTTTTTAGGGCTCATGCACATGAACATATTTTTTTTCCACATTTTTTGCGGGTCGGATGTGGACTCATTCACATTAATGGGGGCCGCAAAAGTTGTGGACAGTACACCCAGTGCTGCCCGCATCCGCAGGTCTGTTCCGTGGCACCCGCAATAATATAGAACATGTCCTATTCTTGTCCGCATTACGGACAAGGATAGAACTGTTCTATTATGAGCCTAAGGCTACATGCACACGACCGTATGTGTTCTGCGGTCCGCAAAAAAAAAACGAGTGATATCCGTATGCCATCCGTTTTTTTTTGTTGCCGGATCCATTGTAACAATGCCTAAAACGGACACGAATAAGACATGTTCTACATGTTCTATTTTTTTTTGCGGGGCTACGGAACAGACATACTAATGCGGACAGCACACGGTGTGCTGTCCGCATTTTTTGCGGACCCATTGACATGAATGGGTCTGCATCCTATCCGCAAAAAAACGGAATGGACACGGAAACAAACAATGATCGTGTGCATGTAGCCTTAGGTGTAGTAAATGCACCTAAAAAATAGACTGTCTAAAACAGCATTTTTTCCCCAAAACAGATGCAAACAATATAATAAATGTGCCACAATGTTTTATCTTTCTGATGCCTTGCCAATTTATATAGGAAACGCACAACCAATGGCATTTCAGTCATGAACAGTGCATATGCCTCCCTTCTTTACACCCCAAGATGAATACAGACCCCCCCCCCCCCCACCATCTGAACCCCTAAACTAATCCAGACCCGTGATCAGAACTCCTAAACTAATAGGCTACCACCAGGCTAAACCCGATTCACCAATACAGAGCCAACACTAGACCAATCATACCCCAAACCCCTTAAATCAATATAGACAACAAATCTGGCATTCTTACAGATGGCCCTGATTTATCCCACCTTCAATGGGTTCAAAAAGTCGCAAAATTGTGTTTTTACAACTTTTTGGACTTATTTGAGTAAAACTTTTGCGACTTTTTGCAGTTTTACACCACTCACTACAGTTTTGAAATATGGGTGGGGAAGTGGGCGTGGTTAGCTATGTAAATGAGTTTCACTCCAGATTTATCACTCAGCTTTTTTTTTTTGAAAAAATTAAATAAAAAAAGTTGAAATCTCACTCCAGTAGGAGGGTAGAGTGGGAAAACCGGAGGAGCTTTTCTAGGTTGTTAGGTTTAGGGTACAATCACTCCGTCAGGTTTTGCAGTTTGGAAGCCAAAATCAGGAGTAAATCATTAAAGGAGAGGAAGTATAAAAGACAGATACGACTTCTCTTTTTTTTAATCCACCCCTGGTTTTGGCTTTCAAAACTGCATTAAGAAACCTGATTATGTGGTCGTACCCTTAACAAATGTGGCATAAAATACATCAACACAGACTAAAGCAACAGGCTGAGGTCCAGGGCAGGCAGGGTTCATATGAATCCGTGAAACAGTCCAAAGGTCAGGGCAGGTGGCAGAGGGTTAGAATCTAGGAATCAGGCACAGGTCTGTACTCAGGCAGACAAGAGGATTATAGTACCTTTGCAGGATCTAGCAAGCTAGTGAGGCCTATTGCTCAGACAAAGAGTGGGACAAAAAGCACAGCATACTTAGCAGAGCTAAATACGACATTTGCCAAGCAGTGGCATGCAGAGCAAAAGGGAATTAACCCTTGCAGCACTGCAGAATGATGTGAGGTTCAATGAATAATATCCCTAATATATAAGAAACTGACGTCTGGGACCATTGCCAGAGGTCTGGAACTGCGACAGACACAAGATGAAGAGAGCGGTACCTGTGCAAACCTGCGAGCCTGGGGCAGTGGCAGCCATGAACGATTATTGTAACACAGGATATGATAGAGGGAAAGACACTGAGTTCTGTGATATATAGCTGTATATGATTTGGAGCAGGATTTCTATAGAGTAAATCCTGACAGGACTCCGGGGAGAGACAGGGAGAGTCCTGCTTACCCCACCCACACTAGTATAAAAAGAGCTGTCAATCATCCTGTGTGGGTGGGGTAATCCGGACTCTCACTATCTCTCTTAGGAGTCCTATCAGGATTTCCACTGCCGTTTTTTACTCAGAAATCCTTCTCCAGATCATATCAAGCTATGGGTCACAGAGCTCAGCTTCTCTCCCTCTATCATATTCTCTCAGCTAGGACGACAGAAATCACCATCAGGTTCACTTTAAAGGTAGACATGCCCTTTTACCATTAGCAGAATTAACTCTTCGGTTTGTGATACGAGACACAGATAATAGATTTTTGATAATGCGAAATTATAGCAGGGAAACATTTATGTGGTGCTTCTAGCTGCATTCAAATGGTCATAACATGGCTCCATGGAAAAGTAGTATATTTTGTGGAATGAACAGGTTTAGATCACGTTAGGCCAAATCAGGGAAACCTTTTACAAACAAAATTATTAAGAAAGATTTCATTCCTCAGTCCTGACTGTATTGAATCCCATTCTGGCATTAAGCAATATTACTGCCATCTGAATGTAACCAAAAACCGGATGGGGTAGGCCCCAGTATGTGACTAAGCCTAAAAGGGTTCTCTGGGCTACAAATATTGATGCCCTGTTCTCCGGATCGGGGTCTGGCAATCGGCACCCACACTGATCAGCTGTTTTGGGCTGCCACAAAGGTGGAAACTAAGCAGTGTATGAAGCTGGAGGCAGACAGCTCCATACACTGTGTAGTGGCCGTTTCGTGGTACTGCAGCTCAGCTCCCATTCAAGTGACACGGCCGTTTTTAGAAGCAATCAAGCAAGTCTATGGGGCTATTCATATGGCTTTTTTTTCTTCTTCTTATGCCAGGGAGTAGCAGCCATCCAAAAGTAGGACATGTCCTATTTTGTGCCGTTTTTACTCCACTTTGAAATCAACAAGAATGCATCCATCTAACGGGAGAGGTGTTTACTTTTTTTCGTATGCAGAAAGATTGATGCCACTATGGGGGGGGGGGGGCTTATTTTTACTTGCACTATTCTATACTAGGGGAACACTATTGGGAAGAATTGTATATACAGGGGGCACTACAGGCACATTTTATATCAAGCAGGCAGTATTGGTAGGATTTTATATACAAGGTGTCAGTAATGGGGGATATTTTATATACAGGGGCACTGTAGGAGGCATTTTATATGAGGGGTCTTATATATATTGGGGCTACTATGGGGGGCATTATAGACACTGGGGAACTACAGGGGGGCATTATAGATACTGGGGGCACTGGAGGGTGTACTGAGGTCACTGCAGTGGTTGGGATGCTAAGAAAAAAAATGTATCCGTTTTTGCAGCCCTTTTTCACCCCTTTTTTTCATACCCGTTAAAAATGGCAAAGAAAAATGGGTGCAAAACGGCTGCTAAATAGCCATTAAAAATAGACCAATGGCCAGTAAATGGAGGCACACATGGATGCAGAATGGCCATGAAAAACTGACAATGAGTCGTGTGATTGTAGCCTTATACAAAGAATCCTGAAAACTATGAAGATCCCCTTTCCACCCCTCTCACATTTCTGGCAAGAAAGAATTTTGAAAGCACGTATAAGCTAATTAATAGAAAACATTCAGATGACGTCACTGGCGAACCTGTCAGCACATCTAATGTGTGACTTCACTTCACGTGCGGCGTACATCTGTACATTTAACCTTTGGAGGACAGACACTGGAGTGCACTGGAGCGCGCAGTGATGTTACCTTCCATAACGCAGGTGTCACCCCGTCTATCCCATCCAATGTTCTCCAGAGATAGACAGAAGCATGACGAGCACGAGGCGTTATCTCCCGCGGTTGTTATTCTTTCCAGTGGTAGACTCTCTATAGTACGGCTACGGGTACCTCCACATTGTGAATCTTCCCACAGACTATTCTGGGACATCTCAGATCTCTCCTTTCTTTTTATGTCAAGCCAACATTTTCTCTCCTTCAGCGGCACTGGTGTAACCGCTTTTACGTATAAAAATAGATAAAAGAAAATTCTTAATAGTGATGGCAAATCATGCAGAACAAGGCACATGAAAAAACCGTCACACTGCTTTAATAAAACAAGCTGACTCCATTACCCAGCTGGCTTTATAGCATTCTAAAGGGAAAAAAAGCTACAATACATTACATTTAAAGGGGAAAACCTCACGAGAGTGATCCTAGATGAGGAGATTTTCTGTACTATTGAGTGCCTGCCTAACCACCTAAAGGGGCTCTCCAAGATTTAACAATTGATGACAGTGATGAGCGAAGTGAGCTTTGGATCCTAGATCTGAAGTCGCTTTGCTCAAAACTTCAGTTTAATTCTGTACAAAAATCCGTCTCCGTACAGTATTAAAATGTACGGCCTCCGACGAGGTGAAGGGAGTTATTCCCGAAGTGTCGCAAGTCTTCGGTGAATACCTTCAGTATTTGATTTTTAAACTGAAAAACCCTTTTAAAACTTTGGTCTGAACTCGGGTTCGATCCAAGTTTTAAAATGGTTTTCCAGTTTAAGAATCAAATACCAAAGTTATCCACCAAAGTCTCGCGAGACTTCGGGAATTACTGACTTCGCCTTGTCGGAGGACATACATTTTAATGCTGTACGAAGACAGATCTCAATACAGTATTAAAACAAAGTTTTGAGTGAAGCGACTTCGGATCTAGGATCCGAAGCTTGCTTCGCTCATCCCTATACATATCTTTAGGATAGGCTGTCAATTTCAGATTGGAAGGGTCCAACACCCAGCACTTCCGCTGAACAGCTGTTTGTGAGTAGCTCCATGGGCAGAAATAGATGCGGGAACCACACAGCCCCATCCATTGTGTAGTGCGCGGAGCTGGTTACTGCACCCCTACTCCCATACACTTCTTCAGGTGTAGCGCTGCAGCAATCGGCTCCATCAATCTGATATTGATGACCTATTCTACGGATAAGGGAGATAGAAAGCCCTCTTGAACAGGGGCGTAACTATCATAGCCGCGGACTATGCGACTGATATGGGGCCCAGGGCAGTTGGGATCATCAGCTCTTCTACTGGAGGTGAAAATTTTAGTCAGGACTCTACCCTCTAAAGCAGAGGTGCACAACCTTTTCTGGTCGAGGGCCACATTGTCAGCTTGAACCAATTCCAAGGGCTGAAAATAAAACTTAAAGGGGTATTACCAACTGAAATACTGTATTTTTGGCATATTGAACATACAGTATATACTATAAATGTCTAGTTTCACTTCTAGGACTCCCATCTAATAGGACAATTCATGTAAGAAGCCATAAGACATAGACCTACATGTCTTTTACCAGATGTTTGTGGGCCGCACAGAATGGTATCGAGGGCCGCACGTGGGCTCTTACCTCTCTATGTATGTCACTGCTCTTGAAGTAGAAGAAAGCAGGCCTTAGTGTGGGAGAGGACTCCCTACGACGGAAGCTGCCTAAATACCCTTTTAGGCTCCATTCACATTACGTGTGATGGTCGTTTTTTAAATCCAATTGCGGTCTATGGGGTCATCCACATGGCAATCAATGGGACCGTTTTTAACGGCAGTTAGAGAAGAGTGCACCCATCTAATGGCCGATATGAATGGGTATACTAGTACAAAATGGCCTTCTAGGAGTTAAAAAGACCTCACCTTATCCACTTCTCTCTTGATGTGCTTCTCCCCTGCGTATTGCATGATGCTCTCCCAGTGATCATGGTGGGGGCGAAGGTCCTTCAGCATCAAGAAAGGAGCGACTGCATCTGCACATGCAAGTGGATGAGGTGAGTAATTTAGTTTTTTTGGCTTAAAAAAAAAAGCACATTATACAGAATTATTGTTGCTGTTTAGACAGCACGATCTGCTGCCAGCAAACAATGATTTAGGTGACCGTATGAAAGATCCAATGAAGAAGCCTTTTTCGGATGCGGACAGCACACGGAGTAAATTGGCAATCGGCGGAACCTTTACAAAGGCAAATTATCGTCCTGTTCTGACCTGTCCTCCTCTGACAGGATCTCACAGCATTATGTCAGTATAATTCAGTAAATACAGGTCAGGCAGAGACACAAAGCATTATAAATCAGTATAATGCTGTGCGCTCCTGTGAAATAAGCATTGTTAATAACAGGGAATCACACACACGGAGCCTTGGAAACCAGAGGACAAGGATAAGACAGTTTTATAGAGGGCAGGACGTTCCGCGAAATTTGGAACACACGGTCGGTATCCATGTTTTGCGGATCTACAATAAAAAACTTGCACCTCTTCGTGGGAACCACAAAGCTTTAAGGGATATTCCGGGAAGAAGAGCTTATTATTATATTAGATTGATAAGGCTTCGACCTAGAGGACCCTCAGTCACCTATCACGAACATACCCCTGAAATAAATGGAGTGGCTGGTTGAACAAGAGCACTGCCGCTCCATTTATTTTTATGGAACGGCCTGAGACAGTCAAGTGCAGTCCACTAGGGAGTGAATGTAGGGATAGTGCATATGCTCGGTCAGCCGCTTCATTCATTTTAGGGGTAAGGGCTCACGTTCTCATGATCCCCGGGGTCAGACCCACCGATCTAATAGTGATTCCAGTCGTGTGGATAGGGGATAACGTCTTCTCACCAGAATATATTGATACTGACATCCATGTAGAAGTCTTAGAGGAGCAGACACCATCTTTCCCCTCCGGGCCTCAGCATTACCCCCAGTTCGGTCACATTACATTTGCACGATAATAGGAAGTAATGTTTATATGTGAACGGTACATAACCAAGCTAAAGAGTGATTGAGTTTTCGAAAAACTTCGATATGTCGCAGGGGCGAAGCAATAGTTTGGATTGGTGGGAGTATAAGGGCTGAGACCCCCACCGACGAGAGAAGTGCATGCCTATCGCGATCTCCTCCTCGCTGCTGCAGACACGCTCACTAGAAGTATATGGGCTCATCTCGATTCCATCGTCTGCAGTGGGGAGAGAGCGCCATGTGTGAGCGCTGCAATCTCCTCGTTCTAGCCATCAGTAGAGATCTCTTCAAAGTCCTCCCGGCAGGTCAATTTCCGCACCTAAGAAAAAGGCAGTGTACATTACGAGATTTGTCTGATCCCATACATTTTACTGGTACTGTATTATGCTGCGGTTTTTCTGTGATTAATCCGCACCATGGATTGCAGTTGCCTAGGGCTGCAGCTATCGATTATTTTAGTAATCAAGTATTTTTTCTTTATAAAAACTTATAAGCAACCCCCCCCCCTCGTGCTATCATCAGAACCTGCCGCTTAGGCTTCTTTCACGCGGCCGTAGTTGTCGTGTGTCCGTGATGCGGCCCGCAATGCACGGGCGCCGACCGTGGGGCAGCCGCAGCGGATCGCGGACCCATTCACTTGAATGGGTCCGCGATCTGCCCGTTCCGCAAAAAGATAGGACATGTTCTATCTCTGTGCGGGACGGAAGTACGGAACAGAACACCACGGAAGCACTCCGTAGTGCTTCCGTAGTGTTCCGTTTCGTCATTCTGTTCCGCATCTCCGGACCCATTAAAATGAATGGGTCTGCATCCGTGATGCGGAATGGCCACGTAATGGTGCCTCTGTATTGTGGATCCACAAATGCGGTCCGCAATACGGGCACAGGGCGCACACATTCGTGTGCAATAGGCCTTAGTTGCAGATTTTGTCATGGATTTCAATGAGGAATCCACATGTTAAGGGTCCATTCACAGGTCCGTAGAATGGGTTTGGATCTGTTCCGCAACGTTGCGGAACGGATCCGAACCCATTCATTTTCAATGAGTCTGGAAGAGATGCGGACAGCACACAGGAACTGCTGCTGTGCATGCGCAGAGCTAAACGTCGGATCCGGCGACGCGCCGAAACAACGTTTAGCTTAATTCCGGATCCGGATTAATGTACTTCAATGGGCATTAATTCCGGATCCGGCGTTACTGCATTTTCCTCTGGATTTTTGGCCGGAGAAAAATCTGCAGCATTCTGCGGATTTTTCTCCGGCCAAAAAACTTTGGGTACTGAACAGATGACATCCTGATGCACCCTGAACGGGTTTCTCTCCATTCAGAATGCATTAGGATAATCCTGATCAGCTCTTTTCCGACATAGAGCCCCGACGACGGAACTCTACGCCAGAAAGGAAAAACGCTAGTGTGAAAGCACCCTAAAAATCCTCGCCAGAACCTCAGCAAGTAAAAAAAAAAAACGCATCAGGAAAAAACTGACACCTATCTAAGGCGAGGGTCACACAGTTTTTTTAGGCGCAGATGGATTAACATGCAGATTCTCCATTGAAAGCAGAGGCGAAGTTCTACATGCGAATTTATGGCGCAGAATCCACACCAAAATGCATGCAGAACTTCCTGACTGATTTCAGTGGGGAATCTGCATGTTAAGGGTGCATGCACATGAACTTTTTCTTTGCGTCCCATGTCCGCACGGCCATTCCGCAGAAAAATGAAACTTTTCCTATTATTGTCCAAATTACGGACATGGATAGTACTGTTCTATTAGGGGCCGGCCCCTCCGTTCTGCAAAATGTAGAAAGCACACGGCTGGTATCAGTGTTTTGCAGATCAGCAATTTGCAGACCGCAAAACAACAATGGTCATGTGCATGAGCCCTAAAACAGGGGTGAAAAAAACCCTATGCAGATTCTGTATCAGGTTTTTTTTCAGCACTGAAAATACTCTATGGCAGTGATGGCAAACATATGGCACGGGTGCCAGAGGCAGCACTTAGAGCCCTCTGTGGGCACCCACATCCTGGAAAATGTCTTTGGTGTACCCATATGCCTTAGACTTTTCCTGCCATTCATCAGCGCAGGGCGCACTATGAACAGCGCAGGCAGCGCACTGAATGTAGACTATTATATATAGTAAATGATAAAATACATGGAAGATAGACTGTACTGGACTGTAGTATTCGGGGTAAACTGCCATGTTTGCGATAAATAAGTGGGTTTTGGGTTACAGTTTGGGCACTCGGTCTTTAAAAGGTTCACCATCACTGCTCTATATGAACCTAGCCTGAACGTAGCCTTAAAGGGGTTCTCTCACTTCAGCAAATGGCCTTTATCATGTAAAGAAAGTTAAAGGGGTTTTCCCATCTCAGACATTGAGGGCATATCGCCATGATATGCCCGCCATGTCTGATGGGTGGGGGTCCCAAAGTATGCTTAGAACAGAGCCTGCACTGTCCACTCAATACTATGGGGGGCCAGAAATAGCCACGCACTGGCTCAGCTATTTCCGTTAGCACCATAGGAGTGAATGGAGCTGTGGTCGCTCTTGCATCTCTCGTTCATTTCAATGGGACTTCCGAAAATAGCCAAGAGCACCACTTGGCTATTTTTGGCAGAAATGAATGGAGGGCAGCCACAAGGGTTTCCACCTTTCCCAACGAAAAAGACCGGCCAAGTTAAGCCACTGCCCAAAGGGGGTGTGGTTGTGGGGGCGTGGCTTAACATGGGGCGTTAAGTCACTATGTCATAATGTGGCTCCCAGTATTAATAATATCCCCATTAGTGCCCCCGGTAATAGTAATGCCCCCATTAGTGCCCATCTCTAATATTAATGCCCCAATTAGTGCCCCCGGTAATAGTAATGCCCCAATTAGTGCCCCCAGTAATAGTAATGCCCCCATTAGTGCCCCCGGTTATAGTAATGCCCCCATTAGTGCCCCTCTCTAATATTAATGCCCCAATTAGTGCCCCCGGTAATAGTAATGTCCCAATTAGAGCCTTCAGTAATAGTAATGCCCCCATTAGTGCCCCCGGTAATAGTAATGCCCCCATTAGTGCCCCTCTCTAATATTAATGCCCCAATTAGTCCCCCCGGTTATAGTAATGCCCCCATTAGTGCCCCTCTGTAATATTAATTAGCGCCTCCCAGAATTAATAGTGACCCAGTAATAGTAATGCCCCCATTAGAGCTCCCGGTAATAGTAATGCCCCCATTAGAGCTCCCGGTAATAGTAATGCCCCCATTAGAGCTCCCGGTAATAGTAATGCCCCCATTAGTGCCCCTAGTAATAGTAATGCCCCCATTAGTGCCCCTAGTAATAGTAATGTGCCCATTAGTGCCCCCGGTAATAGTAATGCCCCCATTAGTGCCCCCAGTAATAGTAATGCCCCCATTAGAGCCCCCGGTAATAGTAATGCTCCTATTAGTGCCCCCAGTAATAGTAATGCCCCCATTAGTGCCCCTAGTAATAGTAATGCCCCCATTAGTGCCCCTAGTAATAGTAATGTCCCCATTAGTGCCCCCGGTAATAGTAATGCCCCTATTAGTGCCCCCAGTAATAGTAATGCCCCCATTAGTGCCCTTAGTAATAATAATGTCCCCATTAGTGCCCCCGGTAATAGTAATGCCCCTATTAGTGCCCCTAGTAATAGTAATGCCCCCATTAGTGCCCCTAGTAATAGTAATGTTCCCATTAGTGCCCCCGGTAATAGTAATGCCCCATTAGTGTCCCTAGTAATAGTAATGCCCCCATTAGTGCCCCTAGTAATAGTAATGTCCCCATTAGTGCCCCCGGTAATAGTAATGCCCCCATTAGTGTCCCTAGTAATAGTAATGCCCCCATTAGTGCCCCTAGTAATAGTTATGTCCCCATTAGTGCCCCCAGTAATAGTGATGCCCCCATTAGTGCCCCCAGTAATAGTAACACCCCCATTAGTGCCCCCGGTAATAGTAATGCCCCCATTAGTGCCCATCTCTAATATTAATGCCCCAATTAGTGCCCCAGGTAATAGTAATGCCCCAATTAGTGCCCCCAGTAATAGTAATGCCCCCATTAGTGCCCCCGGTTATAGTAATGCCCCCATTAGTGCCCCTCTCTAATATTAATGCCCCAATTAGTGCCCCGGTAATAGTAATGTCCCAGTGAGTGCCCCAGTAATAGTAATGCCCCCATTAGTGCCCCGGTAATAGTAATGCCCCCATTAGTGCCCTCTCTAATATTAATGCCCCAATTAGTGCCCCGGTAATAGTAATGTCCCAATTAGTGCCCCAGTAATAGTAATGCCCCATTAGTGCCCCCGGTTATAGTAATGCCCCCATTAGTGCCCCTCTGTAATATTAATGCCCCAATTAGCGCCTCCCAGAATTAATAGTGACCCAGTAATAGTAATGCCCCATTAGAGCTCCCGGTAATAGTAATGCCCCCATTAGTGCCCCTAGTAATAGTAATGCCCCCATTAGTGCCCCTAGTAATAGTAATGTGTCCATTAGTGCCCCTAGTAATAGTAATGTGTCCATTAGTGCTCCTGGTAATAGTAATGCCCCCATTAGTGCCCTCAGTAATAGTAATGCCCCCATTAGAGCCCCCGGTAATAGTAATGCTCCTATTAGTGCCCCCAGTAATAGTAATGCCCCCATTAGTGCCCCTAGTAATAGTAATGCCCCCATTAGTGCCCCTAGTAATAGTAATGTCCCCATTAGTGCCCTGGTAATAGTAATGCCCCTATTAGTGCCCCCAGTAATAGTAATGCCCCATTAGTGCCCCTAGTAATAGTAATGTCTCCATTAGTGCCCCCGGTAATAGTAATGCCCTTATTAGTGCCCCTAGTAATAGTAATGCCCCCATTAGTGCCCCTAGTAATAGTAATGTTCCCATTAGTGCCCCGGTAATAGTAATGCCCCATTAGTGTCCCTAGTAATAGTAATGCCCCCATTAGTGCCCCTAGTAATAGTAATGTCCCCATTAGTGCCCCGGTAATAGTAATGCCCCCATTAGTGTCCTAGTAATAGTAATGCCCCATTAGTGCCCCTAGTAATAGTTATGTCCCATTAGTGCCCCAGTAATAGTGATGCCCCATTAGTGCCCCCAGTAATAGTAACACCCCATTAGTGCCCCCGGTAATAGTAATGCCCCCATTAGTGCCCATCTCTAATATTAATGCCCCAATTAGTGCCCCAGGTAATAGTAATGCCCCAATTAGTGCCCCAGTAATAGTAATGCCCCCATTAGTGCCCCGGTTATAGTAATGCCCCCATTAGTGCCCCTCTCTAATATTAATGCCCCAATTAGTGCCCCCGGTAATAGTAATGTCCCAATTAGTGCCCCCAGTAATAGTAATGCCCCCATTAGTGCCCCTGGTAATAGTAATGCCCCCATTAGTGCCCCTCTCTAATATTAATGCCCCAATTAGTGCCCCCGGTAATAGTAATGTCCCAATTAGTGCCCCCAGTAATAGTAATGCCCCCATTAGTGCCCCCGGTTATAGTAATGCCCCCATTAGTGCCCCTCTGTAATATTAATGCCCCAATTAGCGCCTCCCAGAATTAATAGTGACCCAGTAATAGTAATGCCCCCATTAGAGCTCCCGGTAATAGTAATGCCCCCATTAGTGCCCCTAGTAATAGTAATGCCCCCATTAGTGCCCCTAGTAATAGTAATGTGTCCATTAGTGCCCCTAGTAATAGTAATGTGTCCATTAGTGCTCCTGGTAATAGTAATGCCCCCATTAGTGCCCCCAGTAATAGTAATGTGTCCATTAGAGCCCCCGGTAATAGTAATGCCCCCATTAGTGCCCCTAGTAATAGTAATGCCCCCATTAGTGCCCCTAGTAATAGTAATGTCCCCATTAGTGCCCCCGGTAATAGTAATGCCCCTATTAGTGCCCCCAGTAATAGTAATGCCCCATTAGTGCCCCTAGTAATAGTAATGTCTCCATTAGTGCCCCCGGTAATAGTAATGCCCTTATTAGTGCCCCTAGTAATAGTAATGTCCCCATTAGTGCCCCTAGTAATAGTAATGCTCCCAGGAATAGTAATGCCCCCAGTAATAGTAATGCCCCCATTAGAGCCCCCGGTAATAGTACTGCCCCCAGTAATAGTAATGCCCCCATTAGTGCCCCTAGTAATAGTAATGTCCCCATTAGTGCCCCCGGTAATAGTAATGCCCCCATTAGTGTCCCTAGTAATAGTAATGCCCCCATTAGTGCCCCTAGTAATAGTAATGTCCCCATTAGTGCCCCCAGTAATAGTAATGCCCCCATTAGTGCCCCCAGTAATAGTAACGCCCCCATTAGTGCCCCTGGTAATAGTAATGTCCCCAGTAATAGTAATTACCGCCATTAGTGCCCCCAGTAATAGTAATGTCCCCATTAGTGCCCCCAGTAATAGTAATGCCCCCATTAGTGCCCCCTCTCTCCTTCTGCAAAAAAAAACCTCCTCCATTTGATCGCGCTGCGGTGAACACTCGCTGCGGACTAGAACTGCGATCCAGCGTGATGAGGTTTCGCAGGTCCTGCTGCTTCCAGTCAATGCTATGAACTGTCATCACGCTGTAGGTTTCGCAGGTCCTGACCCCGGTGGGGGAGGGGAAGGTGGCTGCACCATGGAAGCGCTCATTAGTAACAGTCCATATAGGAATATTATAGTAAATTATTATTGCCGGCAGAAAAAAATTACCGGCACCGGCAGGTGGACAGGCTTGGCCGGAGAGTTACCAGCCTGGCGGCAACCCTAACGACCGCACATGTGTGGCGCGCCCTTATGCGCTTTATGGGCTGCACTCTAAAGATAGGTTTTGACCCCAGAGGTGGGACCCGCACCCATCAGACACTGGGGGCATTAGCAAGGTCAGATGACAACCCCTTTAAAGGGACATATCGCTAGGATAGGTGCGGGTCCCACCTCTACACTGAGAATGGAGCCCAGAAAGTTATGGCGGGCGCACTGCGCAGCCGCCCTCTATTCATTTCTATGGGGCTGCCAAAAATTTCCATCGCCCCCTATAGAAATAAATAGGAGCGGTGGCCACACACTCCCATTAACTTCCTTCAGCCACCACCTCCCCCGCTCCGTTCTCATTACAGGTACGGGTCCTGGCGGGCCGAACCATGCGATATACCTCCATTGTCTCCGATGGGAATACCCCTTTAATACAAGGCTCTTCGCTGTCTGGATTCATTTTTCCATCACCTTATGCACTGCTGGGATCCATGGGAAATGATAAATGCCATTTGCTAATATAAGACCACCCCTTTAAGCCTACTGGGCGTTATTTATGCGAGTTTTCCCCCCTGCAGTGTGATAAGTCCTAGCTGCTGTCTATAAGACGCGCCTTATATCGGTGAATAGGAGTGTCTTCCCTCTGTTACACCTCCTGTCAGTGCCTGTGTGAACTGCACGGGGGAAAGGTGAGGACTAGACCCGGGCGGCGGCGGCTCCGGGAGGAGGAGGAGGAGGATCCTGGAGGAATGTCACTTCCTGCGCCGCGCGGCTGCCAATCCACAGTGTGCACATTCTCCTGGGTCTCCTAGGAGTCGCACTGCTCCAGCTCATTGCTGAGGAGACTGAGGGAGGAACGGACCTGTTCTCGGAGCCGGAGCGTCATTCAGCAGCCGTACACACCGGTGGGGGGGGAGAGAGAGCTGCGGCATAATAACGCTATCATAACTGTGCACTCAGCCAAGGCGGCGGAGTGGGGCGCGGAGCCGGACGCTGCGGTATCTGCCGGGGATTCCTGCAGCAACAAGTGGGAGAGCGGCAGAAGTTCCCGAGTCACCGCGCAGCCTTACAGGGGAGTCATGAGGACTATGTGGATACTGCTCGGCGTCGCCTCGCTGGCCCTGGTGTCGGGGGAGACGGTAGGTGGCATTTGCTTTTTATGTCATTTATATATTTTTTGGCTCCGGTGTTTTCCAGAGACATTGGTGGCTCTGCACCTCGGGCATGCTGAGAGTTGTAGTTTCCCGCAGTTGTGTAGCTGTGATTAGGCAAAAAGTTTCCTGCAACTTTTTAATTGTTTCTTTTATTTTATTTTTTGTTTGCTTGTTTTTCTCTGCGGTTGGTAACAATTGTGTTGGAAGCGGAGACTTCTGGGTCAGGACAGGACGGTGTTTTTTATTATTATTATTTTTTTATATAATATTATTTTTTTTAGGTTGGTGTCACTTTAACACTGGGGAGTGCATGGTGTGAATGGGATTGTTGAGAGAAAAAGCTTAATAAATGTGGGCGATCCCTTTTTCTGATGGGTCGCGGGGGTTTAATTGGATTATTTGGGACCGTACATGCGTCTCGATCAGTTTGGGATCATTTACTTGGTCGAATCTGAGTGTTTTGACACCAGGGATCTGGGGATCGCACTGCTGGGTTTTCTAACCTTGCGTCTAATCATTTTGGGATCGATGATCATTTTGACAGTAGGATTTCGCACGTTGCATCTCGTCAGCTTGGGATCTCATTACTTATTTCGTTTTTTTTTTTTGGCATCTGATCGTTTTGGAATCATTTTACCTGGGATCCAATTGATCGCTTTTGCACTGTCACATCTGATCGGCTTGGGATCAGTTATCTGGGATCTAGCTGATCACTTTCACGTTATCACATCCGATCAGCCTGGGGTCGTCTTCTTGGGATTATTCATCTAATTGATCACATCTGATCGGCTTGGGATCTTTTCTTCTTTTGAGTCCCATCGTTTTGGTATCATTTATCTGGGATCTAGTTTCACATTATCGCATCTGATCAGCCTGGGATCTTTTTCCTCTCCTCGGGATCATTTCTCTGGGATGTAATTGATCACTTTTACTTATCGCATGTGATAAGCTCGGGATTTTAGGACTATTTTTAATTTTTTTTTTTACTTTATTTTTTTGCATCTGATCGTTTTGGACTGGATATCTGGGATCTAATGGCCGATGTCCTCTCACTTTTTGGGATCCTTCAGATCGTTAAACGTCACAATCGTCGTCGACGTGAAAATCGTTACGTCAGTGACCAACGCCGCCGGCCAGTGAAAGTGATTGCGCTGCGTCCCCCGACAATAGCTGTAATTAGGCTAATTCCGGTCTAGTCACTAAATACAGACTTGTCCAAAAGGCTAATGATCCGTAATCCCATCTACTGGTCCGCGGAGCGCTGACGGACTGTGGGACCCTGCGATTCTCCCATCGTTTTATTCTCCCCCCACATGCTCTGTAATAACAATATAAAGTTCACACTGGAACATTATGTGGAGCCGAGACCCCCAGTGGTCCCTGGGTCTCCTGGTCTACAGCCTGTATCGCTGGGGTAGGACCCCCATCATGTCCTCGTGCTCTGAATAGCTCTACCATCAGAACGTTGGGGGGCGCTTGATGTCATTCGTGTAGGGGGGGGGCACTTGAATCTCTGCCCTAGAGTCTTGTTTACGTAGAGCGATTATTTGTCCAGTTTGCAGCGATAATAGGCTGTGCACACTATTCTTTATCACAGAGTTATATGGGTGGGGGGGTTATATAGTAGGGGGACCACAAATCGCCGTAATCCGTATAGCGGCGGGTGAGGCATTGCTCCTCGAAATGAAATGCAGAAATTACATTAGGATGTAAACATTCCAGATTTGGATCCTGTACTCGCGCGTTTCGTGGTGGTGGGGGGTCACTTTCAGAGTCGCTAAAGTTTTGGTAACTTATTAATTGACGCCCCCGACCCCCCTAGTGCTTCAGCTGTGTTTATGATATCCAGCGCCCCTCCTCCACTTCCTGCTGGATCTTCATCCTCGCCAGACTCCCCCCTTTTGTTGACAGAGCCTGCAGACCGGGGGCACTGTGAGAGAGTCCCAGTCTATAGTGCGGAGGGGAGGGGGGGATCTGCTACAGTGTGTCCTGCTGTAAATGTTTTGGGTGCAGGTTTGATCACCGCTGCCCTGGGTAGGCAATAGACTGATATAGTCAGTGATTACCGGAGGAATGTATACATTAAAAAAAAAAAGACTCCGGAGCAGTCGGGAAAATAATTCTTTTCCGACTGACCTAAATCTCTGTGGAATATTTAAAAAAAATTTTTTTTTTTTCCTGAACCCAAGGGTTTACAGGAAAGAGAAACAGGGATTTCACATGAATGTTGATGGTCGGGTCCTGCCCCGGAGTGCAGACTGTCTAGACTGCAGAGTGCTCGTGAAACGCGCCAAACTCCGCTCCTTCTTTTTCCAGCTGTAATACTAAAGAAATCGGATGTCGTGCTGGATCCTGAACGTGTCTCCTCTGCGGTGTGGAGGAGTCGTTTGCATGGTGCCTACGTATTCTGCATATTCTGTGCACAGATTGTGGCTGATGACACGCATTTTACATTTTTAGCTCTTTTTAAGCATTTTTTTAGCTGGATGTGCAAATGAATTCATGGAAATCAATTTGTCTCCTCAACCAGAGTTCTTCACCTGTGAGGGGCTGGTGAAGAATCTCCCTGTGCCGCTTGAATGACGAGGTGGGACAGCTAGCGCCTGCGGTGCTACTCCGGTTAGTGGCGCAAGCGCAGAGACTCTGCTTCCACTGTGCATGTGCTTCTACACCCCCGGGTGAACGGTTGCTGCTCCAGAAGCAGAGCCTCTTCGCCTGCGCTGCTACTCGGAGCAGCAGCGCAGGCACAAGGTTGTCAGGGGCGGGGGCGAGATGTCAAGCGGCAGGGGGAGACTTATCACCAGCGGGGACAGGTGAAGAGTCCTAATTAATTAGACAAATAGATTCGCTCATCCTTATTGTGGATCTTAAAGGCAGAGTAAGTATTAAAGGGGCTGTGTCACTGCAGCAAATGGCATTTATCTTGTATAGAAAGTTAATACAAGGCAGTTACTAATGTATTGTGATTCTCCATATTGCCTCCTTTGCTGGCTGGATTCATTTTTCCATCACATTATACACCGCTCGTTTCCATGGTTACGACCACCCTGCAATCCAGCAGCAGTGGACGTGTTGACACACTATAGGAAAAAGCACCAGCCCATGTGCACTCCCACAGTCCTGGCACCAGAGGCCGGCACTTTTTCCTACAGTGTGCAAGCACGACCACCACTGATGGATTGCAGGGTGGTCGTAACCATGGAAACGTATAATGTGATGGAAAAATGAATTTAGACAGCAAAGGAGGCAATATGGACAATCACAATACATTAGTAAGTGCCTTGTATTCACTTTCTCTACATGATAAATGCCACTTGCTGAACTGAGACAACCCCTTTAAGAACAGATACATGCTTGTTTTAAAAAAGCTGTTTTGCCAAAACGCGTCACATCTGCCTGTGTTTTGTTTATGGCAATAAAAAGATTTATTAGCTTCAAAAAGTGAGTGCTGATCCACTTCTTTTATTAGGCCTCATGCATACGACCGTATCCGTTTTTGCACCGTACTGAAAAACAGGGATAGCGGCCGTGTGCATCCCGCATTTTCCCTTATAGAATAGGTGATCAATAGTAAAAAGTGGACAACCCCTTTTAAGAACAGATACGACCTCTCCTCCCAATCCCCCCCCCTTTTTTTTTTTACATATATAAATCAACTCGAAAACTACATCGCGAGACCCAAGGACCAAAGTGATCAAAAGGGAATTAATCAGAATGTGCTGGAGGGAAACGCATCGAAACCTAAAGGGGATATCTCCATCAGACCTGCGGGGTATGCCATAAATGTCTGCTGAAGGTCCCACCTCTGGACCTGCAGAACGGTGGTCCCCGTGTACGTCCAGGCGGCTGTGATTGAACGCAGAGTTGGTCGTTATGACGGAGACAGCCAGGCGTCTGTTAATAGGAGTTTGGGAAACATTATGGCTGGTTCCATAATTCTACTCGACGAATCGGGGGGGGGGGTCTTCCGTTCTCAGCGTCAGTGTGGGTCCCGCATCAATCAGACATTTACGGCATATACTGTGGACACTGCTTTAATACAGCTGTCATTACGGTCTGGTTTTGAAGATATGACTCCAGTGCTAAAGCCGGAGGAGAACCGGTCGGTGACTGATTCTTAAAGGGGTTTTACGGATGTATAAGGGCTCACGCACACGAACAAATGTTTTGTTTGTTTTTTTTGTGTGTTTTTTTTTTTACAGGTCCATATGCAGAACCATTCCCTTCAATGGGTCCGAAATGCATTCCGTTTCCACATGTCCGTTGCGGACAAGGACAGGCATTGTTACAATGGATCTACCAGAAAAACGGATGCAATACGGATGCCATCCACTTTTTTTGCGGACCCCAAAATACATACGGTCATGTACGTTAGCCCTAATATTAATGATCTATCCTTAGGTCATCAATATCAGATAACCCGGAGCCAGACACCCAGGACCCCCGCCGATCAGCTGTCTGAGGTGTTTGCGGCAGAAAGCCAAGGCTGACCTTTGGATTTGTAGCTTGGATGCCACAGATCCCACCGTGGCTTAGCCCCACTGGCCACAGCTTTAACACGTGACCCTGGATGTGGTTTTGAAAAAAATTCTGGTCTGTAAGAGCTGTGTGGATTCTCACTGATGCCAATGGGAGGCGGAATATGCACAGAAATCTGTGCAGAAAAAAAGCAGTGTGAACAGCCCTCTACTGTCCGTGCAGTTTTGCTGCAGAGCATTGTGTGATGAAATGGCCATGAACCTCTGCTGCGTAGTTTTAGATCTCGTTCACTCGAATGTATTGTAGTAGACATGAATAGGCTTCGTATTGAGTCCATATTCACTTGGGGGGGGGGAGATTTATCAAAACTGGTTTATAGCGACCAATCAGATTCCACCTTTCATTTTCCAAAGGAGCTCTGAAAAATGAAAGGTGGGATCCGATTGGTTGCTATGAGCAACTAAGCCAGTTCTACTTTACTCCAATTTTAAAAAAATCTTTCCCTGTGTTTTCTCCAACTTCTTTGCGGTGCAGATCACGGACCCCATTCAAGTGGGTCTGCGTCCGCAGACAGCGGACACAGAGACTGCTATATGCGTTCCGCAGCATGGACACCATGCGTTCGTGTGCATGAGGCCTAAGGGTATATTTTTGGTCACGGGATGGGGTTTTACTGCATTTGCTTGCAAAATTGTGACAATGAATTCCAAAGGGACCGCACTGAGCGAATACATGCCGCCAAAACCAGAACTGGATCTAACAGGAAGAAGTATAAGGGCTCGTTCACATGTCTCGGATTTGCGGCAGATTTTCCATCCGGATGTCCCAACGGAAAATCCGCCGCGGATTCCAGTAACCGCAAAGAGTATGAGATTTGTACACGTGTTTTTATACTCGGTGGGGGAGATTTTTCACACTGGTGTAAAGTAGAACTGGTTTAGTTGCCCATAGCAACCAATCAGATTGCACCTTTTTATTTTTCACAGCTCCTATGGAAAATGAACGGATCAATCTAATTGGTTGCTATGGGCAACTAAGCCAGTTCTAAGCCAGTTTTGATAAATCTCCCCCAGTGTGTCAAGTTTTGTCACAGAGTTGTCAGAGAATTTTTTTGTGGATTTTATCCATTGGCTTTCAGCAGCACAGTAATTCGGATGGAAAATCCGCAGCAAATTAAAAAATCTACACAATTTTCCACATCGAACCTGTAAGCAATTTGCACAATTTCATGCGGATTTTCCTGGAAGAACTGCAGATTTGGATTCCCTATTCCCCTGAATCCCGTTCTGGATAAAAAAAAAAAAATGCATTGAAATCTGCCACATAAGCTGACAGTCTGTCTGTAGGAAAAAAGGCAGGTCTCGCACACCCACATGCCATGCTCTGATCTATTGCTTCTCAGCATCTATTGAGGCACTTTGGCAGAGATTTATCAAAAACTGGCGTAGAAACACCGCTCGCGGCACCTTGTTTGTGACTATTTTACCCCTAAAAAAGTAGCGCAGGGAGACAATAAATCTTCCCCTTAGTAGACGTTTTGATCAAAATGCATAAGCCCACCCACCATGTCAAGATGACCTCTTATCAGTGGGCCCTTACTCTAACTTGGCTCGTGGGCCACATGGTGATCGCCGCTGCAACACTAGCACCTGTAGGTGGTGAGACCCAGCAGCCCCACAATACCCCTACTATCAGGGACCCACTCCCTAGTATGACTCCGTCCCTATAACATTGATGTTGCACTAATGTCGCACAACAATTTTTATAATGGTAGTCTATGGTGTCGCATTGCGACATGGTGCGACTGCCACAGTTGCAGAAAAATCCATCTTGAATTTGTTGTGACTGTTGTGTCGCAGCATGTCGCAATGCGACACCATAGACTACCATTATAAAAATTGTTGCGCGACAAATGTCGTCATGTAGACCTAGCCTGAAAGCAGTAATTTGGCTTAACATTTGTAGAAGTTTTGTAAGCCTAGTTTCACACTAGAGCTAGGCATCTGGCAGGGAACAGCCTGCCGGATCTCCCCGGAAACTTGAACGGCTCCGTCTGGCTCCGTTTGGCCCATTAACTATAATGCAGAGATCCGGCCGCAACCCAGCATGCAGCGGTTTTCTTCCGGCCGATTCTGTGCAAATTTTCCAGGTTGCAGCTGGATCTCCGCTGGTCACCATTATAGGTAATGGGGCCGGCAGTGCTAGAATGCAGAGAGGGATCCCTAGTGCTGTTGTAAAACTAGCCTAAGGCCTCTTTCACACTTGCGTTCTGAGGATCCGGCAGGCACTTCCGTCCCGCCGGATCCGTCAGAACGCAAGTCGCCTGAAAGCATTAGAAGACTGATCAGGATCCTGATCAGTCTTCGAGTATGCTTTCAGTGTTACTATGGCAGCCAGGATGCTAATAAAGTCCTGGTTGCCATAGTAGTAGTGGGGAGTGGGGGAGCAGTATACTTACCATCCGTGCGGCTCCCGGGGCGCTCCAGAGTGACGCCAGAGCGCTCCATGCGCATGGATCACGTGATCCATGCGTGT
Organism: Bufotes viridis; assembly: GCA_033119425.1. Lineage (NCBI taxonomy): Eukaryota > Metazoa > Chordata > Amphibia > Anura > Bufonidae > Bufotes > Bufotes viridis. The sequence goes on from CM065593.1 coordinate 70,992,218, forward strand.
AGGGCGCCCTGACGTCACTCTGGAGCGCCCTGGGAGCCGCACGGATGGTAATTATACTGCTCCCCCCCGCTCCCCACTACACTTTACCATGGCACTTTACTTTAGCGTCCTGGCTGCCATGGTAACCATTGAGAAAAAGCTAAACGTCGGATCCGGCGATGCGCCGAAACGACGTTTAGCTTAAGGCCGGATCCGGATTAATGCCTTTCAATGGGCATTAATTCCGGATCTGGCCTTGCGGCAAGTGTTCAGGATTTTTGGCCGGAGCAAAAAGCGCAGCATGCTGCGGTATTTTCTCCGGCCAAACAACGTTCCGGTCCTGAACTGAAGACATCCTGATGCATCCTGAACGGATTTCTCTCCATTCAGAATGCATTGGGATGATCCTGATCAGGATTTTTCCGGCATAGAGACCCAACGACGGATCTCTATGCCGGAAAACAAAAACGCTAGTGTGAAAGAGCCCTAACTTTGTTACTTTTTATTTTAGTATTTTAATTTTTAATGCCAAGAGGGATCTCCCAGAGAGAGAAATCTGTCTCACTGCTGCCACCTATTGGAAGTGGCTCCCTATGAGTCCATCTTGGAACATGGCAATGGAAAATAAGCAGGCCATAAATCGATCTGTATTGACTATTGGAGAGCCCCTTCCAATAGGTGGCAGTAGGGAGACGGTCCTCTATGTCCCATGGTGCATTGCCACCCAGTCTCCGCACACAGCCGATCTCCTCCATGACACCGTATTCTTGTAATAATAGAAAGCAAGAAGCGATAAGGATCTCCGCATTCCGGAGTATGGAGGGGGAGGGGCACCCCTGTTCTGTGACTCCAAGAGCAGAGAATTTTTTTTTTTTTTTAAAGTTCCAGAAGAAATTGAGGGAAAATGAGACCCTGAACAAAAACATCTGCTCTTCCGGCCCCAATGACTTAAACTCCTGTAGTATGCGGAGGCCTGTGGGATCACTTTTGGTTACTTACCTTATCTGATTGTAAGGCCTTGTTCACATTTCCGTTTTCCGCTGACGCGTGCTGTGCACATTTTCCGCGGACAGCACACGTACCCATTGATTTTCAAGGGTCAGTACTTTTTTTTACTGAGCGTGGGTCGGGGAGAAATTCATGAAGACTTGCACTACCTTCAGACCAAACACGCCTATTATAGTCTGTGGGTCCGTGAAAAAAGATGGACACAACACAGAAAACATCAGTTTTGCGTCCTTGTTGGGTCTTTTTTCATTCACCACTGGTAGGAGATGATCTGGAAATTAACTTTCAGCCTAGCAGTGTCCGTGGAATACGGAGGAGACACGAAGGGTGAAAAACAGACCCACGGACCAAACACGGATCCTTCATGGATGGAATACAAACGCACAAGGAAATGTGAATGAGGCCTAAGGCAGAATCCATTTGGTCTCACAAAATCTGATGGGGTGTATTCACAGGGTGCAGCTCTTTAGTGCATTTTAGGGCTCATTCAGACGGCCTTAGTGTTTTGCGGACCGCACATGGCCGCCTCTGTGATAGAAATTACTATTCTTGTCCGTGATTGCGGGCAAGAATAGGACATGCTCTATCTTTTCTTGTGGAATGGAACTATGGATGCGGACAGTACACCGTGTGCTGTCCACATCTTTTGCGGTCCCTTTGAAATGAACGGGTCTCCATCCGTTCGACAAAATTGCGGAACAGATGTGGACCCATTTCATACCGTCATCTGAATGAGCCCCTACTTGTTTATAAGTATCATAACCTGAGACTTTAAGAGGACCTTTCGCCTCTCCTGACATGTCTGTCATACTGAATAATTGTGTTCTGCATCTATTCTAATGGCTCTGTGTTATGACGTCCCTCTGTTATTCCTGCTAGAAGTTTACAAATAAGGCCTCGGTCACATCTCCGTTAGGAGATCCGGATCCCCTACTTCACCGCTGGATTCCCATGGACTACAACAAAGTCCAGTGATGATCCGGCCGCTGGGGCTCAGCCGAACAGAAACCATCGCATGCAACAGTTTTTTGTCCGGTTTTGTGCTGGATCAGGCAGCCGGATCTCCTTAACGGAAAAGTGAGCATAGCCTAACCCTGGGTTCACACCTGAGCGTTTTACAGCGCGTTCAAACGCGCTGTAAAACGCTCAACAGATGAAAATCAATGCATCCCTATGGGAGTGGTTCACACTTGAGCGTTTTACAGCGCGTAAAAACGCGCTGTAAAACGCCCGATGCATAAGCTCGTTCAGGAGCGTTTTTTGGGGCGTTTGTCGCGCTTTTCCTCCCGTAGACTTCAATGGGAATGCGCGTAAAACGCGCGTTAAAGTGTAGATATGCCTTTTTCTATTGGTCTCCAGAATCACGAACGCACGTATGACGCGCGTTTCTTATTTGCAAATACGCGGGTAAAACGCGCGTTCCAAAAACGCTCAGGTCTGAACCCAGGGTAAAGGTAAAGTGCTGCCAGTGTCAGATAGTGCAGGATCACCCCCAACTGGTAACGCCCAGATGGACCTCACTGCATTGATTTGGACGGCAGCCGTAGTTCAATAGTTAGAAATCAATCTGTCGCTCTACAAGAAAAATTACATTGTAGCCGAGGCCTTATTCATAAACTTCTGGCATGGAGAACAGAAGAAGGGCTCAGCATAGACTCGGAAGAATAGATGGGGGAATGCACGTAGTTACCAAAACGGACATGTTGTGAGACGTGCGGCGATTTGTAGACTTTAGAATTAGCGGTCCTCTTTTGTCTAAAAATTTACTTGACGTGGTTTTTGTATGACTTGCAGGGTTTTTTTTTTTTTTCTGTCTTGTGGTTTTTGCTGTTTTTACAATTTTAATATTTCTGATGCTCGAGAAACAAAGCTCCCATTATTACGAGCGGCTCCAGCTTGTTAAATGCAGGGCTTTGACATCTGTTCAGGGGCAGCTCAGCCGTCCAGGCCAGATTAGCGTAGCAGGTCCTCTCGGTCAACGTTCCCTCAGACAGTTTGCATTACCATCGGTCTAATGAAGCGGTGATCATAGAGATCAGCATTTAGCCTTGATGTACAGTGTAAATTTGATCACACCCGCCTGGCCCTGTCAGTCAAAGTGGAGAGGACGCAGCAGTTGCATGGAGAGCAGAGCCTGTAGGTGTAATGGTAACGCCCCCGTTGCTCCTAGAGGCTCATTTGCATATATTAAAACATCATATTTCTCAGCAATGCGGGCACATATAAACATGGGACCAACACAGATGTCATCAGCTGCCAAGCGCACATGTAGCAGGTCAGCCAGTGTCATAGGTACAAAACTGAATATAGAGGTGCGCAGGTAGGGGATAGAGAGGTGTGCGCAGGTAGGGGATAGAGAGGACTGTGCAGCCACACAGTCACACAGTTCTCTCTATGATCTGGCAGCCTCATCAGCTGTCTGCTTGATCACTAAGGGGAGGGCTTAGTGAGGTAATCGGGGGGGGGTACGCTGCATGCAATACTACTATGCTGCAAAAAGGGAACAGTGACTGTGCCTGCAGTTCTGTATTGCAGAGCCATAATGAATTCTTGTATACCGATGAAGCAAGTTGTTTGCCGTGGTATTCTGCTCTGTTAGGGTCCATTCACAGTTACACAGCCCTTCCGGGTTCTTTGTGGCTTTGTCTCGAAAGATAGCTCATGTCCTATTCTTTGCCGCATCTTGCGGATCGCAGACCCATTGAAGTCAATGGCCATGTCTTTGTTTTGTGGATCCGCAGTTTGTGGTCTGCAAAATGTACACGGTAGGTGAATGGACCCTTTCAGGCCTCAAGCACACAACCATGTACTGGCTGTGCCCGTGCTGTGGACCGCAAATATCAGTCTTCAGTGGATGGACACTAACTGTGTGCCCGCCATCTGCGGACGCGGACCCGTCCACTTGGATGAGGTCTGGACTGCACTACTTTTTTGCGGTGCAGAGGCATGGACATAAAACCCACAGAAGTACTCCGTAGTGCTTCTGTGGGCTTCCAACCCGTGCGTCCATACCATACTGCATTTTCCAAATTTCGAACCGGGCATCAGCCCCAAGAGAAACTTTTCTACGGCTGTAGGCTCCTGGCACAAGGCTCTGCCATATGGAAGTCTCGTCTCCCGGCAGTTAGGCCAGTTTCAGATGAGCGCATTCAGTCATGAAGAAACGCGCCGCCTGGGAGCAGTATTTCCCGGACTAAACACCGCTCCTCTGAAATGAACTTGCAGCATCGTAATGATGCTGTAAATTGCAAACCCTTCTTCTTCAGACCTGCGAAGGGAAGCATACTTACCTGGCTCTCCTTCTCTCCAACGATGTACACCTCCATTTTCTTGCCACTGCAGAGATAACTTGCTCTCCTTGCATCACGTGACCATTTGTCATGCCGCAAAGGGAGCAGGTCACCACTGCTGCCAGCGATTGGCTGCAGCAGCGTCAAAACGGAAGGTTGCATCCTGGGAGCGCAGGGGGATCAGGTGCGGGGAGGCGGCGCTGGGAAGCAGGTAAGATCTGACTGAGAGGGGGAGATGGCAAAAGATGCACAACCCCTTTAAAACCAAGTATTTTCGTAAACCGACACTCAAAGTATTTTTGCAGGTATTAGTGGAGTACACCGAGAGGACAGTCCGTGTCAGATTATCCATTGCATTGCACCCAGCAATTACTTTGATGTTGGATTCACACGGCTTTTATCCCGGAGATTTACCCTATGATTACTCGTCATTCCAGTGCCCTGTTTTTGTCCTTTGCTGCTTCAAAGGTTTCCTGGTCCTCCAGATCTAGGTAATCCAGATGTCGGTGATGTCACCGGGGAGGGGTGGCCCTACGGCTGAAGTCACACCATGAGTCCAGGCTCTTAATTTTCTTAGGTGTCTGGCTGATGGGAGGTGGTAAATTCCAGCCATAAAGCAATGATGGATAGGAGGAAAATTCCTGAAGGCCATAGGGGCGGTTTGGGAGAAGCTGTTGCCTTGGTGTAAATCTCCCGTATATTTTGGCACTCCCCTCCCCCCCCCCTTCTTCACTTAGTGAACAAAGTATTTTCTCCTATTCACTGCTTCCTTCCCTGGGGTCAGAAGATGAAATTGAGATGTTTGTTTTGTCTTGGGCCAAGGGTGGTATAAGACTAAAAAAAAAAATTCCCTGCTTTCTTCCTGAAACAGCGCCGCTTTTGTCCAGAGGATGTATAAGGTATTGCAGCGTAGTTGCATTCTTTAAAAGGCAGCGGTCATCGCCCCTGACAGGTCTGTTTTTGTAATTACCTGCACCCCCATGTAATAACAACTCTGGAGAATCTATTCTTACTACTGTATGACAGAGATGCCCTCCAGCTGTTGCAAAACTACAACTCCCAGCATGCCTGGACAGCCTACAGCAGGGCATGGTGGGAGTTGTAGCTTTAGAACAGCTGGAGGGCCGCAGGTTGAGCGTTCCTGCTGTATGATGTGCCAGAATACTGCAGCATGCTGCGGTATTTTCTCCATCCAAAAAACGTTCAGTGACTGAACTGAAGCATCTTGAACGGATTTCTCTCCATTCAGAATGCATGGGGATAATCCTGATCAGTATTCATCCGGCATAGAGCCCCGACGACGGAACTCTTTGCCAGATCTTCCAAACGCAAGTGTGAAAGAGCCCTAAAACAGACATGTCAGGAGCATTGACAGGTCCTCTTTAAAGGTCCCCTTTAACTACAGTACTGCTGAGCTTTGGTCGGTCATTTTTTTGTACTACTTTTTTGCGGCGCGGAGGCCTCCGTGATGTGGAATGCACACGGCCGGTGCCCCGTGTATTGCCGACCCGCCGTATGCGGACCGCAATACGGCCGTGGCGGGGCAAAGGCCGTGTGCATAAGCCCTTAGAATGTATTGGCTCCTATGAGCCGTAGTTACTACTTCGCGAACTTCAAAAATGTATTTCTACTGTTAAAAACCTTTTACCGAACTCTGTTTAGGTTTCAAGTGGCTGCGAACATGGATCGCTGTTTAGCAGTGCAGCCATTGAACTGGATGCGATTTTGAAGGTTACCTCCACCATGAACCAAAACCCAAAAATCATAAAAAATCCCCCAGTAAAGCCACAGCCTTACATCATGTGTGAAATCTCACACCTGACAGAGTAATAATGGTGTGGATTACCAGCAATGCCCTTTGTATCTCCCCACCCTTCGGCTGTCCATGCATGGTCACCTTTGGTGGGGGGTGCACGGTATTGAACGTGACCCCTGCACTGCCTCAGGCGAGACTGTCATTTGCATTTTAACTGTACTACCGTTAACCCGTTAACTCCTGGGCCAGTGACACCTGGATAGAAGCTGAGGTGAAATGATGAGCAGCAGAAAACACAAGCCTATTATTCATTCATGGAGATGGCTCAATGATGTCATCACTGAAGGGGGGCATGCAATTTCCTTTATAAATGTTCTATTGGGCTGGAAATTAAAATTTTTCTTTGGCAGCAAGTAAATAAATGTTTATTTCCATCAAAAGAAAGGATGTCACTAATTAAAGTTTTATTACATGTAAAGGCAGTTATGGCGGTGGCGGGCTCGGCGTTAGCGGTATTGGATCAGTACAGGCCTCTGTTTTATGTTTGCGGATGGAATGATCACTGTTGGTATTCATGTGCTTCCTCTGCTGGGATTCTCGCCTATACGCTGAATGGTATTCTTCATAACTCAGGTTGCATTCACTTTCTGCCGTTACCCAGTTGGTGACCGCCGTTGTCAGGCTGTAAGATCCTGGCTGCAGTTCCAATTCCAGGGTTCGCCATTTCTTACAGTCGTCAGTAGTCTTACAGTCCTTTTCTGTCAAGTTGTTAGAAATGTTAACTGGTGGCAATCATAATTTCCATAGGGGTTGTCACCGGAGGCGTTACTCTGGGCGTGCAAAGGTCGAGGTTGCAACTGGACTCCTTAGCCTAAAGGCCCCCATACACATTATTGTTGGGCCAAAACCGTGTTTTCAGCAGGGGGCGACTGACAATCTAATGTGTATGGGAAGCTCCTCGCTCTCCCCTGACAGTAAGAGTAGTAGTATTAAGTTGGGGAATCAGAAGCCGTGAATTTCAACGCCCGATCCTTTTGTTCTCTCGGGGAATAAGCTGCCGTCCGTGGCTATCCCCTCTTCGTTGAAAGCACGTACATCAGGGATCAACAACCTTCAGCGCTCCAGCTGTTCTGAAACTACAACTCCCAGAATCCTCCTTTCATGTCCGAGAGTTTTAAAAACAGCTGAGTAAGTAACAAAGTAGTATATAAGACCGAAAATAGACATTTGTCCATCCAGTTCGGCCTGTCATCCTGCTAGTTGATCCAGAGGAAGGCAAAAACTCTGTGAGGTAGAAGCCAATTTTCCACACTTAAGGGGAAAAAATTCCTTCCCGACTCTAATCAGGCAATCAGAATAACTCCCTGGATCAACGACCCCTCTCTAGTAGCTATAGCCTGTAATATTATTACACTCCAGAAATACATCCAGTCCCCTCTTGAATTCCTTTATTGTACTCACCATCACCACCTCCTCAGGCAGAGAGTTCCATAGTCTGCTATGTCTGCCTTGTTCACAGGAGCCCAGAACTGAACACTGTACTCCATGTGTGGTCTGACTAGTGATTTGTAAAGTGGTAGGACTATGTTCTCATCACGGGCGTCTATGCCCCTTTTGATGCAACCCATTATCTTATTGGCCTTGGCGGCAGCTGCCTGACACTGGTTTTTGCAGCTTAGTTTGCTGTTTATTAAAATTCCTAGATCCTTTTCTATGTCAGTGTTACCGAGTGTTTTACCATTTAGTATGTACGGGTGACTTGCATTATTCCTTCCCATGTGCATAACCTTACATTTGTTAGTGTTAAACCTCATCTGCCATTTCTCTGCCCAAGCCTCCAATCTATCCAGATCCCTCTGTAGCAGAAAACTGTCCTCTTCAGTGTTAATTACTTTACACAGTTTAGTGTCATCTGCAAAAATAGATATTTTACTGTGCAAGCCTTCTACAAGATTATTAATAAATATATTGAAGAGAATAGGGCCCAATACTGACCCCTGAGGTACCCCACTAGTGACAGTGACCCCTCCAGTACTGACCCCTGAGGTACCCCACTAGTGACAATGACCCAATCTGAGTGTGTACCATTGATAACCACCCTCTGTTTTCTGTCACTGAGCCAGTTACTTACCCCCATACAGACATTTTCTCCCAGTCCGAGCATCCTCATTTTATATACTAACCTTTTGTGAGGTACAGTGTCAAATGCTTTGGAGAAGTCCAGATATACGACGTCCATTGATTTGTGCATGATGGGAGTTGTAGTTTCACAGCAGCTGGAGTACTGAAGGTTGCTGGCCCCTGACATACTTGCTGGGACAAGCTGATCATGTGTGTGTATGAGGCATTTGGGGGACATAATATAGCTTTTGAAATGTTTCACTAACCCCCGATACACCCGCATACTTGGCTCTGGCAAGCATGCATGTGTTCTCAATGAGGAGGGGGACTTATCTAGTGTCAGGCACGTTGAGATTCCTTCTTTCCCTCAACGTCATCTGGCAGGGGAGAGCTGGTGCACCCCCAAACTCATCCGATAGTTGGACAGTTGTGGTTATGTTTATGGGCACCTAGACACCCATGTGACACGTGGTCACCAGAGACAGTTGTTTCAGTGCACTCGCTATACCGCACTACACTTCACATATGTGACGACTGTCCTGCTATGCTATGTCTATATGTACTTCTTTTACAAATATTCACAGTACAGTTAATATGTTGCTCGAGGCTTTTCATGTATCACCATGGTGGCTGGCATATCTGGTGCTTTATATCTCGCCAGCGGTTATAACGCACCTCTAGTGCGGTATGTTTGTGTATCTGTATGCCTGCTGCTTCCGATGGTCCTCCTCACGTCCTAGAGATGTTGATCACATTTTAACCGCCTCGGAATAGCTATATAAAAATGACTTATGAATGTATGCCTATAGACCTGTCAGTGGAGGCCTCGGGGCCTGTTCACATCACGTTTGGCCATCCTTTTTAAACGCCCCATTTTTCTTTTTTTAAGGCACCTCCAGTAACAGATCCGTAGGTTTTCAGAGAGGCATCTATCATTTTTAAAAGTGTCTGTCGCAGTTTGTCAAAATTCTTTTGGACACCTTGGCCCAAATTTACTAAGGTGTCCACGCCTAGTATCTAACAGGCGGCACAAATAGGGTTTCTACACTTTGGGGATCATTTTTACGATGGGTGCTATACCAGTTTTTGGCATAGAAAAAAATCACAAGACTAGTTTCGCGTATTTTTAAACACATGTGCGACAGTATTTTGTCGTACAGGTGTTTTTGTGCTGTGTTCACCACTTAGGAGGGATGGGGGGGGATTGGCGGGGCCGGGACATCGTGCCCGACCCATTTGCTATCTTTTACACCTGAAAACAGAAGTAAAAGCGGAGAGAAAATGACTCCAGTCAGGAGCCTCGTCAAATAAATAAGGGAGGAAACAAAGACTGGTGAAAAATGCTGGGCTTTGTAATTGACCCCCTTTTATTCCTACTTGCTTGGAAAGATGTTGCGGCCTAAGGGTGGGTTCACATCACGTTTTATGCCCCCGTTTGACGTATACGTTAGGAAAAAAAAAGGTTATAGAAACGCAGCAATACAGTTTCTAGGTTGGTAACAGTATTAGAGTTTTGAGTTGATTATTTTATTTTTTTACCCGGCGTTTTTGAGACAAATAATGCCGTCCCAGATGCTGGCTGTATGTCTATGGGTATTATGTCTTTTCTATCTAAACTTTTGTTTACTGTAGGGGTAACTTTCTCTTCTTGCAGTGTGTTTTTGGCTCTACGGTTTCCTTTTGAAAATCACAGCATGTTGTGATTTTATTTTTTCTATTTTATTTTTCTTTTAATGATTATTTATTTTCTGTTTTTGTGCCGAGAACATCTATAGTTTTAGGGGAAAAAAAGAGACAAACTAATGTGTTTTATTTTGTTTTCCCTTATGCCCTTTTTTTTAATAGACATCTACAGAGAAAGCGACATCAGAGAGGATAGTTTTCAATGCTACTAAAAAACATATACGTAGTAAAACGTACGATTCGCAAAAAACACAACAAAATTGCATGAGGCCTAAGAGTATGCTCATCCATGTCTTTCAAGTCTAGATGTTTGTGGAAGCCTGCGTCTGAGGTGTTTGTAGATTGCTCTGTGAGTGCGAGGCTTGAGTTGTTTTTTCTGTTTCTTCCGTGTCGCCATGCCTGGTGTGGCGGTGGGAATGTACAGCTCTGTAGTTTCCACCCGGTTGTGTGTATGAATATCAAACGCTCTGAAAAGGAGATGTCGTCAGTGGAATGCCGTACTTGCTTGTTGTCTTTGTAATAAACCACAGAATAGTTTTTTTTCCCCCTTTTTCTCCTCCATTTCAAAGTGTTTTACTATGCTTCTGGATGCACGTGGATATTCTGCGTTCAGTTGCTCGTAGCAGCCTTCTTTATTTGCTCTAGTCATTTATTATCTAGGTCTAGCCTGATGCAAGGGCTTTGCACGTGGCCTGTCGTCAGTAGGGCTCCATGATTAATATCTTCAGGCCAGGTAGCACGGTGTTCCCTGCGGGGGGAAGCGGCTTGTACAGCACAAAAACCTTAAAGTACACAAGCCTATTCTTGGCCTATCTGAGAACCAGACTTAGATGTTCAAGTGCCCCAGCGGCTCATTTTAGGTCAAACAATTTAATGTATTTACTATTATTGCCACCCCTTTAATAGCTGCCCTAGGATGTCGCCATCCTAGCCTGGTCTATCGCAATCCTACCGCCTGTATAGCTGCCCTGATCTGCCACTACCCCACCTCTAATATAGCTGCCCTGGTTTGTCGCAAACCTACCCTGGTCTGCCGATATCCTACCACCCATATAGCTGCCCTGGTCTGCCGATATCCTACCACCTGTATATCTGATCTGGTCTGTCGCTATCCTTCTCCTGTATAGCTACCGTGGTCTGTCGCTATCCTTCCCCCTTGTATAGTTGCCCTGGTCTCTTGCTATCCTTCCCCCTCTATAGCTGCCCTGGTCTGCCGCTATCCGACTCGTGTGTAGCTCCTCTGGTCTATTGCTCTTCTTCTCCCTGTATAGCTGCCCTGGTCTGCCGCTATCCTACCACCTCTATAGCTGCCCTGGTCTGCTGCTATCCTACCCCCAGTATAGCTGCCCTGGTCAGCTGCTATCTTACCCCCTGTATAGCTCCCCTGATCTGGTGCTATCCTAACCTCTGTATAGCTCCCCTGGTCTGTTGCTATCCTAACCCCTGTATAGCTGTCTGGCATTTTCCTGCCTATCTTATAGCCACCCTGATCTCTCGCTATCCCAACCCTCGTATAGTTGCCTTGCTCTGTCTGATTATTGGCCGGACGTTCCATAAAATGTGGAATGCAAATGGCTTTTTTGGTGTTTTTATTTTTTTCACGTGGTATTGAGCATTGCAATACTTTTTTAAGGTATCGAAATCGAATCAAACTTTTGGTATCGTGACAACCCTAGTCTGATTTTCATTTTATACATTAATCATGGGATAACCCCTTTAAAGGAACACTAAACGTGAAAAACCTGTCTTTCCGTTGGTCACATATCACAAACAAAATGGGAAGAAATATATAAAGAATTCTTGTATACGTGTCTCTGTGGATTAGATTTTTTCCCGTTCCCTCTTTCTTAGAATTCTCTGTCTGTCTGTAAGATAGTTGGCTGCAGAAGCCACCTTCTCACCTGCTCGGCCTGCAATAGCAGACTGTTATCTAGGCCCCATCCACTTTTCAAAATTCTAACTGCCTGCGGATCTGGAAGGGAACGGGAGGAAATTAATATGTGTTGCCTCTGCAGATTTTGGCACATGTCATTTTTTTCTTAAAGGGGTTTTCTGGGAATATTCTGCATCCCATTCCAAAAGTTTGAGGCTTCCCCTGCTCCCTGCCACTCCTGTCTTCCCTACTGGCTCCCTTTCCTTCTTCTCCTGGTCCCCAGCTTGTTTTGTTTTTTCTGGACGGGGAATGAACATGGCCTTGTGCAGCGCCGCAACCAGTGACCGTGTCATCTCTGAAGCAAAAGTGACACGTCACCGCTGCTGTAGTTAATCACTAATCTCGGAGGCAAAACCCCTATCAATATTGTCGGCCTGTCCCCCAGTACCTTGTCGGCTGTTTGTAGAGGCCGTGGTGCTCCGGTGAGCTCTGCAGCCTCTTTCATGTCAGTGACATTATGTTCATCGGTCTATCTGTGGCTCTATTCCATTTAAGTAAATGTGCCTGGGCTGCAATACCAAGCACAGCCACTATACGGTGTATGGCACTGTGCTATAAGGAGTCTATAGCACTTCTGGTGCACAAACAGACTCTGCGGTGCACCTGATTAGAAAGCTGTTTTTCTTTTATTGATCTGAGGCTCCGTTCCCGAGTTATGATACTTTTTATCCTTCTATGTAAATTAGGCCTTTGGTGCAATGGTGGTGTCAATGTTGCACTCGAGCTTTACTCCTTTCTGTTGCCAGCTCCTCCCTCCCTGCTTTGATTGACAGGACCAGGCAGTGGCAAAGCAGCCAGGGAGGGGCTGGACACAGGAAGGAGCAGAGCTTGGGTGCAACAAGAGCAATGGTGACGCCCTCATTGCACCAAAGGCCAAATTTGCATATCTGGAAAATGTATCATAACTCAGTGTTTTAATCGGGAGGACCACAGCTATTTGTCTGAATAGGGGGGTCACTGGTGACAGGCTCCCTTTTACAGTGTAACCGTCATGTTTTCATCAAAAATCTATTTTAGCAGATATTACTGCTGCTGCAGCATTATGCATACAGCAATCTTTCGTTTCTTCACATACCACAGTTTTCCTTGGATTTTTCCGTTAGTCACGGCTGTTTTAACCCCTAAATTATGAGGATCTTCTCAAGATGGCTCCTCTGCCAGTCCTCTGAGGCCAAAACTGCCTTCCCTCATTTAACATGCACAGCTTCCTGCCAACCAATCAGACTGATTTCCTGAGACGCGCCTCCTCACTCTGAAGCCTAAGGCTACTTTCACACTAGCGGCAGCCTTCTCTGGCATCCGCCGGATCCGTGCTGCCGCTAGTGCATGCGTGCCGCCAGAAGTCCTCTCCGGCCCCATTCACTATAATGGTCCGGACACAGCACGGCAAACATACCGAGAGGCAGTCGGAATAAAACTACGACATATCGACAAAAACGCTTCCGTTACTGATAATACAACCATCTGCATCCGTTATGAACAGATCCGGTTGTATTATGTTTAACATTGCCAAGGCGGATCCGTCATGAACTCCATTAAAAGTCAATGGGGGACGGATCCGTTTTCTATTGTGTCAGAGAAAACGGATCCGTCCCCATTGACTTGCATTGTGGGTCTTGCTTCGCATCCCAGGACGGAAAGCAGACCGCAGCATGCTGCGATTTGCTCTCTGGTATGAGAACGGAATGTATTTTGGTGCACTCCGTTCTGTTCAGTTCCGTTTTGTCCCCATTGACTATGACGGATCCTAATACCGGAAAATAGAAACGCTAGTGTGAACGTAGCCTTATGCTAAAAGGAAGACTGACAATCCCTAGCAACGGTCTTTTAAGGGAGCAGAGGGGACATTAATGAAAGCTGTCATTATATGACAATCACTGACAGGCTAAGGGTCCAGTCACACATCCGTGAAATGGTCCAGATCTGTTCCGCAACATTGAAGAATTGGCAGTTCTATGGGGGTGCCGGCCGGTGCACTGCAGATCCGCAATACGCTACGGACGTGTGAATGGAGCCTAACTCAGGTATACATGCCGAGCTCTAATAAACTAGCAAATAAAAATATGACCGTAAACAGATTGTGAGGGTTTGAAACCTATTTAAAAAACCTCTATGAACATAATATTTCCCCCCCCCCCCCCATTTGGTCACCATACCATGGGTAATATACACCATATACACTACGTATGACCTCGAGATGCGCTTCGCCACCTGATCAGCACTTTGTGATAGTTTTTCCCGAATCGTTGTTGCCGGGAGGAGATCTATTCAGGGATTATGGAGGATCAATGAGCGAGCTGCCCACCTGCCGCCTCTCCTCAGGGCTCCTGTGTCACATTGTCACTTTGCTCCTCTCCCTGCTTTCTGTTCTGTCACCTCAAGCCGCGGGGAAGAGAAGATGTAATTCCCTCTCGGACATGTTAATTGAGCCACACAAGATAAAATGTGCCGCGGCTTTTATCAGGGGTTCCAGATCCCGGCCGCCTTCATCCCATGTGTGCCCTGTCATGTCTGGCTTTCCCTGGGGTCACATTCGTGCTCCCTGCGTACAGTTCGTTTTCCAAATATATCCCTGCTATTTTAGGAATCGGGACCACTCACCCGGCACCTTCCCCACTGTCACCAGTAATACGGAGATGAAAGCCTAAAAGCCGGGCCGAGATCAGACTGTAACGCAATATGGCCGGGCATAGTGAAGACGTGTTCTACTTCATGGCATCCTGTGCCACCTCTCTGCCAAGGTTATTGAGAGAGGTTAAAGGGGTATTCCGGACCTGTTTGAAAATCTGATGTAGTTTTAATAAAATATATAAAATATGTCAAATATAGAAAATTTACAAACTGTCAAGTGCCATTGTATATCGGGGTTTACCACTAGATTTTAATGGGGTTGTCAACATCCACAGACAAAACTGCAATTAAGGCCCCTTTTACACGAGCGAGTTTTCCTGCGCGGGTGCAATGTGTGATGCAAACGCATTGCACCCGCACTGAATCCGGTCCCATTCATTTCAATGGGTCTGTGTACACGAGCGTTGTTTTTCACGCATCACTTGTGCGTTGCGTGAAAATCGCAGCATGTTCTATATTCTGCGTTTTTCAGCGTGAAAATCGTATCCGCAAGCAAGTGCGTTTTTCACTGATGGTTGCTAAAAGATGTTGTTTGTAAACCTTTCGTTTTTTTCATCACGCACGTGAAAAACGCATCAATGCGCATTGCACCAGCGTGAAAACAACTGAACGCAATTGCAGACAAAACTGAATGAACTTGCTTTGAAATTGCACATTTTTAACTGAACGCATCCGGACCTAAGGCGTGACGTGCTGGTTTTTCGTGTGGATTTTCTGCATATAAATCCAGCCCATGCCTAGGTTGCCTTACCCTTTTCTAACTTGCCCCCGGTGGGCCAGCGCTGACCAGACGGTGGACGGGATTTGATGACGATATGAGATAAAGCCTGTGGGAGTGACACTGTTCACACCCGAAATGTTAAAGAATATGTGCAATTAGGAATACGTAGGAGTTCTATAAACCAGCATGTCGGTGCACGCAGCCCCGTCGCCCATGGCTGGGAAAGCATTGTTTACGAGTGTAGAGGACGGTGTGTTGACAATGACGTAGGAACGGCGTGTTGTGCAATGTCGCTGCTCCTTCACGTGGAAGGGGATTTACATGTTAAGTGATACCAGCCATAGTGGCAACAGCGCAGTTATCCTGGGGCGGCTACATATTCCTCCTTATGACCTTTGCTTCCCACCAGCTGATGGATTGACAGGAAAAGATGCTATTTTAGACCACGTGCACTGGATTTCCAAAGCTGGTCATGTCTGAAGCCCATGGTATCTCAGCCATGGTGGCATCCTGCGCAGTCAATGAGCGCAGAACTGGCGTCTTCCCTGTGCATCGTCCCTGTTTTTATAGCCATCGTCTCAACATGTCCTGTGTATTTAAGGCTGCTCAGTAGTATGCATTGCTTGGCACGGGAGGAGTAAAAAGCTGGAAGAACTTTATATTGAGCTCTGAAAGGGTTTACCAAGATTTTTTACTGATGACCTATCCTCTGGTGCTGTGTGTCGAACTCCCTCCGGTCAAATATGGATGACTTATCCTGACAATAGGTCATCAGTATATATGGCCGGACAACACCTTTAATATAAGGGGAATTGCATCACCGACAACTGACCCTCAGCGATCAGTTGATCAGGCGGGAATGAGGGAGTTACAGTTGGCTACTAATTTCCCCTACAGTGGCCACTACAGGGGAAGTGTAGTATTACATGCAGCTACTCAGATGACTAGATGTCCATACTAGACATGGACAAGTTGGTTCTGACAGAGTGAGTCTACTTTCACACTAGCGAAAACGTTGGGTCCAGCTTCCAAAAAGTTCACATTGGCTTTATGTGGCTTTAAGTGCACTTAATAATGAAGCCAATGTGAACTTTTTGGAAGCTGGACCCAACGTTTTCTCTTTTGAATTTATCTTCCCACGCCCAAGTTCCAGGCGGGGTCCGTGCCTCCACACTCGGCAAGGTGAGCCCACCATATCTATTGTTGGACTTGGTACTTTACCCTAGCGTTTCTATTTTCCGGTATTGAGATCCGTCTCAATACCACTGAAAAACACTTCCGTTTTGTCCCTATTCAATGGTGCAAGCTGCGGTTTTCTTTCCGTCATGGGATGCGTAGTAAGATGCATCCATCATGACCCACAATGCAAGTCAATGGAGACGGACACAATAGAAAACGGATCCGTCCCCCATTGAATCGGATCCGTCTTGGCTATGTTACTGATAAATACAACTGGATCCGTTCAGAACGGATGCAGATGGTTGCATTATCAGTAACGGAAGCGTTTTTGCGGAGTCCTGCTGGATCCAGCAAAAACGCTGATGTGAAAGTAGCCTAAGGGCTCATGTATGCATGACCGTATGTATTTTGTGGTCCGGAAAAAATACAGATAACATCTGTGTGCAGAACGGAACAGCTGGCCCCTAATAGAACATGTCCTATTCTTGTCCGTAATGTGACACGGACATATGGAAACGGAATGCACATGGAGTCATTTCTGTATTTTTACGGCCCCATTGAAGTGAATGGTTAAGCAAAAAAACTTAACGGACACGGAAACAAAATACGCTTGTGTACATGAGCCCTAAGAGAGAGCAGAGCCTCTAGGTGTAATGGTAACGCCCCCGTTGCTCCTAGAGGCTCATTTGCATATATATAACATAATTTTCTCAGCAATGCCGGCACATATGAACATGGGACCAACACAGATGTCTTCAGCTGCTAAGCGCACATGTAACTGGTCGGACAGTGTCATAGGGACAAACCTGCTGACAGATGGGCTTTAATAAATGTCTCCTGTAGTTTTTCAGAAGACATTGAACTTGATGTTTTTACAGATTTCCCCCACGCGCCATCCATATCTATCGAGTTCTCTGCAGTCTTACGAAGCAATATAAAGTCCAGCGCCGAGCGTCTGGCAGTGGGTTTTCCTGGACTTTGAGATGAAATTTTGTGCTTGGATTTATTGAGGCGGTGGATTAAGAGTGTGTCAGGCTTATAAATGGGCAGCGCTCGCCTGCTCCCAGGTGTGATGGGCTGCGGAGTCCATTGTGGAAGGATATTGCGTAATGTATCACTGCCAGAGGCGCACATTGCCGTCTTGTGTGCCTCCTTATTGCCCATTTATACACTTCAGCTTTCTATTGCTCCGAGCTAATAATATCCCATACATATGACTCTCCAAGCCGCCGAGACAAATCTTCATTGCCGAAGTTGGCGTAATATTATGAGCGGCTTTAATCGATCACGTGGATTCTGTTACCAGCAATGATTAAGCCCCGGGTGTCACATAGCAAATGAATTATCCGGAGTTAAACAGGTGTCCCCGCCAGACCTGTGTGATATTGACATCTGTCAGACGCCGGATACTATTTCTTCTGGAAAATGACCGTATTGACTCGAGCGGCTTCTGCTCCCAATCTGTTGTACGACTGTTACAGAATTGTATGGAAGGAGTCATTAGTAGATGTGCATTACTGATAATAGGTGTACAGTGGGGGCGTCCCATTCTAGCATTCTATAGTATGCATCATTTAGGGTCTGTTCACACACTGGATTTGCAGATCTGTAGCAGCTTGCCTTACTGTACATGTGGAAGATTTTTTGAAAATTATAAAAAACAAAAATGTGTAAGAATCGTGAATTTGTTACCCAGACTAAACCCAGCCCCTTTCTCCTATACTTCCTGGCTCACGATCACTAGCATGAGAGAGGGGGGAGAAGTCATGCCTGCAGCCCGAGAAAACAATACATTGCTTTTCTCTTGTATTTTTCATGGTCTGCAGTTGTGATGTCTGATAAAACAAAAGCAAATAACAAAGACACATAAGGAGATTGTGTTACCTTTGGTTGGTGGTTCTTCTTCTTCCTTTTTTTTTTATGCGTTTGGAGTATGGCTTCAATTTCCTTAAAATTTTCTTTTATTCCTTTTTCGGGCGCCTTCACATGTGACAGATTTTGTTGCAGAAATTTTCTGGGACTGAAAATCCGTTCCATTCACCTGAATGGGGCTTGCAGAAACCCATGTGCGTGAAACATCCATGTGCGTGAAACATCCAAGGGCACCTGGATAGAAGGGATTTTCAGTCTCAGAAAATTTCTGCAACAAAATCTGCCTTCTTTTCTTTACATTCCCAGTACTTTTCCCAGGTAGACGGTGTCTGGTAGCGGTTTTTCCCAAAACCTGCATGGTCGGCCTATCAATGTTTACAGAGAGTACGTGTGGCATGGCGTGGTGCAGTATGTGATGTTGTTGTGGTGGTCTTAGGGCTCGTTCACAGAAACGTCTTTTGTGGTCCGTAAATGGGCCGTTTTTTGCGCTCAGTATACTGTCCATATACGAAACCATTCATTTCAATGCGTCCGCAAAAAACTGGAATGTACTCCGTATGCATTCCGTTTTTCCGTTCCGCTACATTTTGAGTCCTGTCCCATTGATGCCCGCAAATCACGTTCCATGGCACCATTCAAGTCAATGGTGCTGTAAAAAAAAAAAAAAACGACTGCATCCGTATTTCCCTCTGTATCCGTTCCGTTTTTGCAGAAGCATCTATTGAAAATTTTATGCCCAGCCCAACTTTTCAATGTACTTTCTGTTAAAACATTATATGTTTCCGTTTACGATCTGCAAAAAACGGATTGCAAATGGAAACCATACGGAAATGGAACGAGCCCTTAGGGTCCATCATTCACATGTCCGTAGTGTATTGCGGATCCGCAATACACCGGGCCGGCACCCCTAGACAAATGCCTATTCTTGTCCGCTCTTGCGGACATGAATAGGATATGTTCTATTTTTTTCAGGGAGCTGCAGACCGGAAATGCGGATGCGGACAGCACAATGTGTGCTGTCCGCATCCCTTCCGTCCCCATTGAGAATGAATGGGTCGGCACCCGTTCCACAGAATTGCGGAACGGATGCGGACCAATTCTACGGACGCGTGAATGGACCCTTATTTGGCATTGTGTATTATATTTGCTTGAAATTGATAAATTGGCCCTGATTTATCAAGACTGGCGCAGGCTTCATCATCAACTAAAGGCATCCTCTGGCAGTCCGTGCACAAAATGCACGCCAGCTACGTAGATTTCATCATGTACGCCATTGCCTGATGTAAATGTTTTGGGGCTCGTAACCCCGCCCTTGCCACAACTGTTTTCGGAAGATGGGAAAAACTCCAATTGCGACTAAATTTGGTCACAAAGGTTGCAAAAACAGGGTTTTGTAGGCATCAACATTTGTAGTGTCCAGGTTTTTTATTAGTATTAAGCTATGTGCATGCCACATTTTAATTTTCGAGGCCATAGAAATGAATTGCACATTGGACGTGTACCCAAACAACGGTCGTGTGCATGAGGCCTTAGGTGATTCACCACTGCAGCTGAGGAGGTTTTTACATCTTAGGCCCTATTCACGCGTCCGCATGTATTCCGCAATTCTGCGGAATACATGCGGACCCATTGACTGTGAATGGGGCACGGAACGATGCGGAAAGCACACACTGTGCTCTCCGCATCAGTTTTTGCGGAGCGCGCCGCCGATCTTACGGCCGCAGCTCCGCAAAAAAGTAGAGCATGTCCTATTCTTGCCCGCAATTGCGGACAAGAATAGACATTTCTATGTGGCTGCCGGCCGGGTGTGTGTATGGATCCGCAATTTGCAGATCCATAAACACTACAGACGTGTGAATAAGGCCTTAGACTTGATAAATGATACTTAAAGGCGTTTTCCGAGATCTTTTTACTGATAGGTCATCAGTATCCGATCGGTGGGGGTCTGACACACTGGACCCCTGCCGTTCAACTGTTTGTGAAGGCACCAGCGTTCGCAGTAGCACCACAACCTTCTCACAGCTTTCCCTAGGCCAGTGAGATCACGTTCATCGGTCTCGTGGCCTAGGAGCAGCTCAGTCCTATTGAAGTAAATGGGACTGAGCTGCAAAACCAAGCAGAGAGAAGGCAGCGGTGCTACTGCAAGTGCCGGTGCCTTCTCGCACAGCTGATCGGTGGGGGTCCTGGGTGTCAGACCACCACCGATCAGATACTGATGACCTATCCAGAGGGTAGGTCATCAGTAAAAATATCTTGGTAAAGCCCTTTTAAATAAGCACTACTGTAAATGCCTTCAGCAATGTTGTGTATGTGAGGTGGACGCTCGTGTTCAGATCTTGCACAACACAAGTAGCCATCTGAGAATAGGAAGAAAACTGCGTCTTATGGTCAGGTCAGTGCTCCCCAATGTCACGAATATGTTGACTTTAGAGTAAAAAAAACCAAAATATGAACATTTATTCCTTCTCTGGAATAATGGCCGAGGCAGTGCACCACTTCCTGCCAGGAATCCATAAAGGTTTTTTTTTTGTTTTTTTTTACCTTTTAACATGATAAACGTTCTAGGGAATATTTTTGTGGTAAATCACTTGCATTCATGAGATGCCATAATACGTCACTGTGAATGTCTGCAGGGATAATTGCAGATCTCTCCCGCTGTGGTGAAAGTGATGCCCCCTGTGCGCCATACTCGTCACTTCTGGTCATTCCCCTTAAAGCCCATCTGTCAGCAGATTTGTCCCTATGACACTGGCTGACCTGTTACATGTGCGCTTAACAGCTGAAGGCATCTGTGTTGGTCCCATGTTCATATGTGCCCGCATTGCTGAGAAATATGAAGTTTTCATATATCTAAATGAGCCCCTAGGAGCAACGGGGGCGTTACCATTACACCTAGAGGCTCGGAATGTCATGCTGTTTTTTTTACAAGCCAAAAAAAGGTTCAGAATAAGGGCTTGTTCACATCACCGTTTTGTTTTTTCCGTTATAACGGAATCCATAAGACTGAAATCAAAACGGAAGCCTTTAGAGCAGGGTTGCACAACCTGCGGCCCGGGGGCCACATGCGGCCCTTGGTACCATTCTGTGCGGCCCCCAACCATCTGGTAACAGACATGTATGTCTATGTCTTGTGGCTGCTTACATGTATCTTTCATGTTTTCTCCCATTAGATGGGAGTCCTAGAAGTGTAACTAGACATTTATATTATATACTGTATGTTCAATATGCCATAAATACAGTATTTCAGTTGGTCCCCTTAAGTACCCCTTTAAGTTTTATTTTGGGCCCTTGGGATTGGTTTAGGCTGACAATGTGGCTCCCAACCAGAAAAGGTTGTGCACCCCTGCTTTAGAGGCATTCCGTTTTGATCCGTCATAATAGAAGTCTATGGGAATCATAACGGATCCGTCTGGTTTCCGTTATGCTGGACGGAAAACAAAGTTCTGTCGACAGGGCTTTTTTTTCCGTCTGGTTTCCGGGACGGATGTGTTATGTTTGCCCATAGACTTCTATTATTTATGACGGATCAAAACGGAATGCCTCTAAAGGTTTCAGTTTTTTTTTCCGTCTTATGGATTCCGTTATTTTCCGTTATAACCATGCTATAACGGAGATAAGAACAAGCCCTAAGACGCAGTGTGGCATCAGCTGCAGAGTGCATAGGGACACACTGTATAAGAGAAGGGTACGACTACACTGGTTGTGGGCATACGAGCCGAGCAGCCTCCAATTAACTAATTGGGGTCGCATTGTTTAGTTGGTCTTCATTTTTAACGGCTGTTTGGCACATGTAAAACCGTGCGGCCACTAACAATGAAGGTCGACTAAACAATGTGGCCCTAATTAGTTAAAGTAGTACTCCGGCAAAAAATGTATTCTCTGACCTGTTAGAAAGATGCATGATATAAACCTGGGATGCTCAATCTGCGGCCCTCCAGCTGTTGCAAAACTACAAGTCCCAGCATGCCCTAATAGCTGTAGGATTTGCCCGAATAGAGTTGTAGTTTTGCAACAGCTGGAGGGCCACAGGTTGGACATCTCTGATGTAAACTGTGGTGAAGTAATCTTTTTACTGTACTTCTGAGTTATAATCTCGCGTCTGATCCTCAGCTGTGTCATGTGACCCACACTGTGCCTCTCCGACTGGCACAGGACAGGAAGTCAGTTACTTCTCCATTCATTCCTATGAGACTGACGACTGACATTGAGGCTCCCATAGGAATACATAGAGCAGTGTTTCCCAAAACTACAACTCCCAGCATGCCCGCACTGGTTGGGAAACACTGACATAGAGAAGGTGGCTTCCTGTCCACACATAAGATGCTGTGTTATTTGGAGAGTCAGAGTGTTGGTCACATGACACAGCTGAGGATCAGAAGGGAGCGGATAACTCACAAATAGTTAATGATAAGAAAATTACCTTCACTACCCATCTAGCAGGTCGGAGAATAAAAATGTTTGTGGGAGTGCTTCTTTAATTGGAGGGTGCATCATGTGGTCTCACCCAAATGGTAATGCCCAGTTATCAATTTAGTCTTGCGTTACCAGGAGGAATAACAGAGGAGTGGCAAAACGCAGAGCTTTTGGACACTGCTCCAGAATTAGTCATTTACGGGGAATGCAAGTCTATGCTAAAGCCGACACATCAGGAGAGATGGCCGATGCTCTGTAAGCCTCAAAGAGGGATAAGCGCGTGACTTGGATTGGTGGCTCCTACTCGGAAACTAATTGACACGCGGAATTCACCGCACTCGTGAAATAATGTGCATCACATGCTCGTTTCATTGAAGCTTATTAAACGACCCTTAGATTGCTATTCATAGAGGACATACCAAGCTGGAGCTTCAGCGTGAAGTTAGACTGACAGCCCCAGCTGACCCTGTCCTTGACAGCATATTAGTGGACACGTGGTTGTCACACGGACAGTCGTGGAGATATGTATGGAAACCATCCGCAGGTAAATGGCTCTGACATTTATAACCGCCAGCAGATGCCTAAACTACTGTCAGTTTCCTCATCCACGTCTTGTTGCCCCCCCTCCAAAAAAATTTAAAAAGTACCGCATCATATCTCCCCTGTGATGGAACTGCAGCAGACTGGAATGCTCGTCACCAGGTTTCCTCAAAGATTTCAGTTGATCGCCTGCCGACACATCTGATCGATGAGGGTCTGGTGACCACAGGACCCCCGCTGTTACCTAAGAAGGCATAGTGCAATGCCATCACTTGCTATGATAGGAAGACACTAGGGGACCTTTCATCTCTTCAGATATGTATATACTTTTTTTTTTTTTTGTAAATAACACTTTAGAATAATTTTTATGCTGTGCCATCCTTCTGTTATTCCTCCTAGACATTTATGAATAAATGAACATCTGGGGGGGGGGGTCCCTATAGACTATAAAGACAGCTCTACATATAGTATAGAGATTTCGGCAGGATCGGCAAATATTTAATGCGTGTTTAGGGGCCTCCTGGCTTTTCTGCGCTGGCAGATGTTGGACATCGTACACATGCACCCTTGGCTTGGTCAGGCATGCATGTGGGTTGAAATTGGGGGAGGAAGCCACTACCAGATTCCTGGTGGGCACCTTATCTCCCTAAGGACATAGGGATCTGGGAGTTGAAATTCGTCTGCCCATCCTTTTGTTCTTGGGGAGATAAGGAGAGGTCTGGCAGAGGCTTTCCTCCTCTCTATCTGGGAGGAAGGGGGGGGGGAAGGATCGGGAAAGAGGGATTTCACACGAAAGATTGTTTGGCCAGTCATTTACACCAACAGATTATCTGAACAATTTCTGTCCAATCAGACCAATAGTTGGTGTGTGTAACAAAAGATCTGTGTGTGTAAACCGCCAACTGACCACTAATTGGTCAGAAAATGTCAGATAATCCCTGATATTCGGGTACAGGCTCAGTCAATTCAAACCCCACCCAAAAATGGGGGTTCCCAGGTGGTATAGGGGCGTTCCTGGGGCAGGGTTTATATACCCCAATTTTACCAACTAAAATGTTGGTAAGTGTGCACTTTTACAAGGGGAATGCTAACGCCCAGTTGGCAAACTTATTCACAAATATTCAGGAGGAATAACAGAGGAACATCGCAATGCAGATTTTGTAAAGATGCAAGGTAACTGCTGTTACATGGAGAACACAAGCATGTCAGACATCGGGGGAGGCGGCAGCTCCTCTCTAGGTAGGCGCAGTAATCGGACTAATGAAGAGGTCATATATGGACCGCCATATTTAGTAGACATACCATTCCCCCTGCCTTCTCCGACAGTAGGAGAAGGAGCAAATAAAAGGAAGTAACACGTGAAGGGGAGAATACGGGTAAAGCGGAGATCTCTGAGGGGAGGTAAAAAAAAAAGGGTCTGTAGCTAAACGTTTATTCCTAGATGGGTCGTCTACCTCCCCTCCCCCAGGAGTATAGGAGCGGAGTGCGCAGTATTGTCAATTTCAGACACAGGATTCATTCTGGAAATCGAAATAAGTGAATATATTTGTAACTTTTTTACTAAATCTAATAAATATGCATTAAAAAAACTGCAGTAATTTTAGATTTTAGTTGCATTAGAACAATAAAGACATGGGGGGTCCTTTACTAATCAGAAATATGCCTATATTAGGCGCAAATCTGTGAATTTTTCCCGCTCACGAAAGGTCTAAAAAAGTTGGCGGGGAAGGGGACAGGCCCGTCTCATTTACCATTTTCGTACACCAAGGCATAGAAAATGGTCCAAATATAAGACCGCAAGGAAGCCGTCTTACATTTAGAAGCGGCACTGGATCCGCCGCCAGATATAGGGGATATTAAGACCAGCGTCTAGATAAATGACCCCCATGGTATGCATAATCTTTAAAGGGGTTCTCCAGGCTACCGATATTGATAACCTATCCTCAGAACGCTTAGGTCATAAATATCAGATTGGTTGGACCCGGCACCGCCACTGATCAGCTGTTTCGGCAGCGACCAGCGCCTGAAACGGTACAATGTAGGAAGCGAAAGGCTCCATCCACTGTGTATACCGCAATATACTGTGTGTGCTTCTCATTCCCGTCTGTTTCGCAAAAGGTAGAACATGTCTTGTACTTGTTCTCAAAGTGCGGACCCGTTGAAGTCAATGGGTCCGCAAAAAACTAATGCGGAAGGCACGGGGACTGCTTCCGTGTTTTTGTGGACCACAAAATGCAGACAGTTGACAGTTGTGCATGAGGGCTTCGGCTGTCTATTCTGGCAGCGGATTTATCACAGGGCCTCAGGCTGGAGGATAAATCTGGCGCAGGGATAGACTCTATACCAACTATCGGTTGGCTTACTTTGAGACAGGATTTTACGTCAGAATTGCGGCTCAGATTTGGCGCAAAGTTGCATCTTAGGCCCCCCCCCATTCCAAGCAAGCCAATAAAATAGAGAAAGCCTAGATGCCACAAATTGCGCCACTTTTTAGACCGGTTCTAGGAGCGGACACATTAGTAAGTCTGGGCCAGTGTGAATTCAGCCTAATGCTTCGTTCCCACAGGGATTTTGAAGCTGTTTAACTGTCCCTATTCCAGATGAAACAAATATGTCCCTAGTAACGCACGCCTGCCAACATTTCCATTGGTAAAGTCGGAGCATATAAACCCCACCCTCGTGAACGCACGCCCGGGAACACCCACTCATGGCTGGGGTTTGCATTAGCCCCTTCGACTTTTAGCATGGGACAAATTCAGGACAGTTGGCAACTATGGTAATGTAGTCCCTGTTAAGTAGATCCGTGGGGGCGGTAACGGTGTTCTATCCGGAACATGACTGTTTAGGTCTCAGGCCTCTTTCACACATCAGTGAATCGCGGATGTGTGCTGTCAGTCTCCACAGACTACTCGCGTATCCATTGACTTAACGTGTGTATTCACACATCAGTGGTTTATCACTGACGATGGGTCTGTGGTGACACCACGGAGACACACCCTATTTTGTCTGTGATTTACGGATCCCTCACGCACATTATAGTCTATGGGTTTGATTGGTAGGAGACGATCTGGAAATTCATTTTCGGCTGAGCAGTGTCCGTGGAATATGGATGAAACACAGGGCAAAAAACGAACATACGGACTAAACGCGGATCCTTTAGGGACATGTTGTTATGGATGTTATCCCGGACACAGACGGGTGTAAGAGGCCTTATTCTATTGTTTGAGGAGCAGGGGTGTTGTACTATGTGTCCTCATAATGTAGACATGAAGGCCACTTTCAGATGGTGAACACAGAAAAGATTTGACCAGATCTCACACGGTTGGAGTCTATTGCAGGCGGCATCACGTTACCATTTTACGCCATGCTTGCGTCTAGGGAAAGCGTCCCAATTTCACTTGTATATTGAAAGACTGACACTTGCTTCATGCAGTTTAACTCTTTACTGTCGCATCAGCATGAATACATGTGACACATTTCGGCTCAAGCACGAGCCTTCAAACATGGTTGAGTACATGTGACGTGTTTCGGCTCAGGCACCAGCCTTCTTCACATGTGTGGTTGAATACATGTGACGCGTTTTGGCTCAGGCACCAGCCTTTAAACATGTGGTTGAATACATGTGACGCGTTTGGCTCAGGCACCAGCCTTCTTCAAACACTTATGGTTGTATACATGACGCGTTTTGGATCAAGCACCAGGCTTCTTCAAACATGTGTTGTTGAATACATGTGACGTAGTTTTGGCACAGGCACCAGCCTTCTTCAAACATGTATGTTTGAATACATGTCACGCGTTTTGGCTCATGCATGAGCCTTCTTTAACCGCGTGTGAATACGCGTGACATGTTTTTTCGGCTCAGGTACGATCCCTCTTCAAGCATGCATGTTTGAAGAAGGATTGTACCTGAGCTGAAACGCGTCACATGTATTTTTATTGATGCGACCATAAAGCCGTTAAACTGCATGGTCTTTCTATGTACAACTAGCATGGATCGAGCCCATGTGCAGTCCGTTTAATTCATTTGAGTAGGAAAATTGGACAAATATGGACCTGCTGCAATTTTCCCAGCACAGACCGATGGATGGTGCGGAGAAGTGCTCATGGGAAGACACCCCTTCAGTCGAATAGGTTAATGTTTAGTCCGTTGTAAACTCAGGCACCACCCGGACAGGAAAAACACCCATGTGAAATTAGCCGAAGGGCAATGGAACGGGTTCAGCCCTGCTATGCTTGTACATCTTTTGTAAAATGTTTTCCGATGTCTGCTGCCCTTTCATTCTGTGAAGAGCTTTGTCAAGTAATTAAAAGCCTGATTAGAGCTGAGGGATCCTGGAGTGGACTCTCGTGCCTCTAATAACGTGGATCTCGAGGTAAACTGTTTATCTTTTATCTGACAGGAACAGATTGAAGCCTCAGATAAGGACAGTTTTAGTAATCTTGTGTGTGTGGTACACTGCCGTACACAGCGGCGGAGATTTATCAAAACTGGTAGACAAGACAACTGGCTTAGTTGCCCATAGCAACCAATCAGATTCCACCTTTCGTTTTCCATAGGAGCTGTGAAAAATGAATGGAGGAATCCGATTAATTGCCATGGGCAACTAAATCAGCTCTACCATACACCAGTTTTGATAAATCTCCCCCAGTGTGATGCGTGCGGCAGTGGTGGCCCCTTGTTTTGTGTGTATGCTTTGCATGCATTTTGGTAGGCAATTCTGTGTCCTATATAATGCTTTTAAAATGTTTAAATGTCTTGTACACCATTAGAAAAACGTGGTGTTGTTTTTTTTCCAAAAAACCACAAGCAGTCCAACTGACGGGAGAGAGAAAAAATACCAAAACATCTAGTAGAGTATCTCGGCTCTGTACAGAAAAAAGGGCTTCATATTTTTAATTAAGACCAATTGAAAAAATGATTTTTAGCTCAAAATTAGTACAATGCAATAATAATAATAAAAAAAAATTCTTCCAAAGGTATACAAATTCACACATCAATAGTTCGTCACTGACGGATGGGTCTGTGGTGACACCACAGAGGCACATTTTATTTTGTCTGTGATTTACGGATCCCTCACGTACATTATAGTCTATGGGTTCGTGAAAACCAAAGACACAACACAAATGCCATTAAATATGGATGCCACTATTATTGCAGCACAGAACCCCCCCCCATTAAAGGGTTAATCCATAATGGATGACCTAGCCCCTAAACACATCTCCTACAGAAATATACGAATCCTTTATATAAAGAAAGGTATCAACACCATATGCGTAAAAAAACATTTTATTGGTATAGGAGTTCACAATCTATAATCACATGATTGACAATACACAACAATTAAAACCATGTTTAAAGCAAAAATGACCGGTGGTGCATGAATATTGATAGGATGATAAAGCGCTAGTGCATATTTATCAAGGTCAGCGAAATAAACTGCTGCAATACAAGGCTATGTGCTGGGTAATTGGGTACTATATCATTCTAGTATTTACTGCCTAGTTAAGGCCTCTTTCACATTTGGCGTGCACTTCCGTCGCCAGAAATGCCCGCCGGATCCGTCACAACGCCTGACAACTGAAAACATATATACTTTAGTAGCGTCCTGGGTGCCATGGTTACCATTCTTTAAAGCTAAACATCGGATCCGGCGATGCGGCAAAACGACGTTTAGCTGAAAGTCTGATCCGGATTAATGCTTTTCAATGGGCATTAATTCCGGATCCGTCCTTGCGGCAAGTCTTCTGGATTTTTGGACGGAGACAAATCCACAGCATGCTGCGGTTTTGTCAGCGTCCAAAAAACGTTCACATGCTGAACGGAAGACATCCTGATGCATCCTGAACGTATTTCTCTCCATTCAGACTGCATGGGGATACTCCTGATCAGTATCTTTCCGTCCTAGAGACCCGACGACGGAACTCTAGGACGGAAAGGAAAAACGCAGATGTGAAAGGGGCCTTAGTGATTGATAAATATCCAGATTCCACAGCGTTCAGGCTTTGGAAGCCCGCCCCTTCTTGGTCTCTGCTCTATTAGCGCGACTCTGGTAAGCATCGCGCATGCGCGATCCTTACCAGAGCCGTGCTGAATGAAGACGGAGAATCAAGCAGGGTGACGTCAGTGCACAAATGACAACATTCTGCAGAATGTAAACGGTGCATTATTTTTAAAGTAAGTCAATTACAAAAATGTTTTATATATATCGATAAAGAAGTTTGGATTAACTTAATATATCTCGGATAACCCCTTTAATTACTTTTGACTTCAGAATTATCACTTGTGAAAAGTCTCAAAAACTATTCACATTAGGTTTGGGATATAAAAAAATAAAAAGAAATGGCGTTGCTTTTCTAGACCACAGTGTTAGCTTTAAGCGGGTTTACCAGGAGTAGAATATTGACGTCCTATCCTCTGGATATCAAATCTGTTGTGGTCTGACTCCCGGCAACCCCCCAACGATCAGCAGTTTAAAGAAGCCGTGGCGCTCCAGTCCCTCCTTAGGCCAGTGATGTCACTTTCATCAGTCACATGGCCTAGGCGCATCTCAGTCCCATTCATGTGAATGGCCTAGGCTGCAGTACTAAACATGGCCACTATACAATGTACGGCACTGTGCTTTGAGGATGGGTCATCCGTATTTGCCTCCCGGGAAAACCCCCTATTTTAGAGATGCTCCAAATTTATCAAACAATGTGCACCATTTAATAAATTTGGTGCAACGTTCGCAAACTCGGATCAAAACTGATTTCAGAATATCACTTCTTGTCAAGTTCCTCCCAAAACGTATGACGTGTGTACGTTCCTTGGTCTGAGAAGCATTTAGGATGGTGTGATCTGTGTCTGTCATCATCGCTGTAATTTATGAGATCATTCGTTAATATTGGGATGCCGATCAAAGGGATTCCCGTAAGGTTTACCAGAAGATGGGAGCCGATCCAGCGGTCGGCTCTTTGTTGATGCAGAGGCAGATTCCTTGCCGCCATCCTTTCAGGGAGGGCTGGCGCCCAACTAAGGTTTGTTTGCTCACCTTGGTTTTTAAAGGGGAACTAAACCTCAAAGACGTAAAAAAAATAAAAATAAACTGATACATAAAATTCTAAGCCTACAGGACTTTCAGCAAGCTGCAAAAAACAAGCCATTTTTTTTGCTGTTTGCAAAAGGCATATCCGCAAAAATTACAGATGATTTCCGTGTTGCTAGCTTTTCTTTCCGCATCCATTGTAACAATGCCTTTCCTTGTCTGAAAAAAGGACAAGTATAGGACATATGTGTGAATTGGGCTTCAACTGTCACCAGAAGAGGGAGCGCAAAAGCAGAAAAGTTTCTCATCTATTGATGGCATCGGTTCGACGTCCTGTCTCCCGTTTCAGTCGTGCTCCGTTCCAGATTCTTTAGGTTTCCAGTTTTTTGGCACCAAAATGGTTGTGAATGCATCAATGGTGACCGTCAGTGAGATGGGTTATGTGCCTATAGCATGGTGCACTCCTGGCTGATCCGATAAACAAGGGGTTTTTATAGGGAGTTTGAACATTTGCATTTTTACACTTGTACCTTTTCCAAGGCTACGTATGACTAACCAGGCTTTCTGTGCACGAGTAACATTTTCTTTATTCACGGCAAAAAAAAAAAATTCTTTAAGGGCTCATGCACACGACCGTATGTATTTTGTGGTCCGCAAAAACAGAAAGAAAATTACTTAGTGTGCATGAGCCCTAAAGGGGTTCTGTAACCATATATATCCGCATTTTTGCGGCTGATGTCCGAGATGTGCGCTTGTCGGCTGAATGTAATGCTGTTGGTCCCATCTCTATAGGAGGCTGCAATGTTGAGAAAAAAGCCGACTTATAATATGTAAATTAATGCTTTGGTGCAATGAAGGTGGGGCCGTTGCACCAGAAGCTTCACTGGGCGCTCCATCCTTGTACAATGCATGTGCTCCCACAAGACTTCAGGGCGTGAATATGTTTTCACTAACCTGTCAGTCAAAGCAGTGGGGCGTGGCCAGGGGCAGCGCCTCTGGGTGCCACGTGGTGCAAAGGCGACACCCCCATTGCACCAAGGGGCTAATATACATATTATAAAACAGCTATTTTGTCAACATTGTGGCCAGCTATGCAGATGGGACCAACAGCAGTACATTCAGGTGACAGGCTCCCTTCTGCCGATATATGGGGTGACAGATTGCTGAGTGTTCGGCACAACCCTTTCCTCTCGGTTCAGCCGTCTCTGTAAATGTCTTATGAACTTTGAACTTGAATAATCCTCTGCTCTGAATGTGCCTTAAAGGGGTTGATGGCCTATCCTCAGGATCTGATCGGTGGGCGATCCGATCAGCTGTTTGGGGCAGAGGAGGTGGTGCTCATATGAATGCTACTGAGAAGTTGACAGGTTTAACTCAGAAGGGGCAGGGAGCAGCGCTCAGAAACTCACAGCCTCCGCTATACGACAGATCCTTAATACTTGGTATGGATTTATACTCCGCGCACTCCGAAAGCCGAAGGGGCAGAGCGCTCAGAATAATACTGCTGCCCCTTTAAAGGTGATGGAAATACCCTTATAAAGCCACCCATATGTTTTTTTATCTCCATTGCTGGCTCGGATGTGGAGATGAACCCATTCTCGATGATCTCTAAGACTTCCTGGGACGTAATGAAAGGCTCACTTACTGCTCCAGTAATGATGGCTTCTCTCATCCGGGGCAGGTGGCGAAGCGGGATGGTTTTCAATCCCCAACAAATCTACTTCCTCAGTAGGAATGTGAAGGTGAAGTAAGGCGCTAACGGGATGTAAATCAATTCTATATGTAAATGGAGACTCACTAACTCATTGTCAGAGAGAAGAATGCGCTCTGCATATAATAACTATACCATGGCCGCTATGGCGGGGCATCATTTTATGTCTAATGCGTAAAATCTTTACGGACTTTACTGCGGTTTACAAGCTGCGGTGAACTGCCCTTAGACCGCTGTGTTTTGTCGCATTGGACGGGAAATGTTTGTTGCACAGGAGAGGACGGAATTTTTATTTTTATTGCTGAAAACCAAATTCCAGTATGTTTTGACTTTTCTAAAACCTGGCCGCATCACCCATGATATCTGGATAGTAATCGGACTAATGCTGGGGGTTTGTCTGGGAAAAGCCTTATAAAGGGAATGTTTCACCAGTTTTGACTGAGAAATCCTACATTTTAATCCACTGGTGCCACGATCGCATGAGGCGCCAGTCAGCGTGCGTTACTTGTTTATGTCCGTGCTGCACTCCCATAAAAAATTTTTTTTTATCCTAGGCTTATCTGGTTTGCGCACAAGGATAGGACATTTCTACAGAAGCGAGAAAAAAAAATGGCAGCTTGCGTGCAGCTGGTATCTGTGTTTTGCAGATCCGTGGTTGGCGGACCGCAAAGCACACATGGTGGCGTGCATGAGGCCTACATGGTGATTTTCACATACACAGTGATTATTAAAAAAAAATCCTCAGCATGTCTATTGTTTGTGCGGATGGTTGTGTGCTGTCTAAATTTTTGGGCAGCCTCATTGAATGCATGAGTCCGCATCCGATCCGCAACAAGAATACGGTTGTGTGCATGAGGCCTTCTGCACTAAATTTTCCACCCTAAGAGTCCGAACGTACGAATCTCTGCTAGATTATCTTCAGCAGCTCAGGGAGAGGGGGTCCTTTCTGCTGCAGCAGCTCTCTCCCTGTGTCTGCCATAGGGCTCATGTACATGACCGTGTGCCCCACATATGGCGGGTCCGCAATACATGGGCACCGGCCGTGTGCATGGCGCATCACGGGTCCACAATCCGGGAGATGCGGTGCGGAAGGACAGAGCGGAACCCCACATCAGAGTACTTCCGTGGTGTTTCTTGCCGTGCCTCCGCAACACAAAAAAGTTGGGGCATGCGCAACTTTTCTGCAGTGCGGATCACGGACCCCATTCAAGTGAATTAGTCCGCGATCCGCAAACTGCTGCCCCACGGTCTGTGCCCGTGCATTGTGGACCACAACTTGCGGTTCGCAGCACAGGCAAGGAGCCCTTATGTTCTGTTAAAGGCTATGGGCTCATGCCTACAAACGTATGTCCGGTGACCAGTTCAGTGAGACGGACAAAAAAAATAAAGAAAAGAACAAACAGCAGGTGGCGCTATACAAATACATTTTGTTAAATAGCTCAGCCTCTATACTAAATTTTTAATTACATGAAATTACAAAAGTATTCAGATCCAGGTGCTGGTTTGGAAAATGTAAAATGTTTTGTTGCACATCCTCTTTAATAGCAGTATTGTGTAGTATTTTAGGAAATGGTGGTATTACTTATAGGTACTAAGCACAGATGATAAGACCATTGGGCGCAGTCACGTCGGTAGTTGGGGGGGGGGGGAGGGGTGGTCTCGCTATGTAGGCTCCGCATTTGTGATCAATACGAAGGATTGGAGTTTTGCTTGTTCCTTTGGGATGACGCACAGCCCCGTCTCGGCTCCGGGTTGTAGTACTTGTCTATTTTTATGACTTTGTTTCTCTGTCAACTCCTACTGTTCAGCGTTTCCTGAATCACCTGAGGCCAGGCCTGCGAGGGAGCCAGACGCTCCGTTATTTATAGAGCATTTATACGTCTTCACCGAACGCGAGCAACAAACTGAATAAAACATTCTTTCTATGCTGGATGGTATCTGCCGGCTGCTCGCATATACAGTCGCATACTGGTCCGTGTCAATGGAAAAGCCTCGCTTAAAGGGGTTTTCCGGGATTTTAATACTGATGACCTGTTCTCCGGATAGGTCAGGGGTTGGCAACCTGCGGCACTGTTGTGAAACTACAATTCCCAGCATGCTCCATTTATTCTTGTAGTTTCACAACAGCCGGAGTGCCGTCACCGATATCAGATCGACGGGGGTCCGAGGCCCATCACCCTCGCCGATCACCCGGTTGAAGAGAAGGCCGCGCTCTTTGGCAGTCGAGCAGGTGTAATTGCAAGAAGCCGTCCCATTCACTTCTATAGGACGGCTCCTTCCTATACACTTGAATACGTTACCAGTCGGGGCGTGTCATTACAGTCCCGTGAGTGCTGACTGCTCCAGACGGTGTAGAGACACATCCAGAACTATATTTATTCATAAATATTCAGGAGGAATAACAGAGGTACACCACAATGCAGAGAAAAATGCTCCAGAAGTTATTACATGGGGAATACGAGTATTTACTAAAACAGACGTGTCAGGAGAAGGTGCTGGTTTTTCCGCCTCAGGTCCACAGTTACAGCCCACATAAATGTTAGGGTAGCTGTCGGTTTATTTTTAATATATTGTAGGGACAGGGATGTTAAAAGGGTTTTCCAAGACGTTCGAATTGGGGACCTACCCTCAGAATAGGTCATTAGTATTTGATCGGTGGGGGTCTGACACCCGGGACCCCCGCTAATCAGCTATTTGGTAAGGCAGCGGTGTTCCAGTAAGGGCTGCAGCCTTCTCCCGTCTCACCAGGCACAGCGCCGTATGTTGTATAGCGGCTGTCCTTGCGATTACGCTCAGCCCCACTTATTTTGATGCAGCTGAAGTGCTCCTAGGCAACATGAAACATGAATGTATCATCAGTGGCCTAGGGAAAGGTGAAAGAAGGCCGTGGCACTACTGCCAGCGCCGGTTCCTTCTCAAACAGCTGATCGGAGGGGGTCCAGGATGTCAGACCCCCACTGATCAATACTGATCACCTATCCAGAGGTAACAGTAACAAAACGCTCATCTGTCACGTGACCTAGGCGGAGCTCAGCCCCATAGAAGTGAATGGGGCAGAGTGCGATACCAAGCGCAGCCGCTATACAATGTACAGCACTGTGCTTGGTGAGCTGCGAGATGGCTGCGACGCTAGTGCCTTCTCAAATAGCCGATCGGCAGGGGTCCTGGATGTTGGACCCCCACGATCAGTTATTAATGAGCTATCCCGAGGATAGGTCATCAGTATAAAAATCTCGGAAAAGCCTCGCTATAAATGAGGTCACATCAAGACTGATGCAGCACATACTCGTTTTGATAAATCAGGGCCTCCGTGGTATTTTTTATTCAGATCTGATAGCAGTGGAATTTACTAGTGCAGCAATGGATATAGATATACCTAAAAATATAGATGTAAAAATATAGATTTTTAAAGGGGAATGTGCTTACGGCCAATGACAGAACTACAATTGACTGTGCATCAAGGTAAATGTTTTAACGCCCCTGCTCCGGTGAAACCGCCACTCCTGCAGCTGGTCAAAATCGCTCTCTCAGGCCAAGCAGCCGCTCCGTCCGGTTCCTACACACATATACTGTATGTCATGTCATTGAGGGGCCCCTGACAATAAAAAATTTTTAGTCCTCCTCTAGGGTGGGCCTCCTTCTTAATATGGGCCACTTCCACTATAGCTACGCCCCTGCTTATGGCGCTCTGCATTAAACTTCAT
The DNA here is from genome assembly GCA_033119425.1 of Bufotes viridis. Taxonomy (NCBI): domain Eukaryota; kingdom Metazoa; phylum Chordata; class Amphibia; order Anura; family Bufonidae; genus Bufotes; species Bufotes viridis. The sequence goes on from CM065593.1 coordinate 71,027,784, forward strand.
GCAAGTTACTTTTTCCTTCCGCATAAACTTCAATGGAGGTTGACTCCGCAAGCATGGCCACCTTTACATTGCACACAGTGGAGTATGTGGTGGACAGGACGCCCTTTACAATTCATGCCCATGGGTTTATTGACTTTGGATTATTTGTACATGACCTGGGGATATCACGTTGTAAGCGCCACAGTGATGAGCGATGGCGGTCTCTATACAACGCTGCGGTACGTGTTGCTGCTACTTTAACGGAAAATCCTTGAGAAGTTTTTATCGGTGAACATCTTCTGACTCACTGAATGGTCACTTTTTGCTTTTTGTACATTGGTGTTCTGCAGTTCCCTTCCTTGAAGCATCCCCTCGTAGTCTTGGCGTTCCTGTACATTGTCTGGGGTTTGTGTGCACATGTAGGGGCGCGCTCTGCTCCCATTCACTACAGCCAAAGTTGAGTGGAAGTCTGCCAAACACTTGATGACCTTGTCATTGTTCTCCTAGAAGAATCCAGTTCTCATTTGTTCTCTCCTTCATTCTACAAGCAGGGGCCCCCTGCCCCCACCTCTCACACGTGCGTGGGTTAATCCGGCCCTGCTCTGGTTGTTATCACTGTCTATGTAATGTTCTGTGTATCTTCGCTTTACCAAAATCACCGTTCACAGCTGGTGCAACCATCTGTTATACACACAGCAGATTTTACTTGTGTTTGACTAAGAAATTGTAGGCCCGGGAGCCCCTGATCCATAACACACAGTGGATATCTGTTTAGCCGTGAGCGTCGGGGTATAACCGAAGACACTAGTAGGGGTGTACCCCGACCCATGTTGTGGGGCCCGGGTAATGTACTATCCTCAAGAAACCTATTAAATCATCGGCAGAAGATTAAATGAATTAGACAAGTAAAACCAAACACAATGCAACAGCTCTCTGCTAATGTAGAGTATATGAACTAATGCTATATTCACTATAAAAAATGATTTGTGCCCATCCACTACAGCAAGGTGATCTCTTTTTGGATGAGAACCTACTCTATGGCCTCTTTCACACAGGCAGTATTTGGGCAGTACACTTGCATCGGTATTTGTAAGCCAAAACACAGAAGAGGCACAAATATTTGTATTATACCTTTTGTCTGTAGGTTCAACTTCTGGTTTTGGCTTACAAATACTGACCAAATACGAATGCAAAATACTGACCAAATACGTGATACGGGCCTAAATGATACACCTCCTTCTTCCAGCAGGCCTCAAATGAATTTATATATTGTACTAATTAAAGGGGTATTCCCATCTTGGACATTGGGGGCATATTGATAGGATATGCCCCCAATGTCTTATAGGTTGACATGTTCCCGCACATGCGTGGCCGCCTTCCATTCATTTAATATTTTTGCGCTGCGGAGGCACGGACTGAAATGCCACAGAAGCGCTGCGTAGTGCTTCCGTGGCCTTCCGCTCCGTATCTTCCAGATTGAAGAATGGGTCCACATCCGTGATACGGTGTGCACACGGCCGGTGCCCGTTTATTGCAGACCTGCTGTTTGCGGGCCGCAATACGGGCACTGCCGCAGACAGGAGGTCCTGGTCTCTGTCTGCAGATCTTACCTTTATTATCCTCGGAACTTTTCCTTTAAAGGGGTTGTCTCCTCATGGACAAAGGGGGCATATTGCTAGGATATGTCCCCATTGTCTTATAGGTCCCACACTTATATAGATAACGGAGCCCCGCAAGATGGTGGCTGGGGGACTCCGGGCTGGCTACCACCAAGCCGGCTCCCCATAGAAGCGAAAGGGAGCATACCGCGCGTGCGCGGCCCCCCGCTCCTGACGATTTCTATGGTGCCAACGGAAATAGCCGGGGCTCCGTTCTCGATATAGGTGTGGGTCCCAGCGCTGGACCCGCACCTATAAGACAATGGGGGCATATCCGAGCAATATGCTCACATTGTCCATGATGAGACTACCCCTTTAAAGTATTTCAGTCTTCGGCATCTAATAAAAAAAATGCGTCGTCCGTGTAACAAAACCTGCACTGTTCTTTCAGTTAGAGCCCGGGGGTAACAATCTCGGGGAAAACCTATCTATGCTTTCAATAACTAATGTAGCTGAGACGCTGCACTTGGCTTTAACTCCTTTGGTGCTGGCCTTGGATGCAGCGATTTTTGTGCACTTTTAATAGAATTTTGTACATAATTTAAGCCTGTTCTCAAGAAAATAGATGGCCCAAAAATCTTCCGGATTGGACTTGTGTTTAACTCCATGACAGGCTATCATTTGTCCTGGCTCGTGTTCACACTATGTTAATGCGCTTTAATTTTTAATATACTTGTCATGCTTTGTACTGGTAATGGCTGTAATAAACGGCAAGACAATTAACCGGGTGCATTAGGCTACACACCACCCACTTACGTAGATGATGTGTCAGTTATGGAAGTCGGCAAAAAAAACACATTCTTGTGCATGAGCCCTAACTAAGACCCATTTATTTGGCACCAGCCATTCTACTGAGGTGATGCAGGTCCAATTCAGGAGACACTCAGTGGTGTCGGGGGCGCTGCAGCAATAATACAGCTGTTTTGCAAAGGCAAAAATCCATTGCATATTCCACGGTTTCTACTGCAGTTCGTCAGTGTGCATGCTGCAGAGCTGCTCGTGGTTTTTGCACCATTGAATGGAGCTAAACCACGAGCAGACCTCTTCCACGGTTTCCAGTGGCCTCGGTCCGAACTCAAAACCAGTTGTCCTTTCTTGGTTTGGTTCGCCATATTTCGCAGGCTCTGTGAGGTTAAAGAGGTTATCTGAGGCTGGAAATGCTCCCCCATATGCCTGGGCCCCTCTCGCTGATTCTACTCACCTGGCTGCCTGCCTCACTCCTGGTCCCTGCACCGCTGTTGCTGCTGCTCCCCGTGCAAGTAGGAAAACATCCGGTGTCGGAGGGGGGCAGGCAGTGATGGGTACAAGCCTCCCTTGCATCGCAGGTGATGCTAGAGAGGCTCGTCCCTGTCACCGCCTGCCATTGGAGACCCCCCGCCCCAACCCCGATTTTCATCCACGCACGGGGAGCGGTGCGGGGAGCCAGGTAAGTAGAATCAGTATGTGGGGCCTGGCATATAGGGAGCATTTCCAGCCTCGGATAACCCCTTTAATGGTTTTAGGAAAGGCAAGTACAATGATATGTTCTAAGAGTATGAGAGGAGCCTGGCTGGTGAGGCACCCCCCGGTTGTTGGTGAGGCTCAGCTGCAGAGGCACACTTACTAAAAGTGATTATACGTGGCATCGGACTTTCTCTCTTTTTTTTTTTTTTGTAGCGTATCTGGCTACTATTTAATAAGATAAATGAAGGTACTCTATTAAAGTTTCGCCATTGTAGTCCAGTCAGCACCATGTTCTTGTCTGGTGAGGCTCCAGTAGATACAATTGAGAAGCCGTGTGTTGAAGGATTAACCTGTAAAGCCCTGGCTATATGTGACATCTGATTATCAGCCCTGGGTGGTACAGTAAGAGCACAGGTTCAGCCGACTGTAAATTAGCCTTGGGTATCTTGTGTCGTCGTAGCGGTTGTTAATTTACCTAAAAAGCAAATGTTTGTCACTTTTATTGTATGCCTGCCACATAGACGAAGCGGATAATCTGCCGGTTTGTGATCCATCTTTGTATCAGACTACTTTTCTTAAGCCGGGATAAAGCAAATGAAAATTCCTTGTGCTTCTTGAAGCATCCTTGCCTTTGTTAAGATATAGTGTTTCTTCCATTCACTAAGCCGCCGTGTTCCTTACCCTTGAATAAAAAGAATTGTAGGCATTTTAGGAATCTGTGAATAGGAATATTGGCAATAAAAAGCTCGATCAGGAACCAGCTTAGCATCAGTAGAACGTGCGCTCCTCCAGACAGACACAGACAGTCTTATTGTTGTCTTCCCGGCGGCTGGGCAATTCTCGATTATCTGGTGCTGCAAGTTTTTCTTTATGAAGAAGGCCTTTAAATTAAGTTTTCAGAAAAGCCCAAGTCACTGATGCCTCATCTGGCTTTAAAGGATACGATATTAATCCGCTAAAGACTGGGAGTTATTGGCGGCAGTGCTTATGCGCTAATCCGGAAATCAAAACTTCACTCAAGGCATGGACCTTCACGTACACATTTCGATATGGTGTGTAGTCCATGCAGTCCTTCTGTCTGCTTTTTATGCACTCAATAGACATTGGCCTTGTATTTAAAGGAGTTTTCCAGGATTACTGTGTTTTTTAACTGATATGCTCATGTAGCTGCTTACCTCCTGTATGTATTCCTGTAAAAAAAAAAAAGCCTTCTGGTTTGTTTACATCCTGTATGAAGCACTTCCTGTTCCTGTATCCAACCAAACCCATGATGCACTTCTCCTTCCTCCGCCACAGCTCCAGCACCGCCCCTAACACCCAGCTAGTTTATAGCTCCTCCCACCCAACTGGTTACATAGACACTCCCCTATCACTGCCCCTAGGAACACCGACCTAGTTTATAGCTCCTCCCACCCAACTGGTTACATAGACACTCCCCTATCACTTCCCCTAGGAACACCCACCTAGTTTAAAGCTCCTCCCACCCAACTTGTAACATAGACACTCCCCTATCACTGCCCCTAACACCCAGCTCCTCCGACCAAGCTACTCAGATTCTCCCCCATCACTGACACGCCCGCGGACATAACATCAAGGAAGTAAGAAAGAGCTGCATGGACATGGTCATGTGACCACAGCCCAGAACAGGAGATGGGAGCAATAAGGGTAAATGAAATGCAGTACAAAATTACAGTGACCTTCATAAATTATTTTAAGTATGTTGATGCAAACCAGTAAACCCCATTTTAAAGGGGTTTTCCAGGAGTTTTATACTGATGACCTATCTTCTGGATCGGTGGGCGTGACACCCGGGACTCCCACTAATCGGCGCCGTACATTGTATAGTGGCTGTGCTCAGTATTGCAGCTCAGCCCGATTCACTTCTATAGGGGCCAAGCTGTGCCTAGGCCATGTGACCAATGAACATGACATCACATGGCCTAGGCAAAGCTGCGAGAAGGCTGCAGCACTACTGCAAGCGCCGCTGCCTTGTCAAACCGCTGATCGGCAGGGATCGTAGCTGTCAGACCCTCACTGATCAGATACTGATGACCTATCCATCAGTAATGCATGTACAGAACTCTGCAGATCAGTAATTTGTATGCCGCTATTCGCATTCCCCCGGATAGTCATCTTACAATAAATCTCCCTTAGTATTTTGGAAGGCAGGATATACTCTGCACAGCTTGGTCTCATGTCTCCGAGGCTTTGGCTGGGTGTTTAGTTAATGTTTTAAATTGAATTGCTCATTTGGTATATGCAGTAGGGGTTTTCCAGGCTCCTGATATTGATGACCTATCCTCAGGTTCGGTCATTAATATCTGATCTGTGAGGGTCTGACACCCTGCACCGCCGCCGATCAGCTGTTCCCTTCAGCCTCTGGTGCTCGACCTAGCTCTTTGCATGGAACAGGATGCATGTGTCCATTAATAGAGTAGTGGCTGTGCTGGGTTACTGCAACTCAGCTCCCATCTGAGTGAATAAAAGCTGAGCTGCAGTAACCCAGCACGATCACGAGCCTGGAAAACACCATTAAAAAGGTTGTCTGACTTCATATGGTTTTCGTGTATACCCCCACCCAGCTGGGCCTGTTGAGGAAAGAATACCTACCTGACACTGTATTGTGGATCCATGGTTCCACCGCCGTCTTCACAGAGCTTTGGTCCCTGCATGTAAACTCTTGCCACGGATGGGGTCACATGTACCCCTGCACCCAATAACTGACCCAGCAGTGACTAACTGGCTACAGTGGAGTGTGATCCATGTCAGAACTTAAAGGGGTTGTCTCATCACAAACAATGGGGGCATATCGCTAGGGACCCGCACCTATATCGAGAACGGAGCCCCGAAAGTGTTGGAGGGCGCACTTCGCATGCGCAGCCGCTCTCTTTTTTAATTTTCTATGGGGCTGCCGAAAATAGCTGAGCACAGGCTCGGCTATTGCGTCTGGCCCCTAGAAGTGAATAGGAGCGGTGGCCGGTCATGCGCGGTATGCTCTCATTCACTTCTTTGGGGAACCGGCTTGGTGGTGGCCGGACCGGAGTCTTCCAGCCACCACCTTGCGGGGCTCCATTCTTGATATAGGTGCGGGTCCCAGAAGTGGGACCCGCACCTATAAGACAATGGGGGCATAGCCTAGCGATATGACCCTATTGTTTGTGATGAGACAACCCCTTTAACATGTGGAGATTAAAGCACAGTGAAGACAGCAGTAGGGCCATGAACAGAGTGTCGGGGAGCAGGTAAGTGTGCTTCCCTTCCGAGATCCCACTGGGTAGGAGGTGTCCATATGAAGTTGGACATCCCTTTTTAAAGACCAGTAAACCTAGAAATGAATGCTGAAAGTAAACAAGAAGTATAGTTGCCCTCACTGTTTACTGTGTAGCACTCGGTGCTTGCTCCTGACAAAGTGTTTTGCAGAGAACAAGGGGGTTAACCTCCTGTTTTTGACTGGAAGGGTATGGTATTTAGCCAAGACGGGCGGGGCTTAACTTTCTTTTTGTCATACTGCAGGCTGGACACAGCAGGGAGGTTCCTGCTCCAGCCACTTGTATTACAGCCAGACACAGGGCGGTGAGGAGGAGAGAGGACATGCCTGAATTTCTAGAAAACCTAGAGAAGACTTCTCGGTTTTAAAGTGAACCTGTCAACTTTATGATGACCTCACTGAGGGCAGCATTAATTAGTGACAGAAATGCTGATCTCAGCGGTGTCTCACTCATGAGCTAAAAGTAAGTAGTTGCCGAGAACCAGCATCATAATCATTGCAGTCCAGGCCTTGTCAAATCTACCTGAGAAGAGTCATGTTTATTCATAATCTCCAGCTCTCCCTACCAATCTGCTAATTATTGGCAGTTCTCTCCTAGAGAGAAAGGGAGAAAACTAGGTAGAAGACTGTCTGTCAGTCATCAGCAGGTGGGCGGGAGAGCAGGAATTCATGAATAACCATGACTCTTCTCAGGTGGCAGTGACTCTTTTTTCCAGGCCCAGTCTTCAATGATTGAGATGTTGGTTCTTGGCAATCACTTACTTTTAATTTATAAATGACAGACCGCTGAAATCAACTCGCCTGTCTCTATTTCACTCTGCCGTTCGTATGGACAGCATAAAGTTTATTCAGTGTCATAGCATATACTTCATAAAACGTAATTTGCACTCATAGTGCCTACTAGTAGCTATTTGGCTCCAGGAGGAGTACATGGTGGGCTCAGCATGCTTGTTGGTACCTGCATCCCTGGATGTAATGAAGGCTGTTAAGGCACCAAAAAGGTTAAAAAGTAGAGTTGATCCAGCGTGCATGCTGGTCCTGCACTCCCTGAATGTATGTGGCTGTCATGGCCCATAACAGGTAGGATTTAGCGTTAGGACCACTCATAGAGGCGGCCTTGGTGCGGCGAGTGGCTATTACTTTTTGATCAAAATGTACACCAATGCCTCTAGTATAGAGGTAGGGCAGAGTGCTGTTGCATTTCTGTGTTTGTACATATACTTCATGTATCATAACTGTCCCCAATGTTTGAAAAGCCTCTCATGGAGGACTTGTTGTGTGATTGTGAACCGGTGTCCACTGTGTTACCGAATAAAGGACTTTTTGTGTCTGGTAAAAAAGTTACGTACTTTGTCATGTCAGTGGGTCAATTCACCGAGTTAATGCCTTGTTTTTAAATGACCAGTGATGGGCCTAGTGAAGACCTTGTTGACCGCTCTTTAACACTTGCCCATATTGTCCATGTGGTTTGTGCTTAAAGGGGTATTCCACAGGATAGGGGATAACTATTAGATTGGTGGGGGGCCTACCGCTGGTTTCCCCACCGATTTATGAGAATGGGGGCCCCATACCCCCTGCAGGCCCCTGAAATGAAAAGAGGCGGCCGGTTTGGCATAGGTGCAAGAGCTCCATTCATTTCTATGGGAATTCCAAAGGTAACTTAAAGACTATGTACACCTTCGGAGGCATTTTTTTTTTGAATGCATTGTACTTATTTTTGGCTAAAAAATGTTTCAATTGGTCCTTATTAAAAATATTGAGCCGTTCTGTCGCAAAGGGTTAATAGTTTTTCTAACTGTGACTGTGACTGATACTTTCACTTTTACTTTGTGCAGTCATCTAATAACCCTTATCTGTAAATTACTAAGAGGTCATAAACACTTATTTAAGCCACATTCTTATGAGTAAGATAAGAACTGAGCCATAATAAGTGTTTTTAATGTCAGAGAGCAGAGATAAAGAGCCTGTCTGCTCCCCAGATGACGGAAAAGACAGAAAATCCACAGGCTTCTACTACAGCATCTCGGCTCTCTACAGAAAAAAATGACTCCATATTTTTAAAAAAGACCAACTGACAAAATGATTTTTAACTCAAAAAGAGTAGAATGCAGTAATAAAAAAAAATGCCCCCAAAGGTGTACATAGCCTTTAAATGTAACTTGAATACCTCTTTAAAATGACTTAAAAAGGCCGGAGGGTGATCTTTATCATTCGCCCTACACCTTTTTCGGCATTAAAAAAAAAAAATGCAAAACCTCAGTTTTTTTTGTCACAACTGGAATTTTTACATTGCCCTCACTAGTTTCCAAAAACGAGGTCTGGTGTTGGCGAGGCCATCAGCCACGGCCCCCCTGCATCCTTATTTATTTCAGAAAATTGCATAAATAATAACTGAAATCTACGGCAGGTCTGAGCTGCCATAGATTTCATTTTGGTGCACGGTCTGCCAGAGCCTCATAGTAAATTGCATGCCTCCCCTGGCAAAGCGGGCCCTATCAAGACAAGCGTAGTACTCCCTGGCCTTGATAAATCAGGAACTGAGTGTTGAGGTGCCTACCAGACAAGAACTTATGTAACACTAGATTTCTCATAGTACAGTCTGTGGAAGCTGAAATATTGTGGAGTATAAGTGAGCGGACGCACAGCAAATCTGTATTGAATTGCCTTTCGCAGCCCCTAAACTTTTATCTGTTAGGAGAACGTCTAGTGCTGAAGACTCTTTGGATTTCTCTCCCTTGGGATTTGCGCTGTTTTTGAAGATACAGCTCCACTCTTCGATTCCTATTCCCCAGCCTCCAGTATCTATGCCAGCATTAGGCATGCGATAATGAAACAAAGCAGCTCGCTTTTAACTGTGTAGGCGCCATGCTGTCATTTTACGGAAAAGCGACGTCTAAAAATGTTTTCTGGTCAAGAAACAAAAATATTGCTAATCCACTGTAGATCATAAGAGGTCACGTCCCTCTCCTACCATCCTGTCGATCCGGCCTTGCACATACTTACAAGTTGACTTTTTCCGGTGGACATTTTTTCTTTTAGTGCATCTAGTGGCCTTTTAAGAAAAATAACCATTCTTACAGATGATTGGACCCTTGAGTTAAAACCCCCGCGGGCAACTAATTCTTTATATGACGGGTCAAAGCCGGGAAAGCAGATATTTTCTCTATTGTTAACATTCATGTCCTATTTGTACAACAAGCCTTCTCCAGTCCTCCATGCTCTCACCCTCAGGTGAACTCTTAATAGCTTTTTTTCTTTTTTTTTATACCGCCATGCCATGTGTGTTTTCTGTATTTTACCTCCGAAGGATTTGTGCAGCTTATTAACGAATTCAGAAACAAAAGAGGAGCCCCCGTCTGCATGTTGTATATCAAGCCGTATCTTGACAGGCTTTCCTTTCAGGAAGTAATTCTGCCAGGAGAACGTTGAACTTAAAAACATTGGGGATCACATCAAATCCCATCCTCTGCGCTGCAGCTTGAAGATTTGGCAGCGAAACAAGTGATCTGGTTTATTAATTTCTTTTTCAGTGATTTGTTAATCGCCTTTTTGGCTCCGTTTTATTTTTTGTGGGTGTAGTGCGGACGTTCTGTCACTAGGAAGCTTGTATTAAGAACTTCTGAGATAAGGCTGCTCGCGATATGATTTACTATACTAATATTTGTTTCATGGCATTTGTATAGTAGACTGCAATGATGTTTTTCTAATGGTTTGTCTGCTTTTCAGTGCTTCGGTACATATAGTATTTCAGGGCATATCTGGCAGTCCATCTTTCTGCATATTTTCCTTTGTCTCGAATGTTTTCATTCTGGATTTCTTGTGAAGTCTTCCCATGCTTTTTTTTTGTAATAATATACTTCAAGATATTAGTCAGGGTTGCCAACCAGAATTTTTCTTTTTTCTGGACAACTTTACCCAAAATCACAGATAATATTTTTTCACAGACTAATTGAAACACCATAATGAATGATAAAGATTATAAGTAATGCATGTCTATAGCTCAGTACTGTATACTGATAAGAACTCATTACCAGCATTTACTGAAAGCTGTAAAATGATAATAAATACCACCAAAAACTCTACTCAAGAAAAAAATCTTGGACATATCTATTTTTTTTTCCAGAGACAGACTGTCCAGAAATCTCTGGATGGTTGGCAACCCCGATAATAATATAGGGAACGAGTATGTGGCAGAGGCGCTACCATATAGTGCCTCTATACAGCACTGTTCTCCTCTAGAAGTAATGCTTCTAGGGATGAATACCCCCAAAAAGGAGTTGTCCAGATTTTTTGACCGTTTTAACTGTCACTAGCAGCGTGTTGTACCTATTGTAAAAAATCATCCTCGCCTGTTCCCCTCTGCTCTGTTCCGGCTTCTTCGACTGCTCTAGCTGCTCCATTCCGGCTTCCTCGACTGCTCTAGCTGCTCCATTCCGGCTCTCTTCAGAGGTTTTGAACAACTGTGTTCGATCAGGATGTGTGGCTGAAGAAGAGGAGGACGGTTCTTAGAGCTCTTTCTTGGTTAGAGCTAGAGCTGCGTTCTCAACCAGTGCTACTTCTATAAAACTGGAGATACAACCTTTAGAAATTGGGTTGGGAGTGAGAGCTGCAGGTGTATACAGCTCACTGGGACCTGTTTCTAATTGGTTCATCTCCGGGTTAATAGTAGCTAGCACTGCAATCTGAGTCCCGGGTCTGGCTTAATGGTAACGCAAGGATAGCGGCGGCAGCCCCCTCCTCTGCAGCCACACAGCCCAAACGCAAGGTCGTTCAAAACGGTATCGCCCCTTTCCTGCTGGAATGAGTTTGTATTTGGGATGATCATTGAGGGAAGGGGGGCTTAAAATGTCTCCTTTGGGACCTGTCGTAATTAAAGGGGTTTTTCGGGCTTTTAATATTGATTACCTATCCTTAGGTAATCGGCGGGGGTCCGTTACCCAACACCCCCACTGATCAGCTGTAAGAAGGGAAGGTGCGTATGCCGTCTCCATTCTCTCTTCCTGCTCGACATAGAGGTAGCAGCAGCGAGTTGATTGGCGGGGGTGGCAAGTGTCGGACACCCGCCAATCTGATATTGATAACCTATCCTGAGAATAGGTCATCAATATTAAAAGCCCGGAGAACCCTTTTCATTTTGCATAGGGTTCTGTATAAAATCAAAGGGTTGCAGGCGTACAACGTGGCCCCAGTCACTGACTGAGGCGGGTCGTTGCCGTAGCACAACAGTGGCAGCCATTTCCTGCCATCTAGAGACAGGGGCGGGAGGTGGAGCACAGTGGGGAACTTGTACTGTGAGAATCTGAAAGGCGAGTATAAGCTGGAGTTTTTTGTATTTTTTATTGCCTTTTTCCCCCTTTTTCACTGGAATGAATCTTTAAAGACCAACCCGCATCTACATCGGGCAGCAGATGGAGGCATCATAGACCTAAATTTCCCACCTTTAGGGCTCATATTTGAAGGAAATGTTATGCATACTGGTGTGTGTGTGTGTATATATAGTTGCTGTAAATATAGTGCAGCGGGTTTGCATGTTTAGTGCATTCTATGATTCAGGAACCTTGATCCAGTTTACAGTTGTGTCAGCACTCGTTCCATGACAACAGAACACGCCGTACCTGGTAAAAATACAAGAGTCCTTGATGTATTTTTGCTGCCACCTCACATTGTGTAGATTTCAAGTGGACTTTTAAAGAAACCGTTAAGACAATTTATTTTTTATTAATTTTGTTTTATTACATTTGCTTGATTATATAGTGATCATTTTTAGTGATATTGTGACTCTTTTCCATTACTGCTGCATAACTAAACAGATTTACCATTTGAGCATCTGGGAAAGATATCTGACAACCTTTGAGAGAGCTGTAACGGAGGCAATATCGGTGGTCACCCATCATTTCCTCAGACGTATAGTCAACTTGGCATATTGTAAGGGCCTGAGATATAGACCTTGATGCTATCAAAGGGCTGCCCATCACATTCAGGGCACACATTGGTATAACTTTACACAGATATTTGTGGGCGTATATTCATTATGCCCACGTCAAGATGTTTGCATAAGTGAAAGATACCGCTATACCCTCAAAACTAAGGAGGACTTCTCTTCTCTGTGGTTAGACAGAACACTGCCTGATGAAGGCAGCGACTACATATGGATTTACGTTCCCTGAGGGCCACACATCAGTCACATGATGGCTGCCTCATGATGGCTGCCTGTGGCATCTTGTCCCCCAAATTGGCCTTCTCTGAGACGGCTGAATAGAACCTTGATAGGCGAGCCATCTAGTAGCTGTACTTGGTTTTTTACTCTACGTCAGCTTGTTTTTCCACTCCATAGACGTTCCTTGCAGGGCCCCATAATCATTATACCACAGACTCTGGAAAACATGGATGTTGATCTGTCCTGTGCCAGCTTGGGCAGGCTGATTTTCTTCCAAGGGAGAGAAGAGGCAAAAGCAAATCTAAGCCGAAGTGTCTTTCCTTCTCCGAGGCATTTGTAGCTGGGTGATATTTCCTCCTGACCACGGACGTACAGTATTTCTGCTATTATCTGAGTGAGCCACAGTCTTACCTTACCTCAAAAATGTTGCGTTAAATGCATGGAATGCTTTTTGCGAGAGGCGTTCTCGTACCTCTCTCCTAGATCACATATGGTTACAGTGAGCCGCCAGTGGCATGAGAGGTATTGGAACAAGCACACTTCTGTCTTACTTTGCCTCTAGTAAACATTTGTGCCTCTTTGGTTTGTCTCCTTACACGCCCCCTCTCCTTACACTGCCCGTCTGTTTTTGTATGTGATTGTGAGGGTGGGGCAGGGGGGCAGAATTTTTGTTTGTTTGTGTTAAACAACACAGGTCTTCCGCAGGTATCCACGTGGTAGCAGATAGAAGGCCTGCTGTGTTTTGAGTATCGAATAAAGTAAATTTTTTTCCCAGACAGTCTAAGGCTAATTTCACACCTGCCTTTTCTCTTTCCGCTATTGAGATCAGTCATAGGATCTCTGTACCGGAGGAAAACGCTTCAGTTTTGTCCCCATTCATTGTCGATGGGGACAACACTGAACTGAACGAAACTGAGTGCGCCAGAATGTATTCCGTTCCGTTTGCGTGCATGTGTTCTGTAGGGGAGCGGAGAAGCTGCACGATACCTCTGATGGTGGCTTATCTCCCCCTGAGAATAAATGCATCAAGATGAAATCAGAACAGCCACATCCTTCTTTTCCTGACATCGGAGAACAGTATGGACGCCACCATACAGAACGGAAGGTTGTGCTAGCAATTATCTCATGTATATGGCTTTACTAAGAATGATCTAGGCCCCCAGGCATTAAAACTCATGGTCTTTTACCAACCATTAAAAGGGTTTTCCAAGATCTTAATATTGATGACCTATCCTCAGGACCCCCGCCGATCAGCTGTTTGAGAAGGCACCGGCGCTCACAGCATAGCGCCGCGTTGTATAAGTGGCCGTGCTTGGTATCACTTAAATGGAGTTGAGCTGCACCTAGGCCGTGTGACCGATGAACATGTTGTCACTTGGCCTAGGAAAAGCTGAGAGAAGGCCATGGCACTCACAGCAGCGCCGGTGCATTCTCAAACAGCTAATCGGCCGGGGTCCTGGGTGTCTGACCCCCACCAATTGGATACTGATGACCTATCCAGAGGCTAGATCATCACTTTAAACAAAGTGCAGAACCCCTTTAAGGACGTGATGCAATTTATTGTATTATTGGGTAATCGTTAAAGGAGTTATTACATGGATTAATAAAAATAAGAAAGTCATCATGTAGTCAGGGACAACCTACTTCTAACATAGCTAGAACCAGCCCTGTACCTCACATGGATCCAGAGAGCGCGTGGCACGTTTCATTTTTTTAGGAGCATGTCCTTTCTGCTGCAGCTGAAGGATGGAACTAAGCATGTGTGTTCATCTCAGTGAGGTGGACAGAGAAATGGTCTGTATGAGAACTGTATGCTTTATAACAGAAACTGGATCCAGTCCCATCAGGGGGAAGCTTGGAAGCCATTCCCAAGGGACCATGTTCCCGCTTTCTAGTGACTGGTTCTGATTCCCATTTCTGCCGTAAAGCATACAGCTATCACATGGACATTCATAAGGACATGTGAATGAGGCCTACAGTCAGCTAGTAAGGGACCGTGCCAATGACCCTCTGCAGTTCCAACAAACAAGGGTATGGGGAAGTATCCTGATGATGGAAGGCAAACACCAATTCCACCCTGTCCCAGGTGATTATGGTTGTGGTGGTTTTATCTGCATCAGAAGGAGGCCTCATTTTAATCTTTGTTATGAGGACCTCACCTCTGTGTATGGACCTGGTAGACCAGCTATGGAGAAGAGGTCACTGCAGGGTAAGCTTATTGTATGGAACATTCACAGCGCCATCACCCACCAAAACCTATGGACATTTCATATGGTTGGACACCATCCGATATGTGTGTGTCCTACAAATAAAAATTACATTATTTAAACAGATGAAAATAATTGAAGTCTCTGTTTCTAATCTGTTGTTTTCCTGAAGAACAGAGGCCAAATGTCAGGTTTATCCAGCTCCACATGAAGTAAACCGCGCGGTGGGTGGTGATGGGAAATGTCCATATACAGTTTTTCCAAAATATGTGGTCATAGAATAAAAGCAGCATAGTAATAATAATGCAATGAGAGCTTTATGAGACCACACACAGTAGAAAACCCTAAGCTGCCTGTTTTTTTGTGATAAGAAAACCAGTTTTTATACCAAAATGTCATCTGTCAATCGGAAGCCCCCATATTGCAGCGCTGCAGATGCGTGTGCTTTCAAAGCCCCGGTCCCAACGGTGAATAGTAAACAGTATTCACGATATTAAAGCTGTAGACGTCATCTTCAAGTGGACTGTAAGGGAGGAACTCTTAGCGGTTATATCTAAGTATGGGGGGCAACAAGAATGTGTAGCAGACTCCAGTGGAAGTCTACCAAGATGTCCAGTGACCCACCACCCATGTACATGGGGCCATACTGTATCCTCCATACCCACCTTTTTTTTACTTCTCGAAATTAGAAAAAGATTGTACCCTGTCCCATAGGTTACACAGACATAACTAATGACTGAATATAATTTTACTGGTGATGTCCGCTGTAATTCTGTTTAGTATTTCAGTTCTATCGGTAAATGCAATTTGGGACATTGGTCTGAATGTGTATAATACTATACAATTCTGCTTCCTCAACTAAAGGGGGTATCCTGCATGTGAGAAGTTCTCCCCTCGGGTTCCCCCTAAACTGAACGGAGCAGCAGGTTAGGCATGCACACTGCCACTCCATTCATCTTTACGGGATTTCCAGAGACAGCGGAGTACTGCAATTTGCTATAACTTCCATAGAGATGAATGGAGCATCAGTGTGCAAAACTAACCTGCTGCTCCGTTCATTTTGGGAAGGGAGGCCCCGAGTGTATGGGGTCTCCATTCTCGCAATTGGTGGATAGGATCCTTCTGGCGATCCTGAGGATGGGTCATCAGTATAAAACAGTTGGAAAGCCTCTTTAACGCTTTACAAAAAGCTCTCTCCTCCTCTAGCAGATCAACCCTTTACAAGAAGCTGTTCCCTCCTCTAGCAGATCAACCCTTCACAAGAAGCTGTACCCTCCTCTAGCAGATTAACCCTTCACAAGAAGCTGTACCCTCCTCTAGCAGATCAACCCTTCACAAGAAGCTGTACCCTCCTCTAGCACATCAACCCTTTACAAGAAGCTGTATCTCCCTGCTTTAGCTGGGCTGCATTATACACAGGGAAATCATATTACATGCCTTAAGAATACAATATTCTGTATAACTAAGGGTCAGGCTCCTGGTGGAAGGTGAGGAATATTTTTGCAAGATTTGCATTTAGCTGATTGATTGTCAGTGCATCAGTGACTGTTTGTGATGATAAACTTTTGTAGAATTTGTGGGAAGAAGTTGGTGAATAGATTCTCCTCTTGTATTTATATGGACCTGCAATTCAACACAATGATAAAACAGTTGAATAGATGTGCTCATCCCAAATCTTGAGGAGGAGGATAGATGTGTTATATAGTATTGGTCTCCTGACACATACTGCACTCTATATACTCTGAGGGGGAGATTTATCAAAGACCGGCACAAGTCTCCTCATATATTGGGTGCATCCTCCAGCAGTCTGTGCACCAGAATGAAAAAATATTATGGGGGAGAGCAGGAGCTTATGAATAACTCTGACTCTTCTAAGGTAGACTGGACTCTTTTCAAGGCCTGGGCTGCAATGATTATGATGCTGGTTCTCGGCAACCACTTACTTTTAGTTCATAGTAGTGTAGAGCGAACTTGTTTTTTTAGTTCGGTGTCCAAAGTTCGGGTTATTGAAGAATCCCGATGACGCGAACTTTGGACGCAGAACTTAAAACACAAGTTTGAGTGACATACCGCTGAAATCGGAGCATCTGTCATTACTTTATGCTGTCCTTGGTGAATTCAGCATAAAATTGATGACAGGTTACCTTTAAAAGGAGTTATCCCAAGACTAATATAAAAAAAAGAAAATCATATAGGACATGGCAATCTTTCTAACAAAGCTAGAACCAGCCCTGTACCTCACATGGACCCAGAGCTCTCCACATTCATTGCTCTGCTAGATTTATATCAAGCTGACTGCAAAAGGGGAGTGTCTTTTCTGCTGCAGATAAGGGGGCGTGTCTCAGCTCTCCCTATCACAGCTCAGGGGGCGTGTCTCAGCTCTCCCTATCACAGCTCAGGAGGCAGATGAAGGATGAAACTGAGCATGTGCATCCTTCTCAGTGGGTTAAAGAAATAAGAAAAAAAACGAACAGCAGGCGGCGCTATACAGAAATTCATTTCAGTAAAGAACTCTGTGGCTATGCTAAGTTTTTAATTACATACAATTACAAAAGTATTGAGATCCTGGTGCTGGTTTGAAAACTGTAGAATATTATTCGTGGGGCAACTCCTTAAATTCTTTGCTTCTGAAGGAATCTATAAACAGGGGAAGGTCTTGTTAAGATTCTGTATACAGGGGAGTCTGGTATGGGGTCTGTACATGGTGGAAGTCTGGTTTGGGGGGCTCTATATCTTTAGGTGTTTGGTGTGTGGTCTTTTTTCATGGTGGGATGTGCTGAAGGTTGGGGTGTATGTACTATTTTTGAGTCAAATCCTGTAGGTGGGTGAGGCATAAGTGAAACATTTCTCATCTTTAGAATCCCTTTGACATCCCTTTTCCAAAGTTGGCAAGTATGCTCTAAGGCCACAGCGCACCCCTGAGCGATGTGCAGAAGGCTGTACGGTGGCGTCGCACTGTCAGGACGCTGCATAAGGGAGCTTTATCTCTGTACAAATATACCATTCAGTGGCACCATTCAATGGCACTGTCACTTTTTTCCCTAAACATCTGGAATCCATTAGTTCCCACCTCTGCTGTGCCCGCCATGTCAGTGGAACTGTATTTTTCTTCCCCACGAGGGCAATTACCGTTTGCAGATCATTCGTTTCCTACCTCCATGTGCCTTCAGCCTTGTGTGCATGCAGTAAGGCACTGGAAATTGTGGTACATTTTGAGAAATACTTCACTGTTGCACCAAAAATCATAGCAGAAGTTCACACCATATCTGGAGTCAATTTACCGTTGAAGTCCATCTTACGGGGTTTATACTCACCCAGTCCATAAATGAGGGTTAAAAAGTTGAGCGCGCTACAGAAGTCCCATACATTCACCCGTATGGCACGTGTAACATTCCATTAAGTTAAGACCGAAATCCCACAGATGTTCTTCTTAGTGCTTCCATGGGCTTCTGGTCCGTGCTATAGAACATGTCATATTTTTTTTTTCAGTGCCGACTATATCTTCGCAGACCCATTCAAGTCAGTAGGTCCGCATCCGTGATAGAGTTCACGCCGCCAGTGCCCGTATATTGAGGACCGTCCACAATACGGGTACAGACGGCCTACGTTCGTTAGCATGAGGTCTAAAAGACCTGCCACCTCTCTGACATGCCTATTTTAGGGTCCATGAAATCCCTTTATTTTGGGAACTGCTCACATGAAAAAACGTGAATACAAAAGATTGCTACGCTTCGGCTCTCACACAGCCTTTGTCAAGCATAATGTGCTCTATACATACATGAGTTTATAAAGTGAAGACTCCGCCCCTTCTCCGAGATGTGTCCAGTCACTGCATTTCATTACAAATAAGTGATATAAAAGGTTAAAATTTCTCAGCCAATCGGAGTGAGGCTATACAGCTGACGTGCATACAATTCATCCCCTATAATGAACAACACTCTCACCTGGTCATAAAAAGTGGAAGGGCAGATTGGATCATGTTGCGCGCTCACCAGCGCGTCCCTCAGTCTCTAATGCGCATGTCATACAGAGAGGAAGTGGAGGTTCACGTGACTACAACAGTCACATGACATCCTATAGCAACGCGTCCTGTATCCAATATACAGGAATGAACGGAGGAGAGTTACCTCACGTGATCCATCACATGATCGCAGACAGACATGTCCTTGCGATCATGTAGGAATCTACTCAGTCGCACGCATTGTCTCAAGAGCAAATCAAACGCCCATTGCAGAGAAGATTCTTCTATGGATGTCTACATGACAGTGCGCAGTGGATGAGGACATACAGCGCACCTAGATCGGGGCTTATTGTTTTGTTCGAGCGTGCATCATGAACTCATGCCGTGTACAATGTGAATAAGTGCTCACTATACATTAATACTTTATATGAAAACCTAAAAACCTTATGTATATAAAAACACATCACTGAGTACAATTCAGCAGAGTACCTCATGGGTGAGTCACACCGACCCCACACTGAATTCAATATTCAACCCATGAGGTTGAAGGGCTTTTAATTCGAATATCCATTTAAGCTCTTTTTTTAATTTTACCCACTGAATCAATAATGCGGAAGTGTAATTGGTTAACCGCGTGCCCACGCTCCGCAAAATGCTTGGCTACTGAGTAGATTCCTACATGATCGCAAGGACATGTCTGTCTGCGATCATGTGATGGATCACGTGAGGTAACTCTCCTCCGTTCATTCCTGTATATTGGATACAGGACGCGTTGCTATAGGATGTCATGTGACTGTTGTAGTCACGTGAACCTCCACTTCCTCTCTGTATGACATGCGCTTTAGAGACTGAGGGACGCGCTGGTGAGCGCGCAACATGATACAATCTGCCCTTCCACTTTTTATGACCAGGTGAGAGTGTTGTTCATTATAGGGGATGAATTGTATGCACGTCAGCTGTATAGCCTCACTCCGATTGGCTGAGAAATTTTAACCTTTTATATCACTCATTTGTAATGAAATGCAGTGACTGGACACATCTCGGAGAAGGGGCGGAGTCTTCACTTTATAAACTCATGTATGTATAGAGCACATTATGCTTGACAAAGGCTGTGTGAGAGCCGAAGCGTAGCAATCTTTTGTATTCACGTTTTTTTATGTGAGCAGTTTCCAAAATAAAGGGATTTCATCCGGACATGCTGCCTCCGATATCTCTTTCTGGACTATATACTCAGGAGCCTTTATGGATCTAGGGCCCCAGGCTGGCTGTTGCATTCCGGAAGACCGCAAGATCCCGCGAGTGCTATTCCACATCGATATATACTACATGCCTATTTTAGGAACAGCGTGCATTCCCTATGTAACATCAATTCTGTAACATATTTTCATGTATCTGAGCTATGCTATTCCTCTATTATTCCAATTAGAACTTTATGAATAAATCCCCAACTAACAGCAGTTAGTGATGTGTCCCTGCACAGTCTGACACTGGCAGCACTGATTATAGTGTCAGACTGTGCAGCCCCCCTCATTTATTCATACACTTCTAGTTCGAGTAATAGAGGAACAGCACAACATAGAATAATATAAAAAATGTGCTCCAGAATTGTTGCTATATGGCGGATGCAAATAGTTACTAAAACAGACATGTCAGGAGAGGTGAGCTAATATGGTTTGTGCTAAAAATGAATTATATTTCCCCTAATTTGTTCTGATGTATTAATCTGATAAAAGCAGCGCTCACATTAGGATCTGAGCGAACGTCCCGGATGTATGAAGCCGCTCCGGGAGGCCTGCGCTCAGGCTTGCTTTATAAAAGGCAGTCTCCCATTATTTAGTTAGCATTGATCTGTGTTACGCAGAAGACGATCAGTAAAAACATTACACCTTTTTATGAAGGCGCTCAGCGGGCTCGGTTGAGGAGCGCTATGATATTTCCTGGAGCAAATTAGCAGGTTGTCAGAGGAGATTAATGGATTCTTTTCCCCTGGTGTTTTGTATAACTGATGCAAGTTGTACCGGACTTGTGGTTGGGGTATAAATTTGCCTTGCAAAAAGTTTCATATTTGTGTATAACTATTCAGAATTTTTGAAATAAATGTTTTTTCAATTTCCCCCTCTAAAGGTATGTTAAAAATATTTGTATTTGAAAAGATTAAATGTGTAGTACAGCCCATTAAAAAAAAAAAAAAAAAAAGTTAGTGTCAGAATGGCTGTTTATTGTGAGCTGTATGACCTCTGCTGGTGTAATAGTACCTCATGGGTTCTTATCTCAGCCTTGTGGTGGCTTTACCTTCAAGGAGTTGTCCCAGCAGCTGGATAGCATAGCCACTGAGTTATTCAATAAAATGTATCTGTATAGCGCTTCCTGCTGTTTGTTTTATTTACTTATTTCTTTGACCGCTCACTGAGATGGCTGCACATGCTCAGTATTATCCTTCATCTGTCTCCTGAGCTGTGATAGGGAGCGATGAGACACGCCTCCTGAGCTGTGATAGGGAGAGCATGGACACACCCCCGAGCTTTGATGGGGAGAACTGAGACACGCCTCCTGAGCTGCGATAGGGAGAGCTGAGACACGCCTCCTGAGCTGTGATAGGGAGAGCATGGACACGCCCCCTGAGCTGCAGCAGAAAAGACACTCCCGTGAGCTGTCAGCTTGATGTAACTCTAGAAGAGCAATGAATGGGGAGATCTCTGGATCCATGTGAGGTACAGGGCTGGTTCTAGCTTTGTTAGAGAGAAATTGTCATGTGCTATATGATGTCTCATTTTTTACGTTAGTCAAGGGATAACCCCTTTAATCAGTTTCTTTCTTTGATTGGGACCTCTTGATAGCCTTGGGTGAGTAACGTGCTGCTTGTGGCCACTTCACTTGCAGAAAACTCATTATTCCAATACTTTAGTGAGCCCATGCTGCTCCCGTTCCAGTGCTTCCTGTTTCTACTTCCTGGTCTTTCTCTACAGAGGAAATGTAACTGTGCAGCCAATCGCTGGCCACAGAAGTGACTCCTCAGCCAGTGATTGGCGGTGCAGTCACATTTCCTGTGTCAAGAGGGACCAGGAAGAAGAGACCGGGAGGGGGGAGCAGAGAAGCGTTGGAACGGGAATGACGGGGGATCGGTGAGGTTAAAATAGTTATGTCTGTATCCTTATAGCAGTGTCAACTACATCGCCTCCATAACAGTGATAGCCAGGGGTAAGTTTTATTTCTTGCCGCTTTTCACCGACAGTGAAAGGGGTCTAAGATGAACAATTCAGTCATTTATTTTGACAAGGACATGATTATACTTGGAGAAGCTCTTTTTCACGTGCACATTGTAGGAGACCTTGCGTTAAAGCCTCATGGTTACATGGATGACCAAGTGCGCCCCCACTGCTAGGATCTTTAGTTCCCGAATCACCATAGGATCTCTGCCTCAGAAATGTGCGTCACCAAGTAACATTATACAACCCCCACCCCACAAACAAAAAACAAGTTACAAAGGTGACTTTAAATACGACTAGAGAAGCTCAGCGGCGCTCGGCAGAAGATGTGAAGATGAGAGGAATCTTTCTTCATTGGTCTCCTGGTTGGAGTCTGCTCTCCAGCAGCGAGGAGATAAAGAAAAGAACTTGTTTCACATCAGACGGGATTATTTTTGCAGATGAAATGCAACAGATTGAAGAAGACCTGTGTGCTCATTCCCATATTGTCTGGTGGTTTTCAGAGTTTGACATCCTTTTTTGCAATTTGTAAGATTACAGGCTTATATTATTTTTTCTTGTGTTTTGTTTCACCAAACAGAATAATTGGCTTTATTTTCTGTATATCGTATGTAGCTGATTTTTTTATTTATTTTTTCACAGCTTTGTCATCTGTTCTAATACCCTCTACGCACCTGATTTGGTCAATTTCATGCAAATTCCCGTAGCCCCAAGCACAGAATCCTTCCATGTTTCTGAAACCTATATCCATGTTAACAGGTTGTCATTATGATTAGTGTGCTTGTTTTCTAGGATCTGAAACTATTTCAGTGTTTTACAGTAACTAAAGCTCTTGTACATTGAGCAGTAACTCCATTATCACGTGGAAAAATATTCATACTAATGCTGTTTCCTGAAAATTGACTTGAATAATCGAGCAGACGCTCATTGATCGGCATGCCCGATTTTCAGCAGCACCTCTCCCTGTGTAGGGGATGCACTACCGATTCTCGAAGAGAATGAGGGAGGAACAACTCCATAGCGATCATTCCTTCCGCATGCAGTTTGAATCGGCCGGTGCAAATAAGTACCAGTGGATGTGTTTTTACCCATGGGCACTCACACTTCCCGAAGTGCAGGCAGTGTAATAGGAAGGTTATAACGAGCATCGATTGACAATGAAACAATCCGATCAGATCTCTTTTAAGGAGCCTTTTCATGATCTAATCAAAACTATGTGGCAGTATATTTCCCATACATTTTATATTATGTCGGCAGTATGGCCCATCTTTACACTGGGAGATGTGCTACTGACCGGTGAGCTTTTCTATGCGCACCTCAAATGATTATTTACACGTTTGTGGGCTGAACAGTAGGGTGTTTAGATGGGCTGATGATCGGCTAAGTTCATACAAACGCTGCCCGATCATCTGTCCATGTAGTAGGCCCTTAAAGCCCATTTTCAGGGGCAGATTTCCTGCCCATAATGACTTCTTAATGATGAAACAACACGTTGATTGACTCCAAAAACTTCTTTCAAAACTGTCCTTTTTTTTTTTTTTAAAGTGTTGGCCACCTTTTGTGGGGTTTTTTTCCCTTCAAACCCCCTAACTGGCCTGACCTGCAAAAGGGAGGCATACTTACCTGCCCTCCTCCACTGGGTCCCAGCAAGTTCAATCCCCTTCTTCTGTTGCCCCGCTAAGGTGCCCTGCTATCAACATTTGCTTTGCCATCACTGGCTGCAGTGATAACCTGCTCTCCTTGCATCAGCTCATTTGGCCACGTGGCACAAGAGGGGCAAGTCACCACTGCGGCCAGAGATTGGCTGCAGTGGTATAAAAGCGGATGTTGACAGCAGGGTACCTGAAAGCGAAGGGGCCAGAACCCAGTGGCATAGAGAAGGTAAGCATGTTTCTCCTTTGCCGGTCTACCCAAAAGGTGGCCAATGCTTTTAAAGGGGTTGTTTGGCTAATAAATCAAAGGGGTTATCCCATGACTAATGTAAAAAACTGAAAACCAAACAATATGTGGTAAATGGCAATCTCTTTCTAACAAAACTAGAACCAGCCCTGTACCTCACATGGATCCAGAGATCTCCCCATTCATTGTTCTGCTAGATTTATATCAAGCTGACAGCTCAAGGGGAGTGTCTTTTCTGCTGCAGATAAGGGGGCGTGTCTCATGCTCTCCCTATCACAGCTCAGGGGGCGTGTCTCAGCTCTCCCTATCACAGCTCAGGAGGCAGATGAAGGATGAAACTGAGCATGTGCGGCCATCGCAGTGAGCAGGACAAAGAAATAAGGTGACACTATACAGATACATTTTATTGAATAACTGACTATGCAAATTTTTTTATTACATGCAATTACAAAAGTATTCAGATCCAGGTGCTGGTTTGAAAAGTGTAGAATATTTTTTGTGGTACAACCACTTTCAGTTGTACAAACTAAAGTAAAGAGCAGCTAGAAACGGCCAATTGAGGTGGAGGCGCATGGAGACAAGTTGCTACTGGGTCCCCCAGGAATTACGACAAATTGTCGAAGGTCCCAACCGTGAGGCGAGGGTCACAATACAAAGCAGGTGACTGTATGCTGAAGGTTCCCTGTATAGGGAAGTCCTATACAGAGAAATGAAGGACTTAGATCTATTTAGTGACTTTTAATCGGTCAAACTATTGACCTTCAGTTTTTCTGAAACGATTACGTTTTCTTTACGTTAAGGTCATGCTCGCAGGTGCATAGCTGTTCTCCGTAGTCATATATCTTTTGGCAAGATGTGTTAAGCAGATATATTGGGGCCTCAATCCTCTTAATGGGTTTAGATTTTTATTTATTTTTTACCCAAAAATAATGCTAGTCTTGAATCGAGGACTTATTTGAATGATGGTAAATTGTAATACCGGGGATAGCCTACATGCAAAAGTGGAGCTGTTTTTTTTTTTTTTTAGGAGGGGGGGGAAATTTCCCATGATTAATGTAAAAAATTAAAATACGGTAACCAGTAGTACATAAGTGTCTTTCTGACAAACTTGCAACCATCCCTGTACCTCACATGGATCCAGAGATCTCCCCATTCAGCGCTCCAATTTCTATGCTAGATTTATTTCAGGCTGGCAGCTCAAGGGGCGTGGACTTTCTCAGGGTGTGTCCTTTCTACTGCACCTGGTGGCTATTGAAGGATGGCACCGAGCATGTGCTTCCATCTCGGTGAGCAGGGCAGAGAAATTAGAATAAGAGCAAACAGCAGGTGGAATACAAAAGTATTCAGATCCAGGTGCTGGTTTGAAAAATGTAGAATTTTTTTTTTTTTCGTGGGACAAACTCTTTAAACCCTCAAACCCTAGAAGAGTCTGTGGGTTTCTAAAAGCTGTATAGTCTGGTCGTTAAAATAATGTAAGCCCCTGCTGTCGGCAGTGCGGAAGTTGGTCAGTAATTGGCTCTGAAAAGCAGAGGATGCTACAAGGAAAGCTCGGCTGCCTTTATGAAGTTCTGAAAGGAATAATCTCAATGATAAACAAGCTTCTTCGGCATGGGCTCGATCACTTGCAGACTGGTTTCCATGGGGCTGCCCTGAAATGTGACCACAAGCGGGAGAGTAGTAATCACCAGAGGATAGAGTGGAGACAATGGCTGGTAGGTGAGCTGCTTTTGTTGTGCATGCCTGAGTTGTCGTGTCAGTCGCTTTAGTTATGCGCCTGGGTGGAGGAAGAGAAACACAAAAGTGCAGGAGAGCTAATCCCTTCTGAAAAATGCAAGCTCTCTATCTACTGTAGCTCATTTGTCTGCCTTACTGCGAAATATTAACTCACTCCCGTCTTTTTAAGTAAAAATTCCTATTTTAGACAGATATTTGGTCAAATGAAAATATGTAAGACCCGTAAAGAGGTTGTTGACCACAAGGGACCTTTCTCAGAGACCACCCCCAATGTGGTCACCCTTCGGGAGGGATTCATACTTGCCTCATCTCTACCGCTGGGTTTCAGTTCCTTCGCTCCTCTGCAGATCTCCAGTCTCCCAACGTCAACCTCCAGTTTGACACTGGTCATTTGGCTGGTGCTGCCAGTGACCGTCCACAGAAGGGACGTGTGTCCCATGCGTCACATGACACAATAACGCATGGGGAAGACGTCACCACTGCAGCGGCCAAGTGACCCACGTCAAACCGAAGGGTTGGGAGCCGGCAATTTTGTAGAGGTGGCGGAGGAGTGAAGGAGCTGGAATACAGTGGCGGGGTTCAGGTAAGTATCATTCACGCGGCAGGTCCATGTAAGTGCAGCGGTCTCCTTCGCTGAACGAGCAGCTGACTGTTGGGAAGGAACCATTCATTCCCGACAATCGGCAGGAATATCAACATCGGGACATGTAAACGCGCCTTTAGAGTATCTACTTTAAAAGTGTATTACCATCACAGACAATGGGACATATAACTAGGATATGTTCCCATTGTCTGATAGGTGAGGGTCCCAAACTTAGCCGGCAAAGGGAAGGAGGCCGAGCCGCGCATGCACAGCCGCCCTCCGTTTATTTCTATGGGGCCACTGAAAATAGTCGAGCTCTGGCTCAGCGGTTTCAGTCAGCCCCATAAAAATGAACGGGAGCACGCTGCGCTTGCGTGGCCATCGCTTCCATTCTCTTCAGTGGGGCCGACGGAAATAGCCGAGCCAGCACTTGAATATTTTTGGTGGCCCTATAGAAATTAACTCTGTCGGCTCAGTTTACAAGATAACGGTGAGACCCTCACCTATCGGACAATGGGGGCATATCCTAGCGATATGCCCCCATTGTCTGAGATGGGAATACCCCTTTAATCGTACATTTTTTTTTTATCCACCAGGCATATGAATGCTTTGCCCTTTTCTCCTGGCCTCCTGTTTTGTCCTGATTTCCTAATCAACTTGTATTTGACAAATAGTCCATGCTTGAGCTGTTTTACTCCTGTAATTGAATAAGTTGGGTGTTAATCAGGAGTTCGCTGCCAAGTGTTAAAGCTATAAATCAGAGGTTCCTTCAGAGAAGATGATAAAATGCACCTTCCTAGGTGTCTACAAAGTACACGGGGAATCAAAGCATGGCAAGGTCTGGGCTTCGTTGCCCTACTACAGTCTTCTGTTCTAGATGTTTAGTTTTTTTTTTGGTTTGTTTTTTAGATGGTTTATGCCTGTCAGAAGGCATTCATGCCACCACATGCACAAATTCTTATTTTTTTGTGGTCACCACTCCCGTAATGGTAATTTCATGGAATTGTAGAGTTCTATTGTGAGTTATCAAGCCATGGTGTGGAGTCACTTGAGCCGTGAAATCCGTTAAGACTTGTGCTATTGACTAACAAGTACTTCTACTCAGTCAGAAAAATTTCTTCTGAGGAGCAAGACTGTCCTGATCTGTCCATACAACACTCTTACGGTATAGCTAGAAAGAATCATCTGGCTTAGGTTGCATGTCCTTATGAGAAAATCTGACCACAAGGGTCTCACGATTTGGAGCCTTTGCAGTTAAAGGAGTTTTGGGGGATTTTAATAATGATGACCTATCCTCGGGATTGATACCCGGCACCCCCACTGATCTGCTGGTTGAAGAAAAGGCCTTGCCAGCACAGCCTTCCCTCCGTGTTTACCTGCTTGCCGTCGAAATCGCAGCAGTGAGCAGGTGTAATAATAAGAAGCCATCCCATTCATTTCTAAGGGACAGCTCTGTAATATTAAAGTGTAATAAGAACTAGACATCCCACGGCTTCTTGTAATTGCACTGCTCGCCACCACGATGTCGACGGCAAGCAGGTAAACAATGAAGGGAAGGCTGCGCTCGCACGGCCTTCTCCTCCACCAGCTGATCAGTGATGGTGCTGGGTGTCTGACCCTTGCTGATCTGATATTGATGACCTATCCTGAGGATAGATCATCAAAATTAAAATGATTACCGCTTGGAGAACTGCAAAGAGCCTTGTGGTATCTGCTATGGCAGGGAAAATGAGTACTGATGGAGTGCCCATTAAAATAAATAGATGCCCGTTGTTTTTAAGGGGCTTCTTTAGTGCAGAAGTGCCAAGCATTGCGCTGGATTCAGCTCTCGGCTGCGCTAATGAAGAGGTCTCCAGAGTAGGTTCTCGTCAGTCAGCTCCTCGTGCCAACATGGGCTTGGCTGAAGTCGACGACCCATTTCCAGCTGAGCTGCATTGTAATGAATGCTGTGGTTACTTTAGAGATTTTCCTCGTGAACATTACTGTATCTGTTACCCTGCGGACTAAAACATGTTCTTGCGTTGAAAAATACTTAAAGGGGCTGTCCGACCGGTTTGAGAAAAATAGTCCCCAGAAAACCTTAAAGAGGACCTGCCACCTCTCCTGACATGTAGTAAGAGGAGAGGGGATGAGTCCTCTTTAATACGGATCTGTGTGACCTCACCTCAAATATATGCATATATAATATCAATATAATATAAATAACCCAGGCATCTGAAATCCTGTGTGCGCTCGCAGTAGACAATATCTGGCATTTGGCCCCGTTCCACAGTGTATATTGGCACAGAGCAACTCGAATCCCTGATAATGATCTCTTTGAAAAGTCAGGCTGGGTATGAAGCCAACCAAGCAGATTGCTGTGAAGCCCATGTTGATCTCGCCACATGTTCTGAACCGCCGTTCTCTGGATGCAGTTTACATATATACCAGCCATAAATTGTGCCCAAGCTGGAGGAGCAGAGGGGTGACCTGAAGCTTCTGGCCTCCAATGCAAAATATCTAACAGGCCCCTTTCAACTTGCCATGTGCCAGTTACGTTTCTGGTGCCTTTGTATATGACAGAGGGAGTCCTAGGCTTGAGCGAATCGACCTTCGGATCCTAGATCTGAAGTCGATTCGTTCAAATACCTAATTTTTTATGTTTTTTTGGTAAAATGTATTTCTGCCGTGGAGCCAAAGTTCTTCTCGGTCGAAGTCGCATGACACTTCGGTGAATTCCTACTGTATTCATATCTACGTATTTAAAATATAACTCAAAAGTGGGATTTGGTATCGAGGTACCAGCCAGCACCAAAGCCCACTTCGGATTCCTATTGTTTTTCAATACGCAGATATGAATATAGTAGGAAATCGCTGAAGTATCGTGCGACTTCGGCCAAAAAGAAAGTTGGCTTCATGGAGCCAATACATTTTAATGCTGTACGGAAACAAGTATTTAATCGAATCGACTATGGATCTATAATCGGATGGTCGATTCACTCGCACCTAAAATGAACTTCCGGAGCGAGGCTTCGGTGCAGCTGTCATTGTTGCACCTCTTCTAGCTTTGTCACCCTAGGTACACCATTAGTGCTTATGCCCAAGAGCGATACTACCCCCATTGGTCTTTTGTTGATCCCGCAATCCCTGTAGTTCTGAAGAAATGATGTAAGGTTTTTGTAAAAAAAAAAATTAAATTGGATGAACTGGGCGTAATCACTGTGCTCTCACCTCGCTGTAAAGCAATAAATCAGCTGTTTGGTGTGAGATCACACGATTACACGAAGCTGTAAATCACTGCACGTCAGTGGAATTAATGGTGCAACATGTGAAACTTCTAGGGTCAGGGAAGACTGTCGTGAAGTATTGATCCACGTCTTACAGTTTCAGAGGCAAACACAGCGATGTGTGTGTATAAGGGATTAGATGACTGTTTGTTGGACCTGGGGATTATGTCGGATATATACTATTCTCTTTAGAAATATCCAGTTTATGATGCAGTTCCAGAAAAATTGTCTCCACTGCTGGCACCCTTCCTGTGAACAAATGCCTGGCTCCATTAAAGGGGTCCTGTGGCTTTCTTCTGCAGTGAAATACTGGGGGTAAGAGTACTGGGTATGTCACATGAATACCCTTGAGTTCTGAAAATGTCCTGGGTAAAGCAACGTGGCTGGTCTGTGCCCCATCAGCATCCAGCAAATGGGGCAATGTCCAGTTGGCCTCCCTACCAATTCTTCTGGTGTCCAGGGAAGTATGGAAGTCCATTGTGCTGACCCACTGTCTCCTGTTCCCCAGACTTCACTGATTGAGGTCGGAAGGACATCTAAATGAATAATTTTAATTTGGAATCCGTCAACCATTTAATGGTTTCACACACAAACACCGACTAATGGTAGCCATAGCCTTAAAGGGGTTGTCCAAGCCTTTACAAGTGGTGGCACATGTAGTGTGTACGGGGGTCACCAAACATAGAAAAACACGCATAGTTGATAAAGCCAAAATAAACGTTTATGGGGGGAAGTTAGTAGAAACGCAGCCTGCAGTCATCTTAACAAGTGATATCCTTTGTCTGATCTGCGGAGGTCTGCAGTAGCTCTGACGTTGGAACTACACAGCTCCATTCATTGTGCAGTGGATGTTATTGCAGTGCTGCTTCTATTGAAGTGAATGTGAGCAGCGCTGATTGGCGTTGTGTCAACAACCAGCACTCCCGCTGATCAGCGCTGCTTGCATTCACTTCAACGGAAGCCGCACTGCAATAACATCCACTGCACAATGAATGGAGCTGGGTAGTTCCAATGCCAGAGCTATTTCAGACCCCCACCAGAAGATAGCCCATCACTTGTAAAGGGTTGGCTAACCTCTTCTTTCCTTCCAGCTGAGCCAGTTTGATTGACTGAAAGTTGTTTCTACTAAATCCCCCCCATGAATGGGTACTTTGGTTTAGTAAATTGTGTGTTATTCTTTGACCCCTCCCATACACCGTAGATGATTGCCAATCCCACTGAAATTGATGGTTTTGACCAACATTTGAATGCACACTCTTACATGTTCCACAGATGTTGACTAGGGCAGGGTCGGACTGGCCCACCTGAGGGTCCTCTGGTGGGCCCAGGCTCTAATACCATAGTAGGCCGCAAAGGTCCAGGAGAACACCCCCCCCCCCCCCCCCCATTTCGGTGCCTTTGTTGCCAGTCACTTGCCACTTGCTTCTATTTCTTTGTGTCAAAACCTTTCTAGAACTTGATGATGTAGGGTTTTGACCTCAAGAATAATTTTCCTCTGGTGGACCCAAGTAACCCAAGTCTGACCCTGGGCTGTGGTAATGGGTGGTTAATGAGATTGAGCAAAAACCTCAAACTGAAAGACAGTCAAAAAGACCACAACAACAGTGCACATCCCACAATAGAAAATGAATAAAAGAGTTTATTAGGACAACACTAACAGATGAACACATTAAAAATTGTATACAATGAGACTGAGTGTTGGTATGAAATAAGACCAACACCTAAGCAGGGTCCACTAGCGTCCAAAAATAAGGACATTCCATATATAAGCCAGCTACATCAATACATATGAGAGACATAAACAACCATATGAGAAGATAATGTGGCATCCGGCTTCCTCAGATTGTGTCGGCGATACACGTGGGGCGTCGTATCTTATGCTGCTTGGGTCCACTTTATCAGCTCCTTTACACTTTATGGCACGTCTACTTTGACCACATTTGGTCTTATTTACACGCTTTTGATGCCACATTATCTTCTCATATGGTTGTTTATGTCTCTCCTATGTATTGATGTAGCTGGCTTATATATGTAATGTCCTTATTTTTAGACGCTAGTGGATCCTGCTTAGGTGTTGGTCTTATTTCATACCAACACTCAGTCTTATTGTATACAATTTTTAATGTGTTAGTGGTGTCCTAATAAACTCTTTTTTTTTTTTTTATTCATTTTCTATTGTGGCATGTGCATTGTTGTTGTGGTCTTCTTGACTGTCTTTCAGTTTGAGGTTGATGTATTCAGGACCATTTTTTGCACTCCCACTTATTAATTTATCAATACGAGTGTGTCCCCTTGCATTTATTTTTGTTATGGTGGTTAATGAGATTGAGGCGTAATGATCTAAAAGCATTCTTTTTGTTGGTTTAGCATGATCTGAACATACACTGGACATACCTGGGGTTAGTGTGAGAACTACAGGTCGTCTTCTCTTCTATTTTACTCTTTATGTTTGAGCTGAGTGACTAATGAAGACGATGCATTATTCTCTGATATTTTCAAAGCCTCGTCTGATAAAGGCATGCCGGTGGGGTCATGTCTGTGGAGTGAAGTAATGAGATGATGAAGGTAATTAATCCCATTTTGTCAGGTGCTGTGGTACCTCTTTAATCCTACACCGACAATGATCTAGAAGAAACGCCGATTCTGCTTTTGTTCAGCAGACAAATATAAAGGGAGAGTTGGTAATTGGGACTGGCGTACTCCCGAGAGCAGAGAGAAGTGTTGTCATCAGAGCAGCTACAAACGACTAAAATAATCGTCCTGTTTTTATATGAGCAAAAACTGATGGCAAAAGTATCTACAGCATTGCAAAAACAGTGATTTCTCATTGCATGAATGGTTATGAAGCTGCTGTAGGGCCCAATATCTAAGGGGGCCCATCTCTTTCTGTACATCGCCATGCATATCATCGTCCAGAAGACCTGTCCTGCATTACACAGTGATATGAACGATCACCGTGTAATTCTTCATTCACCCTATGTTGGAGGACTGAAAACACCAGGTCTCCTCACAGATTAGAGCCTACTGCTGGGGGAGCCGGCAGGGAGACACTTTGTGATCAGCTCATTGTCATAGGACAATTGGGGATTCTTCAGAGCAGAGAACTCCTTTAAGCTGGTCATGCACATTAGACAAATGGTAGCCAAACCTAACAACAATATAATAGATATGGGGGGCCCAAATGAAACACCCTCATCTTTTTGCCATTACACATGCAGCCCAGCGATGTCAAGTGTTATTTCTTAAAGGGCCTGGACCATCTCGCATATTGGTGGTATAGCCTAGAAATATGTCACCAATGTCAGATAGGTGCAGGACCCACACCTATTTCCAGAATGAGGACCCCCTAAGTGAGCGAGGGCACATTTTTTATATGACTTTCAAGCTTCTTTGCTTAGTCTCTCCGTCATCACTCTCCTGGTCAAATGCTCCAGTTTGTACTGAGCCAGTGAATGCTGCTTCCAGTTGTAGCTACAGTACTTTATCTGTAAAAAAATAATACATTTAAAATTATGGCTCTACATAGTATTGTCTAGGGATGAGTGAATCGACTTCGGATGAAACATCCAAAGTCGATTCGCATAAAACTTAGTTCTAATACTGTACGGAGCAGGCGCTCTGTACAGTATTAGAATGTATTGAATGAGCCTAAGTTTTTGCATACAGCAACAGCTCTGTGTCAACGTGTACATGGCCATAATGATGGGCTCGGTGCCATGCTGAGCCAAGTGCACAAGGGCCTGAACAAAGCTGATTTTGATAACTTTATCTTTAGGGAAATTCCCAAAAATGTTTTGGTTTTTTTTTTCAAAAAAAGTCTAGCATTGAAAAATATTTTTGAAAGGACAGAGCAGAAAGGTGTTGCAGCGACCAGGGCCGTATCTAAAAAATTAGGGCTGTGCTGTTTGCCGTATTTAGGTATACATGATTGTATATAATGACTCCAGAATTCATGGTCTTTCTCTATTGGTTTCACATATGGTGAACGATATGATCTCTCTTCAGCTAGGCCTTCATCTCCTCCATGGTGTTTATTAGCATTAGGCAGGAGGGGGGGGGGTGTACGGCAGCCTGTAGTCACAGTGTTGCAGTACTACATCGCAGCCAATTTCTGAGATGATGATCCAGGGACTTCTTCTGATTCCATACTTTGAGCCGCAAAGGTATTTTTCCTCTAATATGGGGCAATTAGCAACCACCTCAGAGGATTTTGCCTCCTTCTGGATCATCACAAGTAGATTAAACATTGGACTAGATGGACCTGTGTTTTTTTTTCCAGTCTTATCAGCTATGTATCTTGCTTTGTGAGCCACAATTTGCAGCGACAAGACAGTCGGCAGAAATCTAAACCTGCTGGATTTCTGCACACCCTCATTAACCATCATTCGGTACAGTTAGCGGCACGACATTTGCGATCTTGATGTCCCACAGCCGCTAGTCGCTTCGACTTGGGCGTCACATCTCTGGCATGCTTGATCCAGTGGGCCGCAGAATGCATGCAGCAGTATTTTTAAGGCCAGAAGCCAGGATGTATGCCGGAACGCAGCTGGATCCCGTTATAGTCCATGAGGATCCAGTGGTGAACGGTAGAATCCAGCAATGACGGATCCGGTGAACGTCTGCCTGACGGAGATGTGAACGTAGCTTGAGATATTAGGCTACTTTCACACCTGCATTTTCCTTTCCTGTTTTGAGATCTGTCAGAGGGAGGAAAACGCTTCGGTTTTGTCCCCACTCATTGTCAATGGGGACAAAACGGAACAAATGCACCAGAATGCATTCCGTTCCGTTTTTTGGCGTTCCCATGCCGGACACAAAACCGCTGCAAGCAGCATTTTTTGTGTGTGTCATAGGAAACGGATCAAGACGGACCTGGCATGAAACAACAATGTAAATCAATGGTGCCGTTTTTTCGCATCCGTCTTGTTTATTTTAGAGATAATACAGCTGGATCTGTTCCGAACGGATGCAGCCGGTTGTATTATTAACCCCTGCTGGATCCAGCAAAAACGCAGATGTGGAAGTAGCCTTATTTACACCATTCTAATGATTTCTATCTGTCTTCACGCTGTTGGTCATAAAAAAGCACAGTAATCAAAATGCCCGTGGGAACGAGTCTTCACGGACGGCGACCCTCTGCATTTATTGGCTCGTATGGATTAGACCCCCGTCTCACTTGAGTTTGGAAACCTCTGATTTTGTGAATGAAACGAGGCGAGTCCTTCTGCCCGAATAGTATGTGAAGTTTACAAGTGTTAACAGGTTTCATGTGCTCTTGCATAGGAGTAGCCTGCATTTTATCTAGTTTCCCTTTTAATTGGCACCTGTGGGCATAGCGCAGCCTTAGTTTATCCCTGGTTATAGCAGTCAGACCAGAGATTAAGAGGCTTCTTAATTGATTCACAGCAACATAAATCTGAATTTTATTTTTTTTATTCCTTTAAATCTACATAGGTGCTCAGGCTTGTCGGTGGTGTTAATTATTTTCGCTACTGTCAAACAGCGTGACATTTATAGATTAATTTGTTTGATGGTGCCAGTAACGAAGCAATTGTTGCTTACAGAAGTACACCGGAAGACGGCTAAAGTATTATTCTACTTCAGCAATTTCCAAAATGTATTCATGTAGAAGATAAATGATTACGACGTGTACCTTGGGGCTCGAGTGACGCCTTTATTTTTCCATCTGACTTCAGTTTTATTAACATTCGGGAGTGTATTTGCCTGACTAGTTTTTAAAGAAGGCAAAGTATTAACCCTGGTGTCACCTCAGACACTGGCGGAGAATCGGTAGGACATGCCACCAATGTCTGATAGATGCGGGTACCATCCTATCTAGAGAACGGAGCCCCTAAAGTGATGGCACACACGCTGCGAATAAACGACGTGCTCTCCGTTAATTTCTGCCGTACCAGCGCGCTGGCTATTTTCACAAGCCCCATAGAAATGAATAGAGAGCGCACCACTCCATTTACCTCTATGGGACTGCCAGATATAGCAAAGCAAGAGTTTGGATATTTTCGTAACTCGCATATAAATGGAGGGCGGCCGAGTACGCGTGGCTGCTCTCCTTTCATTTCGGGGGTCCTGTTGAGAGGGACCCACCTCCAGAGGTGGGACCTGTACATATCTGACAGTGGTGGCATATCCTAGCGATATTCCGCCTATGTCTGAGGTGAGACAACCCCTTTAAGATGTTTGTAAGCTTTCCTGTGGCTTGCTGGATGTGACCACTTATAATGTCCATCTCTGATTTTACAGATGGTGGCCACGACATCAGACAAAGACTTGTATATCGACACTTCAGTTGAAGAATCCTCCGGAGTATACCCAATCGATGATGACGACTACTCATCTGGGTCCGGCTCAGGTAACGTTCACATGATAAAGTCATGCTCCATAAATGTTGAATTCGATTTCCATATTACCGAGTGAGCCTATGCATTGATGTCTGTCACTTGGTGCCTCATACTCATACAGTGCCCCTTCCTCATTTGTAATTAGTTGAAAAATAGACGGCTGGCAAAGAGCCTCAATGGAAAAAGTTGGCAAGAGAACCAGAACCCCATTGTCTCTCTCAATGGAAACGACGCAGGAAGTTGTCCAGTCGTCTTTCCTATCTAACATTTTATGGCCCTTGACAAAAGTGTTCCTCAAGCACCAAAACCTCTAGTATTACTTCTGAGAGTAGGGATGCTGCCATCTGGTAGTATATAGGTTTTGCCTTTTCTTCGAATTGGTAAAGTAGAGGATGGTAGAAGCCGATGATACGGACATCAGCTTCCTTGGCATTGTATGTGGCACTATAGTTGTGATGGCCATTACTATCTGCTATCACCTAGGTCCTTCATGTATCACTCACTCAAATAAATGGCCACATTTTAGATGAGTAAAGGGTCACTTGGCTTTCAGAAAAACTTTAAAATAGCACCATATCAAAATTTTAGATCGGTGAGGGTCCCATTGCCGAAAAACCCCCACTGATCGCTAGAACGAGGCAATACAGTGTTTGAATAGCGCTCTTTCTATCCTCGTTCTAGCGATCAGTGAGGGTCTCAACACTCCAACACCAACCGATCAAAATCTCTGATATGGTGCTTTGACATATCAAAAGTTTTGTCAAAGCTCATTGACCCTTTAAGAACCATGGTTTAGGCTTGGTCTGTATGTCACCTGGTAGTGGATATACTGAAAGGCACCAACTTGTATTGTGCATTCACTAAAAGAAGCCTTGGTCTTCATTGGTTATGTAGAATGGATGCTAACGCTTTGGCTGTTAAAGGGAGAGCATATTTGGCCTGCACATGGTTCTCACTCTATTTGCTTATAATGAGGGACTTTCGGTGTACTCTTACCACAGGGCTAGTTTCACACCAGCGGCAGGGGAGTCCGCCAGGCTGTTCCGGCGGGTGAACAGCCTGTCAGATCCGTCCTGCTACTAGTTCACGTGTGCCCCTGGACTTGCGCTCTATCCCTATTGACTATAATGGGCGCGGAGTTCCGACTGCAGTGCACAGCGAGAGGCGGGCGGACTAAAAGTACTGCATGTTGTACTTTTAGTCCGGTGGCCTCTTGCCGTGCTGACGCCTGAACTCTGCCCCCAGTATAGTCAAGGGGGCCAGAGCGGCAGTACGGGGGCACACATGAACTAGCAGCAGGACGGATCCGACTGGCTGTTCGAAACAACCTGACGGACTCCCCTGCCGCTAATGTGAAAGTACTCTTAACCTACGTAGGGGTGACCTTTACAATATTTTGTATGTTGAAACTCATGCAGGAATACCCATCATAATATCTGGAGTAAATTTTTTAGCTTTGATATCAATAAATCAGCCCTCTTCAATGATGGTTTTCATTTAATGGCCATGACACCCACCCACAGTGGCCAACAGCTGCACAAATTTGCGGGTTAGCGGAGGTATTGCTTTCAAACTCGTGCGCTCATTGGCCACCATGGGTGAGGTTTCGACCACTTTGCAGCCAGTATGTGGAAACCCAACCATAAACATCTGCTTCCGGCCTTCAAGAAATGGGTAATTGAGACTGGTTACCTGTTTTTGTTTTTCTGAACCCCAGAGGGAGAAGGATTTAGCGCAGAACATTATAGTCACCTAATGTACTCAGAATCCATGTAAAGGTTTTTTGGGTGGCCATTTCAGTCTAATAATCGGTGATTGTTGTGAAATTCAGATTGCACAAATCTCTAATATAAGAACCTTGACAAATGTCTCTGAAGTATTAAAACTTAATTTAGAAAAACATACAGTAGGGTGAGAAGAGATCTGGTCAAATTCTGCAGTGTCCGCGATGTACTGAAGCACCAAGAGTGGCATTTCCATAGTATTTGTAATATTCATGGTAATGTCTTATCAGGGCTTGTAGACATTGATGACCAAGACCTTGCAGCACAGCTTACCACAGTTAGAGCTCTTCCAGAAAGTCCACCCACCAGTGATGCTCCAGTAGTGGAGAAGACTACGCCAAAGATGCAGACAAGCATAGACGTAAATCCAGAGGTATGTCCATTCTCCCACATACGTGTATTTTGAGGCACGCAATGTTTTTTTAAAATTATTATTCTTTGTTATCTTTATTTGTTGTTTTTATTATTATCGGTAATCACTTTTATTTATTAGTTATTGTATATTCTTTTTCTGGTTAAAAAAATAATAAATTGGTTATGAGAGAGACTTTTTAGATATAATTATTGTAGTGATGTCCAATTTTGAATGATACTTTCAATATTACGGAACCCGATCCAACTTTTTTTAATTTTTTTTGTCCGTTTATCAATTTTTAACGTCCATTAAAACCGAATGAATTTCATTGCCTCAGGATAGATGGTGTCTTCAAATTACCCCAGAACACACACACTACACTGGGGGCAGCAGGACCTATTGCTCCCAGCGTGATCATGTGATGTCACCAGCGGAGGATTGGGAATTTAAAGTGGCCCTTGAAAAAATACTAAAAGTGGCTCCGTTTTGTAATGGGATCCAAAATGATGGAAGGCTGCGCCAGCAATACCATATTGTGGCACATTATACCGCACCAACAGAGCCAAATACCACAGTCCATCACATAATACCGCCAGCAGCAAAAAATACATCCCCAAAATCTTCCTCTAGCCAGCCGTGAGGAGGGCTCAGGCGGCCCCCTGGTAAATTTCCCTGTAAGGTCTATGGCCAATCTGCCACTAGAAGTCACAGTCCTGGGAGTTTCAGGTCCTTCTGCCTCCATTGAGGAGAAAATGTTCCCGCACATTTTTTTTTTTCTGGGGGGGAGTTTGAATATTTTTAAACCCCTTCCTTTTGTGCTGCTCATGTACCTGTTTTTAACAGCTGTTATACTGGTACACTTCTGTCTAAGCGCCCATTAAAAACAGGCTCATTGATTTCAGTGTGGTCAGTTTGGTCGCGTGTCTTATTTTTGGGTGGCCGCTATTCACCATGCAAATAGACTGCAGGGGTTCTGAAAACAGATCCGTTGTCATGTGAATAGGCCCTAACTGTGTAGAAGGAAGCAGCTGTTGCTTCCACCTGAGGAGTTTGGGAGAATGTGTGTGTAGTAACGTGGGGGCAGCTCCCTAAATTTATTACTACTTAGGGCTCGTTCACATCACCACCGTTTGCCTTCTCCGGCTCCGTTAAGGAGAACGGAAAGGACGGATGCTGTACATAACTGACACCAACGGAGCCTAAAGACCCCATAGACTTTAATGGGGTCCGTTTGGTGTCCGCTCAGAACATCATTTTTGAGCGGACACGAAAGTCCTGCATGCACAACTTTCGTCCCCGCTCAAAAATAATGTTCTGAGCGGACACCAAACGGACCCCGTTAAAGTCTATGGGGTCTTTAGGCTCCGTTGGTGTCAGTTTTGCACAGCATCCGTTCACCTTCTCCTTAACGGAGCCAGAGAATGGAAAAGACAAACTGTGATGTGAACGAGCCCTAAGTAGTACGTAGATACTACATTACATAGTAAGGGTTGTGCCAAGTTTTCAAGTTATCACTTATATACAGGATTAGGGGATAACTAACTGATTGGTGGGGGTTCTATCGCAGGGATTCCCTTTAGTCCTGAGAAAAGGGGTCCCATTCCCCCATC
Organism: Bufotes viridis; assembly: GCA_033119425.1. Lineage (NCBI taxonomy): Eukaryota > Metazoa > Chordata > Amphibia > Anura > Bufonidae > Bufotes > Bufotes viridis. The sequence goes on from CM065593.1 coordinate 71,067,253, forward strand.
CTGATAGAGCGGCAGGTCGAGCATGCTCAATAGCTGAGTAAGCACACTCGGCTATTTTCATATGTTCCATAGGAGTGAATTGAAAGCCGCACAGTAACGTCTGCATTCCCAGTAGAGGAGAGTCCTATAGGTTGGCCTGCGCCCATTGCAGAATTTGACATGCCATAAATGTCCATATAAGACAATCCCTTTAAGGGTCTATTCACACGTCCGCAAATGGGTCCGCATCCGTTCCGCAATTCTGCGGAACGGGTGCGGACCCATTCATTCTCTATGGGGCCGGACGTGAAGTGGAGAGCACACTATGTGCTCTGCGCTTCCGCATTTGCGGAGTGCGGCCCCGAACTTCTGGGCTTCGTCCCCCAACTTCCGATCTGCGGCTCCACAAAAGATAGAACATGTCCTATTCTTGTCTGCAGCTGCAGACAATAATAGGCATTTCTATGGGGGTTGCCGGCCGGGTGTGTTGCGGATCCGCAACACACCACGGACTTGTGAATCGACCCTAAAACAGACTTCTCTCTCATCGTAGAACTCGACTATAGAACTTTTCCTTGGTATGCTAAAATGTAAGTGGCTGAGCTTCCCGGTAGACTGTCAAGAGTCCTCTTGTGTTACGTACCCTGACACTCTCCCTTTGAGTCTGCCCCATTTTCCATCATGTTTTTGTACAGACGTTTTATAAGCTAGCCACTTATTGCACATCCGTATGTATTTCTTGTTTAGGAGCCTGCGGTAAGAAGTAATAAAGATACGGAGGGACAGATCCCGGTCAGTGAGGTCGATGTATACACAGAGAAGCAGTCAGAGAACCTGTTCCACAGAACAGAAGTACTTGCAGGTAAGCATTAGCGCTGGGTAGAATTGTCTGTATATAATACTACCTTTTTATTATCATTTTTCAAATTGTATAAATGTGGAAAAAAAAGGAAAACGACAAAAGGAATTACAAAAAGGTTATGTGTCTTTCATCATTGTTGGGCTCCATGCACACTATCCAGTATATAAGCAGTGATATTACCTACTGTGAATGTTGGATCCTGTGCTGTCTATACTGAAGGGTTATTTTTTTCTGTATTCTTGGCTGATTGATAATGAGATGACTGCTGAAATGTGATCTCTACACAACAGGAAGTATCAGTCTATAAATAGCGTTAAAACTGCAGGATTTAAGAATTTTTGTAAGGCATACTTCCATCAACATATAAGCAACCTATATGTCATCAATTCTGTCTTTTATATATTAAAAAAAAAAAGTGTGGATGGTTTTCTGGATGTATTTTTTGTCGTTACTCCATGTTAGCACAGCGGACAGTTTTGATTAACTTTTTCAGTTAGACCATCACTGCGACCAGCGAGAGCCCCTCCTGAAGTGACTCAGAGCATCACACATTACACTAATCAATGCAGTGCTCTTCTGTGGGCATCTTTATCTAGCCTGTGAAGAGAACAACACAACTGTCATACTGTTATCCCAATTCTACATCTACTATTATCATGAGGATTATCCTTCAGCTAATATCTTCCTCTCACAGCTGTTGTAAACTGACAGTGGATTACCTACCTATAAGGCCTTATTCACACGTCCGTAGTGTTTTGTGGATCCACAAAACACCTTGCCACCAGCCCTATAGAGATGCCTATACTTGTCCGTAATTGCAGGCAAGAATAGGACATGCTCTATATTTTTGCGGAGCCGCCGTCCGGAAGATCGGCAGGGCGCGCTATGCGGATGCTTAAAGCACAGTGTGTGTTCTCCGCATCCATCACGTCCCCATTCAGAATTAATGGGTCCGTACCCGTTCCGCAAATTTGCGGAACGGGTGCGGACGTGTGAATTAGGCCTAATAGGCGGTCTTCTCGCTGTGCTGACTGCTACAGAAAGATGATATTTTGCATTTCATTTTCAATGGTACCATACTGCCGAAATGAAAATGAAAAAAGACAACATTTCAAAAAAAATTCAATAAATATTGAATTTAAAAAAAATCCCTTTCTAATGGAAGTGTCCCTTTCAAGAGGAGTGTAACTGACTTGTCTGTTTTAGTAAGTACTTGCATTCCCTGTTTAATAATAATTCTGCAGCATCTATTCTTGTGATTTTTATGATTTAATGTTCCTTTATAAGGCTACTTTCACACTGCCGTCTCTGGGTCCCCTTGTGAGATCCGTTTCAGGGTTCTCACAAGCAGCCCATAAAGGATCAGTTCAGCCCCAATGCATTCTGAATGTATAAGGGTCCGTTCAGAATGCATCAGTTCAGCTCCGTTGCGCCTCCATTCCGCTCTGGTGTCTGCCTGACGATGCAGAGCCAAACGGATCCGTCCTGTCTTACAGTGTAAGTCATTGGGGACGGATCCGTTTTCATTGACACAATATGGTGCAATTAAAAACGGATCCGTCCCCCATTGACTTTCAATGGTGTTCAGGACGGATCCGTTTTGACTTTGTTCTTTTTTGTTTAAGATAATGCAAACGGATCCATTCTGAACGGATACAACCGTTTGCATTACCGGTGCGGATCCGTCTGGGAAGATACAAAACAAATCCGCACCAAACGCAGGTGTGAAAGTACCCTAATTCCTTCTAGAAGTTATGAATGTATTTCTAGCGGTTTGCAATGAAGGTCGAGATGGGTTCTAGATGGGGGTTTGTCCCTGCACAGTCTGACCTGGGCAGCACTGATTGGATAATGTCAGACTGTGCAGGGACACACTCCCAACTGGTAACATCAATCTGGACCTTCATTACAGACTGCAGGCAATTCATTCATAACGCCTAGTAGAAATAATATAGGAGTGGTGTATAATCGAGTCATAAGAATAGATGCGCCACAATTGTTATTGCATGGGGATGCAAACAGTTACTGAAACAGATGTGTCAGGAGAGGGGACGGCATCTCTTTAAATATAGTTAGTGATGTGGAAAACGTAAAAGGCATCTGTCAGCAGATTCGTCCCTATGACACTGGCTGACCTGTTACATGTGCGCTTGGCAGCTGAAGGCATCTGTGTTGGTCCCATGTACACATGTGCCCGCATTGCTGAGAAATATAATGTTTTATTATATGCAAGTGAGCCTATAGGAGCAACGGGGGCGTTACCATTACACCTAGAGGCTCTGCTCTCTCTGCAACTGCCACAACCCTCTGCACTTTGATTGACTGGGCCAGGATGACGTTTTCCCTGCCTGGCCCTGTCAGAGTGCTGAGTGGGGTGTCCTTTGCAGAGAGAGCGGAGCCTCTAGGAGTAACAGTAACGCCCCCATTGCTCCTAGAGGCTCATCTGCATATATTAAAACATTTTTCTCAGCAGTGCGGGCACATAGGAACATGGGACCAACACAGGTGCCTTCAGCTGCCAAGCGCACATGTAACAGGTCAGGCAGTGTCACAGGTACAAATCTGCTGACAGACGCCCTTTAAACATAACTGCCTCTGAAAAGTACTTTATGTAGTTGTCCAAATACAACATCCTTTATTGGTTGAGTTATATTGAGTAATATTTTCCGAAATTTGAACTGAGCTTTGGTATTTTGCTAGTCTTGCTTAAACTTACAGCGCTGCTTTTGTACTCTGTAAGGTGCTACCTCAATCAGTGCATTCCACTTCAAGGGTTACTCAGTATTCAGGGTAGCACTTAAAGCACTGACTGCAAGACAAATGCCCCTTCCAAGATAACGTACACGTAATCTTGTCTTTCAGCGGTCATTGCCGGTGGCGGCATCGGCTTCCTCTTTGCAGTTTTCTTAATCCTGCTGCTGGTTTACCGCATGAGAAAGAAGGACGAGGGCAGCTACGACCTTGGAGAACGAAAACCATCCAGCGCTGTCTACCAAAAGGCACCAACTAAAGAGTTCTATGCATAAAATCTACTATGGTGTCTCTTTTTATGAGATCACTGAACTTCTTTTTTTTTTTTTCTTTTAAATAAAGCTTTTGCATAGAATAATGAAGATTTCATTTTTTTTTTTTTTTTTCCATTAAAGAGCCTCGGAGGCAACTTTTATGATATGAGAAAAGCCCATTGTATTTAAAAAAAAAAAAATGAAAGTCCTTTTCATGTATTCTTTAGTAATAAAAAAAAAAAAAGTTAAAATAAATCCCTTGCATTTTGAGTGGGTGACAGTGGCGGAGTATTCACCTCTCAGACCTTTTTCTACATAAACATACAAACCCACCCACGAAAACGGTTTCATTTTCAGTACTCCGGTCGACGGAAGGCTGTCGAAAATTTTTAGCATGTCTCGGATCTTTCAAAATTGAGTTCTTTTTTTTTTTTTTCATTAATTTATCTGTTTCCAAATAAATGCCTTTAGTAGTTGTCATGGTGCAATTGTCTTAGAACTCAGATATACAGTATAATAGTGTAAATGTACTATTTTTTTCCCCCTTCCTATGTAAACATAAAGGAAATCTGTATAAATCTGTGTAATGATATTAATTTTTTTTACACTACCGTTCCTTTTTTTTATTTTTTCAGTGTACTTACTGACAGATTTAGGCGACATTCACACGAACGTATTTGGTTTCTGTTCACGTTTTTTTTTTTTTGCGGATTAGATGAGAACCCATTCATTTCAATGGTCCCGCAAAAAATGCGGACAGCACACCGTGTGCTATCCGCATCCGTAGCCCCACAGCTCCGTTTTGCGGACAAGGATAGGCATTGTTACAATGGATCTGCAGAAAAAACGGATGCCATATGGACGTCATCCGTTTTTTTTGAAGACCGTAAAGCGCATACGGTCATGTGAATGTAGCCTCGTGCTGACTGATGTGTAAAAGGAGAAACGGAATATCTATTTACAAGCTGTTACTTAAAGTAGTAAGCTACTCTTTTTTAAAGGTGCATTTTCTCCTAAGTGAGATTCGTTTTTTGGTTATTTTTGGAATCTTGAGTTATATCTAAGGTTTACGGGAGAGAATCTGATACATTTTCCATCTTTTCTTTTTTTTTTTTTTTTTTTTTTTTTTTTACACCAAAATACTGTTTGTAGCTCTTGTAGGTGGAGAGGAGCTTTTTCTGCAGCCCCAATAGTTGCCTCCTGAAAATGTTCATTTTTGTCAGTACAGGAGTAAGTAATAGTTTCTCTTATTTTTGTATACATTGTGTAGGCTAGCTATAGTTAATTTAGAGTCGCATGGTTTGGCATTTTTTAATTTTATTTTCTTTTTTTTTTAAATGTACTGCTTTACTGCATTTACTTTAATCTTGTCCTAAGTTTTTAGATATTGCCTATTCCAGGGCGGTTCAGCATTTGGGAGCTGCATGAAGGGGATCCGGCTTCTGGTAACTTATCTGTCCCTTTTGGTTGTGACTGAAAGGTTTCTACGAACTCTACTATGGAAGAACATTTACATAGAACCCGTTGTAGGAGGCCCCAGCTTCCAGACTTTGACCCAGATTTTTTTTTAAAAACCTAGAATTTTTGGCTTATGTGCTTTTTTTATTTTGCACTGTAGTGTTGGTGTTTAAGGGATCGGCCCATGTCACACATTGATGGCATTTGCTAGGATAGACCATCAGTGTCAGATAGGAGCAGGACTCGCTCCTATCTCCAGAACAGGGCCCACAAATGGAACAGAGAACAGCCGCGCATGAGCAGCCACCCTCTGTTCACCGCTATGGGAGCTCAGAAAATAGGCGAGCGCCGACTTGGCAATTAGAGCAGTCCCAAAGCTGTGAATGGAGAGGTGGCCACGCTTGCTTGGTGCGCTCTCCATTCACCGCTATAGGACGTCCAAAGATAGCCGAGCATGCTCACTAGTCTATTTTTGGAACTCCTATAGACATGAATGGAGAGCACGCTGCTCATGCGCGGTGTGCTCACCTTCACTTTGGTGGCCCCACTCTGGAGATGGGAGCGGATCCCAGAGATAGGACCAGCACCTTTCTGACGTTGATGCCATTAATGTGTTAGATGAGCCAACCCCTTAAAGTCTGCGGCTCTTATGCAGAAATGATTCTAGACATGTCCAGAGCGGAGGTTTCAGAGAGGTACAGGACTTTTTTTTTTTTTTTTTTTGTCTTTGTCTTTTTTTTTTTGTCTTTTTTTTTTCTGCCTTCGGACTGGCAAAGATTAATTACTGCAAATCTCCACTGCGTTTGAGGTCAAAACGTGATATAATATTAAGGGTTGTATTTGGTGCAAGAAAAAAAAGAATCCGAATTGGAAACCTATTCTCTCCAGTTAAAGCACAAGCCTTAGAAATGATGTCTGTTTGATTTTAGGAGCGGATGCACCTTTACCAACTCCTGTACGGGAGCAGGCCAGTCATACATTGCATATAATGATGTGCGGGTGACTCTGGCGACAAATGTATTACATATGTAATGAACCAGAATGAGACAATAGGAGGCTCTTCAGGAGTCGGAGAGCCACAGGATGCTTAATCCTGGTATGGACAATGGGGATGAGCCAAATCCAAAGACTATAACAGTATTGTGACGACGTTTCAGAAGTTCATGGCCACTGTACAAACTCCTTCCCATGTTTCTTTTTCTGAAGGTACGACTTGGGAGTTTCCAGAGCAATTTTTGTCGTTTTCACCATGCATTTAAGTTGTAAAGTCTTTTTAAGCCTTTGAAGTGCCTATGATTCCATGTAAATTGTTGCAGACTGTGTTACAGAGTGTATGACAGTAAACAAACAAAAAAAATGTTGGTATTTTATAAGCACAGAAAAAAAATTAATGGTAATTTTTGTAGTCTTACATCAATAGACCTAAAATGTAACTTGGGAACATAAACACTACTAAATAAAAACATGTGGCCTAATAGTGGCTCCTGTGTCATCATTTCTCATCTCACGGCTTTGGAATGACATCCTTGAACAGCAGGTTTTTGACTCTTGTTGCTCTTACAGGCTTTTAGCGAAAATGTAAGACTTCAAATCATCAATCAATTCATTATTCAGAGTGAAAAAAATAAATACAAAAAATGCTACTACTAAGTTGGTGACAAAATGATGATCTGAGCAGTGGAGGACACTGTCGGTAAAGGCAACAAAGCTATACAGTTCATGCTTTATGCAAGTCAGCTACACATCTGATATTTACCACTGAGAAGACATATGTTGCGCAAAGAGAACACATTAGACACAAATATCCCGCTTTCACGTTCTATACCTGTATAAGGTGGAGACCTGGGAAGAGAAGGGGCAGATGAGGTTATGCACATGGGAAGGAATAATGCAAGTCACCCGTACATACTTAATGGTAAAACACTGGGTAACACTGACATGACAAATAACTTTTTAGGAAGTCCTTTAGTGGACCGCAATCTTGTAGCAGCCAGTGTCAGGCAGCTACTGCCAAGGCTTATAAGATGATGGGGTGTATCAAAAGGGGCATAGATGCCCGTGATGAGAACATAGTCCTGCCACTTTACAAATCTAAGGGTGCAGATTTTTTTGCAGAATATTCTACACCCTTTTTACATTCACCTGAATGGGGTTTGCAGAAATCCATTTGGTTTCCACCCTGTTCAAAGAAATATGGAATGCGAATTAGCTATTTTTTCCGAAAAGAAAGCTATTCTAGCTACCCTGTAAGTCAGGGGTGGGGAACCTTTCTGCTGCCTTAGGGCCATTAGGATATTTGTAACCTTGTTTGCAGGCCGTACAAAATGCCAGCACTTTATATTCTCAGGGATAACGGACATGCACCGACAGAGGGTTACTGTACTTTTACACTCCAAGGAATACATTAGTGCTGCTACTTGCAGGACAAATGGCACTTCTTAAGGTTTGTAATTCACCAAACTGGCAGACAGAATGAATTAAAAAAAAATCCAGAGCGCTGTATTCTTGCAGCACAAAATGGCGCCTTCAATAAATATATATATATATATATATATATATATATATATATATAAGCAGGATATTGGTGGGGGAGGAGCAGTGCTTCTACAAATGCCGCGAGAAGTGATGTGATGAGTTATGCCATCACATCTCCTAGCATTTTCAGCATATAGCTGGCAGACGGCCAGATCGGAGCGGCGCTACAGAAGCCATCTGACGGTGTTTGTAGAAGCGCTGCTCCTGCCCTGAGACGTGGTGTGATGGCTTCTGTAGATGGCCAGGTAGGAGCAGCTCTTCTACAAACAGCAGCAGTCATCGCATCACTTCTCACAGTATTACTAGTGTATAGCCGGAAATCGGCTAATGCTCTGGTAGAGGGCCATATGTGGCCCTCGGGCCAGAGGTTCCCCGCCCCTGCTATAGGGCAATGTTCAGTCCTATAAACGGGCTTTGAGAAATAATTTAGCCAAGCTGGTACCTCACCAGCAGAGTAGGTGTTCTCTGGAAGGATAAATAATATGGCAGGAATACAGACGAGCGAAAGATGAAAGTAAAAAAAGGCCACACTTCTATGTATCCAAAATATATACAAATATATGTATTCAAGGAAAAAAAGTATGAGACATCAGACAGAAAGATAATACATGTAGGATCAGGATGTTTAAAATACTGCATAAACCTACAGGTAAAAGTTTAACCTGACCTCCAAGATGTTCAAAGATCCCCCATGTGAACTTGGCAGTGCTTCTACAAATGCCGCGAGAAGTGATGTGATGAGTTATGCCATCACATCTCCTAGCATTTTCAGCATATAGCTGGCAGACGGCCAGATCGGAGCGGCGCTACAGAAGCCATCTGACGGCGTTTGTAGAAGCGCTGCTCCTGCCCTGAGACGTGGTGTGATGGCTTCTGTAGATGGCCAGGTAGGAGCAGCTCTTCTACAAACAGCAGCAGTCATCGCATCACTTCTCACAGTATTACTAGTGTATAGCCGGAAATCGGCTAATGCTCTGGTAGAGGGCCATATGTGGCCCTCGGGCCAGAGGTTCCCCACCCCTGCTATAGGGCAATGTTCAGTCCTATAAACGGGCTTTGAGAAATAATTTAGCCAAGCCGGTACCTCCCCAGCAAAGTAGGTGTTCTCTGGAAGGATAAATAATATGGCAGGAATACAGACGAGCGAAAGATGAAAGTAAAAAAAGGCCACACTTCAATGTATCCAAAATATATACAAATTTATGTATTCAAGGAAAAAAAGTATGAGACATCAGACAGAAAGATAATACATGTAGGATCAGGATGTTTAAAATACTGCATAAACCTACAGGTAAAAGTTTAACCTGACCTCCAAGATGTTCAAAGATCCCCCATGTGAACTTGATCCCAAAGGAAACCATATGGGCGACCTTACAATATCACATATACACAGGTATCCAAAGTAATATATACTCCCAAAAATATATATATAAAAAAACACACACAGTGCAAATAATATACAAGTGTCAACATTTGTGCCATGAAACATATTCTACGTTTTTCAAACCAGGCCCTGGATCTAAATACTTTTGTAACTCCATGTAATTAAAAATTTACCGCGTTCGAACGCGCAAAAAAACGCACAACAGTACAGGAACCATGCATTCCAATGGGGGTGGTTCACACTTGCGCGTTTTTATGCGCGTTCGAATGCGCCTAAAAACGTCCGAAGCATAAGCAAGTATGTTCGCGTTAATTCGGGCGTTTTTCGAGCGTTTGGTGCCAATATACTTCAATGGGAAACGCGATACGCGTGTTGTTCGGGCGTTTGTGCAGCGTAAAACGCGCCTATGGACACGCGTTTTTCAAAGTTTGCAACATACTGGATCAGCCACCATGGAATGTCACACCTCTAAAGCACTCAGATTGGCCAAACTATATCATTGGTCATTGGCCAACTATGCAGTCAATCACATAAACGCGCGTCAAACGCGCCTACACTATTTACCAAAACGCTAGAAGTAAACGCCAGTCTTGAACGCTCAGAAAACGCTAGGCTTCAAAACGCTCAGGTCTGAACCCAGTGTTAGAAGACCTACAACAGAAAAGGACACGCCCCCTGAGCTGCCAACCTGAAGACAATCTAGCAAAACAATTGGAGCGATGAATGGGGAGAACTCTAGACCCATGTGAGGTACAGGGCTGGTTCTAGCTTTTTTTTTTTTAAGAAAGAGATTGTCATGTACTAGATCAGGGATGCCCAACCTGCGGCCCTCTAGGTGTTGACAAACTACAACTCCCAGTATGACTGGACAGCCTACAGCTAATAGGGTAGGCATGCTCAACCTGCGGCCCTCCAGCTGTTGTAAAACTACAATTCCCAGCATGCCCGAATAGCCTACCGCTATCAGTCTACAGCAGAGCATTGTGGGAGTTGTAGTTTTACAACAGCTGGAGCGCCGCAGGTTGAGCATCCTTGCGACTATATGATTTAGGATTTTCATTTTTTTACATCAATCATGGGATCACCCTTCAAAGCCCAGAATAAATCGGTGGTGAGTAATAATGCAGCATCTGTGAAACATCAAGGAACCATCCATATTATCAAAATGCTAGGAATGGTTGCCATATTGGAAAGCAAACCCAACGTGCATCACCGCAGATTCGGCTCCCTCCAGTAAAAAAAAAAATCCAGATTAAATTCTTATGTGCAGAGGTCCCAAGATTGGAGCTTGTATTTTAAAGTCATGGTTGATCCATCTTCCCTGGACCCAAGTAATATAACCATTGTCAACCATGCGCTCTTTCCCAAAGTGGCGAGAGCAGCGTAAAAAATCTCAAAAAGTTGCAAAAAGTTTTTCCCAAGACTTTTGGTGCAAAGGGAATGATAATTTCCCCCCATGGCGTCTGTCATTCCACGGATGGGGACAGTTCACATCTGCAGAGGTGGTTGCTTTCCACAAGAAGACCCTGCACCCGTCACTGCAGTGAATTATGGCGGCATGTATACGGCGCCGTCATTACAGAAATCGGTAAAATCAAGTAGAGTGCAAAGCTGAAGAAGACGACTTCCAGCTGATCCAGTGAAATACAAGCGGTCTAATAACACCGACGAGGAAGCAGTTTTATTAAACATTATGCCTTTCTTTCAACCCGAACATTCTTGATATTGCCAAGACAAAGTCTGCCATGCCCCTGCTAATATTTCATACGCACCGCTGACAGATGCCTACATTTTTCTCATTCTTTCACAATGTGAGATGATGGAACAAAAAAAAAAAAAAAACAGTCCTGTGCCGAAAAACATAATAATCAATGGACTGTGGGCTCTGGAGGGGGGAGACATTCTGCCTGCCAACCGGAATGTGCACTTGTTCTTTAGGGCTCATTCAGACGTCCGTATGCAGATCTGTTTTTTTGCGGACAGTTCAACATGTCCGCAAAAAACTGATTGCATTCCGTTTTTTTTGCTGATCCATAGACTTCAATAGGGCCATGTCCTGATTTTCACTGACAAGTATACGAAATGGTTTTTTTTTTTGCTGAGCTGTGCAATGGAAGAAAAGGGCCCCATAAAAGTGAATGGGACAGCATCTAATCCGCAGAAAAGACGGATCCGCATTTTTGCGGACAGCATACGGCCATCTGAATGAGCCCTTAGAATGATGGTTTAAAGGGATTTTTCATTTGAAGTTGCATGCTTTCTGTATTTCACATGGAAAGAATTTATTTAGGATTCGGCTTGAAGTTGAAAATCCCAGTTAAATTGCACCAGGATCAACCCTAAGGCTGGGTTCACACGAGCGTGTCCGGATTAGGTCCGGATGCGTTGCGGATGCGTTCAGTGAAAACTGTGCGATTTCACAGGCAAAGCCATTCAGTTTTGCCTGCGATTGCGTTCAGTTGTTCAGTTTTTTCCGTGCGGGTGCAATGCGTTTTGATGCGTTTTTCACGCGCGTGATAAAAAACTGAAGGTTTACAAACAACATCTCCTAGCAACCATCAATGAAAAACGCAACGCACCCGCACTTGCTTGCGGATGCAATGCGTTATTAACGCAGCCCCATTCATTTCTATGGGGCTGCGGATGCGTTTATAACGCATAAGATAGAGCATGCTGCGATTTACACGCGTTGCAGAAGTGATGCGTGAAAAAAAACGCTCATGTACACAGCCCCATAGAAATGAATGGGTCAGGATTCAGTGCGGGTGCAATGCGTTCACATCACGCATTGCACCCGCGCGGAAATCACGCTCGTGTGAATGCAGCCTAAGGCCTCTTTCACACGAGCATGTCCGGATGCGTTGCGGATGTGTTCAGTGAAAACTGCGATTTCGCAGGCACAGCCATTCAGTTTTGCCTGCGATTGCGTTCAGTTGCTCAGTTTTTTCCGCGCGGGTGCATTGCGTTTTGACGCGTTTTTCACGCGCGTGATAAAAAAACTGAAGGTTTACAAACAACATCTCCTAGCAACCATCAGTGAAAAACGCAACGCACCCGCACTTGCTTGCGGATGCAATGCGTTTTTCACACAGCCCCGTTCATTTCTATGGGGCTAGGGATGCGTGAAAAACGCAGAATATAGAACATGCTGCGATTTTCACGCAACGCACAAGAGATGCGTGAAAAAAAACGCTCATGTGCACAGCCCCATTGAAATGAATGGGTCAGGATTCAGTGCGGGTGCAATGCGTTCACATCACGCATCGCACCCGCGGGGAAAACTCGCTCGTGTGAAATGGGCCTAATAACCGGGTATAGACACTCAGAGATGATCCTGCTGATTCAAATTATACCTTTCTTGTGAAAATCGGCAGTGGCGTTCCTTAGGGGGGGAAAAAGTGAATTCATTATGCAAATGAGAGCTTCAGTGCACCGTGGGGCGTGGTCAGCACTGGAAAGCTGAGGTGCATTGGCTTAAAGAATAAGTCTTTTTTTTCTCAGGAATGTCACAGCCAATTTCAAGAAGTAAGGTATCATTTTAATCAGCAGGATCAACCTGTTAGGCCTCATGCACACGACCGTAGGTGTTTTGCGGTCCGCAAACTGCGGATCCGCAAAACACGGAAGCTGTTCCACGCTCCATTCCGCAATTTGTAGAAATGCCTATTCTTGTCCGCAAAACAGACAAGAATAGGATATGCTCTATTTTTTTTGCAGGGCCACGGAACGGAGCAAAGGACGCGGACAGCACACAGAGTGCTGTCCGCATCTTTTGCAGCCCCATTGAAATGAATGGGTCCGCGCCCGAGCCGCAAAATATGCGGCTCAGACGCGGACCCAAAATACGTTCGTGTGCATGAGGCCTTACTTGCATTTTTCCATTCTAGAGAATCTTAAAACCGTGCATTGTCATGTTCCTCCTCCTGGAAATATATGAGTAAATCAGCAATTGGACACTACCATCCAACTGGCAAATGAGATATGTGGATATGTCCCCACACATTCTTATACAGTCCCTGTTCTAAAAAAAAATTGTCGGCATGCCAAGGAATACAGAAAAAAAAAACACATCAGCTTACACGTTTTTTGTATTCCTTGCCTGAATAAAATACATTTTGGCATGCTAACATCCTACTACTTTTGCTTTACTTTGCCGCATAATGGATGAGCACAAGATATTGCATTGCCGTTACCTTTTTGTGGAACTATTGCGCTGCTTCCAGTTCTTTCTGATTCTGTCCAACCGGTGATATCGGTCCTCGTGCACAGCTGTGAGCATGAGCCCTTACCCTGGGTTCACACCTGAGTGTTTTACAGCGCGTTCAAACGCGCTGTAAAACGCTCAACACATGAAAACCAATGCATCCCTATGGGAGTGGTTCACACTTGCGCGTTTTACAGCGCGTAAAAACGCGCTGTAAAACGCCCGATGCATAAGCTCGTTCAGGAGCGTTTTTTTTGGGCGTTTGTCGCGCTTTTCCTCCCATAGACTTCAATGGGAACGCGCGCTTAACGCGCGTTAAGTGTAGAGATGCCCTTTTTTAATTGGTCTCCAGACCAATTAAAAAAAGTCTCCAGAGTCACGAACGCGCGTAAAACGCGCGTTTACTATTGACAAAAACGCGCATAAAAACGCGCGACTAAAACGCGCGTAAAACGCGCGTCTTAGAAACGCTCAGGTCTGAATCCAGTGTTAGACTGTGTAGAGACAGACCTAGTTAGGGCTCAGTCACACGACCGCATGGTCGCTGTGCCCCTGTTGCAGACAGCAAACAGCGGGTCCGCAATACATGGACACTAGCCGTGTGAATTCCTTACGGTAAATGGGAACCCATTGACTTGAATGGGTACGTGATTCGCAAGATGCAGTAGAAGATAGGTCATGTCCTATATTTTTCGGAGCAGAGGCACGGATCGGAAGCCTACGGAAACACTCAGAGCTGCTTAGATGGGCTTTCAGGTCCGTCCCTCCACTAATAGGACATGTTCTATTTTTTTGCGAACTGAACATACAGAAACTGAATGTAACTTCCTTTTTTTTTTTGGGCAAACCTATTGAAATGAATGGTTCCACATACAGTCCGGAAAAAAATTTGAACGGACATGGAAAGAAAAAACGTTTCTGTGCATGAGCCCTAAGAGTGCTTTTAAAAAATAGCAGTGTTAATAGTTTATTTCTATCAATTAACAAAATGCAAAGTGAATGAACAAAAGAGAAATCTAAATTCAATCAATATTAGGTGTGACCACCCTTTGCCTTCACAACAGCATCAGTTCTTCTAGGTACACTGCAGGTTTTGAGGGAACTTGGCAGGGAGGTTGTTCCAAACATATTGGAGAACTAACCACATATCTTCTGTGGATGTAGGCTTTCTCAGATCCTTCTCTCTCTTCATGTAATCCAGCGTTTCTGAAATAGTGGGGGGCGTGAGGCTCCGTAAAGGGGGGCTCCAGGTGACAGGAGATGAACACTTCCATTGTGGAAGCGTTCATCTCCATAGTGATCTGTATTGCCGTCCTCTGGACAGCGATACAGATCGCTGTGCGGCAGGGGAGGGAGAGGCGTCTCCCTCCCCTGCTCCTCTCTTGTGTCGGCAGCCTATCAGAGCGGTTCAGGCGGCGCGATGATGTCATCGCGCCGCCTGAGCAGAGTACCGAGCGAGACACAGGCCGGAAGAGGCCTGCATCCAGCGCTTTCTGGGAGGTAAGTATTGGGTAGGTGGGGGGACCCTGGACTCTATTGGGGGAGGCTGCACATAATTTGGGGGAGAGAGCCTGCATGTGATTTGGGGGAGGGGAAGCCTGGACCCTGCACATGATTTGGGGAGGGGGTTAATGTAGCCTGCACATGATTTGGGAGGTTAATGGAGCCTGCACATGATTTGGGGGGTTAATGGAGCCTGCACATGATTTGAGGGGGTTAATGGAGCCTGCACATGATTTGGGGGGGGGAGGGGGGGTTAATGGAGCCTGCACATGATTTGGGGGGGTTAATGGCCCTCCAGGGGCGGATTAAGTGCATGATAGGCCCGGGGCTGTCTACCCAACTTGGGCCCCCCCACTCCATTTTAGGTTTCAGGTTTTTTCTGTATAAAGAGGCTGCGGTGCTTTGTAAGCGTCACAGTCTCTTCCTCGACCATATGACATCACATTCATCGTTCACATGGCCTATCTGCAGCTCTGTCCTATCTGAGTGATTGGGGCTGAGCTGCAATACCAAGCGCAGTGCTATCACATGGACAGCGCCGTGCTTTGTAAGGAGCAAAGAGGCTGCGGCGCTCACTGGAACATCGCGGTCTCCTCTAACAGCTGATTGGCGGGGTGCCAGGAGTCAGACCCCCACCATCTCATAACTCTCTGAGTACAGATGTCATAGATGTTTCCTGCAGTCCTATGTAACACCCCACATAACACAGTGAATTATTGTGTTATGTGGGGTGTTACCTAGAACTGCAGAGAACTATGTACATTATCTGCACACAGAAAGTTATCACTGTTATCTGGGCTGTTACATAGGACTGCAGGTGAAAAATTTAAATTTGAGGTGCCAAATTTAAAATACATATGATTATGATAAAGACTTGGAGGAGAAGATAAGACGCAGGTCCCAGCAGTGAGGATACAGCACCACATACCTCTTACATCCAGGGACTTCTCCTGTCATGTAGCTCTTCTCTTTCCTCTTCTCCTCCGTTTGACCCAGACCGCCATGACTAATTCCTCCCGCCGCATCTCGTCCCTACAGAGTTTGTTACACAGACACGTTAGATTTCTCATAATTGGGGTCATTTATCAAACTGGTGTAAATTAGAACTGGCTTAGTTGCCCATAGCAACCAATCAGATTCCACCTTTCATTTTCCAGAGGAGCTGTCAAAAATGAAAGGTGGAACCTGTTTCTATGGACAACTAAGCCAGGTCTACTACAACAGTTTGATAAATGACCTCAAGATCCCTATAGTGTCTACAGCAGTTATAATGTCCCATAGAGTGCCCCCAGTAATACTAACATCCTATATTGTGCTCCAGGTAACAATACCTGTATAGTGTCCCCAATACCCCACACTACCCCCATATAGTATTTTCTCTTCACACTGCCCCCATACAGTAATTTCCCCACACTGCCCCCATACAGTAATTTCCCCACACTGTCCCCATATAGTAATTTCCCCCACACTGCCATCTATTAATTAATTTGCCCCACACTGCCATCTATTAATTAATTTGCCCCCACACTGTCATCTATTAATTAATTTGCCCCCACACTGTCATCCATTAATTTGCCCCCACACTGTCATCCATTAATTTGCCCCCACACTGTCATCCATTAATTTGCCCCCACACTGTCATCCATTAATTTGCCCCCACACGGTCATCCATTAATTTGCCCCCACACGGTCATCCATTAATTTGCCCCCACACTGCCATCCATTAATTAGTTTTCCCCCACAACTGCCATCCATTAATTTTCCCCCACAACTGCCATCCATTAATTAGTTTGCCCCCACAACTGCCATCCATTAATTTTCCCCCACAACTGCCATTCATTAATTTGCCCCCACAACTGCCATCCATTATTTTGCCCCCACAACTGCCATCCATTAATTAATTTTCCCCCACACTGCCATCCATTAATTAGTTTGCCCCCACAACTACCATTCATTAATTTGCCCCCACACTGCCATCCATTAATTTTCCCCCACAACTGCCATTCATTAATTTGCCCCCACAACTGCCATCCATTATTTTGCCCCCACAACTGCCATCCATTATTTTGCCCCCACAACTGGCTGCCATCCATTATTTTGCCCCTACAACTGTCATCCATTAACTAATGTGCCCCCATGGAAACATGCCCCACTGTCCCTTAATATCTCCCCCAAGTTAGCACACACACACAAAAAATAAAAAGCTAATACTTACCTGTATGCTGAATGGTGTGGCAGGCGCGCGTACATCAGAGCGTGCGTGCGCCACTATACAGGCGCACGATGATGTCATCACGCGCGCCGCGCGATGATGTCATCGCGCACGCCGGGCTTATACCACCACATAGGCCTCAGGCCTACTAGGCCTGAAGCCTATGGCGGTGATAGGCGGCGGGGCAGGGAACTATACGCTCCCGTGCCCCGCCGCAGTATGTGGGCGCTCGGGTCGGCATTGGGCCCCCCAGTGATGCTGGGCCCGGGGCTGCCGACCCGAACGCCCCTATGTTAATCCGCCACTGGCCCTCACCTGTGGGGAGATTGGTGTACCTATAACAATTTTATAGACAAATGATACTATTTACAGTCGCCGGGGGGCGCGAAATGTTTTCTTCTTCCTAGGGGGGACATGACAGAAAATAATTGAGAAGCACTGATGTAATCCAAGACAGACTGGATGATGGTGAGATCATGGCTCTCTGGGGGCCATATCATCACTTCCAGGACTCCTTGTTCTTCTTGACGTTGAAGATAGTTCTCAATGACATTGGTTTATGTTTGGGGTTGACCTGCTACAGATTAAATTTACATTTAAACTATAAAGACTTCAATTTTTTTAAACCATTTGCACAGTATCGTAGGTAGAAATGACTGATGGTTTTGTCGTAGAATATACAATATTTTTTTTTTAACAAATATCTTTTTATTGAAAATTTTTGATTTTTTTCCATCAAGTGATTAATAAAAAAGAAAGACTCGGTACAGTTGCATAGTCAAGAGACAGGTATAAGCGGCAAACATCACACGTGACATCGCATATGAATGGGTGTAAATCCAAGTCTTCCGAGAAGCATGCCGTAAAATATATGTATCAATAACAAGAGAAAAACAGAGGGAGGGAAAAGGTAAGAAGGGGGGGGGGGGATTGAAGAGGACGGAAAGGAGGACGTAGGGGGGTAAACAAACCAACCAGATATCACAGCCTGATATTACACTCTCCGCAAGCACAAGGCTATAATAAAACACAAAGCTAAGAGGAAGTACAGCAAACACTGTACCCAGGGAGAGTAATCATCTACATTAAAGTAATACTGAACGCAAATTCAAGTAACATACACAAGGCCACGTCCAATAGGGAATACATCACCTCAAAAGAGAGAGAGGTCAAAGTAGTCATAACGGCTAAGATATTGTAGATAATGGTCTTTCAAACCATCAGAGGATCAAGAGTTCGTTGTTACCTGGTCTACTCCGTGACTGTCTGGGTCAGAAACCACCAACCTGCTTCTATAATTTCTCCATGGAGCCCATAATTTTTCAAATTTGGAGTGGGATCTGTTCGCCCAACTAGCAAGTTCTTCCATGAGGAACAATTGTTCCACCCTCTCTCTCCACTGTCCAATACTTGGGGGGTTACATTCAAGCCAGTGAAGGGGTATAAGTGACTTAGCCACTTGTATCAGGGAAGTAGGTAGGTCGTACGCCCTAGGGGACCATGTATCTGAGGGAAGCCACAATAGTACTGAGGCGGGAGTAAGGATAATTGCGGTTCGGCAAATCTTATTAACAAGGTCCGTGATTTGAGACCAATAGGTGCTAATAATTGGGCATGACCAAAAAATATGGCCCAAGGAACCTCTCTCAGAGTCACATCTCCAACATTTGTCTGTCGCTCTCAATCCCATGCGGTGTAGTTTACACGGATCATTATACCATCTGGACATTGTTTTATACGACTGCTCCTGAATTCTCACACATCTGGAGAATCCATGCGATCGCAAATGGATTTGATCGATATCTGCTGGGGTAAACGTTCTACCAAGATCTGATTCCCACTGTCTGATGTACGCCGGTTTCACGGTACCACCTAAGGACATCAGAGATTTGTAAAGAGTAGACAACAGGCGTTTTGGAGTATTAGTGCTCTCTATCAGTTTCTCAAACCATGTGGACTCCTGGAGGGGTTTATATTTAGAGAGTAAGGCCTTACAGGAACGCTCAAATTCTTGTCTACCCAAGAAGTTACCCTCACCTATGCGTGAACAATATAGAAGATTCGTATCAATGTGCGTTTTGGTCATCTCTAACAGCTGCTTTATGGATAAATCCCGAAAACAGTGCCAAAAGGGAGGAGGCTCAACTATTTCCGGGTTAAGGAGAAAAGGAGAGAGGGAGGAAGGTAGAAGTGTGGGTGGGTCAGAGAGTGGAGCGTGAGTAGCTTTCAGATCCCGCATTGTGGAGTATATACCCTTTGAGAGAGCCTGGGACGGGGGAGGTGATGCTGTTACTCCCCACAGACCAGCTATTTGGCAGTCACTCAGGAGGGCCAATTCAATATCCGTGCCCAAGGACCTAAACTTGGGGATACATAGTTGAATCCAACGTTTCAGCTGAGTAGCTGAGTAGTATCTCTGAACGTCCGGGAGCCCAAAACCACCAAGACGGCGGTCCCTAGCCATTTTATCATATGCCAATCTAGGGTGTTTATTTTTCCAAAGAAAGGAGGTAAAAATGGAACGTACAGAGATGAAGAAGGATTTGGGGAGATATATCGGGACCATCTGTAATAAATATAAAAATTGTGGGACAACGTAGGTTTGGAGTAGGTTTTTTCTCCCTATCCAGGAGACGTATGGTACAGAGAGAGATTGTAATTGTTCTTTCACCTTTTTCAGAAGTGGGGAGTAATTGGCCTTAAATAAGTGAGATGGTTTGTTGGATATAAACATACCTAGGTACTTTAATTGTTGGGGTTGCCATTTAAAAGGGAGAGAAGAGCGAAGCTGCTGAACATGCCTGTTAGGTGACGAGATATTGAGGGCTTCCGACTTCGCATAATTAATCTTGAAGTTGGAGAGATTACCGAAGGAGTCCAGAATCTCCACAACTTTCGGAAATGCTTCAAGCGGATTTGTGATAAGCAGGAGTAAGTCGTCTGCGAAAGCAGCACACTTATGTTCTGTCTCGCCCACTTTGAGACCGCGTATAGCTGAGCACTCTCTCAGTGTCTGCAGCAACGTCTCCATCACAATGATAAAAATGGTAGGCGACAGAGGGCAACCCTGACGGGTACCATTCCTGATATTAAATGCATCAGATAGGGTTCCATTGACTCTTATCCGAGCACTAGGGCATTGATATAGAGACATCACTGCAGTAATGAAGGGTCCAGGAATACCAAACTTGCCAAGGGTAAGTTTCATAAATGACCACTTAACACGGTCGAATGCCTTCTCGGCATCAGTGCCGAGAAGGACTAACGGCGAACGATCTTTGATTGCTAGTTGGATGGCATTCAGGACCCTGCAAGAGTGCAGGTTTCCCTCCCTGCCCTTCACAAATCCCGCCTGGTCTGGGTGGACCAGCCTAGGGGTTAGTTTATTTAGTCTGTTGGCTAAGAGTTTAGCCCACACCTTAATGTCTAGATTAAGGAGGGAGATGGGCCTATAACTCCCGCAACTGGTAGGATCCTTACCATCTTTAGGCAAGATGGTAATCGTCGCTTCCAGGGCTTGTTTTGGGAGCATTTCTCCTGACATTAAAGCCTGGCACCAGGCAGTAATGTGTGGGAGTAGAACGGGGGACAGCTTTTTGTAATAGCCAGCGGGGAGGCCATCTGGGCCCAGTGATTTATGTTGTGGTAATGAAGAGATTATGTCAGCTACCTCTTCAGTAGTTAAAGGGGAGAGCAAGGACAAGCACTCATTGTCCGTCAATGATGGGAGAGTCAGTTTTGAGAGAAAGCTATTTATAGCTGTACATTCCTCGGTATTTGAGTTTTGGGACGGGATATTGTAAAGAGAATGGTAAAAGCAACGGAATTCAGATGCTATTGTCTTAGTGTCTGTTACCAAAGTTCCGCTATGTGTTTTAATGCTTTTGATAAATAGCTGGTCATTTTGACGCTTCACCAGTCGAGTCATCAATTTATTTCCTTTGTCGCCATGGGCGTAGTATTTATATTTGGCTCTTTGGTACAATTTAGCATGTTGGATGTTGAGCAATTCCTTCAATTGCCTCCTAAGCCCTTCTAGTTCCTCAAGTCTAGTTCTAGCAGCTGATCTTTTGCTGATCGATTCCAACACAGCTATTTGGGATAACAGGGAGTTCAGTTGTTTTTGTCTCTCTCTTTTTACCGCCGTCCCTAAAGCTATAAGCTCACCTCTGATAAAGGCCTTATGGGCCTCCCAGACAATAGTCTGTGAAGTAGTAACAGGTGAGTTTTCCGCAAAGTAGTACAATAATTTATTTTTAATATCAGCAAGATGTTTGTCAGAATCCAACAGAGTCTCGTTTAGGCGCCACGTCCACTCTCTGACCGGGAGGGAGGAAAAGGAGAAGGAAGAGGTGGAAGGAGCCTGATCCGAGATTGTGATCTGCCCCAACGTAGCTTACCTACGTGGTTATCAGAGATCCACACGTAATCTAAGCGTTGAAAAGAGTGATGTACCTTGGAATAAAAAGTATAATCTCTCATGGTGGGGTTGATGGCCCTCCAGGAGTCCACCAGGTGCGAGTCAGAAAGGAGCCTATTGATACCCGCTAGTGTCCTTTGGGAGAGTGCAGATGTACCCTTGGAAGTATCTACTGAGGGGTTGAGAGCGACATTCAAATCTCCCCCTACTAGTCGTATTCCTTCAGCAAAGGAGTTAAATTGGGAAAGCGTGTCGCTAAGCCACCGATGTTGTCTGGTATTTGGCGCATAGATACTGGCTAAAGAGACAAAAGAATGCCCAATTTTCCCCTTAACAAAAACAAATCGACCCTCTGGATCTGAAATCGTGAGGATATGGTCAAAGGGGATATGTTTAGAAATTGCAATACTAGTACCTCTAGCTGCCTTGCTACAGGTAGAGTGGTACCAGTATTTATACGTGGAAAGTGGGAGAGAGGGTATTTTACCACACTTGAAATGGGTCTCCTGGAGGAAGCAAATGTCGGACTTACTTTTACGGAGTAGAGCAAGAACTTGAGACCTTTTCTCCGGAGTATTGAGGCCCGTGATGTTGAAAGACGTCACATTAAGAGATGTCATCTAACAGTATACAGGGTAGTATATTGAAGTAAATGCAAGATCCCCACCAGACGTGGCCTAGAACATTAAGAAACAACCGCATATAAGTTCTTGTATCAGAAAGTGATATAAACTGTAAAAAGGGAACAGCCAACCTAGGCATAAACATATAAACAAACCATCCAGTAAAGAATGGATAACCCGTCAATAAAGAATAAGACAAAATACTAACAGAAATACAGGGGGGGGGGGTGGTGTAGTGGTAGAAGATGGAAAACTACCATCCTGATCTAGCACCACAGACCCCAATACAGTAAAATAATTCTACATAGTACAGACAAACAGTAGCATCATAGAGGGGACCCTGTATGGGCCTCGAAGTAATATGTTAGATCTTACTAGCGCATAAAGGGACCCATAATGAGTAAGAGAGAAAAAGAAAAAGCAGCAGCAAAGCGGGAATAGGTAGAAAAGGAAAAGACTAGAAAAAGAAGGTCCCACCCGCTGGGTAGACCTCAGGTCCTGGGCTGCGGTCAAGTAAAGAATATGCTAAAAAGTAATAAGCAGAGAAATAGAGATCAAGCGAGATTGAAAAAGAAAGACAGCATAGAAAAGTACAATTGAGTATACTACACGTTTTACACATCAGCAAAAAGGTTAGTGCGTACATACTGTAAACCAATGACTACTTATAAGAAAGTGTTAATCAAGCACAGACATAGTAAGTAGCCATTATGTAGGTGGTGAGAAGAGAAAAAATTATAAAACCCAAAGGAGTCACTGCTTGTGTCTTCTCGCCCCTGTGACTTCTGCTTGTGGACCACGGACCACGCTTCTATCCTAGGCAGTGAGGGTAACTGATAGTCCTGATCACCAACAGGCAGCCATGACTGTATCTCCAATGGGTCTGTGCCCAGGATCGGCCAGACATCTTGCAGATCTCGCGGTTTCCGAATTGTGCATCGTTTGCCCCCTCTAGAGAAGGTGAGCCCAAACGGGAAGAGCCACCTATACATAATGTTGTGGCTCCGCAGGTAATCAGTGAGGGGTTTTAACAACCGCCGTTTCTGGAGCGTCGTCGGTGCAATGTCCTGAAAAAGCTGAATGTGAACGTCGTCATAAAGCAGATCAGGTTTGCGTCTAGCGGCCTGAAGAATGGCCGCTGTATCTTGGAAACTGAGAAGGCCGCAGACTACATCCCTGGGGGGGTCATCTTTCCCCGGTACAGGCCTGAGTGATCTGTGGATCCTCTCAATAGAAATGGTGGACGCTCTGTCCTCTCCCAGAAGTTCTGCGAAGATTGAGATTGCCGTATCCCGCAGGGACTTCGGGTCAATGGATTCCGGTAACCCCTTAAATCTTACATTTTTCCTTCTACTCCGGTTCTCTTGATCTTCAAGTAGCAGGTACACGGAGTTCAGATGGTCTAGTTGGGACTGCAGACACCTAGAAACAGCAGCGTTGTGGGAGACCAGCAGGGCCTGGTTCCCCTCCAGCGACTCCACCCTGCGACCGAGCTCTTTAATATCTTGCCTCGTGTCTTTAATCTCCTGCATGAGGGGAGCCATAGCTAGAGAGAGGGATTCTCTCAAAAAAGCTTTGGTCAGGGTGTCTTGACTGTCGGCTTGCTCATGGATCGAGTCGCTCGAGTCCCTGTTTGCTCGGGCTCCTTCCCGCTCCTCCTCCTCAGAGTCGGGTGAAGCGGCGCGAGGCGCCATCTTGCGCGGCCTCCCTGGGGAGAGGGCCAGCTTCTTTCTTACAAATCTGTCCATGTCCACTTGACCTTTCTTGGCCTTGGGGGATACAGTGCGTTCCCTGGACCGGTCACGACCAATCTTGACCATTTCAGAAGCGATAGGTTGTCTGTAGGTGAGATTTATCGGGTCTGTGGAGCAGGAGCTCTGAATCAGACCTCCATCACAGTCAGCGGTCAGGCTCCGCTAGAATATACAATATTTAATGCCCAATTACTTGCACATAATTTTGTAAATCCCCATAATAATTCTGTTGGCGGAATAATTTAATCTTTTTTATCGTATCATAAAAGTGTACGTAGATGTGAGTAAGGTGCCATAATATTACCATATCCGTTTTGCGGTCCACAAATCACGGATGTGCAAAATACAGATGCGGTCCGTGTCACATTTTATATGTGGACCCATTGTTTCCAACAGGTCCATGGTCTGCATTTTGTGGACATAGTCTGTCTTTTGGCAGGACGGAGATACGAATGCAGAAAGCATGCGTATGATCTGTGTGCTTTTCGCATCCGTATGTCCGTTCAACAAAAGGGTAGAACATGTCCTATACTTGTCCGCAAAACGGGTCCTGAAAAAATGCAGATGCAATACGGACCATATTCATATTTTGTGGATCGGCGATTTGTGGACACCAAACGGATACGCTCATGTGCATTGGGCCTACAAAGTAAACTACTTTTGCATAACTTCTTGTACTAGGGTCAGATAGATATGTCTTCCTGATCATGTGTATAGTGGTTTACACATTCCTCGGTGTAGGTGATATGTACTGGGCAGACGTTAAAGATATCATGCTCATGTTACAAGGAAATATAGGCCAGAAGTATTTTTAGATATTGGGGAGGGTCTGTTAAGTTATTCTGCAAAAAGAAACTAAGTTGAAGTGACCTTCAAAAATGACCTTGTGTAATTGGCCTCGGTATAGAGAATACATTCAGTGTGGAGCAGAAAGGCAGAGTAGTAAATGGGATTCTTAAAAGCCACATTCGCACCATGTGGTTAAGAACTAGGCATCTTCAAAGTGCGTGTAGCATTTTTGTGCTATTTATGTGATGCTTTTAAAAATTAGAAGGGGGGTTGCAGACCTTGCAGACGAAACAGAAAAAACGTTCACCTCAATCATTGTACTGTGACATGGTACCAGGACAGATTTTCTATAAAAATTGTTCATGCAATACTTATTGGAACTTTAAGACAAAAAGATAAACATTTTTTGCTGCTGCACCACTACCGCCATGTGTGCACGTTGCTTCAAGGGAAATTTCATTTATAATCCTCCACTTCCATCCCATGCCATCCCATCTCTGCTGTATCGCCAACTGGTTGCACCAACCATTGGAGGTAAAACTAGGAGGTGTATCAGTCGCCATCACACTTGGACTCTGTTGCCTGATGGGGTTCCTCAGCCGGTTCATATAAGATGCCTGCAGCTGTAATTTAGGAGGCCTTGTAGATTTTGAACTTCATGAACTACCGCCCAACCGCACCATAGTGCATGTTAATTCTTAGGCCAGGCTGTAGACAGAGCCTGCACATTATTACAGATGTTGACGTTATAGCACGCCCAAAAAAAGTGATTTCTGAATCAAGAATGAGCATTTGAGTGGAGGCGTAGTTTGTGCCTTAGCTGTGGAGCCCAACACTTCCGGGATGGCCTCAAATCACCATTTAAATGGGTTTTCCGAGTGTTTAATACTGACGACCATTCCTCAAGATAGGTCATCAGTATCTGATCAGTGGGAGTCCAACAACCCGGAACCTTGCTGATCAGCTGAATGAAGAGGCCACAGCACTCCAGTGAGTGTCGTCGTCTCCTCACAGCTTACCAAGCACAGCACCATCCATCGTATAGCGACTCTGCTTGGTACTGCTGCTCAGCCCAATTCACTTGACTCAGACTGAGCTGCGCCTAGGCCATTTGACCGACGAACCTGACATCATTGGCCTAGGAGAGGCCGCAGCGCTCACCAGAGCACAGCTGCAAAGTGGTGGTGCAGGGAGTCAGACACCCACCAATCAGATATTGGCGACCTATCCTGAGGTTAGGTCATCGTTTTTAAACACTTAGACAACCAGTCAACTACTCAGTGGGATCGGTCATTGGTTTTTTGGTTTATATTAAGTTTGTGTTTTCAGTTTTTCTTTATTTTACAGTTGTTGATTTTTTTTGTACAGTTACTTTATTTGTATATCAAGTAAATATCAAATTTCGTTTTTTTATTTCATGCCAGTGCTTTCAGCATAAAAAGTTTTGAGGGATATAAATGAATTTGGGCCACAGGATAACAATGTCCACCTCACGCCGTCACATAGCTGCTATCCGGCCCCTGTACGATGGAAAATTTGCATAATTGTTTGTTAACCTTCCACGACGGATGCTTGTAATTCCCGTCACATCCATGCAAGCTGAACATTCCCAGTTTGATTTAAGGGGCCAAAAAAGTTTCCTTTTCATTTTCTTGTTCGTTCTTTTGAAGATCTCCAATATATGTCACATGCACAAAATAATTCTTAAAAGCTCTTAGTTTCCTGTTACTTCTATTTGCATAAGGCAAGCTGGCGTTATAATGCCCTGAATGACAGACAACTATTGTGAAGCAATAAGTAATTATTATGACCTCTGTCATGCTTTTAGTAGTGTTACATACAGAATTGAACTGCTGGCTTTCAATCTGTCTAGTAGACTGAATCATATTGATTTATACTACTTTAACCAACGTAAAATCACATCTACAAAGTTGTGATGGTCATTTTTCACAGTTGTGATGGTCATTTTTTCACAGTTGCAATCATTTATATTTCTTTTTAAAAAAAATTGGGTTGGGTCAAAAGGTCAAACATAGGTTTCCTTTGCACTAGCAAACATACTGTTTTAGGCCCATTCAGACGAGTGAGTTTCACGCATCGGACTCGCAGCGTGAGTATGCGGCACCTCCCGTCCTGACCTCCCAGCACTGACGAGTCGCATAGCATTATTGTCACGCTCGCGTGTGGGAGTAAAACACCACACCGAGCATAGGAGGGAAAAGGGGATACCGGAATAAGGCCTGTAAACTAGGGAAGGAAAATGGACACCTCCTAGAGAAAACCCTAACTCCAGTCATGACAGTCTACTATAGTATGAACAGGACCCAAAGGTAGGCAAGTTCATACACCTAGAATCCTACATTGCCCTATAGGACCCTGGAACTAATGACAGGACTGAGTCTACCTGTTCCTCCAAAGGGAAGGATGAACAGGAGTCTCCCTCAGGCCTAATGGCAAAACAACAGGGAAAGGCAACACTTATCTTTAATAAAGCTTTGGTAGCACCAGTAAGTCAGCCGAGAACCAAACACAGGCTAACCACAACTCCAACAGAAGCTATAAACCACAAAGCATAGTGGGAGAAACAACAATAAAATGAGAAGGTAAAATGACCACAATAGCAACACCTGCGGAAAGAAGGTGTGGCAAGCACCAGAACACAGACGTCATTTGATCCAAAAGGAAAACATGTCAGATCAAACCACATGTTGCCAATCTCACAGATCCCCTGCCACCTGTCGTGGGAACGTCCGTATGTCTCGCACATCCATGACAATTATATTAATTTATGATGCTATGTAACCCTTAGAGGTCTGGGATGCATTGGATAACACTGACATAATGCTGTCAGTGTAATACAATACCCTCCACAATTGTAAGGGTTAAATAGCATCATAAATCATTATAATGCTATGCGACCCGTGAGTGCTGGGAGGTCAGGACGGGAGGTGCCACATACTCACTCTGCGAGTCTGATGCATGGAACTCACTTGTCTGAAAGGGGCCTAACTCAGGGATCAAGATGGAAAAGTAGATGTCTGTGTGGCAAACTCTACAGAGTTGAGACATGGCTGAAAGTCATCATGGTGGTCTGGTCCAAATGGAGAAAATGATGAAAGAGAATACGTAAATCAGAGGTGACATCACTGGATGTAAGAGCTATGTAGAGCTGTATTCTCCTGTATGTTTGGTGAGGTGGAATGTAATTTAAAAAGTAATAGTCAACCATCATGGATCTTAACGTGGTTGGCTGTCATTTTGACAGGAAGATCAGTGCTGCATGCTGTGCTACTCTTTCTGTGAAATATTATAAATTGACATAATTTAAAGAAGCACTCCCACAAAAATCTACATTCTCTGACCAATGAGAAAGGTACATGATGTAAATTGTAGTGATGGGTATCATCTTACCAGTGACTGTATTGAGTTATAACCTCCTTTCTGATCCTCAGCTGTGTCATGTGACCAACACTCTGACTCTCCAGATAACACAGCATCTTATGTGTGGACAGGAAGCCAGTTTCTCTATGTATCACCTATGGAAGTCCCAATGTCCATTCCATAGGAATGAATAGAGAAGTAACTGACTTCTGTCCTGTGTCAATTGGAGATCAGAGAGTTGGGAGGTTATAACTCAATACAGTCACTGGTAAGACGATAACCTTCACTACAATTTACATCATGTACCTTTCTCATTGGTCAGAGAATGTAGATTTTTGTGGGAGTACTTCTTTAAATAATGTCAATTTATAATAAATCGTGTTTAGTGTTGAGCGAACCTGAACTGTAAAGTTCGGGTCCGTACCGAACTTTATGATTTTTGGTACCCATACCCAAACCCGAACTTTGTTGAAAAGGTTCGGGTTCGAGTTCAGTGTTCGGGCATTTAATAAAGCTTGTTGAAAGGCTACTGGGCAGCCAATCAACAAGCTTTTAAGCTGTGTGCACTTAGAAGCCATAACAGCTATGCCTACTAATGGCATGGCTGTGATTGGCCACTGCATCATGTGACCCAGCCTCTATATAAACTGGATCACGTGTAGCACCGCCCATCATCTCTGAGTAGTGCAGGGACAGGAAGCAGGCAGCTGAAGTGAGGGAAAGTTTTAGGAATCTCATCTGGCTGCTAATTCTGTGGGAGACCTATAGCGATTTTTTGGTGGGTGCAATGCAACATCTTTGTACCCCTGACATAGAAATATAATAGTTAATCCGTCTGTGAGTTCGGTGGGTGACATATACCCATTTTTTGTGTGAAGTACACCTGAACTGCATACGTGCCAGGGAAAATAGTATAGTCAATCCGTCTGTTAGTTCGGTGGGGAACATATACCCATTTATTGTGTGAGGTACACCTGCACTGCATACTTGACAGGGAAATTAATATAGTTAATCTGTCTGTTAGTTCAGTAACATAGTAACTAGAGATGAGCGAACTTTAAAAAAAAGTTCGGCATTCGGCGTTCGGGTTGTGGTAATCGCCGCATCCCATTATGGATTCCACTACCGCGGACTATCGCGGCATATGGAATCCATAAGGGGCGGCTTCCACCAACCCGAACTGTTGAACAGCCGAAGGACCTGGGGTGATGTCACCGTCATGTGATCAGTGCAGGGGGCGTGGCTCAGCACTGGATTTGATCCCGTGCTGAGCCACACCCCCTGCACTGATCACATGACGGTGACATCAACCCAGGTCCTTCGGCTGTTCAACAGTTCAGGTTGGTGGAAGCTGCCCCTTATGGATTCCATATGCCGCGATAGTCCGCGGTAGTGGAATCCATAACGGGATGCGGCGATTACCACAACCCGAATGCCGAACTTTTTTTTAAAGTTCGCTCATCTCTAATAGTAACATAGTACATAAGTCCGAAAAAAGGCATCTGTCCAATGCATCCAGTTCGGCCTGTCATCCTGCTAGTTGATCCAGAGGAAGGCAAAAAAAAACTGTGAGGTAGAAGCCAATTTTCCTCACTTAAGGGGATGATCTCAAAGGGGTGACTTAAGGCATGACCTCAAAGAATGAGGAGAGCATCAAATAAGGGACGTGGCCCAGGTCGTGGTACTGCTGGTGTTGGTGGAGCTCCTGTTGCAGGGAGAGGACGTGGTTGATCTGTGCCAGCTACACGCCCAAATAAAACACCTTCCTTAGGTGCACGTAGACGACAGAACGTTCAGCGTTATTATGTAGGCCTGAATACCGGTGTACAAATGGTGAGGCCAGAACAAGTAGAGGCGGTAGCAGATTGGGTGGCTGACAGTGCCTCTAGTTCGTTCACATTGTCTCCCACCCAGTCCACTGCTGTAAGCACAGCATTTGCACCTGCAGACCATAGGCATCTGTCTTTCACCTCAACCCCTTGCAAATCAGGCAAGCAGTCTGAGCCCCAAGTCATGCAGCAGTCTCTTATGCTTTTTGATGACTCTGCTGGCAGGGTTTCTGTGGGTCGACCACATAGCCCTGCCCCAGAAGTGGAATAGATGCCCAACAACTTATGTTTCAGGATGTGGACATGGGAGGACCACCGCAGCATGTCTCTGATGATGACGAAACACAGGTGCCATATGCGACGTGCCCACAAGGTGAAACTCCACCTTGCACATGCTGGAGAGACTGTGCGAGCAGCAGCAGGCCATAGTGGAGTTTCAGCTGCAGCACACACGGGTGAGTCGCTCTGCGGAACAGCACCACTTCACCACCGAGTGGGCCTCCATGCGAGACCTGTGTGCCGTGTTGCGCTGTTTCGAGTACTCCACCAACATGGCCAGTGCCGATGATGCCATCCTCAGCGTTGCTATCCCACTTCTATGTCTCCTTGAAAAAACGCTTCGGGCGATGATGGAAGAGGATGTGGCACAGGAGGAAGAGGAGGAGGAAGAGGGATCAGTTCCACGGTTATCAGGCCAGTCAGTCATTCACAAGTGGCTTGGAGGGTGGGTTCCTGCACCAACAGAGGCCAGGTACACAATTGTCCAGCCAGGGCACAGTTCTGGAGGAGGAGGAGGAACCGTGTTCACAGCAGGGTGGCACCCAAAGCAGCTCATGGGCATTACTGGAGCGTGGCTGGGGGGGATACAGAGGACAGCTTGCCGTTGCCTCTGCACAGCCTGGCACACACGAGAGACTACATGCTGCAGTGCCTGCGCAACGACTGCCGACACATTCTGCCCACATTCTAACCACATTGCTGATTACTGGGTGGCCGCCCTGCTGGATCCCCGTTACAAGGACAACATGCCGTCCTTAATCCGTCACTGGAGCGTTATCGGAAGATGCGCGAGTACAAGCGCATGCTGGTAGACGCGCTGCTGATGGCATTCCCACCTGACACCGGAGGCTCAGTGAAGGACAAGCGAAGGCAGAGGAGAAGGAAGTCGCCAACGCAGCTGGGGCACCACCAGGACCTCAGAAGGGAGGGTTAGCATGGCCAAAATGTGGAAAAGCTTTGTCAGCACGCCACAACAACCAGCACCACCAGCTGATACAGAACATCATAGCAGGAGGCAGCATTTCAGCAACATGGTGGAGCAGTATGTGTTAACACGCCTACACGTACTGTGACATAAATATGCCCATTATGTCAGTGCTATGATTATGCCCATTATGTCAGTGCTATGACATCATTATGCCCATTATGTCAGTGCTATGACATCATTATGCCCATTATGTCAGTGCTATGACATCATTATGCCCATTATGTCAGTACTATGACATCATTATGCCCATTATGTCAGTACTATGACATCATTATGCCCATTATGTCAGTACTATGACATCATTATGCCCATTATGTCAGTGCTATGACATCAGTATGCCCATTATGTCAGTGCTATGACATCAGTATGCCCATTATGTCAGTGCTATGACATCAGTATGCCCATTATGTCAGTGCTATGACATCAGTATGCCCATTATGTCAGTGCTATGACATCAGTATGCCCATTATGTCAGTGCTATGACATCAGTATGCCCATTATGTCAGTGCTATGACATCAGTATGCCCATTATGTCAGTGCTATGACATCAGTATGCCCATTATGTCAGTGCTATGACATCAGTATGCCCATTATGTCAGTGCTATGACATCAGTATGCCCATTATGTCAGTGCTATGACATCAGTATGCCCATTATGTCAGTGCTATGACATCAGTATGCCCATTATGTCAGTGCTATCACATCATTGTGTTCATTATTAACTGCCATGTGACGTTATGAGCATAATCTTTCTCATGCCATCATGGAGTCCTATTTTCTCTGTGTGTGCACTATTCTAGTGCAAATATAACTGTGTGCATTACTCCACTGCTGTAACATCACTGTGTGGAGTATTCCTGAGTTGTGACATCATTTTCTCCATTATGGTTCTACTGTGACATCAATTTGCACATGATTACTTTGTCTAGATATCACAGTGCCAATGTGATATCTCTGTTCTCGGACATCGCTGTGGGCATTAAATGGATATTCCCATCTGCACATTTATAGGATATGCCATAAGTGTCCAATAGACAAGGGTCCCACTTCTGAGACTTGTTCCTATTTCAAAAACAGGGCTGTGACGTGAATTGAGAACGCACTGAGCATGCGGTTAGATTTCTGAAACTAGCTGAGTGTTCCCCAGGCTATATTGAATAGAGGGCTGGCCAGGCATGCACAGAGTGCTCCCCATTTATTGTTATGGTATATTCAAAAGTAGCAGAGCATGCTCGGCGCGATATCGTATACTTGTTACGTGTTTATGACCATGTGCTTTACCACTGTACTAGGACATCACTGTGTACAGTTTTTCTGCGCTGTAGCACTGTGTGTACTATGTCAGTACTGTGACGTGACCTTGTGCACTGTTCCTGAGATATGATATTATAGTGTGCATTAGGCTTCTCTCACACTGGCGTTAGGCTTGTCCGGCAAAGGAACAGCGCTGCCGGAGTTCCGCTCCGGGGGACGGGTTGGAGATGTGGCCGCAGCACGGCAAACATGCCGAGAGGAGGCCGGACAAAAACCGCAGCACGAAAAGACAGGTTGCAATTGCATCTGGCACTGAAGCTTATTGCAAATTCTACATTGGAGCCCAGGAGCGTAACGCATTCTGTCCAGGTGTATTACAACCTGCAGGATACGCATTCATTGACATAGATATAAAGTTAGCCTCCTAGACAACATTTCATGTTTGTGGCATGAAAAGAGGATCTGTCCCCTCTCCTGACATGTCTAAATTCCCCATGTAATAACGATTCTGCATCATAGAGTATTAAGAATAAATGTAGCAGCAATAAAGGCCTGAGTGTTACACATTGGGGGTGTGTCCCTGCACGGTCTGATACTAACAATTATTGCTGCCAGTGTGAGACTGTGCAGGAACACACCCCCAACTGGTAACACCCATCTGAACATTCATTGGGGTCTGCTGGCAATTTATTCATAAACTCACAGAAGAATAGTACATCATGGAAACTTAAGAATACATTGTTATTTCATGGGGGTTACTAAACCAGACATGTCAGGAGAGGGGACGGGTCCTCTTTAACCTGTTTTATGATAGGGATTAGATTATCTGCCTGGACAGTAGGGGTCCTTTTGCCCAGGCTAATGCACAGGGCACTGGTTGAGAACAAACCATTTGTTCCCGATCATTGCCCAATCGTTGAGCCACAGTAGAGCTGCATTTACACGCAGCAATCCTCTCCTCAGTATGGGGATGAACGATCAGAGCGTCGATCGTTCATCCCCATACAGATTCATTGTTTATGGCCACACATCTTTGCCCACAAAGGATGATGAAAGATGCGATCAGCCGACAAACGAGTGTTTGCTCTTTGGACTCTCATTAGCGGCACAACTCTTCATTCCTGATAATTGCCCAATCCTTGGGACCTATCTAAGCATAGATAAGCCTCCATGAACATTCCTGTTCCAAGCAGATATCCACAGCTGCATTACGGTCTTTTCCTCTTGCACTTTCCATACCTTAATGAAAGCATTTATTATATAACATTTTAGAAAGAACCTCTTTGTGCTCTGTAAAGATTACCGCTAATTGCATGCATGTCGTGTTAATTACTCACTTCCCCCATCGTTAAGGTAATGTAAATATTCCCATGCCTCTCCATTAGGACCAAATCTATTACCACAACCGTTAACTGTGAAAATATCATATTGAGCACAATATCCAGGTTCTCCATCTTGAGTTTGCGGGCGCTCTGCAGATGGATGATGTTATTTAATAAGAATAAAAAAAAGGAATTTAACTTCAGAATTCAGAATCAAAACATTACGAGATTTCTTCTTTTTTGTACTCATCAGTAAAGCCAGACGCAGCATCGATTACATAATGGAACTGGGCCATCACTTTCCCAGCCGTAAATTTTGACACCAGATTTCAAATTTTTTGGGGAAGATTAGAAACAATAATGCTTTTCTCTAATATGCATTTTAATTTAAAATTCCATCCACCCCAAACATATTCATGGGGTTCCCAAGGAATGATTTATAATGGGCACCAGTAACCTGCCCTAGAATGTGAGCAGGACTGGTTGCCTCCACTTGCAGAGCTGTCTAGGGGGTTGGCTTCTGCTCTGACAGTTAAGCTCTTATTCCACACATATCTATTATATGTTATGTACTTAACCCTTTAAGGACCCTGGGATTTTTCATTTTTGAGTTTTCGTGTTGCGCTCCATGCCTTCCAAGAGCCATAACTTTTTTATTTTTCCATCTACATAGCCATATGAGGGCTTGTTTTTTTGCAGGACAAGTTGTACTTTCCAACGCCACTATTTAATATTGCATATGATGTAGTGGGAAGCGGGGAAAAAAATTTCCAAATGGGGTGAAATTGCAAAAAAAAAAAGCAATTCCACCACAGTTTTACGGGTTTTTAAAATCCGACGTTGCAATAAAACTGACCAGTTAGTTTTATTCTACAGGTCAGTACGAATCTGGTGATACCCTATTTAAAAAATTTAAAAGTGGGAAAAAAATCAGTTTTATTTTGTCACCATATTTTGACCCCTATCACTTTTTTATAATTAGTTGTACGGAGCTGTATGGGGGCTCATTTGTTGCGGGGCAATCTTAACTTTTCAATGATACCATTATGGGGTATGTATGACTTTTTGATCACGTTTTTGCCGTATGGGGAATATATTTTTATATGTTTATACTATGGCCGTTTTCATATGATGTGTATTTTTTTTATTTTTTTTGTTTTTATATTTTGGGAAAAGGGGGGTGATTTGAACTTATGTATTTTTTATTTATTTTTATTTTAAACTTTTTTTTTTACACTTTTCTATAGTTCCCATAGGGAACTATAGCACTCAATCATCTGATTGCTATTCTCATATACTCCAATGGACTAGCATTGGAATATATGAGAAAATGTCTTATTTCCTATGGAGTTTCTATTACAGGCTAGAGCCTTTCATTCACAAAGACACAGGCTGCTGCATACATGCTCCGGCTCCTCCGATCCCCACAAAGTGAAACTTTATGTTTTCTGCGCGCACACATGCCGTGGTCAGGACTGACCACGGCATCTGAGGGGTTAAATGTCCGCGATCGGCATTACCACCGGTCACGGACATTAGCCGCGGGTGTCTGCTTCAAGAAGCAGGCGGCCACCAGTGGCTATGGCTCCCGCAGTAAGAGGGAGCGGGCACCATGTTTAGGGACCGGGCCCATGACCTACAGCTACGTCATGGGTCCTTAAGGGGTTAAAGGGGTTATCCCATGATTAATGTGAAAAATGAAAATCAGACATCATACAGTACACGACAATCTCTTTCTAACAAAGCTAGAACCAGCCCTGTACCTCACATGGATCCAGAGATCTCCCCATTCATTGTTCTGCTAGATTCATATCAAACTGACAGCTCAGGGGCCGTGATTAAGAATTAGTCAGCACTCGATCCTCTTGACGCTGCGCGAGAAGGAGCCTTCTCCACAATTCATCAAAAAATCAAGCTCAGGGGCCGTGTCCTTTCTACTGCATCTCTCTCCCCATCAGTGGCGTACATAGAGAAGGGCCCCATAGCAAGGATCAAACCAGGCCCCCCACAGAGGACAGAAGTGTTTCTGCCTAAACCCTTTTTAATGATCCTTGTGCCTTTTTTTCCACTGGCTTTTTTTGCTAAAAAAGTTGTTCCTTTGAAGGGGAGAGTCCTGACCAAGTTTTCACCTTAAGTAGAAGAGGAGATAATCCAAACTAAGACTGTGCCCCCTCTTGCCCCGGGCCCCATAGCAGTCGCATGGTCTGTCGCTATGGTAGTTACGTCCCCTATCACAGCTCAGAAGGCAGTTAAAAAATGTAATTGAGCATGTGCGGCCTTCTGAGTGAGCAGGACAGAGAAATAAAAAAACAAACACCAGATGGAGCTATACAGATACATTTTATCGAATAACTCAGTATTCAGATCCAGGTGCTTGGTTGAAAATGTTAGAATATTTTTTGTGGACAACCCCTTTAACTATATGCACCAGATAATCATCTTGTCATTTCTCCAGTCACCACTACAATGATGGAGGAGTGTTGATGGCGATGATGTGCATTGCATATGCCATAGGAACTGTATTTTAAAATGGCAATACACTAACCTCAGGGCCAGTTGTAGTTGTTTTATACCCTAGTTTGGTTCATGCTATTTGTTAAACTCTGAACTTGACTGTGATGGTTTCATTTGCCTCTGTGCTGTTTCCTGATTTTCCCTGGATGGACACAACTACCTGAGCCTTGACCTGTCTGAGTATGCTCACAAAGATACTTCCATGGCACAGCATAACCATCTCATATTAATCTTGGTTACCTGACCTTAGGCTCATTTGATTGTCCTCAATTTATTCCTTGGTACTTCATACCTGATACTGCTTGACCTCTGTTACTGATCGCTGGTCTGCATGACTGTCACGAACCGGCAGGACTGGTAGTGGATCCTCTGGACCAGAGAGGCGCGGGTTGCACTAGAGGACCGGTTCTAAGCAGTTACTGGTCTTCACCAGAGCCCGCCGCAAAGCGGGATGGATTTGCTGCTGCGGTAACTACCAGGTCGTGTCCCCAGTAACAACTCGACCTCTCTGGCAGCTGATATGGCGTGGTACCCAGGGAGCAGGCAAGAGCGTAGTCGGACGTAGCAGAGGTCAGGGCAGGCGGCAAAGGTTCTAAGGCGGGTAGTCGGTAGCAACGGGTTCGGTAACAGGCAAGGCAAATAACACAGGAGGGAGCGCTTTCTCAGAGGCACAAGGCACAAAGATCCGGCAGGAAGCTGTGGGAGAAGAAGGTATTTATGGGCAGAGCACAGGTGCAGCCTAATTAAGTCAGCACTGCCTCTCACAACCTTAACCCTTAATAACCACTTTGGGCCAGGCACCAATCACTGGTGCACTGGCCCTTTGAATCTAAGAGTCCTGGCGCGTGCGCGCCCTAGAGAGCGGGGATGCACACGCCGAGACGCTGGAGTGCTGTCTGGGGGCATACGCTGTGAGCGCTCCGAGGCCAGCAGGGGGCCCGGAGCGCTCAGCGTAACAGTACCCCCCCTTAGGTCTCCCTCTCTTCTTGGTACCGAAGAACTTGAGGATAAGGTTGCGGTCCAGGATGTTCTCCTCCGGCTCCCATGACCTCTCCTCAGGACCGCAGTCCTCCCAATCGACCAAAAAGAATCTTTTCCCCCGGGAGATCTTGGTCGCCAAGATCTCCTTGACAGAGAATATATCGGAGGTACCGCGACAGGGGTGGGAGAAACAAGCTTGGGAGAAAAACGGTTAAAGACAGCAGGTTTAAGAAGGGAGACATGGAAGGAGTTATGGATTCGGAGGGAGGGAGGAAGATGGAGCTGATAAGAAACTTGATTGATACGACTCTTGATTTTATAAGGTCCCAAGAAACGAGGGCCCAACTTGTAACTTGGGACCCTAAATCGGATGTACCTAGAGGAGAGCCACACCTTGTCGCCCGGGCGAAATTCTGAGAAGATCTGCGTCTCTTGTCAGCTTGAACCTTCATACGGGCAGAAGCCTTGAGGAGAGCAGCGTGGGTTTCTCGCCAGATGGAGGAAAAGTCCTGTACAAGACTGTCAACGGCAGGTACAGAAGAAGGAGTGGGAGACTGCGGCAGGGGTGGAAGAGGATGACGGCCAAAAACTACAAAGAAAGGAGACTTGTTAGAAGCAGAGGATTGTTTGTAGTTGTAGGAGAACTCCGCCCAGGGAAGTAGATCAGCCCAGTCATCATGGCGTGAGGATACAAAGTGACGCAGATAGTCACCCAAAATTTGGTTCACCCGCTCTACTTGGCCGTTAGACTGAGGATGGTACGAAGAAGAAAAGTCCAATTTGATCCCGAGCTGAGCACATAGAGCCCTCCAGAATTTGGAGACGAATTGTACCCCACGATCCGAGACAATATGTTTGGGAAGGCCATGGAGACGGAAGATGTGTTGGAAAAATTGTTTGGCCAATATGGGTGCAGAGGGTAGACCGGGCAGGGGTACAAAGTGAGCCATCTTGGAGAAGCGATCCACCACGACCCAAATAACGGACTTGCCATGGGAGGAGGGAAGATCTGTAATAAAGTCCATAGCGATGTGAGACCAGGGAACTTCAGGAACAGGTAGAGGCAAGAGGAGACCCGCTGGTTTTTGGCGAGGCGATTTATCCCGGGCGCAAATCATACAGGCCTGGACGAAATCCGAGACATCCTTCTCCAGAGAAGGCCACCAGTACCTTTGGGAGATTAGTTGGAGAGATTTTAGCACCCCTGGATGACCGGCAAAGGGGAAGGCGTGGCCCCACTTGAGAATTCGCAACCGCAGACGTGGAGGTACATAGGATTTGCCAGGAGGAAGAAGGCGCAGGTCCACGGGAGCGACTGTAATAAGGCGTTCTGGAGGGATAATATATTGAGGTGTTAACTCGTCGCCCACCACATCCGAGGAGCGAGACAGAGCATCTGCCCTAATGTTCTTACAAGCCGGACGGAAATGGATCTCAAAATTAAAGCGGGCGAAGAACAGAGACCAACGAGCCTGACGGGGATTTAATCTCTGAGCAGACTGAAGATAAGCCAGGTTCTTGTGGTCCGTGAAGATGTACACAGGATGTGTGGCGCCCTCGAGTAAATGTCTCCATTCCTCCAGTGCCAATTTAATAGCCAGCAGTTCCCTGTCCCCGATGGAGTAATTCCTCTCTGCGGGAGAGAATGTTTTTGAAAAGAAGCCACAAGTTGAAATCTTGCCCCTGGAAGACTTCTGGGTGAGGACAGCTCCGGCTCCCACCGAGGAGGCATCCACTTCAGAGAGAAAGGCTTGGTGGAATCTGGTCTAGAGAGAACGGGTGCAGAAGAAAAGGCGGATTTCAGGGACTGGAAGGCTTCCTCGGCTTGGGAAGGCCAGGATTTGGGGTTAGCTCCTTTTCTTGTGAGAGCCACGATAGGAGCTACCAGAGTGGAATAGTGAGGGATGAATTGCCTGTAGTAATTCGCAAAGCCCAGAAATCTTTGTATGGCTCGGAGACCAGAGGGACGTGGCCAATCCAGAACCGCTGAGAGCTTGGCTGGGTCCATCTGAAGTCCTTGGGCTGAGATAATGTATCCCAGGAAAGGCAGGGAGGTCCGTTCAAAAATACATTTTTCAAGTTTAGCGTACAGGCGATTTCTCCTAAGACGAGTAAGAGCTTGTCGCACATGGGCGCGGTGTTGGTCCAAATTGGAGGAGAAGATGAGGATATCATCCAGGTATACGACCACGCTGGTGTAAAGTAAGTCCCTGAAAATATCATTGACGAATTCCTGGAAGACAGCAGGTGCGTTGCACAGGCCGAAGGGCATCACCAAATACTCAAAATGGCCATCCCTTGTGTTAAAGGCGGTCTTCCATTCGTCTCCCTCACGGATACGGATCAGATTATAGGCCCCTCGAAGGTCCAATTTAGTGAAGATCTTTGCCCCTCGGAGGCGATCAAATAGCTCAGAGATTAGAGGCAAAGGGTAACGGTTCTTGATGGTAATTTTATTAAGACCTCTGTAATCAATGCAGGGCGAAGGGAGCCGTCTTTTTAGTCACAAAGAAAAACCGGCCCCAGCAGGAGAAGAAGATTTTTAATGAATCCTCTCTGTAGGTTCTCCCGTATATAGTCGGACATGGCAAGAGTCTCAGGAGGTGAGAGAGGATAAATTCTGCCCCGAGGTGGAGTAGAACCGGGTATCAGGTCGATCGGACAATCATAGGGTCGGTGAGGAGGAAGAACCTCAGCTTGTTTCTTGCAGAAGACATCCGCAAAGGAATGGTATGGCTTGGGAAGCCCAGGAGGTGGAGAAACTTGCGGGTCCAGTTTGACCAGAGCAGGCTTGAGACAGCGGTCTGAACAGGAGGAACCCCAACGCAGGATCTCACCGGTGGACCAATTCAGGACAGGGCTATGACGTTGAAGCCACGGCAGACCCAGGAGGAGTTCGGAGGAACAGAAGGGAAGGACAAAGAACTCTAAAGTCTCGGTATGAAATATTCCGATGTCCATCTGCAGAGGCTGGGTACGGAACTGCACGGTGGCAGAGAGTCTCTCACCGTTAACAGTAGAGATGAAAACGGCTTGGGTAGACGGATTACTGGAATACGGTACTTGTCAACCAAGGAGGCGTGAATGAAGTTGCCAGCTGAACCGGAATCCAAGAAGGCGGATGCGGAGAAAGAGGACTTGGAAGAGATGATCAACTGCACGGGTATGATGAGACGTGGAGAGGAAGAATCCACACGTAGCAACGCCTCTCCCACGTTTACTAGGTGCGAGCGTTTCCCGAACGCGGTGGACGGAGAGGACAATCTCTAAGGAAGTGCTCGGTACTGGCACAGTACAGACACAGGTTCTTGTCTCTGCGGCGGGCTCGTTCTTGCGGAGTCAGGTGTGACCGATCCACCTGCATGGCTTCCACGGCGGAAAGCCCAGTAACGGGTTGAGGTGGACGCAGAAAAACGGGAGCCAGACGAGGGTAGCGTCTAGGTCGAGCTTTTCCCTTTTCAAGGAGGAGTTCCTCTTGTCTTTCGGCGAAACGCTTGTCTATCCTAGTGGCCAGCAAGATGAGGTCACTAAGAGTGGAAGGAAGCTCACGTGCAGCCAGAACGTCCTTTAATTCACCGTTAAGTCCCTTCTTGAAGGTGGCGCAAAGGGCTTCATTGTTCCAGTTCAGCTCAGAGGCCAGGGTGCGGAACTGAATGGCATAGTCACCCACGGAAGAACCTCCTTGGGTCAAGTTTAGTAAGGCAGTCTCTGCGGAGGTAACCCGGGCAGGCTCCTCAAAAACATTCCGGAACTCTAGGCAGAAGCTCTGGACGGAAGCGGTGGCAGGATCTGCGCGGTCCCAAAGTGGTGTAGCCCAGGCCAGGGCCTTCCCGGACAGCAAACTGAGAATAAAGGCTACCTTGGCTCGCTCCGAAGGAAACTGGTCGGACAGTAGCTCGAGGTGGAGAGAGCACTGCGACAGGAACCCACGGCACTGCTTAGGATCTCCGTCATATTTGTCTGGTAGGGACAAACGGATTCTGGAACCGGAGGCAGCTGCAGGCGGAGGTGATGCAGCGGGAGCAGACGGAGGAGCTGGCTGTTGCATAGCGGTCAACTGGGCCAGCTGTTGACCCTGCTGGGCCACAACGGTGGTGAGGTCCGCTAGGCTTGGCAGGGGAACATCAGCGGGATCCATGGCCGGATCTTACTGTCACGAACCGGCAGGACTGGTAGTGGATCCTCTGGACCAGAGAGGCGCGGGTTGCACTAGAGGACCGGTTCTAAGCAGTTACTGGTCTTCACCAGAGCCCGCCGCAAAGCGGGATGGATTTGCTGTTGCGGTAACTACCAGGTCGTGTCCCCCAGTAACAACTCGACCTCTCTGGCAGCTGATATGGCGTGGTACCCAGGGAGCAGGCAAGAGCGTAGTCGGACGTAGCAGAGGTCAGGGCAGGCGGCAAAGGTTCTAAGGCGGGTAGTCGGTAGCAACGGGTTCGGTAACAGGCAAGGCAAATAACACAGGAGGGAGCGCTTTCTCAGAGGCACAAGGCACAAAGATCCGGCAGGAAGCTGTGGGAGGAGAAGGTATTTATGGGCAGAGCACAGGTGCAGCCTAATTAAGTCAGCACTGCCTCTCACAACCTTAACCCTTAATAACCACTTTGGGCCAGGCACCAATCACTGGTGCACTGGCCCTTTGAATCTAAGAGTCCCGGCGCGTGTGCGCCCTAGAGAGCGGGGATGCACACGCCGAGACGCTGGAGTGCTGTCTGGGGGCATACGCTGTGAGCGCTCCGAGGCCAGCAGGGGGCCCGGAGCGCTCAGCGTAACAATGACCTCCTCTATAAACCATCTCTTCAGCCAATCCTACCCAGTATTCTTTCAGTGACTTTTCCTGTGTTGTCATTGCCCACAGCTCCAATACTTTCACCTATCCCTATTGCCCATATATGCTAGGGCCAGCCGAGTACCTCATCCAGAACCAACGTTTTGGGAGAAATGCATACTATAGATAGTGTCATCTGGTTAATTCTTTCTATTGGTATCATTGGAATCCAGTTCTTACAGAATAGACACTAAAAAAGCCATTTGGTTTATCTTTGTCAGTGTGGGACTGGATGTGGACCCCCTCAGCTTGCTTTTGCTTGCTATTATGGCACTTATGCAGTGACCCAGTGGATCACTGCTAAAGAGTTAATTCACTGCTAAAATGGTTCATATCTAGAAAATGGTTCATTAGGGGCACCTAACACTAGGCAGGAGCCCCAAAAGTCCAGAGTAAGCCCTAAAATGAAGAAAAGGTGTGTCCTTCCCATCGCTACACTTTTGAAGCCCAAAAGAGCTCCGGAGAGAAGGATTAGCTACCAAGAGGATGATGATTGGCAGTTCTCTCCTAGAGAGAAAGGGAGAAAACTAGGTAGAAGACTGTCAGTCATCAGCAGGTGGGCAGGAGAGCAGGAATTCATGAATAACCATGACTCTTCTCAGGTGGCCGGGACTCTTTTCCAGGCCCAGCCTGCAATGATTGTGATGTTGGTTCTCGGCAACCACTTACTTTTAACTTATAAATGACAGACCCCTGAAATCAACTCGCCTGTCTCTACTTTATTCTGCCGTTAGTATGGGTAACATATAGTTGATGACAGGTTCCCTTTAAGCAGTTAATTTGCTTCCTATTATGATAGGAGTGTGACAAGCCAGCGTTACAGCTGATAAAGCAACCTATCTGACTGAATAGAATACTAAATTCACATTAGCCTGTAACCTATAAATGAATGGCATTTTATCGAATGTGCGTTAGGCAATGTCTATCACACACTAGAAAGCCATTTGCATTTTTAGTAGAGACAGAGGTGAAAGCTCAATACGAAATTTGTTTGTACAGGCGACGGCAAGAAGAAACAAATAACGACAGTCTTT
Source organism: Bufotes viridis (assembly GCA_033119425.1). Classification (NCBI taxonomy): domain Eukaryota; kingdom Metazoa; phylum Chordata; class Amphibia; order Anura; family Bufonidae; genus Bufotes; species Bufotes viridis. Next base: position 71,110,390 of record CM065593.1, read on the forward strand.
TATATCTCAGCAGGAATTTACATAATACGACCCAAAAAATTAACAGATGATCAAAACATTGACAACAATATGAAAATAACGATTAAGACATATGAAGAGAGCAATGGGTGACCACCTACAGGAACAGAAAATGTCTGAATTGTAGGAGAAAGATATTGCAGTAGGATGTTGAGGAACAGCCTATGGTCCTCCTATACTTATCGGTTATCTATCAAAAACCAACATACATACTCCACAAACAGAGGCCCTGACGCCCACAAACAGAGGCCCTGACGCCCACAAACAGAGGCCCTGACGCCCACAAACAGAGGCCCTGATGTTGAGCTTCTCTAAACTTCTGTAGATGTTGATTGCCATGGGCAGTGACATATATTCAAAAGAGGGCTCCCAACTGCAAAGTTCAAAATGGCTCCCTAATTATGATGCTGGGTTTTGCCACCCAGGGCAGAAGGGTCTATTGTTTGGTTCCCTCTCCTTCCTCCTTTCATTTGCGAATTTCACATCTCTTGTTTTCTTAAAATGTAGTTCTTCTGGAGATGGGGGTCCCACAAAGGTTCTTCCACTCAATAACCAGGGCTGAACCTATCTCCCTAAGAGCCCCATAGCACGCTCTACCTCTAAGGTTTGTATGAATTTAGTTATTGTTAACTATTGTTTAGTACATAGATGTGCACACATGCAACAAGGGTCTGATAAAACATGTTAAAGGGGTTTTGCAGGTGTTTAATATTGATGATCTATCCTCAGCGTAGGTTATCAATATCTGATCGGTGGGGGTCTGACTCCTGGCCCCCTGGCGAACAGGTGTTTGAGGAGGCTGCAGTGCTTCGGTCTCCTCGCGGCCTACTAAGTACAGCGCCGTACATTAGATAGTGGCAGTGCTTGGTATTGCAGCTCAGCCCCATTCACTTGAAGGGACTGAGCTGCACTTAGGCCATATGACCAATGAACGTGACATCACTGGCCTAGGAAGAGGCCGCAGCCTCTTCAACAGCTGATCGTCGGGGATACTGGGAATAGGACTCCTGCAGATCAGATATTGATAACCTATCCTGAGGATAGGTCATCTATATCAAAATTTCGGACAACCCCTTTAAGAAAAAAGCATTTGGGACATATATTTTCTGGTAATTCAGTCAAACTGAATTGTAAGGTTTGGTTTAAATGAATTTATAATTCATTTTCACCCTAGGAACATACAGACATCTCCATCCCTATGGCAGCAGGCACAGCTGTGTCTACTTTATTGGACGCATGATAGTTTCCATAAAACTACTTATTCTTTATACAGTTTATGTAGTTTATATTTGCTGAGCTTTTTATTTTTCAGCTTCCCCAATCTTTTCACAACATGTGTACTGCGGCTTAATCTGGGAATAAAAATACTGAGCCAACGGAACCATCTGCTGACACAGACACTGACCTTTGGGGCTCAACGCTGCAAATTAATTATATCTACCTTATGCTGGCAGCCATGGATAAAGTGTTTAAAGAGCAAAAATAAATAAAAATAAAAAATCACCTTAAAATCAATAATGAGTAAAAAATAAATGCAGCTTCTTGATGCTGGAGGAGGAAAGCAATGAAGTGTAGAAAAAATATTGAGAATTCCAATAGACAAAGAATAAGCAAAATCGGTAAAAGTAAGAATAGGTTGTTTTATTACTGAAAATAGGCAACGATTTTATTGTTTCTGATCAAGGGCGTCCATATTATACAGCCAGCCTATGAGCAGAGGGGTAACCTGATGCTCAATGCAAAATCTGTAATAGGGCCCCCACCCACCATGTGCTGGTAATATTCCTGTGTGGCAGAAGGACCTTTCAGCCTCCTCCTCCCTGGCACCAGGGCCTGTTGCCTCTGCACCCTTTATAGCTACAACCAGGGGGCACCTAGCCTTTCTGCTGCTGGAGATGAAAACTAAAATGGCGCCTTCCCCCCATGTCAATTTCTTAATCTAGCTCCTTCGCCACAATGAAAGCGCTCATTGCCCATGACTCTTCCACTGCCCCCTCTTGCCCCTACCTGGTTTTGCCCGAGGCGATCGCCGCACCTGGCCTCATCCGTGCCATGTGACTGCTATGGGGCGTATGGAGAGAGAGGGGTCCAATTCAGGTTGGCCTCATCTGTCATTTTAACAGGTGCTGAGAACTTGCAAGGATCTCCTCTCTACAAGCCCTATAATTTTAGAAAAGAAAGATGTGAGGAATTAAAGGGGTTTGCTACCTTTTGTGTACTTTTTAGCAACCCCCCAGGCAGACCTGCAAAGGGAAACATACTTACCTGTTCCCACCGCTGGGTCCTGGCTCCTTCTCTCCCTGGCTTTGGCTATGTCACATGACTCAAGGGGAGCAAGTCACCACTGCAACCAACAATTGGCTGCAGCGGCGTCAAAGCAGATGTTGACAGCGGGGGACCCGAGCAAGGCAGCCATGGCCAAGGAGCGAAGGACCCAGCAGTGGCAAGCAGAGAAGTATGCAGTTCTGTCCAAGTGGGGAGGGGGGGTCAAAAAGTCTCCAAAATGCGCCTAACCCCTTTAAAGTTATGGATCACGCAAAGATGAGGAAACAACAAACACCAAATCCTCCTGTCTAAAGTGGTTAGTGTGTGCCACCACCATAAAGGACTAATAACTCTATGCATCTGGTTATAGGGTTAGTAATAGGGATGAGCGAATCGACTTCGGATGAAACATCCGAAGTTGATTTGCATAAAACTTTGTTTCAATACTGTACGGAGTGAGCGCTCCGTACAGTATTACAATGTATTGGCTCTGATGAGCCGAAGTTATAACATTGCAAAGTCTCGCGTGGCCTTGCATAATAACTTTATAAATTGATTTATACTGTAAAAAAAAATTTGCCAAACTCGGGTTCGGTTCCAAGTGGTACCTTGGCACCGAACCCGAGTTCGGGAAATGTTTTTTTACAGTATAAATCAATTTCTGAAGTTATTATGCAATGTCTCGAGAGACTTTGCGAAGTAATAACTTTGGCTCATCAGAGCCAATACATTCTAATACTGTACAGAGCACTTGCTCCGTACAGTATTAAAACAAAGTTTTATGCAAATCAACTTCGGATGTTTCATCCGAAGTCGATTCGCTCATCCCTAGTTAGTAACATCGACTGAAAAAACACATCTGTCCATCTAGTTCATCCTGTTATCCTGCAAAGTTGATCCAGAGGAAGGCAAAAAAATCCTGAGAGGTAGAAGCCAATTTTCCTCATTTTAGGGGGGAAAAAAATCCTTCCTGACTCCAAACAGACAGTCAGAATAACCCCCTGGATCAATGACCTCTCCAGAAATCTAATAACTATAACCTGTAATATTATTACTAGTGTTGAGCAAATTTAAGTTAACAAACTGGAATTTGATCCAAATTTCAGGAAAAATTTGATTTGCCATGAATCTAAATTTCTTGGCGCTTCAATCAATTTTTCCTGAAATGCTGGCGAAAAAAATACATGCCGGCCACTAAGCCTAGTAAAAAGCTAACAATTCCTGTTTTGTACATAACTTTTTTCAGCAGTCATCTCATTATCATTTAGACAGATAATATCTACAGTATATATAGATAACACAGGATCCACCATTCACAATGAGTGAGGATCACAGCTTATCTATTCACCCTCCCTGCATAATGACCTCTGCACAGGCCACAGAGCATGTCTAGAAAACTCTCCCATACAAGTCAGTTAGTTCTTTCCAGTCCATTGTACCTATGGTCCATCTGGCTGCTGTTAAGCACATCTCTATGTTACGGGCAGTGGATTTGTCACACACTTACCTGTCAGCGCTCCCGTGGCGAGTCCAGCCACAATATGCCAGTGGCGCAGGCTTCACTCTGATGCTATGGCAACGAGCCCTGCTGATAGTGGGGCTTCTCAACCTAAGGGATATAGGACGCTGTACCAATCAGGCTCTGTGCGGGCATCACATCCCTCCTGAAGCAGGCTACTTAAACAGGGAGCTGCTGCCCACAGGTGCCTGTGATTGGTATACCTGTCTCACTAGCTAGCTGTGTGTTTGATTCTCTAGACCACTGACTTCTGCCTGCTGACTTTGAGATTGCTTCTGATTACTAATTTTGCCTCTGACTTGACATCCTGGTATTTGACTCTGTTTGCTGTGACCTCACCTTTGCCTGCTGACTTTGTCTTTGTCATTATCTATTTCACATTTCTGTGTATTTGTATCTGTTTTTGGATCCTGACCCAGTCCTGGTTTCGCCTGTCTGTTTTTCTCCTCTTTCTGTTTTGCTTTGGTTTACGCTCTTGCACTTAGTTAAGAAGGGACTGCTGTCCAGTTGGTGTGGGTCGAGCACAGGACTGCATTGTTTCCTACCCTTTCATGATAGGGTGTAGAACCACTATGTCAACCAACAGGTTTGACTTTGGCCTAGACCTAAGGATGTTATTCGCTGCAGGGGAGCCACATTTTGGAATAGTCCCAGTGTGGTTGGCAGCTGAAATGCAGGTGCAAAGCACTGAGCAGTTAGGCTATACTCATAGTTAATAAACAGGCAGAGTTTGTATGAATCAGTAAAACCAGTCCAAGTTCACGGCAGGAAGCAAAGGGTCAATACGGTAAACAGGCTAAGGTCAGACAGCAGAGGGTCAGCACTGGTACATGGGTAGACAAACAGAACAGCACACCTTTACTTGGAACTACTAAGCTAGGTAACGTAAAGCTCAGGCACCCCCTCCTAGGGGAAGGTGCCTTAAATACCCTGAGGTGACCTGCCAGTGTCTTTACGAGCTAGAGAGCGAGCACGCTCTAGAGGCAGAGTTGGGAGGCCTAGGAAGGAAGCACAGGCTGCGGCCTGCAACAGGGGAGACAACAAGGGGTAATGGCTGTTGGGCCCACTGCTGGTGGGCAGAAGAGGGCAAGCGGGTCTGGACTGCCAGCAGAGAAGACACTAGGTGAGTGATGGGAAGCGGGGCAGGGGTGGGCACAGGCCGCCAGCATAACTAAGCAGTTTACGCAAGATGGTAGCCCCCATAATTCTGTATAGGAAATAGATTATAAAATCTACAATCAGAAGACAGATAGAAAAATAGGACATATGTTATTTGGTTTTAATTAGTAAAAAAATATAGGTAAAACGTTTCCTTTAAATGAATGGTTTCTAGATGACAGCTATCATGCTGAACATCAACAGCTATCATGCTGAACTTTGCTCTATCATGTCAGGGCCGTATTTCCTTTTTATGCCACCCTAGGCACTCACATTGAGTATGCCTCATTTTGTTGGCTGCTACATTTCTTAAAGGGATTATCCCATGAGTAATGTAATAAAAATGAAAATCAACATCCTATAGTAAATGACGATCTCTTTCTAACAAAGCTAGAACCAGCCCTGTGCCTCAGATGGATCCAGAGATCTCCCCATTCATTGCTTCAGTTGCTCTTCTAGATTTTCTTCAGGCTGGCAGCTCAGGTGGCATGTCCTCTTTTTATGGAGTGTATCCTTGGCAGCGCTCTCCCTGTAACTTACAACTCCAACAGAACATAGGGCTGGTGGCAGTTGAAGGATGGAACTGAGCATGGGTGTCCACCTCAGAGAGGTGGACAGAGAAATAAGGAAGAGAATAAACAGCAAATGGCCTTATATAGATACATTTACATTTTATTGGATAACTCAGCGGCTATGCGACATTTTAAACTACATCCAATTACAAAGGTATTCCGATCCAGATGTTGCTTTGAAATATGTAAAGTATTTTTTGTGGGACACCCCTTTTAACCTGTTGTTTTTCACGCTTTGGCAAAGGAAAATAGTCTTTCACTTGCATATTTTACTAAAAGATTACTTAACATTGCCTAACCAATGTCAGCTCTTAGAAAAGTGTAGGTGAACTACACAGGGTAAAATCTTACTATTGTTCACTAGTGTTGGCTATGGTTGTGCAATATCAGAAAATGTATGATGATAACCATAGCGCGTTACATATCACAATAACTATATAGAGAATATCACAATATCTAGACCTGTTTTAAAGAAAAGTATGTGCTAAAAATACAGGGAAACACTCAAAAATACATGCAACGTATCAGACACACACTATATATAGGCATGCTCATTTATGCACACTATAAAAGAAAGAAAGAAAGAAAGAAAGAAAGAAAAAATGAAAGAAAGAAAAAGAAAGAAAGAAAGAAAGAAAAATGAAATAAAGAAAGGAAGAAAGAAAGGAAGAAAGAAAGAAATGCTCCCTAGATTCCGCTGCCCTAGGCACCTGTCCTTGGGTGCTTAGTGGGAAATACAGCCCTGATTGGACATTAGAAGATGTTCATTTTATAACTGCTGAATAATGTTACTCCTCAACCTGCTTTTGCTCAATAATTATTACATTTGCATCATTTATTTGGGCAATGGGAATAGTTCATACTACCTAATGTGCATCAATAGATGATATAAATGATTCAAGCTGTAAATAAGGATAAAGCTTCCTGGGTAATGACCAATTAATATTAATGAAGGAGATATCCAGTGATAACATGAACATGCAATCTGAAAGACTACAACACTGGTAATCATTAGTTGTGAACCTTGGCTGGATCTTTTCACTAATTAATACGAGACCCCTGAATCCCCTAAAAGCCAAACCAACACAAATTGCAGCATTTCTCGGCTGCATTAACCACTGAATGATCACAGTAGTTTGTCTTGTTACATTGGGCATCCGTCTCACATACAATAGAGTAATTAAAGGGGTTGTTCAACAACTTAAGAAGTCCTTGAGTGGTTTGCAAATGTTAGTTCAGAGCACTTCCTAATATACTGTAAAGGAGCTTTCTGGTACTTACGTACTGATGACCTATCCTCAGGAAAGGTCATCAGTATCAGATTGGTGGAAGTCTGACACCCAGTATCCCCACCAATCAGCTATTTCAAGTAGCTGCCGATACTGGAATCCATTTGTGTGATTTCCAGCACCGTTGTACTGTAGCTCAACTGCCATTTACATGAATAGATGCTGACTTGCAGTACCTCATCATTGCCAATGTATTGTAAGGGTATGTATTTAATTCTGTATTTAATTCTGTTCCCTTTTATTATTACCATTCTGTGTAAGGATGTGTCTTGTAATGTTGCACCCATCCGCCACTGTGCTGATAAGACCACATTCGTGAGTGATCTCACAGACATGCATGCTGCACACTGGAGGAGGGGCTAAAATATTTGAACTCTGTGGCACACATACATTCAGAAGACTCTACCAAGAACTTCATCCTAGGTAGGATGTAAGTATTGATTTGCCCTATCTCTTGTACACCCCGTGGTGTCGGTAGTGTGTTATAATGTGGTAGACAGCCATGAGTTTTAGCATGATCGATGGAGTCTCCACCCCATTTAGGCTAGTGATGTATTTACTTTTTATTATGCAGTATCTTATATTTAATCACACTTAGTAAATATATTTATTCACTTAGCCTGCATAAGCTTATTCATTCTTAAATCTTTTGAATTCACGTTAAATTACAGCCACTAAACAGTGGATGTAATTTCCTGCTGCTGGCTCCATCCACTGTATAGTTTCCAGAGCCGATAGCTGATGGCTGCCTGAAATAGCAGATCAGTAAGGTTGTGAGGTGTCGGACCTCCACTGATCGGATATCAATAACCTCTCCTGAGGATAAGTAATCAATATCTAGTTACCAGAATACCCATTTAATTTAGAAAACTGTACAGATGGCCTGGTTTCATACCACCTCACCTGGTCCTGGAAGTGCAGGTTCTGCTTTGTCAGCAATAGTGTACCAATACAGGCAGCGAACTCCTTCCCTTTCTCTGTGTCTGTGATTGATGAAGGGTTACTGTCATAAGGCATGGTGATTCTCTAGTACCCAACCAACATAGCACATAGGAAGTCTGGTCCCAGATGTTATGGTGGTGTGTAGTTACACGGTGATTGGTCCCCAGATAACACCCTCCTGGGTGTTAAATTGGGAGGCTGCAGGGAACAAAGTCAACTGTACTTATCTACCTTAAGTGCATCATAAGGAGACACCACCATTGCCAACTTGGCCACTGGATGCAACCTGTTTGCAGTGTTCTAACAACTGCGACTCTCTTTTGAGATAACTGCTCAGTATTACATAACTAATGAAGTAAGCTTGACTGCCACCCATCCGTTCATACACGCCACTGGCACACAGAGAAAGCTCTCTGACTTACAGTCAGTTGAGATCCTTCATTATGTCTCCAGTGGAGTGCTTCTATCACACTCATCCTGTTAATGTCTCCACCTTTGAAGATGCACATGTTTATTGAAGACACCTTAGAAAAATCCACTCCCACTTTTCTTAGATTTTAGGAAACAGAATTACGGGTAATGTTCAGTTAAGAACTTAAAACAAGAAAAAAATCTTCTCCTAAGTTCAATGCTGGAGTGAATGTGGTGGAGAAGTTATTGTACCACACCTAACACCTGGTGGAGCTGCCCTCAGCTCAAACCTTTTTTGAAAAAGTTATCAGCAGAGGGTTCTGGCTATTCCACAAAATGTATACCTACCTGGTCCGGTTGCCAATGCCTCTAAACCTCACATTAATTTAAAGCCATTTTCTGAGATATTTTTACTGATGACCTATTCTCTGAAAAGGTCATCAGTATCTGATCGGTGGCGGTCCGACACCCAGGAACCCTGCCGATTAGCTGTTTGAGAAGGCACTAGTGCTCACAGTGGTGCCATGGCTTTCTCACAGCTTTTCCTAGGCCATGTGATGTCAGGTTCATTGGTCACATGGTCAAGGCACAGCTTATTGAAGTGAATGGGACTGAACTGCAACACCAAGCAAAGCCACAATCAAATGGATGGCGCTGTGCTTGGTGAGCAGAGAGCACTGGTGCCAGAGGATAGGTCATCAGTAAAAATACCTTGGGATTCTCTTGCAAATAACAGACCCAGACAACTCATTTGCAAATATCTGGACTTTACTGATAAGGAAGAAATTCTGAGGGCATATCGGATGCGCAGAGAACCGCTAGTGATAAGAGGTGCAAGAGTCTTACTATTCGCTGACTACTCCTCCGAGGTAACCAGAAAAAGGAGAGCCTTCAGTGCCTTATGCTCTAAACTCCACAAGAATGGAGTGCAGTTCCAATTGGCTTACCCAGCTATACTCAGAACGAAAAGTAGCGATGGAACACTGCGCCATTTTACTGACCCAAAAGAGGCGGAGGAATTTTTCCTTTCCAATGGAGAGATGCTGAGGGAGAGAGCAAGCCAAGGACGACGAGAAGAAATGGTGACATCACAAAGACGCCACCCATGGCAGAAATCACCGCCGCATCAGTCGACGACGATCACCGGCTCCTCTAACCTGCCACCGTCCCAGACTGAGATCCGCTGCAGAGACATTCCTTAATGTACCCGCTGACACTTAATGGGTATACACTCCTCTATGAGTACGGTTTTCGCCGCTGCTGGGAGAAGATTTTGACTGCCGGCGGTGATGGAGAGACGGGTCTGGTGAGATTACCAGAAAAAAGGAAGTCTTCAAGAAGGACTGAGTATAAATTGTCTAATAGCCAGTTGAAATTATACAGTTTAGTTGTTTTTGTTAAATTAGTTTATATCCTGGGATGAACGCACAGTATGTGGTAATTGTGAACAGGGTGGGGAGGTGCTCGGCTGGGAGGTGCTTCTCTGCTATGCAGTTCTTTGGATCGCACATTAGCGAGGGGGGTGAAGGGGATGAGTCTTCCGGCAGCACACGATTATGAAGATTGTTTCTTGTAATGTAAAGGGGCTACGCTCCCCAAATAAACGTATGCAAATCTTACGCCATCTTAAACGGCTCAAAACTGACATAGCCTTGCTGCAGGAGACTCATCTCGTGAAATCAGACTTTATTAGAATGGAAAAACTTTGGGTAGGTACAGTACTGGGTTCTGAAGCGGTGGAACGAAAAGCGGGTGTTTTGATCCTGATAGGGAAACATTTGCCCCATGTCGTACACAAGGTAGAGACTGATACGGAGGGTAGGATGATTCACATACATATCTCCGGACCCTGTGGTACTTATGATATTTATAATGTGTATGCACCAAATTCGGGCCAAAAACAATTTCTTAAAGGGTTAAGTAATACTATTTTACAAGATGCAGGTGCAAATTTATTAGTGGGGGGTGACTTTAATATGGTAATGCACCCACAGGAAGACAGACGCACAGGCAAATCTCGGGTGCCTGGAGTGACATTGGAAGGTTTTGCTTCTGTTTTATCCCTGAAAGATAGCTGGAGATTCTATCACCCTCAGGATAGGGAATACACCCATTACTCCCATGCACAAGACAGTTGGTCTCGTATAGACTATTGTTTCTTGTCCAGTCACATTCTTCACAGGGTTTTGGAAATCAGTATTAAAGACATGGTTATATCGGACCATTCCCCAGTGTTCCTGGAATTGGAAAATCAGACCGATAGTAATAGGGACTATGTGTGGCGTTTCCCCAATTTCTTGCTACGCGATGAAAACTTTATAAAACTTATGCGGGGTTGGTGGATGGAATACATGGGAGATAATGCAGAACATGTGCAAACTCCTTTGTTATTTTGGGAAACTGGAAAGGCCGTGTTGAGGGGACGCCTGATAGCTTATGTATCCTCCATCAAAAAGCTTACTAGGAAAAAATACGAACAAGCTAGTAACACCCTGAGACAGGCATACTCAAAATTTATAGAATCAGGAACTCGTGAAACAAGGGACTCCTGGGTCACAGCCAAGAGGGAATTTGATGCGTGGGTATCTAAATTGGAAGATATGAGGAAGACACAGTATGACATTGAACTTCATAAATTCGGGCATAAGTCAGGTAAATTGCTAGCTTCTCTTGCTAAAGGGAAACGGACAATAACACAAGTACATAGCCTGCTAAATAGGGAGGGTAAGAGAGAGGACAGACCGAAACAGGTGGCAGAAGTTTTTGGTGAATACTTTGCAGACTTTTATAGGAATGTGGGGACTACGGAGGGTGGACGCGACTTCTTGGGTACCTTGTCGTTGCCAAAACTAACTGAAGAACAGAAGGTCTCCCTGAATGCTCCAATAACGGCCCAGGAAGTTCAGGTCACCATAAATTCTTTCCCCTCAGGAAAGGCCCCAGGACCTGATGGGTACTCTTCTGATTTTTATAAGGCACTATGCACCCAAATCGCTCCGACTTTAACTACTTTATTCCTCTCCATAGCAGAAGGAAATGCTATATCTGATCATATGAATACAGCATATGTGGCACTGATATACAAGGAAGGGAAACCGTCTGATAACCCCTCGTCCTACCGACCGATCTCCCTGATCAACCAGGATTTAAAGATCCTATCAAAACTATTGGCGAATAGATTAGCCAATATCCTGCCCACTCTAGTATCCCCCAATCAAGTGGGTTTTGTAAAGGGTAGATCGGCCGTCACTAATGTTAGAAAGGTGCTATTGGCCTTGTCGGTGGCGAAGACTGAGAGGTACATGGGCTGTAATCCAGCAATAGTGACTTTAGATACTGAGAAGGCCTTTGACAGCCTAAATTGGGGCTGGTTAAATAGGGTCTTGGATGCTTTGGGCTTCTCTGGCCTTTTTAGAATGATATTGGATACCATTTATCATAACCCTAAAGCAAGGATCAGTCATTTAGGATACCTATCGGGCCCTTTCAACCTCCAGAGAGGTGCTAGACAGGGATGCCCCCTGTCCCCCTTATTATTTGACTTGGCCATCGAACCTTTAGCGAGGTACCTGGACACTCAAAAGGTATATGAGGGTCTTACAGTTGGAAGGAAGGAGCTGAACTTAGCATTATTTGCGGATGACCTAATTATGTTCATGGCAAATCCGGCAAGGGACCTGCAGGCAGCTCTGCGAACTCTATCGAGTTTTGGGTCTTTTTCTGGATTGCGGATTAACAAATCGAAAAGTGAGATACTCTTTCTACGGGATAAAAAGGGAATTGTAGATGGAAACAGTACAACTTCTATAGTGGGCATTCCGGTAGCAAGAACACACATAACATATTTAGGAATACGAATAGGAAACTCGCTGGAATCTATTTATAGGTTGAACTACCCTCCACTTATTGAAAAAATAGTGAGTGAATTGAAAAAATGGCATGATTTGCCTTTGTCCTTGATGGGTAGGAATCATTTGCTAAAAATGATGTCCATGTCCAAACTGCTTTATCCACTACAAACCATCCCTCTGCTATTGAAGCATTCAGACATTACTAAACTGAACAAGGCCTTCACTACTTTCCTATGGCATGGTAAGCGACCCAGAATTCCTTTATGTAGATTAATGGCAGCCAAAGACAAATGTGGTATAGCTTTCCCGGACATTAGGGGATACAATCTTGCCTGCATGGCTCGTCACATTGCTGATTGGATCAATGGGACAAGCCATTTCTCGGCGTTGTCTCTGGAGAGAGAATTTTGTGCCCCTTGGTCGCCGGTGGCTCTGCTACACTCTAGGTTATCTGCCATTCCCTCCTGGATAAAACAATCCATACTAATAAAAGATACCATAGCTTCATGGAGAATTTTGCGTAAACGATATTGGCTGCCTTTCAGGATATCAAAACACCTACCTTTATGGGATAACCCAGAATTTAAATTGGGACGCACAAATAGCCTCTTCTCAGAATGGAGAGCAAAGGGGATAATGTTAGTGAAACATCTTTTGCATGATCGAGAGCCCAAATGGCTAAAGATGGAGGAGATAACATCGAAATTCTCCCTTAGGCCCTTCCAGGCTATTCAATATGCCCAAGTAAAAAGCTATGTGATGTCTAATCTAGTGATGGTCCATAAAGAGATCAGTCGAAACACTTTGGATAAAATGCTAGATTTGGGGGGAGAAGGGGGTCTCTCAATCTCTATATTGTATTCCAGATTAAAAGAAGAGGATTCCAAGACGGATAAGATAGTGGGATACCAAAAGTGGGAAGAACAATTGGGAATAGACTACGGATCTCAAATGATGTGCCAGGGCTGGATGAAAGTCAGGAAACACATAATAAATGAGGCATGGAGAGATACGCAATTACGTATCATACACAGGGCGATATTTGGCTTCAATATACCCCCACACCCAAATAAACCGGACAGGCTAACAAACTGCCCGAAATGTGGAATGGGATACACTGATCTGCTACACGGATTGTGGGAATGTACATTTAGTAAAACCCTCTGGACTGAAGTGGGTGACATGGTCAAGGGGATCTGGGGTCTACACTTACCGGTCACACCACAACTGTTTTTGTTCCATTTTGAGAAAGACAGCCAGACAGCACGACCTCTCCCGACTTTGTTCCACTCACTGTGTTTATTAGTCAAGAGATGTATTCTGCAAAGATGGTTACAACCGGAAGTTCCCACTATACATAATATTATACTAGAAATGAAGAAACTTTTTCATTTAGAGCGCTTAGACACATTGAGACTGAAGGAAAAAAAGACGAAACCTCTTTTTCAGAAATGGAGGAAGTTTATTGTAGCACACATGTCGGAAAATGAAATACAATCACTTATGGGCCCTTTTTCCCTGACAGAATGGTATCTGACTGAGCAGTTAAAAGGCACATTAGGTAAATTATCTCTTCACCCTCTGCGGAGCTGAGGGATTTGTTACCTACCCATAACACAATAGTTTGCATTTCATAGGCTGTTGTCTTGCAAAGTGAGTATTCTGGTTGCAAGAAGCACATCAAATTGCGATATATTGTGAATATCCCAGGATTATGTTTACTTTTGTTTTGTTAAACTTTCTAAGTGATTGTCCTGATATTATTGGGGTCTGCGCACCCCCCTGTTTGTATGAGAAATGATAAACAAGAAATAAATGTTTAAAAAAATACCTTGGGAAAACCCTTTTAATTCTTTTCTCACATGAGCCTGTGTCTGAATTTTGGAGCATTCCGTTTCGTTCAGTTCAGTTTTGTCCCCATTGACAACGAAGGGGGACAAAACTGATGGATTTCAATAGTGGAATTGAAAACGCTAGTGTGAAAGTAGCCTAACCTTTTATACATCTTTATTTGAAATTATTCTAAATGCCCTAAATCTTGTTTTTGTAATGTACTTTATTTATTGATTTAGCTGTTTTACTGCCAAAATAGTCCCCCAAAGTTGAGGGTGTCTATTGCGCCTTTTACTGTTTGGAGTCCATACACTCCTACACTGCTGACATGGCTATGGTATACGGGTGTCTGGATTCCACCGTTCTGCAAGAAAAGGGACAGCAGCAACCTCAGTACCTTGAGCAGCACACCTAGTTGCTCCGGCCTGTGCCCGCTATGGACAGCTAAAGCCTGGCATAGCTCATCCGTGCAGGGTTTTCTGCACCTATGTGCCATGCAGAGCTATTAGCTGGGTGGAGAAGGCACAGGCCGGAGCACTGAGTGCTGGTGGAATCTGTGCACCCAACTCCAGTCCTCAGGGCCCACTTGCCGGTCAGGATTTAGGAGTATCCCACAGAATGAATACCTGTGGTAAATCCTGATGAATGGACACTAATTATATCAGCTGCCCAATACTAAGGAAATCCTGAAAACATGACTGGCAAGTGGGCCCTGAGGACTGGAGTTGAGGACCACTGCTTTAAGATATCTAGGCTCGAAATGGCACAAATTCTACATAACTGAGTTTTTTAGTAATTGCTTTTTGGAAGTACACTTTGTACCTCGTATGCAAGCCTCTTAGTCATCTCCTGTCACCGTGGTCCGCGCTTCTTCGTTCATCTTAAAAGGGAGATTTTATTTTCACCACAAAGAAAAAAGAGGAAGATTTTTTTAATGTATTTGTTTCTTCCTAGGATCCTTTTTGTCACCGTTTTCCTTCTTATAAATCAGATCTTAGAGTAATACACCCCAGACAATGCAGCCATTTGTTCAAGCAGATGATAGAACCATCAGCTTCAAGTCAATGCGACAAGAATCCCTCAAAGAGGATCAATAGAGATTGGTCAGCATTTCGCGGATGTTCTTCACACGAGCAAGATTAATAATTCTAGAGCAAAGTAATGTGTCTCAAGTCCTGGCCTTAACCACACGTTATAGCGGAGCAATCAGTCACATTAATCCTAAAGAAAGGGACTAAAATGGACATGGTTCACGTGATGAGGGCTATGATAACATCTGAGCATGTCTTAACAGGAATGTGTGAGTAGCTCCTCTACTATATTTCATATTCTACACCATATATATTAAAGGGGTTCTCCAGGAATTCATAAAATAAAATGACTGAAAATACTAAAATATTACTTTTACTGTTATAAATACATTCTCAAATACCTTTCGTTATTTATAATGGATTGTTTTGTCTCGGAAGCAATCATCAGTGGAAATTAGTATACACAAAACTTGTTCTAATCATACAGAAGGACAAGTTACTTCAGAACACTGAGCTAAAGAGCTACCTCATCCTCCTCTCCTACTTGTCAGAGATTATGATCCTGAATGCAGGTGAATCTCTGTAAGAATGGAGTTCATGCGGAACCATACAGGACAGAGAGGACAGACAGGACAAGACAGACTGTGGTAATTCGGGGCTGTGGTAATGGAGACTGCATACAAGTTCTACTGCTCACTACCACATCCCACCCTCTTCTCTGTACTTCATGTTTCCTCATGAACTCCATTCGTACAGAGATTCATCTGAAGATCCTATCAGCTATATTCAGGATCATAATCACTTACAAGCAGAGCAGAGAGGAGGATGGGGCAGTTCTTTAGCTCATTGTTGTGAATTGTTGTAGTTTGTCCTCCTGTGTGTTTAGGGCAGGTTTTGTGTTTACTAATTGGACGGCGGCCATTTTATATCTCCAAATGATTGCTCCCCAGACAAAACGAGCCATTATAACAAATAAAAGGTATTCGGTAATATATTTATAATGAAGTAATATTTAAGTATTTCCAGTCATTTTATTTTATGAATTCCTAGAGAACCCCTTTAAATTTTACTCTCTGTATTTGGCTACTTTCTACTTGCTATTTGGCATTTCTCTTCTCATAGGGTCTCAATACTGGAGAAAAACGCTTCCGTTTTGTCCCCATTCATTGTCAATGGGGACAAATCGTAAATGAACAGAACGCAATGCTCCAAAATGCATTCCATTCTCACACCGGACAGCATGCTGCGGTTTGCTTACGTCATTGGATGCAGAGCAAAACGGACCCGGCATGACTCACAATGCAAGTCAATTAGGACAGATCCGTTTTCTCTGACACAACAGAAAGTAGATCCGTCCCCATTGACTTTCAGTGGAGTTCATGACAGATCCGTCTTGGCTATGTTAAATATAATACAACCGGATCCGTTCATAACGGATGCAGATGGTTGCATTATCAGTAACGGAAGTGTTTTTGCTGATATCTGCCCCACACAAGTGAGTTTTTCACACGGGTGCAATGCGTGTCGTGAACACATTGCACCCGCACTGAATCCTGTCCCATTCATTTCAATGGGTCTGTGTACATGAGCGTTTATTTTCACGCATCACTTCTGCGTTGTGTGAAAGATGCAGCATGTTCTATATTCTGCGTTTTTCCCGCACCCCTGGCCCCATAGAAGTGAACGGGGCTTCAGTGAAAAATGCATTGCCCCCGTAAGCAAGTGCGCATGCAGTGCGTTTTTCACTGATGGTTGCTAAGAGATGTTGTTTGTAAACCTTTATTTTTTTTATCACGCGAGTGAAAAACGCATCAAAACGCATTGCACCGACGCAATAAAAACTGAACACAATCGCAGACAAAACTGACTAAACTTGCTTGCAAAATGGTGCGAGTTTCACTGAACGCATCCTGAACGCATCCGGAGCCAATCCGTCACGCTTGTGTGAAAGAGGCCTAAAAGTAGCCTTACATAGTACTGTCTTCTGGGCGGGAACGCCACATCACTGGAAAGAGAAAAGGGGAGGTAGCTGTCTAGGATTGACTATAACGTACAAGCAATCTACCAGAGGTGGTTGTCTACCTTTTAGGCTCCATTCAGACGTCCGCATGTGTTTTGCGGATCCACGGATGCGCGGATCCGCAAAACACGGCCACCGGCAATGTGCTTTCCGCATTTTGCGGATCCGCACATTGCCAGTACTATATAGAAAATGCCTTTTGGACAAGAATAGGACATGTTCTATACTTTTGCGGAACGGAAGTGTGGACTCGGAAGTGCGGATCCGCAATTTCTGGATCCAAGCGGGACAAAGTCTGTCTCCATAGAAATGAATGGGTCTGCAATTCCGTTCCGCAAAATGTGGAACAGAATTGCGGACGTGTGAATGGGGCCTTAGGCCACAAGCTGGATATTATTTCTGCAGCGGATTGCATCATAACTCTGAGTCAAATTTTCTGAAAAATTTGCATCTGTTTCATACGGATTTTGCCATGGATTTAGATGCAGATTTCAGTCTATGAATTGCAAAGGGGAAAATTCCA
Source organism: Bufotes viridis (assembly GCA_033119425.1). Lineage (NCBI taxonomy): Eukaryota > Metazoa > Chordata > Amphibia > Anura > Bufonidae > Bufotes > Bufotes viridis. The sequence goes on from CM065593.1 coordinate 71,127,822, forward strand.
CAAAAAAATCTGCAGCAGAACTAGCATACCGCAGAACAGAACTGGCGTGCGGTATGTCCTCTATTCCACAGTGGTTTTTCCACACATGGATGGTGTTCTAACTGTTCCAGGGCAAAGCCCTTTTCCATTTCTGGATAAATTGGCCATTTTGATTTGTTTTCGGTTACAGTGTTCACCCTAGGGGATAAATACGTTTATATTGTTATCGTATGGGTGTTTTGGTACACAGCAATGCCAATGATCTTTTTTTTTTTTTTTTTATGGGGAAAGGAGATGATTTCAATTATTATTATTATTTTTGTAACTTTTTTTTTTTATCCTTTTTTAAGTCCTCCTAGGGAAAGTGAATATGCGATCAACAGAGCCCTGTGTATGGGAGATTCTCTATGTTCCAATAAAAATAGGCTGGGATCCTTCAGAGAGAACCAGGCTATTTGAGAGAAAGTAAAGCTTCCCCGATCTCTGCATGAGAAAGACATTTGGGCTTCAGAAACGCAGTGCTCCCAGGGAAAACCGCCTCAGATGCCATGGTCACAATTAACCACAGCATCTGAGGGGTTAAATGTCTGAGACAGGCATTTTTGCCAATCGCAGACATTAGCTCCAGGTATCCACAGAAACCCGATGACTACGGCACCCAATCCGCTCATGAGCGGACGCCATTTCTAAGCCCCAGACTTCCGCTGTAAGGTCCTGAACTTCAAACTGTGCATTTTCAGTGCAAAAACTTGCAGTAAGGCCTCATGCACACGACCGTTGTTTTGGTCCGCGTCCGCGTCCAAGCTGCATATTTCACTTCAATGGGGCCGCAAAAGATGGGGACAGCACTCCATGTGCTGTCCACATCCGTTGCTTTGTTCCGTGGCCACGCAAAAAAAAATAGAGCATGTCCTAATCTTGTCCGTTTTGCGGACAAGAATTGGCACTTCTACAATGGGCCACGTTCCGTGTGAGAGAACACACTGCTCCATACCTGCTGCTGCCTCACAGGACTCCACTGGAAGCTCGTTCCATTGCTTTGTTTATAGGAACAGGGCATAACTCTTATTACATATTTTTGTCCCAATAGATTCAATAGATTTTGTTCATGTGGAAACATTGAAAACAATGTAGGATGCGAGATCTGGCCTCATGATCATGTTACTAGGATTACACTAGCATGATATTATACAATTGCATAGTATTTAGATATCCTTTTTTGTCCCTTTATAAGGGCTCATGTACACGACCATAGCCTGTTTTGTGGTCCGCAAATTGCAGATCTGCAAAACACGGATACTGGCAGTGTGCCTTCCGCATTCTGTGGAACGTCCGGGTCATAATAAAACAGTTCTATCCTTTTCTGTAATGCAGACAAAAATAGAACATGTGGGGTGGACATACGAATGCGGACAGTGTCCCTGCACAGTCTGACATTATCTAATCAGTACTGCCAGTGTGAAAGTGTGCAGGGCCACCCCCCAACTGGTAACACCCATCAGTACCTTTATACATAACCAACAATCAGGAATTAGACAATGAGGAATGCATGTAGTTAATTGAACAGACATGTCAGGAAAGGGGACGGGTCCTCTTTAACCCCTTAGTGACTGCCAATATGCCTTTCTACTGCAGGCATAAGCCTCTTTATAGCATTGCACTGGAGGCTCGGTACGGGTGTCCTGTGCCACATATACAATTTTCCCGCTGTCTAATGACAACCAGGCTTCTCCTCTTAATAGTCAACATAGGAGATAATTCTGATATCCCTTAGATATTGTGGGGCTCCCTCTATAACCCATCAGCCCCTGAAAATTGATTGCATGGGTTGCCAACCCTTACAGATTATGAGAAGTATACTAGGGAATTATCTACAGACAATTCCAGAAAAGATCAGCACAGGTTAACCATCAGTGCACCCAAGAAGTAGACCTTAAAGTGTAACTGTCACGTTTTTATAAAAATAAAATAAAAATCTATTTTAGCATATGTTACTGCTGCTGCAGCATTATGCATAAAGCAATCTTTAGTTTCTTCACATACCACTGTTTTCCTTGAGCTTTTCCCTAAGTTACAGCTGTTTTGAACCCTACAATATGAGGATCTTCTCAAGATGACTCCTCTTCCAGTTCTCTGAGGCCAAAACTGCCTTCTCTCACTTCACATACACACTTGCTATAGCCAGCAGCTCCCTGCCAGCCAATCAGATTGGATTACTGAGAGACACGCCTCCTCACTCTGAAGCCTAATGCAGGCATGCAGTGGGAAGGACCGCCCCTCTGTCTTCTGTTTACACTAAAGGTAAGACAGACAAGCCATAGCAACAGTCTTTTAAGGGACCAGAGGAAAAGGATAGGGGACATTATTGAAAGCTGTTATTATAAGGTAATTACAGATCTTTTGGCAATCTCAGTTATACATTCCTAGCTCTAATAATCTAACCAAAAAAATAAAAATAAATAAATATATATTTTTATATACGTATAGAATAGCACAGCAGCACTCCAATGTCGGTGAAGAACACAGCGTTTATTCAGCCCAGTGTCACAGCAACGTTTCAACTGCTTGTTGCAGTCTTTTTCTATATCTATATATATATATAACAGTTACACTTTAAAGGGAATTGATCATCTACTTCTACTGTATGCAATGCTCTCTAGTGCTGCCTAACATGATTAAAAAGATATCTTTGACTGGAATAATGATCTTTCAAAACGCTAGAAAATGAACTTTGGTATGCAAATGAGGTCTAAGTGCCAAAAGGGGCATCACCGATAGTTCAAGGAGCCCAAGCACACCTCTCCCCAAAGCCCACCTCCTTCACTTGTTACCAGTACCGAATACTGCCTCTTCGCTTGTTCTTCGTACCTCGCCCCCTCCTCTGCAAAGTCACATACTTCTTTTGTACTCTGGTTATAGTTTTAATCATGGTAGACAGCACTATATAGCAGTGCCATTGGTTACATACAGTAAAAGGTGACAGAATGCCTTTAAATTAAACACATTATATTAAAAAATATATTTTCCCACTCGAGTTTCTCAATGATAGAAAGCCCCAGGCCACGTGCCACAGGCTGCATGCTGTTAGGCTAGATGCACACGTTCGTTAAACCAGGACGTGACCAGTCCGTGGTAACCAGGACTGGATTTCTTCTTTACAGCAGGAGCGCACGGCATCATTGGTTGCTATGACGCCGTGCGCTCCCTGCCGCCGCATATATCATACCAATGTATAACTGTCCCGCAGCGGCGGCAGGGAGCGCACGGCGTCATAGCAACCAATGATGCCGTGCGCTCCTGCTGTAAAGAAGAAATCCAGTCCTGGTTACCACGGACTGGTCACGTCCGGGTTTAACGGACGTGTGCATCTAGCCTTATACAGGTCACGGAGCTGCGAGGACATAGGAGCCATTTCCATTTTAATCCCGTAAGGCCGCAGAAAAACACAGGTTCTATATTAGTGTAATCAGAAGGCTATGAGAAATAATACCACTTCTTTACCTTTATTATGGAAAACTTGCATTCTGCAGATTCTGAAATACAGAATGATAAGGCAGATTTTCATTTTCTACATTTACAATGCGGTACAGACGAGCTATCGGTGACATCAGTCTTGCAGAACCGGCGCACAATTTTATCATTGTCAAATCGTCATCGCCCATAACCGTTTCTAATTTGCTCTAAGAAACCGCAGGACAACATTTCCTTTTTTTTTGTCTCAATGGGCACATTACCATTTGACCTTTAATTTCCTTGTTCATCTGATTGAAGTCCACTCTGCATAATACAGGCAATATAAAATGACTTACTTAAGCCGACTTTCAAATGATATAAATTGAAGTGAGCAGGAGATAAGAGATTTTCTCTTACCAATAGGCAGAGAACTGCGCGGAACAAAATTCATCCTCTAATATTTCCAGACACTGGAGCTGGCAAGCGGCTATTATAGACGCTTATCGCAGATTTTTCAGGAAATATCGTAAATGCAGTCAGCATGAAAGGGATTAGGCAGTGAAAATCAAACTGCTTGGGACTTGAAAAGTGATTCAGTTTATTATTCAGGATTCTTATCAGCGTTAAAGAAGCAGCGCACACTATATAACTTTGTCTATGCGGCTCGGAGTAGCTTGTTGTTATACTGTGCCAGGAGCTCACAGGGTATTTACCCTTACGTCTATACCGGTGAGGACATGATCTACAAATTTGGTGGTTTGTATCACATGTCCTAGCTGCACACAGAAATCTCAGGTTGCATTAATTTGGGGTCAAAGGGAATTGTTCTGTGACATATCCAGTAAAATTCTATCACCAGTGCAGTACCCCAGGGTGTTTATGTACACCCAGCATGACCTGGTATGGTTGGCAAGGACAGGGTTAACCACCCTGTGTCTCTGCTCCTGGCAGGAGAGGGCTGGTCTGAATTCCTGTCTAGAGAGGGAGTTCTAGTCTGGTCAGTGAGGAATGAGGAAGCAGGTCCATGTGCTCCGATCTCCTTAGGCCTCAGGATTCAGAGACTAACAGATCTCTGTGAAAGTCATTGCTTCTGCTACAGCAAGAAAGAGAGAATGAAGGAAATACAAGAATTCAGGAGCTGCATGGCTAAAGTATAGGATTCAGCAAGGTAACCTGCAATTACAGCTGTACAGACTTTGCTGCCTGTGAGGGATTGCAGTTAGGACACCCATCAGACTCAGGCCTCATGCACAGGGCCATTGTGCGGCCGTTCCATGCGTTGGGGTCTGGGACGGATTGAGGCCCATTCAACTTGAACGACAAAAAAATAGAACATGGCAAAGACAGACGGTGCGGAGGCACGGACAGAAACACCACGGAAGCACTCAGTAGTTTGCGGGCCACAATACGGCCATGTGCATGAGGCCTTAACCTGAAGACCTGTATCCTGCAGTGGACACTACAGCCATAATAGCCAGATGACAATTTCTAGCCAGACATTCTAGAGAGAGAGACTTTAGCAAGATAGCATACCAAGAGTGCTACTATTTGCCACTGTGCCATACCATACCGCGCCATCTGGGAGATGGATTTGCACTGTGTACAGATTATTGTTGGATATACAACAGCTCCTATTTTGTACCCAAGTAAAAAGAGACGTTTATTCTTCTACCTCTGGCCTGCTTTCCTGACTCCTACCGCACTGTACGCTGGCCATTGCACTCTACAAGCCCTTGTACAACCACCAACATCAAGGGCACCCCAAGCTACCATCAGACAGGAGCCCCAACTACAATGACTGCCCCATGGAAAAAAGGGTGCACCCTCCTCTCACTGCTCCAGCCCTAGAGAGCGACAGCCTAAGGGAAATCACTGTGTCACATCCTATAGTCAGAGCCACTACCACTCACATCCTCCACTCCGGGTCCTCAAGGGCTCGCTGCACCAACACCAAAGATCTCATATCACAGCCGCAGAAGAGAGGCCCTCCTCCTTCTTTGACACTACCACTACTGAAAACCTGAGAAGGGAAGGAGGAGAATGGGGAGAGAGACGGGATTTCATCATTAACACACCTCTGTAATAAAGTAGGACTGCCCCAACAACAGTAGCGCAATACCGCCATAGCTCAATCTCATGTCTGTGCCAGAGGAGTCTTCATTTAGCATCACTGCAACCTCAAAAGGAAGCGGAATAAGTATGTTTTAACTTGTGTTTTTTCCATTTGGAATTCCGTGTGGACAAACCACAGTGTAGTACAGTACCAGCAGAGTTTACGAGATTAAATCTCATGTACACTTTACGGTTGTTTTCTGCTCGGAAATTGATCTTCCGTGCAGATTTAGAAATCAGCCTACAAACAACTACCAGACTGTTTGTAATGGTATAGAAATTTAATCACTAGTCAATTTATTAACAACATGATTAGCGTATATTAAAAACAAAACATGACATAAGGGAGTGCAAGAAAAAGGCATCTCCTGGGGGGAAGACACAGCATGAAACAGCTCCTGACAACAACAATAATAATAAGACAATAAAGTGCAAGTGCAAATATAGGCCAAAAGGCCAGTAATTCACAATTCGAACAGTTACCCATGCTGAGCTCCCTCCAGGATGACGCCAACCCCAACGCGCGTTTCGGCGCACCTTCGTCGGGGGTGGCGTCATCAACAGGGAACACAGCTTATATCCCACTCCACCAATGATATGCATTGAACACATATGTGGCCTGATTAGAACTTACATCCGTTGCTGATAATACAAGCCCTACGTGCATGGGCGTAACTATAGGGGGTGCAGAGGTAGCAGTCGCTACCGGGCCCAGGAGCCTGAGGGGGCCCAAAGACCCTTTTGCCACATAAGAAGACACACAAGGCACTGAAGGAAGGGGGGCCCAAGCTGAACTCTTGCACCAGGGCCCATGAGCCGTTAGCTACGCCCCTGCCTACGTGAATCCGGAAGGCACACCACATGACCGAGTACATAGTACATGTACATAGCGCACAGACGAAAAAGCCGCAAAAGAAAACTGGGAACAAGTTCAGATGGTGCGGTATGTGTAGTGCATGCAAAAATAGAAAATCTGACCAAAAGAAGAAATTGGTAGTAACCTCTATAATCTCGAATACGAATAAAGTGGAGCACAGTATAAAAAGGAATATAAGTTGCGAAAATACAGGGGTTATCTACGTGCTGGAGTGCCCTTGTGGCCTCCAGTACGTGGGGAGAACCCCGCGCAAATTAAGGACACGCATACAAGAACATATACGCAATATTAAAAATGGCGTAGTGTCCCACAGTGTCTCAGCACACTTTAAGGTGCGCCACAACAAAGATCCTAAAGGTCTGCGGTTCACAGGTGTGGAACTTGTGGAAAAACCGATAAGAGGTGGTGAATATATATCTAGGATTAACAAAAAAGAGGTAGAATGGATGTTCAAATTGAAGACAATACAGCCTCTAGGTCTGAATATTGAATGTGATGTGAGGTCTTGTTTATTTTAGTTTGCCGCAGTATTTCCACAAAATGTGTAAAATAATAGTAACATCTGATGTGAGATATCCGCTGGAGCTAGCTGTCAGACAACCTAGTTGTGTTTGGGGATATTATATTCAGAGTGGTGGGGACTAGTGGTATGACACTTAGGCCCCTTGCACACGACAGTATTTTGCGGACCGTTTACTGGCAGTTTTTTCAGTTCAGTATACTGACAGTATACTAAACCATTGCTTCCAATGGGTCTGCAAAATACTGATGTTTCTCTGTAACGCCTTACGTAATCAAGTACTTGAGTTTTTCTGGGTTCGTTTAAATAATGAGACCATGTCACTATTCAGTTGTCAATCAAATCGAACAGCGGCAACGCGCTACCTATTGCAAAAAACGGAACCACTGATCCGTTACAAACGGACCACAAAACACTGAAAAAAAAATACGTTCGTGTGCAAGAGGCCTTAAGGTGAGATTAGGGAAGATGTTTGATTTACCCCTGCAAATTAAAGGATGGGAATAATAAGGAGTAGTTTTTTTTTAAAAAAGTGAGTGTATCCTTGTTGTTATAGAGTTGGTTCTTATAGATATTTTTAGGTATATATTTTTTATGTGAATTAGGCTACATGCACACGACCGTTGCCTGCCTCCGCGTCCGCTCCTCCTGCAAATTTTGCGTCCGTCAAACAAAACGGATGACGGACCGTTTTTTTTTGACGGATCCGACTTTTATGGCAGATCCATTGTAAAAATGCCTATCCTTGTCCGCAAACGTGAAAAAAATAGGACATGCACTATTTTTTTGACGGAATGAAAAGACGGATCACGGATGCGGAACAAAAACGGTTGACCATCCGCATTTTTTGACGGACCCATTTAAATGAATGGGGAAGCATCCTATCCGTGAAAAAAAAACGGAACGGACACGCGGAAACAAACAACGGTCGTGTGCATGGGGCCTTATAATGATGTTTGTGAAATAAGCTGGAATTTTATATGCCTATTTGAATGCTATGTGAATGGAGGGTGGGGTTATCTACCTGCCCATTGATTGGCAACACATGTTCATGAGAGAAGATTTACCCATAAAACACCCCCTGGTCCCTCATTAGTTCAGACACCCCTGATGAAGCGCGTAAGCGAAACCTGGGTCGGGTGGAACGTATTTGTGAAACAGTGATATGTTTTAACTCAAGATGTAGACTTGTGAGTATAATAAAACCATTTGATTTTATTCGGAGTTGACAGTGCTTCACTATCAGGATACGCCTTTCCTTCATTTAGGAATACAACATAGGGCTAATCCTGGTGTGGTGGTGTGAACGACTCTCCATGTCCGGTTTCCATCTTGGAATCTCATCTGTTTGATGGTCTACACATTCCTGAACAAAAGCAGCGCGGCGAGTACAAGGTTGTGTCCCGATCACGTGACGATGACGAGGACGCGAAGTCACGCAAAAATATGGCAAGATTAGATATAGAAATCAGCAGAATGTCAATTATGTTTGTGGTTTTAGCTGTGGATTTTGCCATTTTGAAATGAAGGGTTAAGATCTGCAGCAAAACCGCCATTAGAAATTGCAGTTTTTCTTCCGATTTGGAAGCAGAAACACACTGAAATCCACCTGGAAATTCATGCGGATCTTCTACATGTGAGCAGGTAACCTAAACCTGCCTGGGTAAAACTTTATCTATCCTAAGAGGAAAACTATATTAATATATAAAGGAAATAACCTAAGGGCAGAAGAAGGACCAGGTGGTCTTTTTCTACTGTCAGTCTTCTATATTTGTATGTATTGGGCACCAAGCCTGATGTGAAGTACATGAGGCACTTTGGGGTTAATATAAAGGGCATCTGTCAGCAGATTTGTACCTATGACACTGGCTGACCTGTTACATGTGCGCTTGGCGGCTGAAGACATCTGTGTTGGTCCCATGTTCATATGTGTCCACATTGCTGAGAAAAATTATGTTTTATTATATGCAAATGAGCCTCTAGGAGCAAAATGGCTAGGCAGTGAAAACATCATCACACCTGGCCCGGTCAATCAAAGAGGAGAAGACGCGGCAGTTGCAGAGAGAGCTGAGCCTGTAGGTGTAATGGTAACGTCCCCGTTGCTCCTAGAGGCTCCGTTGCATATATTAAAACATCAGTTTTCTCAGCAATGCGGGCACATATGAACATGGGACCAACACAGATGCCTTCAGCTGCCAAGCGCACATGTAACAGGTCAGCCAGTGTCATAGGCACAAACCTGCTGACAGATGCCCTTCTACATGGGGAGTCATTTACTAAGACCGGTGTTTTGCCTCTTAATAAATTAGTCACATCTGCTGTCCCTTCACCAGACCTGATATCTGCTCCAGTCAGGAGCTGGACTATATTTCTGGTGTAATGTGCGACAGCTTTTTATTAAATGAGTTGGGCCATCAAACTCACTTTATAGAAGAAGGAGGGTATCGGTAAAAGCTCAAAAGTCGTACATTTTGTTGCAAAAGGTTATATGCTACACAATTTGTGACCTTACACCAGAAAACTTAGATAAAACTATAGTAAACCACCCCATTGGAGTTACTAAACTAAAGGGGGAGTCTCAGTTAGGCCTCTTTCACACTAGCGTTTTAGCTTTCCGTCCTAGAGATCCGTCCTCAGGTCTCTAGGACGGAAAGCTACTGATCAGGATTATCCCCATACATCCTGAATGGAGAGAAATCCGTTCAGGATGCATCAGGATGCATCAGTTCAGTATGTGAACGTTTTTTGGACGTTGACAAAAGCGCAGCATGCTGCGGATTTGTCTCCGTCCAAAAATCCGGAAGACATGCCGTAACGCCGGATCTGGAATTAATGCCCATTGAAGTGCATTAATCCGGATCCGGCCTTAAGCTAAACGTCGTTTCGGCGCATCGCCAGATCCGACGTTTAGCTTTTGTCAATGGTTACTATGGCAGCCAGGACGCTAAAGTCCTGGTTGCCATAGTAAGATAGAGGAGCGGGGAGGCGGCATACTTACATTCCGTGCGGCTCCCGGGGCGCTCAGGATGACGTCAGGGCGCCCCAGTGCATCGATCACGTGATCCATGCGCGGGCGCTCTGGCGTCATTCAGAGCGCCCGGAGCCGCGCAATGTAAGTATGCCACTCCCCGCTCCCACTGCTACTATGGCAACCAGGACGCTAGTAGCGTCCTGGCTGCCATAGTAACACTGAAAGCATTTTGAAGACTGATCAGTCTTCAAATGCTTTCAGTTCACTTGCGTTGTGCCGGATCCGGCGTGCATTCCAGCGACGGAAGTGCACGCCGGATCTTCCAACGCAAGTGTGAAAGAGGCCTAAGTTAAAAAATGTATCAAAAGCCACTAAATGTCATAAATGATATAATGAGCCTGTTGTCCCCTTTTACTCCCTCTCCACTTTCAGTCTGCAGCTCTGGTCCTCCTCGTGGTGTTTGTGTGTAAGGCTACTTTCACACTTGCGGCAGAGTGATCGGGCAAGCAGTTCTGTCGCCGGAACTGCCTGCCGAGTCCGTCAATCTGCATGCAAACGGAAAACATGTATTGCAAGAACGGATCCGTCTCTCCACTTGTCATGTGGAGAGATGGATCCGTTATGTATTTTTTATTCACATTTTTACCGGTCTGAACGGAAGAACGGATCCGGCATTGTGGTATTTTGAATGCCGGCTCCGGCACTAATACATTCCAATGGGATTCTGGCAAGTGTTCAGGAATTTTGGACGGAGATAAAACCACAGCATGCTGCGGTATTATCTCCATCCTGAAATGTCAAAAAGACTGAACTGAAGACATCCTGATGCATCCTGAACGGATTTCTCTCCATTCAGAATGCACGGGGATAAAACTGATCAGTTCTTTTCCAGTATTGAGCCCCTATGACGGAACTCTATGCCAGAAAAGAAAAAGGCAAGTGTGAAAGTACCCTAAGGTTGACGTAGAGGTGTACGGCATGTGACCACTGCAGGCAGTCAGTAGCCTCAGCAGAATATGTCACAAACCACTGACGCCAGCGATTGGCTGCATCAGTCATGAGCCGTATACCACTACGTCCCTGCTGCATGCTTGTACACAAAAAGTGAGGAGGACCAGAGCTGCAGGCTCATCATTTATTTATGACATTTAGTGGCTTTTGGGAAGTTTTTAATGAACTCTAACAACCCCTTTAACACCATGTGCCTAAACTTAATTGTAAGTAACCCCATTGTATACCTCACAATAACCCAAATGTAACTCACATAAGGATTACTATTATGTGAACTATACAGAGGTATGTTGACTGCAGATTGGCTGGCTGCTGGATTGTGCCAAAAATCAGCTGTTTCAATCCCAAAACTGCATGGCCATTAATAATCAGTGTTACAGAGAGTCTGTCAGCAATTTTGACCATGATAAACGGTTGACAGCAGTAGACAGGGCTTGGGGAAAGCAGGACAAGCATATATTTTTTGGAGCTTTTGTCATCAGGAGTAGTGTGAATATGAACTTTTATTCTGCTAGATGCTGCACCTTATCAGTGATTGACAGCTAATTCTGCATGACTGCGCACAGAGAAATAGCTGTCACTAATAGTTCCGCCCATTGGAGATTTAAATGAATAAACTACAAGTTTTAATGAATCTTTTCCCACAAAAGAACATTGGTCTCTACACACACAGGACCATTCAGCAGAGCGATTTCGTGGTGCAAAAAGGGATGCGGTAAGACCGTTTGAATTTTTCCGGCAGAACATTTACAAAACTCGCAGGGAAAGTATTCCAGCGGGACGCCGCTGGTCTGTGCATATAGCGGGACGCTGCCATATCTTGCTTTCACACACTTTAAATAGTGTGGGACATAAGAATATCCAACGGTGTTCTTAATAATACACTGCATTAGGCATATTTCATGCGAATACTGCTGCAATTATTTGACTTTGGGACTATTTCGCGTTGGTAAAGGTGTGAGCAATACGCCAACTGCTGCCACCGTTTTCCTTAGGACTATTTCGCACATGCGAAGATTGCTGGTATTATTGCGAATATTGCTGCTACTATTTATTTTCCATAAAGATAATGTACCTAGATGCCATTTAGTGATTTTGCTCTAAGGTATAGTCATTGGTAGGGTTATTGATATGCTATTAATTGATAAGTTATAACCACCGTTATATGCTTTTTGATTAGGGTGGTTGTATATTATATTTTATCTTCTATATAATAAATTTCCATATGGTTCAGATATCCTGAGAGTGCCCAGTTCCTTTTTGATATACAAAGTAGATATCAGTCTGCTCAGCTCCTCCGGCTGTATAACATGCTGCCCGCAGATTGCACTTTTTATGGTGACAGGTTCCCTTTAAATATATGACCCAAGTTACAGTACTATTGTACTCTATAAACCGCACTCCATTGGAACAGGCAGAGTAATGTACCTGGCGGTGTTCTGCTGGTTTTCAGGTACTTGTCACAACCCGTTAGACTGAACAGTACACATAGCAGCGTCCACATTTTTCTTCTTTGAAGACACAATATAGCTACATATTATGACTCGATGCATCATTTAGACTCCATCTCGTTCTTTCACACAGGAAATTGTGCCGCATCCTACTACTTTGTTTGGAATAACTTTGTTCAGCTGCAGTAGATGGGGCTTTTATAACCACAGGACCATGTCAAATGCAAGTGCGAATAATTATGTCTTAAAGGGTTTCTGTCACCAGTTTTAACCCTATGAAGTTAGCTGACATTAGCGATGTGCTAATGTCAGCTAAACCTAACTAGCCTATTCTTACTTTTCTCAGTGCCCGCATAAACCTAAAAATCGAACTTTTATAATATGCTAATGAGGCTCTAGGAGCAGGGGGGGCGTTGTTCCTGCTCCTAGAGCCTCCATTCTCCCACCTTGGTCTCCTCCCTCCAGGTCTTGATTGACAGGGCCAGGCAGCGCTTGCATCTGTCTGCCAGCCCTGTGCTCGGATGAAATCTCGCGCCGTTCTGAACTCAGCGCAGGCGCGGTGAGGGAAGACGCTCGTCGGCTGCCAGGTTCCTCACCGCGCCTGCGCTGAGTTCGTAACGGCGCGAGACTGCATCCGAGCACAGGGCTGGCAGGCAGACGCAGCGCTGCCTGGCCTGTCAATCAAGACCTGGAGGAGAGACTAGGTGGAGAATGGAGGCTCTAGGAGCAGGAACAGCGCCCCTGCTCCTAGAGCCTCATTAGCATATTATAAAAGTTCGATTTTTAGGTTTATGCGGGCACTGAGAAAAGTAGGAATAGGCTAGTTAGGTTTAGCTGACATTAGCACATCGCTAATGTCAGCTAACTTCATAGGGTTAAAACTGGTGACAGAAACCCTTTAAAGGACTCTGAGGCTGCGGCCACGCGTTCAGGTTTCCTGATGCAGTTTCAGAGACCAAAACCAGGAGTGAATTCAAAAAGAGAATACGTAATATGTGTCCTTAAAGGGAATGTGTCATTAGAAAATAACCTGCTGTTTAAATCACTTTTTTATGTTTAACATACTTTTAAGTCATTTTTGATTATTTTTTTTTATATTTAAACTAAAACCATAAAATCCTGCAGTTTTTGCACTGGCCACTATGTCTAATAATTGGCGCCACTTCTTGGTTTGTACAGATTACTTTACTGCAGTTAACTCATTCTAATCCTGCCTGTAATGATATCACCTCTGTGTATAGATAAGACAGGATCCTTCAGTCACAATAGGTGATTGTCAGAGCTTATCTATTCTTTCCTTGTACAATCACCTCTGCACAGGTCACAGAACATGCCTAGAAAACTCTTCCATAGAAGTTAATGAGGTTCCCCCCTGACTATTGTGTCTATCGCCCCCTAATTCATGTTCAGGAAGAGAATAAAAAAATCACAATCAGAAAATAAAAACAGATAAAAAAAAAGGATCTAGTCTAGTTTTAACTGGCATATAACATTTTTGGTGATGCATTTTCTTTAAAGGAGTTGTCTCACTTTAGCAAATGGCATTAGTTACTCACATGACTGTATATTTGTGTCTTCATCTGTCTGTTCCACAATTTTGCAGAACGGATGCAGAGCTATTCATTTCAATTGGGCCAGAAAAGATGCGGAGAGCACACAGTGTGCTCCTCATTCGGACATCCATTCCATCGCCCCGCAAAAAAGAACATGTGCTATTATTGTCCTTAATTGCGGACAAGAATAGGCATTTCAATCATAGGGCTGGCCATTCCATTCTACAAAATATGTAAGCGCACACGTCTGGTATCCGTGTTTTGCAGATCCACAATTTGCGGACTGCTAAAACGGATACATTCGTCTGAATGAGCCCTTATCATATAGAGAAAGTACTACAAGGCACTTATTCAGGGAATAGAAGGAGAGTTGTAGGAGGTGTTGAATTCGAGTCCAGACTTTATGAATTTCAACAGCTTTAGGCCTCATGCACATGGCCGTTGTTCGGGTCCGCTTCCGAGCCGCATATTTCGCGGCTCGGCCGCGGACCCATTCACTTCAATTGGGCCGCAAAAGATGCGGACAGCACTCCGTGTGCTGTCCGCATCCGTTGCTCCGTTCCGCGCCCCCGCAAAAAAATATAGCATGTCCTATTCTTGTCCGTTTTGCAGACAAGAATAGGCATTTCTATTGCAAATTGCGGAACGGAACGTGGAACAGCTTCCGTGTTTTGCGGATCCGCGGTTTGCGGACCGCAAAACACCAACGGTCGTGTGCATGTAGCCTTACTTAAATAAACTTGCATCCAGAGAATAAGTAGTCTTTCTCTTGGCTCCAGCAGGTTTGAGGGTAAAGTGGCAGGCATACTTTGATACCTTGCTTTATCTTTCTTGTGCCTTTAAGTAGGATGCCTTTGGCTGTTGACCACCTTGTGAAACTCTATCTGTATCTGTAAGGAGTCAGGGTGCTCTATGAGCTCCTTCCCTTGGGAGACTCCTGCTGCAGGAGGGGCGGGCATTCCCCTCACTGCGCCATCTCTCATCTTCTCAGCTCCACTATCAAATCTAAACTGGAGTAGACTAGAACTGAACATAGCTTCCTGCAACCTCTCCCTTGGTAGGAAACAGGACTAGCCCACTTCTGCCCAAAAGGGGGGAGAATGGAATGGTAATTTCCATTCTATCTAAAGATCTCTATCTCCCTCTCTGCCAGTTACACTGCCACCTGCTAGTGAACAAGTGGTCAGTAAGAAGAATAAAAGAAAAGTTGGAACCTCTGTATAGGCGCTGTCAGCAGGGATGCGATACCAGGTAAGTATTGGTAAAGGTAGATAACCATTTATTTATGGTCAACGTGTTTCAAGGACGAACAGCCCCCTTCCTCAGGACTATTATTAGTGTTATGTTCATGTAATCTGCTGGTGAACAAGGCACATTACATGAACATAACAGTTTCATAGGAAAATTATGAATGCACAGCGTAAAGAACCTGGAATAAATACACAGATGACATTAATTGTTAACCATTAGAGACAGTAGCTGGGTATAGGAATGGTAGTGCCTGCTCTGGGCCACTTCAGGAAGAGGGTATGCAAATTAGCTTTTAGCTAGCTCAGTCTCTAATGCTTTCAGAGGCGGGGCTTGCTAAGAGATCATTTGCATGCCTTCCCAGAATTCCAGAGGAGTGTTGTCTGGCTTATAAGACTCACACCAATCAGGTGCTTTCCATCAGGAGATATAGCATCCCCTGAATCCTAACCTAGGCCTCTCACCCAGTTGAGCCAGTACTTTCTGCTCTGCACTAATAAGGGACAATCACCCCGAAACAGCTGTCTGCAGATTAGGTGCTGGTTTAATTACTATCATGTCTAAAGACCTGTTTAACCAGTTCCCGACAGCCCATAGACTATAAACGTCCTGGGGGTTGGGATTTATCTCTGAATGGATGTTTTAGGTCCCTTTCACACGAGCGAGTTTTCCGCGCGGGTGCAATGAGTGATGTGAACGCATTGGACCCGCACTGAATCCTGACCCATTCATTTCTATGGGGCTGTGTACATGAGCGTTTTTTTTCACGCATCACTTGTGCAGTGCGTGAAAATCGCAGCATGTTCTATAATCTGCATTTTTCACGCATCCCTAGCCCCATAGAAGTGAATGGGGCTGCGTGAAAAACGCATTGCATCCGCAAGCAAGTGTGGGTGCGTTGCGTTTTTCACTGATGGTTGCTAGGAGATGTTGTTTGTAAACCTTCAGTTTTTTATCACGCGTCAAAACGCATTGCACCCGCCAGGGGTCAAGTCCTGGGAAAAAAAGTGTGGGAACTCACCCAAGTGCCTCCGCATGATGTCACAGCGCGCGGCGTTCGCAAAGGGCAGGGGAGGTCGGCTGGAGCAACTACTGTATTTTTTGCCCTATTAGACACACCGGCCCATAAGACGCACCTAGGTTTTAGAGGGGGACAATAAGAAAAAAATATTTTTCATTACACCTCAGGTCAGACCACCAATCAGACCCCCAATGTTAATCAGACCTCAGCTAACAGCCCCAATACGATCCCCAATGTTAATAAGACCCCAATAAGACCTCAGATCAGACCCCAATATGAATGACCCCCAATCAGACCTCAGATAATAGCCCCATGCCTCATAGCAGCCCCAGTAGCCTCATAGCATAATAGCCCCATGCCTCTCCATCAGCCCCCAGTACCTCTCATCAGCCCCCAGCGCCTCTTATCAGCCCCAGTACCTCTCATCAGCCCCCAGTGCCTCTATATCATCCCCCAGCAGATCTCATCAGCCCCAGTGCCTCTAATCAGCCCCAGTGCCTCTAATCTGCCCCTAATCAGCCCCCAGTGCCTCTAATCTGCCCCTAGTGTCTCTAATCTGCCCCTAGTGCCTCTTATCAGCCCCCAGCAGATCTCATCAGCCCCAGAGCCTCTTACCAGCCCCCAGGGCCCCATTCACTAGCGCCCAGTGCCCCATCCACCAGCCCCAGTGCCCCATCCACCAGCCCCCAGTGCCCCATCCACCAGCCCCAGTCAGTGCCTCTCCATTCAGCCCATAAAATATGAAAAAAAAACAAAACCCCGTATATACTCGAGTATAAGCCGACCCAGTATAAGCCGACCCCTAATTTTACCCCAAAAAACTGGGAAAAGTAGTGACTCGAGTATAAGCCGAGGTGGAAATGGATGTCACTGTTATGGGGGTATCTGTGGATGACGCACTGTTATGGAGGATCTGTGGATGGCGCACTGTTATGAGAGGATCTGTGGATGGCGCACTGTTATGGGGGATCTGTGGATGACGCACTGTTATGGGGGATCTGTGAATGGCACACTGTTATGGGGGGATCTGTGGATGTCACTGTTATGGGGGATCTGTGGATGACGCACTGTTATGGGGGATCTGTGGATAGCACACTGTTATGGGGGATCTGTGGATGACACTGTTATAGGGGATCTGTGGAGGACACTGTTATGGGAGGATCTGTGGATGACGCACTGTTATGGGGATCTGTGGATGACACTGTTATGGGATGGGGGGCTGTGGATGGCACTTATGGGATGGGGGGATGTGGATGGCAGTGTCATCCACATCCCCCTCATCCCATAAGTGCCATCCCAGCCCCATCCACAGTTATTCTTACTATAATTCTTGCCCCCTCTGTAGTCTGTACCTCATCACATGCGGCAGTGAATACTTCAGGCCGGGCGGGAGAAGCGGCGCAGTGTGACTGACGTCACGTGCCTGCGCCGCCTGCTTCATTCATAAAGCAGGCCGGGCAGGCACGTGACATCAGCAAGTCACGCTGCTCTCTTCCGCCCGGCCTGAAGTATTCACTGCCGCATGTGATGAAGTATAGAGGGTGGAAAGCGCTTTCTGGTCCTTTCGCCCTGAAAGAAAGGGAACGGCGTTCCTGCCATGAAAAAAGTGCAGGAACGTCGTTCCCACGCGTTCCCCCTCGACTCGACCCCTGGCACCCGCGCGGAAAAAACTGAACAACTGAACGCAATCGCAGGCAAAACTGAATGGCTTTGCCTGTGAAATCGCACAGTTTTCACTGAACGCATCCGCAACGCATCCGGACCTAATCCGGACACGCTCGTGTGAAAGGGGCCTTAGAATTCAAATCGGAGATCGCAGCTGCATACTAATCGTGCAGCTGCTGAGTTGGGAGCCCACTGTCAGTGACAGCCAGACTCCCCGTACAGAAGGCAGGGATGGTTCCTCAGTGTTCCTGCCTTCTAGACTGACGGAGTGCTGTGTATACAGCTAAGGTAGCATGATGCTGACCGCCAGGGCGGGGACTCTAGGAGCTGTCGGGTCTTCCATTTACCATGATAAGCCCTGCATTGAAGCTGTATGTCAGTCTCAGCTGCCGGAGAAATCAATAGTAAAAATAAATGTGGGACACAAAATATAAAATAAAAAGTAAAAAAATAAAACTAAAAAAGTGTTTTATAAAAATAAAAAAATATAAGTTTTATATGTAAGAAAGCACTTTTTCCGAATTAAGGGTACTTTCACACTTACGTTGCTGGATTTCGGCACCAGAACTGCAGACTGGAAGATCTGTCAATGCGGTAATTTTAATGCCGG
This sequence comes from Bufotes viridis, assembly GCA_033119425.1. Taxonomy (NCBI): domain Eukaryota; kingdom Metazoa; phylum Chordata; class Amphibia; order Anura; family Bufonidae; genus Bufotes; species Bufotes viridis. Next base: position 71,146,293 of record CM065593.1, read on the forward strand.
ATCTGGCACTAATACATTTCAATGGAAATTATTGCCGCATCCGGCATTCGGCAAGTGTTCCGGAAATTTGGATGCTGCAGTTATTTTCTCTGCCCAAAAAACGTAAGAGGGACTGAACTGATGCATTCTGAACGGAATGCCCTCCATTCAGAATGCATTAGGTTTTAACTGACCATTTTTTTCCGGTATTGAGCCCCTAGGACGGAACTCAGTACCGTAAAAAAATAACCATAGTGTAAAAGTACTCTAAGCCATTTAAAATTGTTGAAAATAGGAAAAAAACGTAAAATAAATATATTTGGTATTGTTGCGTCCTTAATGACCAGCTCTATAAAAATATCATATGATCTATCTCATCAAGTGAACAGCGTAAAAATAAAAAACAATTATGGCAAAATAGCTATTTTTTTTTAGTCACCTCACCTCCCAAAAACATAATAAGCTACTATCAAAAAGTAGCATGTACCCTAAAATGTTACCAATGAAAACATCACCTTATCTTGCAAAAAACAAGCCCTCACAAGACCATCGTCAAATTTTTTTTTTAAAATATTGCTCTAACAAAATTGACTTTTTTTCTCAAATTCTCTTATTGTGTAAAATCTAAAAAAAAAATAGACATATTTGGTATTGCCATATCCGTTACGGCCAGCTGTATAAAAATATCACATCAGATGAACCGTCGTAAAAATAATAAATAAAAATTATGCCAAAACTTTTTTTTTGTCACCTCGCCTCCCAAAAAACATAATATCAAGTCAGCAAAAAGTCTTATGTACACTAAAATGGTACCGATAAAAAGTACAGTCTGTCTGCAAAAGGCAAGCCCTCAGACATCTACATTGGCAGAAAAATAAAAATGTTATGGATGTTAGTACATGGCGATGCAAAAGTAGTAAAACATGAAAACTACTATATAAATTTAGTATTACCATAATTGTATCAACCTGCAGAATAAAGTTATCATATCATATATACTACATGGTGAACCTCATAAAAATAAAGATAAAAAACACTGACAGAATTTCAATTTTTGCCTACCTCACCTCCCATAAAATGAGAGAAAAAGCAATGCTATGGCTCTTAAAAATGATTTCAGAATATTCCATGTTAGAAAATCCAGATACCGTTCCTTCCCTTCTGAGCCCTGGCATATCCCCAAACAGTAGTTTACGACCACAAATGGGGTGTTACTGTATTCAGGAGAAAGTGGATAGCAAATTGTGGGGTGATACCCACGGCGACCAACTCCTTGCTCCGCCACCACAGCCACCATCCGTACTCCGTGAAGAAATCGGTACCGTATGGTCAATTTTTGAGGCTACGCCGACTTAACAGCACTGACAGTGGGTATTGGAAACAAGCAACAGATTTAAAAGAGCGCCTCATAAGCAGAGGATATCCCGAAAGGGAAACTACACAGGATATGGAGAGAGTAGGGAGGGAACATACGCATTTGAGTCTCTTGTATGGCAAAAAAGTCGGAAAAGGTGAGACAGACAAGGGGGCAGAAGATAGAGGAAAGAGGAGAAAGGGAAACAACCGGCTTGTGCTGTCATTTAATTATACCTCTATGGCAGAGCATATACGTGCATCGATCTATAAAAATTGGGACATCCTGAAGCGGGACACTGATTTAGACGCTGTTACTAGTTCCAGACCCATAATCGCTTTCCGCAGGAGCCCCACTTGAGAAATAAGTTGGTGTCCAGCCATTTCCACCCTGACGTCTCTCGAAACTGGTTAAGTCGGAGTATCCCAACAGGCAACTTCAAATGCGGGAGCTGCTCCATGTGTAAATATAACAATCAAAGGAGATTGGTCAGTGTCTCTGGGGTCAGCCACAGGGTGAATTGTTTTATCAATTGTAAAAGTACGTTCGTAGTATACGCCTTGTTTTGCGAGTGCGGACGTTTTTATATTGGTAAGACAATAAGGTGTCTCTTTGAAAGAATTAGAGAACACGTGAACTCTATTAGCTCTGGAAAGGGCTGCCCCAGAGTCATTGACCATTTCCGTACAGTCCATGGGGGTAGTTTAAAAACATTGTCTTTTTGTGGTCTGGAATTGGTTAAACCTCCACGTAGAGGAGGCGATAGACACCGCCTTCTATTACAACGGGAGGCACGATGGATACTGCGCACCCAGGCTACAGGTGACCTAGGGATGAATGACAGAATAGATCTTAATATGTTTCTGTAATCATATGTCTGTGCTGAATTCGTGTTGCATCTATTAATGTATACGTCCGTTTGTATGTTATTACCTTATGTATTGGGGCAGCGTCTGTGGATGCTTAGCAACACGCAGACCTGCCGTCATAAGGAGGAGGAGCAGAGTACGTCTCCTACGTCAGTGCCTGAGGAAGCGCGTTTGCGCGAAACGGCCGTCGCCTGTTGCGGACGTCCACGCCAAGGCGGTCTGCCCCATACTGCCGAAGTCTGTCAGATGACTACAAACAATCAATAAACGCATCGATTGAAACGTATCGGTTGGTGAGTGCCGTCCCGGCTATTCTTTCTTCGCTGTTGTACACTCTCCTGTTATCCCTTATAAAAAAAGAAAGTTTGTGTGCTCTCCGCATCCATTCCGCCTTAGGCTACATGCACACGACAGTTGTTTTTTGCTGTCCGCAAATTGCGGATCCGTCTTCCTTTTTTTTCACATCCACATCCGTTCCGTGTGTCCGCAAATTTTGTGTTTCTGTGTGTCTTCCGATTTATTTTTTTTGCGGATCCGCAAAAAAAATGGAAGGCTTGAACCAGTTTCTTAAAGTACCTGTACAAGAGCCCTGGTTTCCAAGCAACCATCCGCAAAAAAAACGGATGCGGATTACAAACGGATGGCTCCTGTTGGTCATCCGCATTTTTTGCGGACCCATTGACTTCTATGGGTCCGCAAACCGTTTTTGCAGACTAGAATAGGACATGCCATATTTTTTTTGCGGACATGAAATGCGGACGTGGACAAGCAACGGAAGAGGCATCCGCATTTTTAAGGGATCTATAGAAATGAATGGGAAACCATCGGATCTGCAAAAAAAAACAGAACGGATGCCGCAAAAAACCACTGCCGTGTGCATGTAGGCTTAGCCTGTAAACTTTTATGGGCAGGGGCCTCACTTCATCTGTTTTGATTACTTGTCATATTAGGTTATGTTCACATCACATTCCTGATATCGGGGTTTCCTAGGACAGTGGCCAATTCTTTTCAAGTCTCCTGACTCCAAGACCGTATTAGTAATGACAAAGTGACAGTGACATATATGACTATGGGGTGACTGGTGGTGACAATCAGCCTTTTTATTAACGTGCTCAGATTTTATTTTTAAATTAAAAATATTGGTCCAAAATGATCTCATTTTGGTGGAAGACACCTTCTCTGTCTTCTGCCCTGTAAAATGGTGGTCACTATTTTCAGAGATTTGTCCAAATCGAATTGCAAAAGATTCAGGTTTGCCTGGAATCTAAATTTTTGGGAAATTTGAGACAAATTTAATTTAGAATAGATTCACTCATGTCTAGTTACCATTTTACATTCTACATTTGCTCCTTGATGTTAGGGAAGACTCTTAAGAATTTCACTGACAGTAAAGAAAACAAACAGGCGTATCCATGATCAAGTCAAGACTATTATTCCACAAAAAGCTTACAAGTCAAGGAAACTATCTTGACACATTTTTTGAGAAGACCCAGTTCATTGGAAAATAATGTTATATTTGGAACTGTGGAAGGGAAAGGAGTCAATCATGAATGTCTCATTGAGAAATACAGGTATTAGGACCCAAAGGGAACAAAGGACATTCTGGAAAAAACATATGGTCGCTTGGAGCATCTACTGAAATGTATCTAGCTTTAAAGGGGTTAGAAACATGGAAAAAAGCAGAGAAGGTATTAAAATAATGAAATAACATATACTCACCGATTCAAACCCCCTCTGTTCCAGTGCCACCATTCTATTCTCCACACTAGGCTTTGACTGCAGCAGTGATGTGCACATGTACCGCACCAATAACTGGCCTCAGTGGTCTTGTGCTGTATAGTTATCATGTCTGATATGGCAGGTAACAGACGTGCGGCGCAGAAGGGAGGGAAGGAGAGTACCCTTTCACTAGAAAGAGGGAGGAGTGGTGACCCTTCAGTCACCTAGCACTGGCACCTGGCTGCCCTGACGTCCCTAGATGGGCTGCTAAGGCTAGTTTCACACCAGCGGTAAGGCAGCTCCGTGCTGCCGCTAGTGCACGCGTGAGGCCGGAGGTCCGCTCTGGCCCTATTGACTATATTGGGGGCAGTTAGGAGTTCCGGCAGCAGCACGGTAAATATGCTGGCGGCCGGAATAAAACTACGAAATATGACAAATTCGAACATTGCCCTGCCGCTCATCACTACAGAGCACATTAGCAGGAAACTAGACACCTAGAACCTATTGCTCAGGCAACCTGCCACAGAGTAAGGTGCATTAAATATCTAGGTGCAGACAGCCATAGGCTGAGGAAGATTAAGGTGCACACACTGGCAACTTAAGAGCCAATGGGAGCATGTGCACACTACTGGCAGCCCAGGCAAGGAGCAGGACTCAGTCTGCATAGAGTGGATTAAAGAGGACCTTTCACCCAAAAAAATATGTCCAAACATGATATTACCTTATAGGGTTGCTGCCCCTGATGTCTTCACACTTTTTTTTTTTTTTTTATAGGACCCCCGTTCGCCCGCCTTGCTCCCCGTTATTTTCGGCGCCTCACATGCAAATGAGGCGTCTTGGTTATAGTAGGCGTATAGCAGCGCTCGGCTCTTAGCCAGGGAGAGGGAGCTCAAGTTCTCGCGAGAACCGCGAGAACTTGAGCTTGCAGAGTTCCGGAACCCGCCCAGCAGGGAAGACGAGCGCAGCGGACAGCAGCAGCATCGGCATCCTGCAGTTACAGTCCCAGGAGCCATATCCGTAGGAAGAGAACAGTCCATTATAAATACCGGGGTTAGTACTGGAGACCATTATAAATAATGGGAGCACTACATGGTGGCCAATAAAAATACTGGGGGCACTACTGCAGCCTTTATAAATACTGGGGACAATATTGGGGGCCATTTAATATACTGGGGGCACTACAGGGGGATCATTATAAATACTGGGAGCACTAAAGGGGGTATATTATAAATACTGAGGCACTACTGGATGCCAGTGTAAAACCTGGGTACACTACTGGGGGGCCATTATAAAAACATGGGGCGTACAGGGGGCCAAAATAGCCAGGGCCCTACAGTGGGGTGCACTACTACTACGGGCTATTATAAAAACTGGGGACAATACAGGGCGTTCAATATAAATACTGGGGCACTACAGGAGGCCATTATAAATTCTGGGGCACAACATGGGGGCATTATAAACACTTTGGCACTACTGGGGCCATTATAAATACTGGGGGTACTACTGGGAAACATTATAAATACTAGGGCACTATAGGGAACCATTATAAATGCTGAGGCATTACTGGGAGCCATTATAAATATTGGGGGCACTACATAGGGAACCATTATAAATACTGGGCACTAATGGGGGCCATTATAAATAGTGGGGTACTATTGGGGGCCATTATAAATACTGGGGACATACAGAGGGTCATTATAAATACTGGAGGCCATTATAAATACTGGGGGCACTATAGGGGGTCATTATAAATACTGGCGGCACTACAGGGGGCCATTATAAATACTGTGGGTACTATACATGGTCTTATTACTACTGGGGGGACTATACTGGGAGCACTATAGGGATATTATCCATTATTAATATTAATATTGTGCAGAATAAGGAGGGCACTGTATTATCCCTAGTGGGGGCACCGCAGAGGGCACATTTTCTAATGAGGGCACTTTGGGAGAGAATTATTACTATAGGTTGGGACTTTGAGGAGCACTATTACTCTATCAGTCCCAATATCTTTATAATATGGTGCCATATGGAGGCACACATAGTGCCTACAGAGACATTAAGGAGCCATGCACGACTCTATAGATGACAACTAAAAAGCCGTGATCATGACAGAAAAGGCTATAAATCCAAATAGATTGCCTTAGAGACTGGAGACTGTTATCCAGGACTAATCTCTCTTCTTAAAGACTCACAGAATAAAATAAAAACATATTGGGAAAGAATTGACCTCTAATATAGTTATAAAACCCTGCCTTTAAAATATATTATTCTCCGATTAGATTATTTGTAGGACTCGTGACGATCTTAAAAATACCAATGTGATAGACATTAACGTTATGCCCATTGTCCGTGCTAAATCAAATCAGTGCGAGACGCAGGGTCAAATGAATTGGATTTATCCAATGAAAGAAACCATGTGGCCAGCCTTGCCGGAAAAGTGGCGATTAGGTGAAAGCCCATGCTTCAAGCCATAAACTGGGGCTAATGTAATCAGCGAGATTACAGCGAACGGCATAGGGAGACGTAAAAAGCTCGTCTGTCGCTTAGTGCATGAGATCAGTGGCCATATCTGTTCTGTACATGGTAGAGGTCTTATCTCCCGGTGATGTAGTCTGCAAACATTTGGATACAATCTCTTACCATCAAGATTTTGTTATATATATTATATATATACATATATAATATATCAGCATTCTATATTTTATATATTATTACTCTCACTATACATTGTACATAATATATATCAATTTGAATAATATTTGCAATGGAACCTGTCATTTTGCTGTCCGATTTGCTGGAGGAGCTGAGCAGAACTGGAGTAAGGCCTCATGCACACAAACGTTTTTTTTTGCGGGTGTACAGGCTGTTTTTATGAGTTCTGTATATGGTCCGTATACGAACCATTCATTTCAATGGGTCCGCAAAAAAAAGGAAGTGTTTCCGTGTGCATTCCGTTTATGTATTTCCGTTCCGTGCAAAGATAGAACATGTCCTATTATTGCCCGCAAATCACGGTGCGTGGCTCCATTCAAGTCAATGGGTCAGCAAAAAAACGGAACACATACGGAAATGCATCCATATGTCTTCCATATCCGTTCCATTTTTGCAGAACCATCTATTGAATATTTTAAGCCCAGCCCAATTTTTTCTATGTAAATACTGTATATGCCATACGGAAAAACGGAACGGAAAAATGGAACCAAAACGGAAACACAATGGAAACACAACGGATCACAAAAACGGAACAACGGATCCGTAACAAACGGACCGCAAAACCATACGGTCGTGTGCAATAGGCCTAAAGGAAAAGTGGCTTAGTTGTCCATAGCAACCAATTAGATTCCACCTTTCATTTTCATATTTCCTTCGGAAAATGAAAGGTGGAATCTGATTGGTTGCTATGGGCAACTAAGTCAGTTTTCTTTTTTTTACCAGTTTTGAAAATCTCCCCCTTTGTGATTGAGCTGAGATTGACAAAGTATAAACTGACAGAGAGCTGTACTCGGCATCGCCGATGCTCCCATAGAAATCGATAGGGAATAACTTGTTATAGCTAGAATACCCCTTTAAGGACCCTGCGATTTTCCGTTTTCCTTTTTTACTCCCCGCCTTCCTGGATCCATAACTGTTTTTATTTTTTCTGTTCACATAACTGTATGAGAGCTTGTTTTGTACTTAGAAGTTATACTTTTTAGTGGCACCACTAAATATTACATACGATGCAGGGGAAAGCTGGGGAAAAAAATTCCAAATGAGATAGAAACTGGAAAAAAAATAAAAATCACAATTCTGCTATAGTTTTATGGGTTTACTTCTTACCTTCATTCTCTCTACGATTACAGCGATAACACATTTATATAGTTTTTTTGTGTTTTAATGCATAAAAAAATAAAAACGTTAAAAAAAATGAATTTTGGGATGTGGAGAAAGGAGGTGATTTTCAATTTTTATAAACTTTTCTCTTCTTTTTTCCCCCACTTTTTTAAAAGTTCTGCTAGGGGACTGCAATGATTTAACATTGGAGCCAACGGAAGTTTCACTATGTTCCTGGGGAGCCCTGCCTGTGGCCTTAGCGGGGGGCAGCCCAGCCTCCTCTCTAAGCACTGCCCCTTTTTTCGCCACTTCAGTAAAGTGGCAAGGAGCTTAAAAAGTCTCAAATTATGGAGCAAATATGGCTTACGCCATAACTTGTGACTTTTTTACACCCCAGTTGTGGCATAGAAGCTTTAGCCAAGGTCCCCAGGCGGTGTAGACCGGCAGCAGATTTATCTCAGGGGCTCAGGCTGGAAGATAAATGTGGTGCAGGGACGGACACTTTTCTCTGACTATATACCAACTATTGGTTGGCTAATTATGAGACAGAGGAGGGTCATTTACCAACTTTTTACGCTGGCCTTTAATTAATGGCCCCTGCGCTGCTGGGGAAAGCGCCTAATTTAGAGCCTTTAGCTCAGGCCTCATCATAAATTAGATGCACCTCCGGCAGTCTGTGTGACTGGAGTAAAAACTATGCCAGCCCCTGTTTCCAGCAGTAAGCCTACATGCACACGGCAGTGGTTTTTTTGCAGCCTCCGTTCCGTTTTTTTTTTTGCGGATCCGATGTTTTTCATTCATTTCTATGAATCAGTTAAAAATGCGGATGCCTCTTCTGTTGCCTGTCCGCGTCCGCATTTCATGTCCGCAAAAAAAAATATGGCATGTCCTATTCTTGTCCGCAAAAAACGGTTTGCGGACCCATAGAAGTCAATGGGTCTGCAAAAAATGCGGATGACCAACGGAAGCCATCCGTTTGTCATCCACATCCGTTTTTTTTGCGGATGGTTGCTTGGAAACTAGGGCACTTGTACAGGTATTTTAAGAAACTGGTTCAAGCCTTCCGTTTTTTTTTGCGAATCCGCAAAAAAAAAAACGAAAGACACACGGAAACACAACCTACAAAATTTGCGGCCACAAGGAACGGATGTGGATGTGAAAAAAAAGGAAGACGGATCCGCGATTTGCGGACAGCAAAAAATAACTGTTGTGTGCATGTAGTCTAAGGCCTCTTTCACATGAGCGTGTCCGGATTAGGTCCGGATGCGTTCAGTGAAAACTGTGCGATTTCACAGGCAAAACAATTCAGTTTTGCCTGCGATTGCGTTCAGTTGTTCAGTTTTTTCCGCGCGGGTGCAATGCGTTTTGATGCGTTTTTCACGCGCGTGATAAAAAACTGAAGGTTTACAAACAATATCTCCTAGCAACCATCAGTGAAAAACGCAACGCACCCGCACTTGCTTGCGGATGCAATGCGTTTTTCACGCAGCCCCATTCACTTCTATGGGGCTAGGGATGCGTGAAAAACGCAGAATATAGAACATGCTGCGATTTTCACGCAACGCACAAGTGATGCGTGAAAAAAAACGCTCATGTACACAGACCTATTGAAATGAATGGGTCCGGATTCAGTGCACGTCACGCATTGCACCCGTGCGGAAAACTCGCTCGTGTGAAAGGGGCCTAAATGTTAGTAAATTTGCGGGCCCTGATGTCCCAGCCCCCGTCACACAATTAGAACAATACGTGACTATTCATCAATATATCCAAAAGAACCATAAAGGGACACGCATAACAAATTACAAAAACGTTATTGTCAATATAATATTACACCAATAAATAAAATATTTCATCAAAACTAGCGGCAAGAAGAGGTAGTGGTAAAGACTAGCGGCTCAGAAGCTGACCCAGGAGGGAAAAAACCTCAATCAATTGTGTGCCCAGGATATCTTATATACTTCTACATATATGGCCTATAAGGCCAAACATAAGAGAATAGCGGTATGGCAACAATACAGACTAAGGGCCAGATTTATCATTACTCTTGCAGTTCACTCCACTTTCAAAGAAGGCGTATGTGTATTTGAGTCAAGTCAAATTTATCATGGGCTCTTTCAGAGGTTGATAAATCTGGTGTATTTCTGGTTCCTAGTTGTATTTTGGCTTTGTCTTTGGAAAAGTCGCAATTTTAAAAAAGTGATTTTGTCAAACATAAGCATGGTCATGAGTGGAGTGAGTTTGCGCAATTTTTTGCGACTTTTTTGCGACTATTTAAAAAGTCGCAATAATAAATCTGTCTTGCAAGTGATTTACATATGACAAAACGCCCATAAACTTGGTTTTGGAGTGAGTAGCGTAAGTCTCCAAAAAGTCGCAAAAAATTGCGCAATTTGGCTTTTTGCGCAATTTTTTGCGACTTTTCAACTCCAGAAAAGTGACTTAGGCTAATGATAAATCTGGCCCTAAGTTCTCATGCACACGACAGTATTTTCTTTCCGTTTCCATTCCGTTTTTTTTGCGGACCGTATGCGGAACCATTCACTTCAGTGGGGCAAATACTGAAGGTACTCCGTGTGCATTCCGTTTCCGTATGTCCGTTCCGCAAAAAAGTAGTGCATGTCCTATTATTGTCTGCAAATCACGGTCTGAGGCCCCATTCAAGTCAATGGGTCCGCAAAAAATACGGAATGCACACGGAACACATCCGTATGTCATCCGTATTTTACGGATCCATACTGTAGAAATGCTATGCCCAGCACATATTGCTCTGTTTTTGGTGATTAATAAGTTACTGTTTCAGTATACGATCCGCAAAAAACGGGACAAATACGGAAACAATACAGATATGTTTTGTGCAATAACGGAATGGAAGAGGACTTAAATTAGAGGGGAAAAAACCTCAGATACTGAACAACGGATCCGTGAAAAACGGACCGCAAAACACACACAGTCGTGTGCATGAGCCCTACAGCCTAGTTCACATTTCCTTGTCCATATCACATCCATGGAAAAATCCATCTGTGAAGGATCCGTATATGGGCTGTGTGTCCGTCTCTTTACTTCCGTGTGTCATCTGTGCCCCACGAACACTGCTAGGCTGAAAAATTATTTCTAGAGCATCTCCTATCAGTGGTCAGTGAAAAACGGACCAAACATGGATGGCGTCTGTGTTATGTCAGTGATTTTTTTCACAGCAGGGGGTTGTGTCATTTCAGACAATGGGGGCATATCGCTAGAATATGCCCCCATTGTCTGAAAGGTACGGGTCCCACACAATTAAGGAGCTGAAAGGAAAACAAAGGGAAAGCGACTAGAGATGAGCGAACTTCTATTTTTAGTTCAGCGTCCAAAGTTCGGATTCGGGTTATCGTAGCATCCCGTTATGGATTCCACTACCGCGGACCATAACGGCATTTGGAATCCATAAGGGGATGCTTCATTGAACCCGAACCGTGGACAACCCTAAGGACCTGGGGTAATGTCACTGTCATGTGATCAGTGCAGGGGGCGTGGCTCAGCACTGGATCTCCTGTTATCCAATCCAGTGCTGAGCCACGGCCCTGCACTGATCACATGACGGTGACGTCACCCCAGGTCCTTAGAGTTGTCCACGGTTCAATGAAGCATCCCCTTATGGATTCCAAAGGCCGTTATTTGGAATAACGCTCATCTCTAAAAGCGACTTAGTTGCCCGTAGCAACCAATCAGATTGATCCTTTCATTTTCTAAAGGAACTCAGAAAAATGAAAGGTGGATTCTGATTGGTTGCTATGGGTAACTAGGACAGTTTTTCTTTGCACCAGTTTTGATAAATCTACCCCAACCACACTTGTCAGAAAGGTGCTTTTGAACGATGAGACTCGTACCATTTTATCACAGGGCTGTTTAAAGAAAATAGAATGAATGTTTAACAAAAATAAAACAATTCTATTATTTCTCACACTCAAAAACATAACACCAGCTACTCTGTATACCAGTGAGCCACTATTATGAAGCACTTCATTTGACTGAAACAGACACCCTCCCCCCAACTCGTGCTGTTTCAGGAAGTAAATCAGCGAGTTTTGAAGTAAAAGGGAGATAGCTTTGTATACTGATGGAGCAAGAAAGTGTCTTCAGCATTGTGTTTTGAAAGCTGAAGTGTCAGCCATTTTCCTGGAGTCCAAAACGTATCCGCGGAGCAGTCTGCAAAAGCTCTCGGCAGTGGGGACAGAAAAGTTGCGCCGCGTCCGGCCTCTTGTGGCAGAGGGACGCTTGAATGCATCTTTAATAGTTGGTAAGTTTCTGGGGTGAACTTTTTATAATTTGGGTTATTGGTTGTAGGTTTGGTTATGTTTGCTGCGGGGGAGCAGGGTTCCTTCTGGAACTTGTGATGAATTGCCCAAAGTATGAGCTTACATAGTGTGTAGGGAAGATTTGCTTTCACTTAAGTTTGCATAGACTCCCCTGAAATGTCTGAGGTAATATAATAATGCCTGAACATCGGCTTAAAGGGGTACTCCAGCTACAGAACGTTATCGATAGGGGATCTGATAAATCCCTGGAGATCCCTACCAATCACGGGGACGGGGATCCTGTGCCCCTCCCCCAAATTAAAGGAGCGACGGTCGAGGATGTGCCCGATGTGCTCCACTGTAATCTCTAGTCCGCTTCTTGTCCCTGCAGGATCGGAAGTCTGACGTGTCATCCACATGCTAATCAATGGCCTCAGAAGTGACATATTCAGGACCCCTAATTGGGGGGGCACTAATGGGGGCATTACTATTACTAGTGGGAACCAATGGGGGCATTACTATTACTAGGGGGGAACTAATGGGGGCATTACTATTACTGAGGGGGCACTAATGGGGGCATTACTATTACTAGGGGAACTAATGGGGGCATTACTATTACTAGGGGGAACTAATGGGGGCATTACTATTACTAGGGGAACTAATGGGGGCATTACTATTACTGAGGGGCACTAATGGGGGCATTACTATTACTAGGGGAACCAATGGGGGCATTACTATTACTAGGGGGAACTAATGGGGGCATTACTATTACTAGGGGAACTAATGGGGCATTACTATTACTAGGGGGAACTAATGGGGCATTACTATTACTGAGGGGCACTAATGGGGCATTACTATTACTAGGGGAACTAATGGGGGCATTACTATTACTAGGGGAACTAATGGGGCATTACTATTACTGGGGGAACTAATGGGGGCATTACTATTACTGAGGGGCACTAATGGGGGCATTACTATTACTAGGGGAACTAATGGGGCATTACTATTACTGAGGGAACTAATGGGGCATTACTGTACTAGGGGACTAATGGGGCATTACTATTACTAGGGAACTAATGGGGGCATTACTATTACTGGGGGAACTAATGGGGCATTACTATTACTAGGGAGAACTAATGGGGCATTACTATTACTAGGGGAACTAATGGGGGCATTACTATTACTGAGGGCACTAATGGGGCATTACTATTACTAGGGAGAACTAATGGGGCATTACTGTTACTAGAGGGGGAACTAATGGGGCATTACTATTACTGAGGGGAACTAATGGGGGCATTACTGTTACTGAGGGGAACTAATGGGGGCATTACTATTACTAGGGGGAACTAATGGGGGCATTACTATTACTGAGGGAACTAATGGGGCATTACTATTACTGAGGGGAACTAATGGGGCATTACTATTACTAGGGGGGGCACACTATACTAGGGACTAATGGGGCATTACTATTACTGAGGGCACTAATGGGGGCATTACTATTACTGAGGGGGCACTAATGGGGGCATTACTATTACTAGGGGGAACTAATTAGGGCATTACTATTACTGGGGGAACTAATGGGGCATTACTATTACTGAGGGGGAACTAATGAGGGCATTACTATTACTGAGGGGGCACTAATGGGGGCATTACTATTACTAGGGGGAACTAATGGGGGCATTACTATTACTAGGGGAACTAATGGGGGCATTACTATTACTAGGGGAACTAATGGGGCATTACTATTACTAGGGGAACTAATGGGGCATTACTATTACTAGGGGGAACTAATGGGGCATTACTATTACTAGGGGGAACTAATGGGGGCATTACTATTACTATGGGATAACTAATGGGGGCATTACTATTACTAGGGGAACTAATGGGGGCATTACTATTACTGAGGGGGCACTAATGGGGCATTACTATTACTAGGGGGAACTAATGGGGGCATTACTATTACTGAGGGGCACTAATGGGGGCATTACTATTACGAGGGGGGAACTAATGGGGGCATTACTATTACTAGGTGGGAACTAATGGGGGCATTACCATTACTAGGGGGGAACTAATGGGGGCATTACTATTACTAGGGGGGAACTAATGGGGGCATTACTATTACTGAGGGGGCACTAATGGGGACATTATTATCACTGGTGGGGCACCAATGGGAGCATTAGTATTACTGGGGAGCACTACTGGCGGCATTCATATTATTGGGGGGCCCTAATGGAGGCATTAATATTATTGGGGGCATTATCAATTCTGGGGGGTGTGCCCGATGTTAATCCACTTTAATCTCTAGTCCCCTCTAGTCCGCTTCTTGTCCCTGCAGGATCGGAAGTCTGACGTGTCATCCACATGCTAATCAATGGCCTCAGAAGTGACATATTCAGGACCCCTAATTGGGGGGGCACTAATGGGGGCATTACTATTACTAGGGGGAACTAATGGGGGCATTACTATTACTGGGGGAACTAATGGGGGCATTACTATTACTAGGGGTGAACTAATGGGGGCATTACTATTACTGAGGGGGCACTAATGGGGGCATTACTATTACTAGGGGGAACCAATGGGGGCATTACTATTACTAGGGGGGGACTAATGGGGGCATTACTATTACTAGGGGGGAACTAATGGGGGCATTACTATTACTGAGGGGGCACTAATGGGGGCATTACTATTACTAGGGGAACTAATGGGGCATTACTATTACTAGGGGGAACTAATGGGGGCATTACTATTACTAGGGGAACTAATGGGGGCATTACTATTACTATGGGATAACTAATGGGGGCATTACTATTACTAGGGGGGAACTAATGGGGGCATTACTATTACTGAGGGGGCACTAATGGGGGCATTACTATTACTAGGGGGGAACTAATGGGGGCATTACTATTACTGAGGGGGCACTAATGGGGGCATTACTATTACTAGGGGGGAACTAATGGGGGCATTACTATTACTGAGGGGGCACTAATGGGGGCATTACTATTACTAGGGGGGAACTAATGGGGGCATTACTATTACTGAGGGGGCACTTATGGGGACATTATTATCACTGGTGGGGCACCAATGGGAGCATTAGTATTACTGGGGAGCCCTACTGGCGGCATTCATATTATTGGTGAGCCCTAATGGGGGCATTATTAATTCTGGGGGGCACTAATGGAGGCATTAATATTATTGGGGGGCCCTAATGGGGGCATTATTAATTCTGGGGGGCACTAATGGAGGCATTAATATTATTGGGGGCACTAATGGGGGCATTATCAATTCTGGGGGGCACTAATGGAGGTAATAATATTGCTGGGGGGCACTATTAATACTTGGAGCCCCCTCTTTGGGGTGTGGCTTAACTTGGCCGGTATTTTTTGTTGGGAAAGGTTGTCAAGCAGACGGCACATCAGACTTCCGGTGCCGCTTCATCTGGGAGCTCAGTGCTGACATCTCAATAAGGTTCCTCCGTCTTGGAGAACCCCTCTTGACCATCGCTTCATTCAAATGGGGGACATGGGTGTCCTGTTCTCATGTCCGGTGGGCGTCCCAATGGATAGAGAATAACGTCTTGTAACCAGAATACCCCTGTAAAGTCTATTTCACATGAGCGTGTGCGGAGTTACGAGTCTCCTGAAGTCAGGCCAGGCGAGCCTCGGTCCAGGAAGTATGGCCGTCACACAGTCTTCTTTTCCTAGACTGCAAACTGGCCTAAGGGCACTTTCCGGGTACTAGTGTTAGAAGAATCCGGCAGGCAATTCCTGCCGGATCCACAAATCCGTGTGCAAACGGATACCATTTGTTTCCGGATTCGGATCCGTTTGACAAATGCATTGAAATACCGGATCTGTCTCTCCGATGTTATCTGGAGAAACGGATCCGGTGTTTATCTTGTTCACATTTTTAAAGGTCTGCGCATGCGCAGACTGGAAGACCCGATCAGTTTTTCCGGAACACTCGGTAGCGGATCTGACATTAATACACTTCAATGGAAAATAATGCCGGATCTGGCAATCCGGCAATTGTTCCGGAATTTTCTCCATCCAAATACCGTAAAAGTGACTGAACTGAAGACATCCTGATGCATACTTAACGGATTTCTGTCCTTTCAGAATGCGTTAGGATTAAACTGATCAGTTTTTTTCCAGTATTGAGCCCCTAGGATGGAACTCAATACCGGAAAAACATAACGCTAGTGTGAAAGTAGCCTAAAGCAAAGTGGTCATTGATACACTATGATCTATAATCATTACCCCTGTGGCGACACATTGACGCTGATAATCGCACAAACGATCCTCTAACCTTAATGCCGGCGTCTGCCATATTGCGATACGACAGTGTGACACCCTCATCTTTAAAGGACTTGGAACTAAAGTCCGCAAAAAAATAGAATATGTCCTATTCTTTTCTGCAATTATAGTGCCGGCGATGTGCGGTCCGCAAATTGCAGAACGCGCATTCCAGTTTCCATGTTTTGCGGATCCACAAAACACTTACGGACGTGTTAATGGACCCTAAAGGGGCTTTCCAGGCTCCACATATTGATGTCCTATCCTCAGATGGGTGGGGTTACGACACCCGGCACCCCCGCTGATGTTTTCTACAGCCTCGGACACTAGAACTGGAGCCAGAAGCGCATCTCCATTCAAGTGTAGTGGCCGTGCCAGGGAACTGCAGCTCAGGGTCCATTCACTCAGTTGGGGGTCATTTACTAACTCAAAACTGGCATTAAAAAACAAAAGTCACAAGACCCGACTTTGTGACTTTTTAACGCCCGTGGGACAATATAATCCGCCGCTAAGGCCCTGGCCTTACTCGCCTAAACCGATCCCCCCGCCGTTGCTCCAGTTCCTTCTGAATTTCAGTTCCTGAAAAGGAAAATGCTGTGAATTTGAATGGCTTTGATTTCTTTTTTTTTTTAAGATTAAACCATTAGTCGTGTAATTTTCTAAGTAGCAGACTACAAAAAAGTCTTGTCATCCAGATGGTTGCAGCTCTAGTGATGATGTGACATGGGCTACGTGGCCGCAGTCTCTATTAGACTGTAACATTAGGACCTCATGATAGATGATCACAGGGTCTGTTACGAGGAAACATCACATTGCTTTCATTTCCCCGAGCCCCGCTCTCAAGAATTCTCTCTAATGAAAGTCTGAATGCCTTTATTTTCATGTGAAAGAAGTTGTGGTTTGCAGCTAATGAGGCCTTATTGCAATCAGGTGGTGCAAACGCGTTTTGAGAGCAATAGTCATAATGGTCTATTCAGGAAAAATACTTTCAGACAAAAATTTAAAGAACAATTTGGCAGATGAGCTTAAACGCTGTCCTCAGAGCTCCTCTTTGTCTATTGTCAATTTGGCAATTTGCTTTAAGATCCCATCTGCTTTCTTACTAGAGCTTGAAATTCCACCTAGTCTATCTTCCAACCAAGACTGTAACATTCTGTAGGCTACATGACGCTACAAAAGTAAAATCCCGGACACCTTCTATTTGTAGCTGTTAGAGGATAACAGTAATTGAACCCCCTAAAGGGGTTTGTGCTGCCCAAGCTATGCATTCAACTAAAATTTATTATTGTATTAAAGGGTAACCGAGTTTTCAACAATTTATCAAAAAAATCCATGTCCTGGCTGGGGATGTGGTTTGGATTATGTCCAAGCACTCAGATGCTGTGTTTTTGGCTGTTAATTGCTCTGCTGTTGTAAAGCAGCATTGTGCTGTCCTCTCAGAGCTGCTGGGCGTGTCCTCATGCAGGCAGTCTGCCAGTACTATACTGGTCTAGACTTCCCTTTACAAACTTGTAACCAGCCTGAGGAGAGCAGAAAGAGCAATTCTTCCCTCGAGTGCCTTTAAGCTGAAGGTATGATCAGCTTAAAGGGGTCTTCGGAGAATTTAAAACGGATGACCTATCCTCTGGATAGGTCATCAGTAATTTATCGGCTGGGTTCCGGGGTGTCGGACCCCACCGATTTGAGAAGACTCCTGTGAGCACCGAATCTTTCTCTCTGCTTTTCCTCGGCCGAGAGGCAACACGTTCATCGGTCACGTGGCCTAGGAGCAGCTCAGCCCCATTCAAGTGAATGGGGATGAGTTCAATACCAAGCGCAGCCGCTATACAATGTATGGCACTGTGCTTGGTGAGCAGAGAGAAGGCCGCAGTGCTCACCGGGGAGCTGGTGCCTTCTCAAAACAGCTGATCAGCGGGGGTCCCCGGTGTTGGACCCCAACTGACCAGATACTGATGACCTACACAGAATATAGGTCATCAGTATAAAAATCTTGGAAAACCCTTTTAAGTGATCATCCCTCTTTTGGTGTGTGTGAGGCTGGGGACACAATAGCATACTCGAGGGAGGAATTATAATTGTTCAGGATCAGTCCATTTCTTCTCTGCAGTGTCTGAGATGATTAGGAGTTGACAGCCTTCCAGACCTGAGCGCTTGATGGAGGAGGGGTCCCTGCACATAAGCAGAATCTCACTGATCTCAGGAGCAAGCCAATGAAGAAAGGCACACCCACTTCAGTCCGTCTAGCTTTCTCTCTGCTGCTAAGGACATAATTCACTTAGAAACAGTGAGAGGACAGCAACATTGCTAGAAGGGATTTCAAAAACTTTTTTAGAGTTAAAAACGTGAAAATGTTTAAAGCATAAGTTTGCATAATGGCTATGCTTCTTTGTAAAATCATAACCGTGAAGTAACAGTTTTTCTTTTAGACTTCCCTAATGTCTTTTTGCAGCCTAATTGTTCCCCTGATTAGCTGCACAGCTAGATGCATTTCTCTTAAAAGCAGGGTTCTGTCTCCTTTCTGTGGAATCTGCCAGCACAGTACTTCTGTGACATCCTTTCCCTTCCCACTATGTTTGTTCTCAGCTCCGGTGCTCACAGAACAGATAAGAGGGGATCACACTTACAGAAAGACAAGATGCTCCTGTAATCAGAAGCAGTGTAGAAGCAGTTCTTTTATCAGGCTCAGGATCTCAGCTGGCTCTGACACACACCCACTTCCTCTTTGACATCTTCCATATCTCTGTTACTAGGGATGGACCTTGCTTGACAACAGGCAGTGGACTTCAAATTAGGTTGAAGTGAGAATACTAGTGGCCATGACTGTACAACTTTTTTACAGGTGGATGCAGTCATATATATTTATATTTTAATGAAGTGATTTAGAAATTGTCTAGTTACACTATTAAATGAAATAAAATCCTGTGAAAGTACAGTGACTCTTTAATCAGAGTAATTTGCACATTTGTTCAGGTTCACCTAAAGTGACCATTGAGAATAAGTTGTTTGAAAAGATAGTGCCCATTGTTATAGTTGCTTTCCACTATACTTAGTGTTACTTGCTGCCATCTAGTGCCCATTGTTATATTGGGTTTTTATGAAGTTATCTATAGTTGTAATTCATTATGTCAGTCTGTGACCCCTCCTCTTCTGTGAGCTCATATCCTATGTCCTGCAGTCTTTACCTGTTTGTCAGACATGCATCACACTGCTGGAGAGAGTACGGCATTTTCCTTTGACCTCTATCATCATTTCTCAAAATACATTCAATAAATTACCTAAAAGCGTATCCATTGCATCTCCCTCATTGGAATTCTGCATATAACTGGTGTCGCTAAGGGAATGATTATAGCGAGTTCTCTATCTTCTATTGCTTTTACAGGAGATTGTCACTTACCCTCATCAGAGACTTCTCTTATGTACATCGATGGCAGAATAGGGTTGTAAATAGAAATACTGACCCCCAGAAAACTAAAATATATAAACCAATCACTCTCACCCTGTGCAAAATCATCAGGATTTATTGTTAACCAGCATTTCGGAATGTAAAATTATTCAGCAATGATGTGAAGCTTAAGGTTCAGACTCTGAATCAGTCTACCACAGCGGGAAATCCCAGCACAATCTGAAGCAGCAGCTGTGTTGAAATATTATCAGCCTGTGTTTTCTATGAAATGCCTGTTCAGCTGCATATTGTGGTCGGAATCAATTGAATGCACAGTAGCATGGAATAAGCAGGCTAAACTCACTTATTACAGTATGTTTCCAGCTATAAAAAATTCTTTTAAAATTACCCTTTTTTTTTTGGGTTGACAGTTTTTTTGCTAATTTGTTCTTTCCTTCCTAAGATGACAAACCCTTATGTGAGTAGTTAGCACTGCATTTGAGGCTCTTGAGCTGTTGAAAAACTACAACATACAGTCCGTTAGCGGGCCATATGTCCTGGAGCGGCATACATAGTGTGCACGGGAGCGCACAGCATCATAGGTTACTATGGTACTGTGCGCATCGGGCCACCCGCGGGACTATTGTCCTGCACTCATATGATCATATGAGTGCGGGACAATAGTCCCGCAGGCGGCCCGATGTGCACAGCAACATAGTAACCTATAATGCTGT
Source organism: Bufotes viridis (assembly GCA_033119425.1). NCBI lineage: Eukaryota > Metazoa > Chordata > Amphibia > Anura > Bufonidae > Bufotes > Bufotes viridis. The sequence goes on from CM065593.1 coordinate 71,166,715, forward strand.
GCGCTCCCGTGCGCACGATGTATGCCGCTCCGAGACATATGGCCCGCTCACAGACCGTATGTCTCGGAGGGCATACGGTCGTGTGCAAAGGGGCCTTATTATGTACTGACAGCCACAGGCGGTCCACAGGTTAGGGGACATTGGAACAGAACACCAGCTGTAAATCACAGGTCATTTATTGAACAAATGCTGTAATAATTTTTTAGCTCCTAGGAGCCTTCCTCAACCCTCACACATGGATGTTTACTTACATATGGAAAGGAGAATACAAGGCTATTGAGAGAACAGAGGCTCGGACATACTGACATCCAGCATGCACAATCCTAGTTTTCCTCCAGCAGCAGATGTCAGAGACAGTAGTGCTACCTCCATATATATTAGATTGTTGTAGAATCCTTCTGATAAAAATTGTGTGGCTAGATTGACATACACTGTATTGAAGGACATGCTTATCGGAGAGAGCAAGCGAGCTGAGTGACCAGGTGCCTAGAGGCTTCAACAAAATGGCTGATCATATTTGCCCATTCTTAGTTACGATAGCAACTGCACTGTTGTGTAAACTACACAGGATACCACCGAAGGCCGCTTTCACATTTTGCACATAAATGAGTCTAATGGAACCAAAAAGTCCTGCGTGGAAGACTTTTTTGTCCCCTCCTGTTAGTGGAATCTGCAACGAAGGCCCATCCAACGCAGATGTGAATAGGCCTTTACTGCCTGCCTTTTAACGTTAGGTTTGTTCCCAGGCAGGTGCTTCCCTTCGTATTAATACAATGTCAGTGACTCCCTGCCTAGTAGAGGGCAAACGTGCAAATTTTCTCATGACGTAATGCCCTGTATGTAAGGTAAAACAGGGCTTGACAAATTTCCTTTGAATCTAGGAGCCAGCTAAAAAAGTTAGGAGCCAGGCGGAGCCGCGTCATAAAGCTCCCAATAGATGCCCCCATAGTGCTCCCCCCCCCCACTTCTCTATAGAGCCCCCCAATAATGCATGCCAGTACATAGGGCCCCCAGTAGATGCCCCCATAGTGTTCCTACCCCTGTTTTCCATAGTGCCCCCCATAATGTGCGAGTATATAGGGCCCCCATAATGGAGGGAGGGCACAGGGTCCGGAGGGAGGGCACAGGGGTCCGGAGGGAGGGCACAGGGTCCGGAGGAGGGCACAGGGGTCCGGAGGAGAGGGCAGAGGGGTCCGTCTTGTCAATCCCCTTGTCATTCACTTTCTCTACCCCCCTCTTGTCATTCACTTTCCCCCTTGTCATTCACTTTCTCTCACCCCCTCTTGTCATTCACTTTCCCCCTTGTCATTCACTTTCTCTCACCCCCCTTGTCATTCACTTTCTCTCCCCCACGCTTGTCATTCACTTTCTCCTCCCCCTCCTTGTCATTCACTTTCTCCTCCCCCTCCTTGTCATTCACTTTCTCCTCCCCCTCCTTGTCATTCACTTTCTCCCCCCCTCCTTGTCATTCACTTTCTCCCCCCCTCCTTGTCATTCACTTTCTCCCTCCCCCTCCTTGTCATTCACTTTCTCCCTCCCCCTCCTTGTCATTCACTTTCTCCCTCCCCCTCCTTGTCATTCACTTTCTCCCTCCCCCTCCTTGTCATTCACTTTCTCCTCCCCCTCCTTGTCATTCACTTTCTCCCTCCCCCTCCTTGTCATTCACTTTCTCCCTCCCCCCTCCTTGTCATTCACTTTCTCCCTCCCCCTCCTTGTCATTCACTTTCTCCCTCCCCCTCCTTGTCATTCACTTTCTCCCTCCCCCTCCTTGTCATTCACTTTCTCCCTCCCCCTCCTTGTCATTCACTTTCTCCCTCCCCCTCCTTGTCATTCACTTTCTCCCTCCCCCTCCTTGTCATTCACTTTCTCCCTCCCCCTCCTTGTCATTCACTTTCTCCCTCCCCCTCCTTGTCATTCACTTTCTCCCTCCCCCTCCTTGTCATTCACTTTCTCCCTCCCTCCCCCTCCTTGTCATTCACTTTCTCCTCTCCTCCCCCTCCTCATTGTCATTCACTTTCTCCCTCCCCCTCCTTGTCATTCACTTTCTCCCTCCCCCTCCTTGTCATTCACTTTCTCCCTCCCCCTCCTTGTCATTCACTTTCTCCCTCCCCCTCCTTGTCATTCACTTTCTCCCTCCCCCCTCCTTGTCATTCACTTTCTCCCTCCCCCTCCTTGTCATTCACTTTCTCCCTCCCCCCTCCTTGTCATTCACTTTCTCCCTCCCCCTCCTTGTCATTCACTTTCTCCCTCCCCCTCCTTGTCATTCACTTTCTCCTCTCCCCCCTCCTTGTCATTCACTTTCTCCCTCCCCCTCCCCCTCCTTGTCATTCACTTTCTCCCGGGTACAGGAGCTTTAGTTTCCTGTACCGGGCGGACTGACAGGAAGTGCACACTGTGTGCGCACTTCATGTCAGTCCGTCCGAGTACAGGAGACAGATGCTCCTGTACCGCGGACCGGCTTCGGCCACGCTACAATGAGGACTGACAGGAGGGAGCGCTGAGCGCTCCCCTCCTGTCAGCTCCTCTCTTCATGCTGTGCCCGGGCGGTGCGCCCTCATGGACGCGCCAGCCCGGGCAGTGCTGCAGCCGCCTGAGGCTCTCTATAGAGCGCTCGGGCGGCTGCAGCATGAGGGGGCCGGCGCTCCTAGTCCGCGTCGGCCCTGCGCCTGGGCACCTGAGAAAACGGGCTGACAAATACCCAGGCGCCAGGACCAAATTCCTGGTCGCCATGGCGACCTGGCGCCTGGGATTTGTCGAGCCCTGAGGTAAAAGAAAATGAAGGAGCCCCTAAAAAGATGCTTATTGCAATGGTAGCGATATTAACCTCAGCTACAACATTGCATTCCCCATTGATCAGCACATTCTGAACAAATGAACTAAATTATGCCCCTTTAAACCTGCAGTGATCGCTAGACTTCCATCCAAAAAGGCTTGACGTGTATCGTGTATGAGTGCTAACATAATGACGGCTTGTGCAAAGAGTGATCTTGAAAAGCGTTGAGAGGAAGCTTCTCTTGTCTGTATGATATTGATCTTATAGGGAATCTGTCGCCAGTTTTATACTGTCCTATCTGAGGGCAGCATCATCTGGTGACAGTGACTCTGAGTAAGATGCCGGGTCTCTCTTGAATTGCTAAACTATGATCGGTATTAACAGGGTTGTCCAAGATATTAAAGGGGTTGGCCCATCGGACACACTGGTGGCATATCACTAGGATATGTCCCCAGTGTCTGATAGGTGCGGGTCCCACCTCTGGGACCAGCACCTATCTCTAAAAAGGAGTCCGCCAAGGGAAGGAGGAGTAGACTGCACATGCGCGGCCACCCTCCATTTATTTCTATGGGAGTGTCGAAAATAGTCGCTCAACTATTTTTAGAAGTCCCATTGAAATGAATAGAAAGCGCACCGCGCAAGCGCATCCACCGCTCCATTCACTTTTATGAGGCTGACGGAACTAGCCATGCCTACGCTCGGCTATTTTCGTCAGTCCCATGGAAATGAATGGAGGGCAGCCACGCATGCGCGCAGTCTGCTCTGCTTCTTTTTGCGGGCTCCAATTTAGAGATAGGTGCGGGTCCCAGAGGTGAGACCCACACCTATTAAACATTGGGGGAATATCGATAGGAAATGACACAACCCCTTTAATATTGGTGGCCTATCCTCAGGATAGGCCATCAATATCTGATCAGCGGAAATCTGACACCTAGCACACCCGCCAATTAGGTGTTCTGGTGCCGGGACTGCTCAGCTCTGTCCGATGTCTACTGGACGGAACTGGTTACCGCTGCACTTCAATGGACGCAGCACTGAAGTAATCATCACATCCATCTCATCTGGGTGGGAGCGTAATTTCGGGTTATGGACACTGCTCGTTTCACAGGACCGGGCGGCATTATAATGATTTATAATGCTGTGCGTCTCTGCCCGACCTGTCATCTACTGAATTGTACTGACATGAAGCCTTCAGTATAATTTAGTAGTTGGAAAGTCGGGCAGAGACACGCAGTGTTATATATCATTATAATGCCGCCCGGTCCTGTTAAAGGAAATCACGCTTCCACATGGAGCGCGTTTTCCACACTGGACACGCTCATCTGAAAGTGCGCTCATTATATGCTCACATATCGAATTCAAATCCGCAGCAGAAATCAGAAGTGCGTCCAATCCACAGAAAAAAAGTAATGATTTTTGTGGCGGCACAAAAAGTCTTCGCATATAAATCCCGTTTCATGTGTTTGGGGTTGTGGTCATGCATGGAATGCGGTCGTATTTGAAGCTTATAACAGCAAATCTGACACACGTGAACATAGTCTTACAGGTTTTTTTTTTTACGTACAGTTTTCGGTTGTTCAGTTAGTACTGGATAATGCTTTGCCAAGGCTTCTGAACAGCAGTCTGTAGTCTGGAATGCGTTAGCAGATTGATGGCTGCCATCCTGGAGATTGCTCTTTCGTTTAGATTCCTCTGCCACGTCATATTGGCAGGGTCGCTCTACGTTACTACCTGATAGTTCAATGTAAGTTCTTCCAAGGTAAACTTATACTTTAATTAAAACCGGGTTATTTTACAGTCCTATGAATCCGTTCTGCTCTGCAGGGCGGCTCTTCAGGTCTAGTGTTTTTGCTGTCATGCTCTTTCAAGCGGGTTCATGGGCAGACAAGTGTCCAGGAAGAAGTAAGCACTACCCCCTGCCCCGTCCACTCATATATATTCTCTCCCTCAACACTGCCTGTTAAACCAGCAGGTTTGTGAGGGAATGGCGGCACTGCTTCAGTGTGTTACTTAGTGGTTGGTAAGTGATAAAAACCTTTGTATCTTGTTTAAAAATGGATAGGTAAAATTTTTTAGTTTATGGTTTTTTTCACACCTGGGCCGGGTGTTGCGGCCAGCAGGTCTGGCATAGAACGGCGTGCGTATTTGCCGGGTAGCAGCCAGATCTCTGCTGGTCCCCATTATAGTGAAGGGGTTTCGGCGGGAAGGTGGTAGTGTCCGGCAATTCCATATCTGAGGAATATCGGAATAGCCTGCCAGAGTTCCCTGCCGCAGATATGAAACTAGCCTTAGGGCTCTTTCACATCTGCGTTTTTCTTTTCCGTCCTAGAGTTCCGTCCTCGGGGCTTTAAGGCCTCTTTCACATCTGTGTTCTTCGGATCCGGCGTGCACTTCCGTCGCCGGAAGTACACGCCGGACCAGTAAAAATGCTTGAAACGCACTATTTTATCATAACGGATCCGGCTTTCCGGCTTTTAATCGGAAAACCGGATCCGGAATGCCGTAAGACAACTTTTTAGTTGTTTTTCCGGATCAGTCCTACAGATCCGTACCTACCCCGGATCCGTCCCTATTACGGATCCGTTGAGCGGATCCGGAGAAACAACGGATCTGTCCTTTCCGTCTGCATCCGGATTTCCGGATCCGCTATGTAAATTTTTCTTATCTAAAAAATAATAAAGATAGGCAAATTTTGCTTGGACTATAAAAGTCCAGACAAGGACACTTACCTCAGATGCTGCATTGGAACGTCACCAAGATGATGCCAGAACAGGATTTTGCTTTTAAGGCCCTTAGGGCGCCTTCACACACGGCAGATTTTGTGGCAGAAAATTCCGCAACTGAAAATCAGTTACATTCATTTGAATGGGGAAGAAAGCACATGGAATGCAAGCCCCATTACTTTCACACTTGCGGTGTGAGGATCCGGCAGGTAGTTCCATCGCCGGAACTACCCGCCGGAACCGTCATACCGCATGACAACTGAAAGCATTGCGGATCCGTCTCACAAATGCACTGCAAGTGCGGATCCGTCTCTTCGTTTTTAGACGGAGAGACGGATCCGTCTTGATTTATTTTCACACTTTTAAAGATCTCCGCATCCGCAGACCGGATTCGGCATTCCGCCATGTGTTCCGGAATTTTAGACGGAGATAATACCGCAGCATGCTGCGGTATTTTCCCCGTCTAAAAAACGTTCACGTACTGAACTGAAGACATCCTGATGCATACTGAACAGATTTCTCTCCATTCAGAATGCATTGGGATAATCCTGATCAGTTTTTTTCCGACATAGAGCCCCGAGGACGGAACTCTATGCCGGAAAAGAAAACCGCTAGTGTGAAAGTACCCTAAGGCAGGGATGCCCAACCTGCGGCCCTCCAGCTGTTGCAAAACTACAACTCCCAGCATGCCTGGACAGCCTACAGCTATCAGACTACAGCAGGGCATGGTGGGAGTTGTAGTTTTACAACAGCTGGAGGGCCGCAGGTTGGGCATCCCTGCCCTAAGGTGAATTGAACTGATTTTCCGTCGCAGAATAATCTGCCGCGTGTGAAGGCGTCGTTAGAGATATCGCAATGTCCTACAAGTCATTGGTGTTTCTTGTGCTGATTAGTGAGGGTTGATTAACTCTCGATGATTAGGAGCCTCTCGGCAGTAGGAAGCGAGAAGATTGCCTAAACCGCTAACCAAAACTGGATTTTCAGTGTTCCTTGGAATTATTTTTTATGCTCTACCTTACTTTTCACCTACTTAGTAATTTATACTTGATTAGCGTAATTATCCACTGAGCACGTAGCTTGCACGAAATTTTGTCCGGGAGAGTAAAACTCCTCTTAGTATTTTTTAATATTTTCAGTCAAGGAAAGGTACGATACCCTGCTGTTTTTTTTTTTTTTTTTGGCTATGACTTTTATTTTTCCTACCGATCTAGCAGTTTGAGGGCTTGCTTTTTGCAGGGTGAATTCTGTTTTTTGGTGACACCATTTTGAGGTGCATATAACTTTTATTTCCTTTTTCCTTCTTTGGGTTGATAATGAGAAACAAAAGCAGCCATTGGTTTTGCACTTTTACTTTACGATGTTCACTGTGCGGCATAACTAGCGTGTTACAGTTATTCTGTCGGTCAGTAAGATTACGGCGATGCCAAATAAGCATAGTTTTATGTTTTTTTTTTTTTTTTTTACAACTTTTGCACAATAACGCCTCATTATATCGCTGCATTCGAAGCACCAGATCACATTTATTTTTGCGTTGTTGTAGCCATATGAGGGCTTCTTTTTTTTTTTGCGGGACAAGATGTAGTTTTCATTGGTAACATTTTTTGGGGTACATAGGTCTTATTTATTAATATTTATTATTTTTTGGGGGTGGGGGTAATAGGAAAAAAATGTGTGTTTTTAGTTTTGTTTTTAGGCTTTTTTCTTAGTTTTAGGGGTAAAAAAAAAGTCACAAGACACTGCTTTTCTGCTGTGCTCGCCGCTTGGGTTGTCAAAGGAGCAGTGGGGATGTAGAGAGACCAGGGCCAGGACATCGGCCCTGACAAATTTACTTACGTTTACGTCTGAAAATAGGCGTAAAAGATCAGTAAAAACTACTCCAGTCAAGGAATACAAAGAAAATACAAGTAATAGATTTCCAATACATAATTATCTGATATCTATAACTATCTGATCGGTGGGAAATAAATGTAAGTGATTTCCAGCCACCGGTATTAGTAAAGTCCATTCAGTTTTATTTCTTCTCCATTAAAAGCAGTTACAAATGATAAGTACAAAACAGGCCTCACATCTCACTGATGCGTTTCGGTTTGCACTTTTAGCACCCTTAGTCATAGAGAGTCCAACTCTCGGGCCCCGCCGATCAGCTGTTTGAGAAGGCAGCAGTGCTCACAGTAGCACCGCAGCCGTCTTTCGCCAAGCACAGTGCTGTACATTGTATAGGGAAAGCTGCGAGTGACGTCCCTGGGCCAAGTGACGTCACGTTCATTGGTCACATGGTCTAGACGCAGCTCAGCACCATAGAAGTGAATGAGGCTGAGCTGTGATACCAAGCACAGCCACTATACAATGTACGGCGCTGTGCTTGGTGAGCAGAGAGAAGGTCGTGACGCTACGGTGAGCACTGCTGCCTTCTCAAACAGCCGATTGACGGGTGTCCCGGGTGTCGGACCCCCACCAATCAGATACCGATGACCTGTTCAGAAAACCCTTTTAAGCATACCTGAGGTTAAAGGGGTTTTCCGACATTTAAATACTGATGACCGATCCTCCGGATAAGTATCTGATCGGTGGTGGTCCGACTGCCCCGCTGATCCGTTTGCCACCATTAAAGTGAGTCTTTTGGGTATAAAATAATTCATTAGAACCTAGTCAAGCTGTGAAATGGTATACGTCCACTATTAGTATTGAAAAGGCAAATAAAGTGTTAAAGAGGACGTTAAAAACAAAACACACATTAGTTATATAGGGTGCCATTACCAATCCCCTATTGCTGCACTTACCCCTAAGTGGGGACTACAGTATATTGGCAACCAGCTGACGACCGATATACTGGTGGGGTACATTCCTTGTTGGGACCCCAGTACTTGTCAGTATAGCCAATGACATTTTATGTGTGTATGCAGCTGGGCTAGTTTGGCGCATTGGCATCACGCTGCTACTTACACTGAATTTGTCCTGGCACGAATCCAAGTGCAGGACATTGACGCATGTGATTGCCAATCGATACAACATAGAGCTCACTTTTGTTTGATTACCCCACATGTTTTAACGATATAACGAACAATAAAGATTTTTTGTTTTGTTTTTAACGTCCTCTTTAACACTTTATTTGCCTTTCCTATAAAATAATTCAGCCTCATATCTTCATATCTATCACATTTACATGTTATCTACAGATGAGATGAATTGATTTGTTCATCTTCCCCTGTGAGGTGCTGTCCCCGGAGGTGAAGAAGTGGCCCACCTGCAATTTGATGGACTGGGCCGGACATCTAGCTCGGCCTTGTCAACCTTCTACGTAGAAGTGCCGATTTTACTTCGGGTGCAGCAAGCTGCTTGTGCGCTGCTACCCGCCAGCCAAAAGAGCGCTTCTATGCTTGTACCACTACTCCGAGCAGCATCGCAGGTAGAAGATTGACAAGGCCAAGCTAGATGTCCGGCCCTGTCAATCATACTGCAGGCGGGCGCTTCTTCACCTCTGGGGACAGCCCCTCACTGGTGAAGAACCCTGGTTAATGAGACAAATCGATTCCTCTCATCTCTAATCTTTTATTTGTTTTTATTGTTCTATACTTTAGGAAGTTCTTTTCTACCACGTTGATTCTTCTCCTGGCTGAGAGCAGTCCCATGAGGGTTGTAGTCCCACAACATCTTGAGAGCTTGGAGGCTGCTGTAGTTTGATCTACGGCTCTCTTCATTACTAATTTACAAGTAATTTCCTGCTGTATGATCAGACATTGCCAGTAATAAGTACAAGAAGCCGGTGAATCAGAGAAACAAATGTGACTGTGACTCAAAGTAGATCCGTCCTCCTTCAGCGAGAACAGCAGACGTCGGCTTGTAACGTTCTTCATGCCAAGTCTGTTGTTCTCAGAGCCCCCCCCCCTTTTTTTTTTGCTCTTGCAGGACCCCATGTGCTTGTGGGGAATTCTGTGCGTGCAGACGCTTATCTCCTTCCCCGCAGCAGCAGCGTCACACGGTGCCAGCGAAGTTATGTGACTTGTATCTGCATTTGTTTTATTGACATTACATTTTGTCATTTTAGTCTCCGAGTTCATATCTTACCAGCGCAGACTCGGAGGTTGACAGCTGCCGAATTCCCACGTAAAGACGCTAACCCAGTTTCTGTGGGAAACAATAAAACAAATAGTTCATATAGGAGAAGCTTAGTAATGGAGGGATTACACTAAGTGATGCCCAGCACTTGCCGAGAACTGCGACTAACACCAGTTTACGGTATAGGGCATTTTTACATCTCTTACTTTTATTGTTTTTGCATTCTTAAAGGGAACCTGTCACCGTGAAAATGCAGTGCAATCTGCAGGCGGCTTGTTATAGAGCAGTGATGGTGAACCCTTTAGAGACTGAGTGCCCAAACCGCAATCCAAAACGACTTATTTATCGCAAAGTGCCAACACGCCAATTTACCCTGAATACTACAGGCCAGTACAGTATATCTTCCATGTACTTTATCTTTTACTTATAATAGCCTGACTGCATTCAATGCGCTGCCTGTGCTGTTCATAGCGCGCCCTGCGCTAACGTAAAGGCATACTGGTAGTGTTGAGCGAACTTGTGTTTTAAGTTCTGCGGCCAAAGTTCGGGTTCGGGTTATCGAAGAATCCCGTTATGGATTCCAAATTCCCTTATGGTCCGTGGTAGCGGAATCCATAACGGGATTCTTCGATAACCCGAACCCGAACTTTGGCCGCAAAACTTAAAACACAAGTTCGCTCAACACTACATACTGGTACACCATAGACATTGCGGGTGCCCACAGAGAGCGCTCTTAGTGCCACCTCTGGCACCCGTGCCATAGGTTTGCCACCACTGTTATAGAGCAAGAGGAGCTGAGCAGATTGATGTATGGTTTTAGAGGAAAAGATTCAGCAAAGTTTGTAGTTCATTGAAGTCTCTTCTCTCTCTGTACTTAGGAGTCACGTGGGCAGTCCTAATCAGTGATCGACAGTCTTCCCTGTATAAGTGTGTAAATACAGATAGCTGTCAGTCACTGATAAGACCGCCCACCTGACTCATAAGCAGGGATTACTATGAATTAATTACAAGTTTTGCTGAATCCTAGAAAACCATATTTTAATCTGTTCAGCTCCTCCTGCTCTACAACACGCTGCCTGCTGATCGCAATGAATTTTCGTGGTGGCAGGTTCCCTTTTACAGATGTCTAGACACCTTTTTGAACTTTTTAGAACTGCATCTCCTTCCTCCATAGTGATAATATCACTACCAAACTTGGTAGTGGGGGAGATTGGGTTTGATAGCTGCTTGAATGACTTATCCCGCACCCAGCTTTCCGGGACTCTTACATATTGATGATCCATCCATAAAATGGAGCATCACTATCAGATCAGTGGTAGTCTGACTCCTGGCACCCTGTCCGATCAGGTGTTTGAGGAGGCCACAGCGCTAGGACAAGCTCTGCAGCCCCTTCTCCGAGTCGTTCCGTCAGTTACATGGTCTTTCTGCAGCTTAGTCCCATTCAAGTTCCTGAAAAATACATTATAGCTTACAATGCATTACCGAAACAGAAAAAAAATTTAAAATGCCCAATTTGCCATTTTTTTTTTTTTGTCGCTTCATCTCCCAACCAAATAAAAAGTGATCATAAGTCATACACGCTCCAAAATGGTATCGTTAAAAAAAAAACAAAAAAAAAAAAACATTTTCCCTGCAAAAATGAGCCCCACAGAGCTTCCGTAAACATAACTATAAAACACAAAATAACCTATACACATGTTACATTGCTATAATCATACTGACCCAGAAAATGATGGTAGGGGTCAGTTTTACTGAATAGGAAAAGCTGTAAAAACGAAAAGACTATGGCGGAATCACATTTTTGTTTCAATTCCACCCCCCTTGAAATTTCTTTCCAGCATCCCACTACATTGCATACAATATTAAACGGTGATGCAAAAAATAAGCCCTTATATGGCTATGTGAACGGAAAACTAAACAAAAACGCAAGAACAGAAAATTGCCCCGGGGCTGAAACGGTTAAACAGACCCTTTGTTATAGACTCATACATCCCGTTTTAGATATTAGTTTCATATATTGCGCCAGAATGATTTCTTCATAATGATGAAATTTATTACAAAGAAAGTATTTTTACTTGTAGCCTTTGTACGACTATTGGCGAGAATTCTCATGTTGGGCAATGCATGGACTGGAATTGATACAGGGAAACCTAGGAAGAATTGTATATGAGGAGAATCACTCCCATTGTTTAAGTACAGTGACGTGTAGGCCTGTTCATGGTTAAGATGACTGAAATACCGTTTTTTATACCTTTGATACACAGTAGCCGGATTTACTTTTCGTACCGCCACACTTTTTCCTCTTCATGAAAAAAAAGACAGAGACTTAAAGGGGTTGTTCACCCGGGGACCTTTTCTACAGACCCACCAGTGCAGCCAGACTCAAGCGGTAATCATACTTACCTGATCCCCGCTACTGTCACGGTCGCTCGCTTGACAAGTGCAAGGAGATCAGAAAGACTGGCAACACGTGGGTTAATCTGACTTGTTCCCTGTGGATCATTTGTGTCTGTGTTGTTTTGGTAATGACCACACCTCTTGCAGGTGTTGTTGGTTTGGTCATTTAACTTCTCCTATTTATTGCTTTTTACCCCTTCTGGGGGTGTGGTTAATAGCTTCAGTTTCTGGACTCTGGGCTAGCTGGTTGTTTGATCTCGGTTGAGCTCTTGGCGCTGCCTTTGCTTCACGTGAAGTTAAGTGTCGTCTTTCCTATTTGTATTTTGTTTGTTGTATTTCCCTGTCTTTTGTATCTAGGCCTGAGGGAGACTTCTGTTTATCCTTGTGGTGGAGGAATAGGTTGTCTCAAGTCTTGCCACTACAACCACGGCCCTACAGGGTGCGTTAGGGCTCTAGGTTCCTGTGTATGAACTTTCCTACCATCGAGGTCAGTTCATACTGATAGTTAGGGCTCGTGCACACAACCGTTCTTGTTTTGCAGTCCGTTTTTCACGGATCCTTTGTTCCACATCTGAGGTTTTTTTTCTCTGATTTAAGTCCTCTTCTGTTCCATTATTCCACAAAATATTTCTGTATGGTTTTCGTATGCAATCCGTTTTTTGTGGATCGGAAATCGAAACAGTGATTTATTAATCACCAAACACATGAGCAATACGGGCTGGACATAGCATTTCTACAGTATGGATCCGCAAAATACGGATGACATACGGATGTGTTCCGTGTGCGGCTGCACTACTTTTTTGCGGTACGCCATGCGGACAAACGGAAACGGAATGCACACGGAGTAACGTCCGTATTTTCTACAGCCCCATTGAAGTGAATGGTACCGCATATGGTCCGCAAAAAAACGGAATGGACACGGAAAAAACGTTTGTGTGCATGAGCCCTTAGTCAGGACTTGGATTAGGGTTATTCTAGGAGGTGACCTTCTACCTTACCCTAGTTTCCAGGCCTAGTTCCTGTCCCCTTTCCTCCTGTGCTCGGTGTGGAGTTTCCCACCCACACCATTTCCGTGACACCTGGTGACATGTCAAGCCAGATGCTGATGTGGGGAGACCCGGGACCTGTAGAGCCAGTGGGGCAGGAATGGAGCTGGAACCCAGTGTCGGGGATCATGTGATTATAATTGCCTCCGCAGGTCCAGATACACTGGCTGGTGGTCTGTAGAAAAGGTCCCCAGGAGTGAACAACCCCATTAAAGGGGTTATGCTAAGGCTGATGTAAAAATGAAAATCAGACATCATATAGAACATGACAATCTCTTTCTAATTAAGCTACAGCCAGCCGTGCACCTCCCATAATACCTGCATATGTGCTGTGATAATATCTTCATACAGTGGGGAGCATTATTGCAAATAATAGCATCATATGTACCTATATAGTAGTGCCTTATTGTACCTAAATAGACCCATACAGTGCACACACAAGACGATAAATTATCGACATAACAACCACAGCTATATGTATGTACTATGTATTATGTGCCCACATAATAGAGCCTCTTGTAGTTATGGGCACAGTGCTCCTGCAATTGCCCCACCCAAAGTGGCCCCATAAATATTCCAGCAAAAGTGCCCCCGTCAGTGCTACAACAAAGGGCCTTTTTGTATACATTCCCTTGATGTCAAATGTAAAGTGAAGCCGTTACGTTGATGCTGCAGTCTGACCTGCGTGCAGTATGTTATATAGACTATTGATGTATAATTTTTTTTAAAATTTAGGATAATTTCATTGTAGTACATTTCAATTCCTGATTGTTGTGGGGAAGTGATTCCAGTGGTCTGCCCTCTGGACCCCTAAGAACAGAAAGAGCAGAGATTTAAAGGGTTTCTGTCATCAAGTTTTGACATTATAAGCTGTCTGACATTAGCTATGTGCACCAGCGTCCTCTGCTCACCGCGCCTGCGCTGAATACAGAGCGGCGGCGCAGGCGCGGGATTTCAGAAGGAGACAGTGCCGGAGGATCGCTGCCCGGCACTGTCACTCAAAGTAAGAAGGGGCGTGCCAGCAGGTTACCGCACGGAGCCTCTAGGAGCAGGGCAACGCCCCCCCCTGCTCCTAGAGGCTAATTTACATATTATAAAAGTACGTTTTTCAGCCAAAATATAAATCGGATTTTTATAAAAAAGACATTATCAAGCTGCTCTGACATTAGCACATAGCTAATGTCAGACAGCTTATAATGTCAAAACGTGATGACAGAAACCCTTTAAATGAATAAAATACAAGTTTTACTAAGTTTTTAGGGTACTTTCACACTAGCGTTAAAAAAACGCATCAGTTTGTCCTAATGCATTCTGAATGGAAAGCAATCCGTTCAGTATGCATTAGGATGTCTTCCGTTCCATCCCTTTTACGGTATTTGGCCAGAGAAAATACCACAGATAACCCGGTAGGCTGTTCCCGACCGGCATTCCAGCTGTTTAGAAACTACAACTCCCCAAATCCTCCTTTCACTTCCATGGAAGTTACAAGAACAGCCAGAGTAAATGTGCATGCTGGGAGTTGTAGTTTCACAGCACTTGGAGCGCCAGAGGTTGCTGATTTCAACCTCATGTGGCCATTGGCACATCAGTTTTGAGATGCTATTTTTCGGTGCTATTCTATTATTCATTAATCACATGTATGTGATTTTTTTTAATGTACTGTGTTCACATGGCAGATACATTAAAGGGGTTGTCCGAGTGCTTAATACTGATGACCTATCTTCAGGATAGGTGATCAGTATCTGATGGGTGGGGGTCCGACTCCTGGCAGCCCACAGGTCAACCCTGTGAGTGCCTCAGACTCGATCATGTGATATCATAATCATCATTACATGGCCTAGGTGCAGCTCAGTCCCATTCAAGTAAATGGGACTAAGCTGCAGTACCCAGCACAGCCACTATTCAGTGGACGGCGCTGTGCTTGTTAAGCTGCCAGGACACTGCTCTGCTGACTAGAGCACCACAGTCCCTTCAAAGTGCTTATCGGCACTGATGACCTATCCCAAGGACAAATCCTTCAAATGGATGCTTCCATCATTTTAGGGATCCATTGTAAAAAAAAAAAAGGAAAGTTAAGGTTTATTGTATGCATTTTTTGCTGAATTGAGCTTCAATGTTACATCCTTTTTTCTCCCTGACATGTAGTTTAACGTGGTACAAAAACGTGATGAGCGCCGCCCGTTATCCTTATGGCTTTTTTATGTTGGGTTTACTCATCAGAATGACAATGAGGATCATGAGTCTGGAAAAAGGAAGCAATTTGCCGTCTTTTTGGCCACCGCTTAGAGTAAATGGAGGTCATATTTGAAATAACACAATTTCATAGCTTCAATGTCAGATTTATTACATTATATGAGGAATAATGGATAATAATTGCATTCACTCTAAGACGGCTTCAAGTGTGTGTACATAATACCCGATCCCCTGATCCGCCAGCAATATAACCCGCTCACTGCAGTGTCACCGCACTCACTGGCGCTAATGTCATTCTTCATATCCTGGGAAATCTGAACGCTAAATGGAACATATTAGAGTCAAACATTATTAGTAGTGTTAGGCTGATTTAAAGGAACAATCTGCTGGATGTCTGAGCTAATGTCCTACCTTTTATCCTAAATGCCTGAAATAATATAGAAATAAACAATCACCAGTGAAAATAAATCATTTATTGACCTTGTTGTTTCCATCTTCTGATGACCCCCTGCACTTCAGTACTTACTGATCAGTATGGCAGGAAAGGCAGGAAACTTGGGTGACAACTCACATTAGAGGTGTAACTAGGCTTTCCAGCACCCGAAGCAAGGATTCAGGATTTATGCCGATATTGTGCCCCCGCACAGTAGTTATGCCCACATTGTGCCCCTGCACAGTACGTATGTCCTCCTTGTGGCCCCTTCACAGCAGTTATGCCCACCTTTGTGCCTCTTCACAGTAGTTATGCCCACCTTTGTGCCTCTTCACAGTAGTTGACCCACCTTGTGCCCCCTTTACAGTAGTTATGTCCACCTTGTGGCCCATTCACAGTAGTTATGCCCACTTTGTGGCCCCTTCACAGTAGTTATGCCCACCTTTGTGCCCCTTCACAGTAGTTGACCCACATTGTGCCCCCTCCACAGGGAGTGTCCTCCCTGTGGCCCATGCCCACCTTTTTGCCCCTTCACAGTAGTTTGCCCACCTTGTGCCCTTCACAGTAGTTATGCCCACCTCTGTGACCCTTCACAGAAATTATATCCACTTTTGTGCACCTTCACAGTAGTTATGCCCACCTTTGTGCCCCTTCACTGTAGTTATGTCCTCCTTATGCCACCCTTTGGCCCCAATGTCCTCTCCAGCTCCATTAAAAAAAAGCCCACAAATACTTACCTATTTCCCTGATGATCAGCACATCCTGCTTTCCCACATACCCCGGCTGCCCCCCTCCCCCCCACTACACTCCTGACTCACATAGTAGTTGTCATGATAGCTATAGAAGTTGTTACCCAGTGTTAAATTTAGCAACTTTAAAACGGTTCTACGGTATAAAAAAAAATGGCTACTTTCCTCCAAAGGTATGGTTTATGGTATTAACATGCAGCTTCATTGAAGTTACTCAAGTGTCACTGTCTCTCCCATAACAGAGGTGAGAAGATCGGAGAGACTGGCGGCACGTGAGGGTATCTGATATTCTCTCTTTTTTCCTTGAAGTGTTGTTGTTTGGTAATGACCACACCTCTTGTAAGGTGCAGCTTGTAAGTCATTACTGAGGCTCTATTTAGTTCTGACTCACACTGCTTACCATACGGTTGATATTTCCTGCTTGACTTGGTTGAGCTGGTGTTTTGTTCCTTTGGATCTCCTGCTCCTCCATTCTGCTTTAAGCTAAGTGCATTTTGTTTTGCATTTTGTTGTTCGCTTGTGTTAGTTGCTTTCTAGGCCTCAGGGAGACGCTGATTCCTTCATCTGGGAAGGAACCAGTAGTCTCTTTCCCTGCCACCACTCCTAGGGATTTCCAGGGTCTTCAGGGCTTAGGTTCTGGTGTATGAGTATTCCCACCTTCAGGGTCTACTCATGTTGGCAGAAGTCAGGGAGAGGTCTATGGTTTCCTATGAGGTCACCATCCCTCCCCCTTAGCTTTCAGGTCTAGACTCCTGTCTATTTCCTTCTGTGTGTGTTCTGTTGTTTTCCCCACCCCTATAAACCTATGACATCAAGGTCTAGTGCTTTTTTTGGACATGCCTTTTTACCCAGGCACTAGGTAAGTTTGATCTCCACCATGGGCCCAGCCACTCTGAAGGAGGGGGAAGGGGTTTGAAAAAAAGTTAGACAACCCCTTTAAAGTAATAGCTGAATTGAATTTTTAGTCCCTTATGATTTTATTTCTTTCAGAGGAAATGATCTTTCAGGTAATTTGGACCAGGATGAGAGCACTAAGTTTAAGGCTGGTCTTACACTTTAGTGGCTGAATTCTTGGCTGACATCTAATCTCCCAGTAACCCCTCTCACATACGTGCAAACACACACCTTCAGCATGTATTCTCAACAATTTGGGAGAATAAGCCACTTCCAGATACCCATGGCAACAGTGTATTTATTGGACATGTTGAAATCCATGACCATCCCTTATTTTCCCAGGCACCTGCCAACTGAGAAATCAGGCCACCCCATACACTTTAGACGGTTGGCCAGTCCTGCATGTAATGTATGGCCTCCTTAGTCTATATGTTCTACCAGTCCTGCATGTAATGTATGGCCTCCTTAGTCTATATGTTCTACCAGTCCTGCATGTAATGTATGGCCTCCTTAGTCTATGTGTCCTGATTTTGGTTTCTCCTGTACTTGACAAATCCAACAAATTTGTTGCTGATTTACTTTTTATAGGAATTTGACAGTTTGGACTACCTCTTACCATATTGTAAACTCATTTCAGATGCCTTCTGTTATTTCTGTTTTTCAATATACTCCATGATTTTTAATTCTCTTGTTGCTGTCAGTCATTGGTGTACATAAAAAATATGGGACACCATAGCAAAACTCAGATTCGGACCCACCCTAAAAAAATAGAAGATAAGACAAAGGAAATCAGATGTGTTATAGCATTTAAAACTGGGTTATCTCTGAATTTGAAAAAGTTTTCGAATTGTCCTCTTCTGTCAAGTACTTGCAAATTCTACTCAGCCATGTCTGTAACCGTTATGCAAAATGGGCACAACACAAATATGAGTTGGGTTGCAAGACCAGGGGTCGGTACAGCCAATGCTATCTTATATCTTCAGGCGCAGAGGCCAGCCGCCAAAGGAATAATAGAACTGTAGAGCAAGAATGAGCGGACCAGTTGGGTCTCACTCTACAGTAATAACAGGCAGGCGCAGAACCATGACCAGGTTGTAGAACTTTTATTTGATATTTCACAAATATCAAATAAAAGTCCTACAGTTCTACAACTTGGTTGTGGTTCTGTGCCTACCCGCTATCACTCCAGAGTGAATATTGTTCAAGTAGAATAATAAAAAATACATTTTTCGAATAAATAAATAAAAGTCCAAAACTTTGTGCAAAAAATTCACCCCCTTTACTGTGATATCCCTAACAAACCATGTGGTTTACTTCAGAAGTCACATAATTAGTTCAATACGGTCCCCCTGTGTACAATCAGAGTGTCACATAATGTCACATGATAAGAGTATAAATTCACCTTTTCTGAAAGTCCCCCGAGTCTGGAACACTACTAATCAAGCAACATGAAGACCAAGGAGCCTCTAGACTGTTGTGGAGTATTGTATATCACGGTTTGGTTATAAAAAGGAAAAATCACAAACTTAGCACATCCGATTGTGCACCATGAAATTCATTATAACAAACTGCAAAGAATATTGCACAACTACAAACATAGGAGAAGGCCATCCACCAAAATCTCACAGTCTGGTCAAGGAGGATATTAATCAGAGCTTTAGTAAAGACACCAACAATAAGACTGAAGGAGCTCCAGGGAGCAGGGATGGAAGTATCTGTCCATAGGACCACTATAAGCCTTGCAACTAACAGTGTAGATGGAAGTATAGAACCACTATAAACTGTACAGTCCACAGCAGAGATGGAAGTATGTGTCCATGGAATCTCTATAAGCCGTACACTCCACAGAGAAGATGGCAGTATTCATCCATAGAACCACTATAAGCCGTACACTCCAGAGCAGAGATGGAAGTATCTGTCCATAGGACCACTATAGGCCGTACACTCCACAGAGGAGATGGAAGTATCTGTCCATAGGACACTATAGGCCGTACACTCCACAGAGAAGATGGAAGTATCTGTCCATAGGACACTATAGGCCGTACACTCCACAGAGGAGATGGAAGTATCTGTCCATAGAACCACTATAAGCCGTATACTCCACAGAGGAGATGGAAGTATCTGTCCATAGGACACTATAAGCCTTACACTGCACAGCAGAGATGGAAGTATCTGTCCATAGGACCCCTATAAGCCTTACAACCAACAGCATAGATCGAAGTATCTGTCCATAGGACACTATAATCCGTACACTCCACAGCAGAGATGGAGGTATCTGTCCATAGGACCACTATAAGCCTTACACTCCACAGAGTAGATGGAAGTTTCTGTCCATAGGACACTATAAGCCTTACACTCCACAGCAGAGATGGAAGTATCTGTCCATAGGACACTATAAGCCGTACACTCCACAGAGGAGATGGAAGTATGCTGTCCAATGGACCACTATAAGCCTTACACTCCACAACAGAGATGGATGTATCTGTCCATATGACACTATAAGCCTTACACTCCACAGCAGAGATGGATGTATCTGTCCATAGGACACTATAAGCCTTACAACCAACAGTGTAGATGGAAATATCTGTCCATAGAACCACTATAAGCTGCACAGCCCACAGCAGAGATGGAGGTATCTGTCCAAAGAATCACTATAAGCCATACACTTCACAGAGGAGATGGAGGTATCTGTCCATAGGACACTATAAGAAAAACTAGGGATGTCCCGATACCGATACCAGTATCGGTATCGGGACCGATACCGGCATTTTCACGAGTACTTGTACTCGTGAAAATGCCGCCGATACCGCTGCCGATACCGGAAGTTCCGGTCCGGCAGCTTAAACCTAACCTGCCCAGTCCCCCTCAGGTCACGCGCTCAGTCCCTCCATGCTCCTCCTGCCTTCTTCATTCATAAAAGTGGGCGGAGCGAGCAGGCGGGACATGAGGCGCATGGAGGAACTGAGAGCTCAAGCTGCCCGATTCCTCCAAGCACCTCACGTCCCTCCTGCGCGCTCCGCCCACTTTATGAATGTAGAAGCGCGCTGGGCAGGAGGAGCATGGAGGGACTGAGCGCCTGACCGGAAGGAAGACCGCATCAATAGTTAGTAATTAAGGCCACATTAATAAAGATTTAGTTTAGGTCAATAGTGTATGGGGGATCTCTGATGACACTGTGGGGATCTCTGGATTACACTATGGGGATCTCTGGATGACACTATGGGGGTCTGTGGATGACACTAATGGGGATCTGTGGATGACACGTATATAGCATAATATGCTATATATGTGTCATCCACATAGCCCCTGACATTGTCATCCAGAGATCCCCTATAGTGTCATCCACATAGCCCCTGACATTGTCATCCAGAGATCCCCACAGTGTCATCCAGAGATCCCCCACAGTGTCATCCAAGGATCCCCACAGTGTCATCCAGAGATCCCCCATAGTGTCATCCAGAGATCTCCCCATAGTGTCATCCAGAGATCCCCTCATAGTGTCATCCAGAGATCTCCATAACAGCGTCATGCAGAGATCTCCCCATAGTGTCATCCAGAGATCCCCATTAGTGTCATCCACAGATCCTCTCATAACAGCGTCATCCACAGATCTCTCATAACAGCTGCCATCCACAGATCCTCTCATAACAGCTGTCATCCACAGATCCCTCATAACAGCGTCATCCACAGATCCCTCTATAACAGCGCCATCCACAGATCCCCTATAACAGCGTCATCCACAGATCCCCCATAACAGCGTCACCCACAGATCCCCATAACAGCGTCATCCACAGATCCCCCATAACAGTGTCATCCACAGATCCCCATAACAGCGTCACCCACAGATCCCCCATAACAGTGTCATCCACAGATCCCCCATAACAGCGTCATCCACAGATCCCCAATAACAGCGTCATCCACAGATCCCCATAACAGCGTCACCCACAGATCCCCCATAACAGCGCCATCCACAGATCCCCCATAACAGTGTCATCCACAGATCCCCATAACAGCGTCACCCACAGATCCCCCATAACAGCGTCACCCACAGATCCCCCATAACAGTGTCATCCACAGTGCACCCATAACAGTATCATCCACAGATTCCCCATAACAGTATCATCCACAGATTCCCCCATAACAGTGTCATCCAAAGATCCCCCATAACGGCGTCATCCACAGATCCCCATAACAGTGTCATCCACAGATCCCCATAACAGTGTCATCCACAGATCCCCCATAACAGTGTCATCCACAGATCCCCCATAACAGTGTGTCATCCACAGATCCCCCATAACAGATCCCCCTGGAGGCACATTGGTTGGAAAACACTATTATATTCCCATTTATCAATTTAGTAACACTTGTAAAAAGGAAAAGAAAAGCCGTTGTCCATAGCAACCAAATTCCAGCTTTAATTTTTTTCATTGCTATCGGCAACTGCGCCGCTATTTATACGAGGTATCGGTAATTGGTATCGGCGAGTACTTAAATAAAAGTATCGGTACTCGTACTCGGTCTTTAAAAAATGGTATCGGGACATCCCTAAGAAAAACATAAGAAAACATGTTTGGAGTTGACCAACCAGCATGTAGCAGACTCCCCAAACACATGGAAGAATGCTCTCTGGGCAGAAGAGACTAAAATTTTACTTTTTTGGCCATCATGGGAATCTATATATTACCCATCACCCTGAAAGCACCATTCCCACAGTGAAGCCTGGTATTAGCAGCAGGGCTGTGGAGTCGGAGTCGGAGTCGAGGAGTCGGAGTCGGAGGCAATTTTGGGTACCTGGAGTCGGCAAAAAATGGACCGACTCCGACTCCTACTAGATTTAAATTGAAATAAAAAAAAATTGGAATAAAAAAAAGCAAGTTTAAATGTCCCAATTCAGATAAAGTTATAATTAATTACTTCTCTACTGTAAGAATAAAGGCCAATGCATGCAGTGCGTCACGTTACCGCTAAACAAAGACGTTAAGTGACCGTGAAGAAGCATGCTTTTCATATGCTTTACTATGCAGTTAAAGGGACACTGACAGGCTGATTTACCGGCTAAAGATATATCTGCTGGTATTCATCAGAGGATTAGGAATACAACTAGACGACTGTTACCCCCAGTTGAGGTTTACTTGTGTTTAAAAACGTTTTAATCAATATGCAAACTCTCTACCTTTGTGCCCAAGGGGCAGGCGCACATGTAGAGTACTGGCAGCACTAGACAGGACTAGGTAGCGAGGAGGAAGAGAAAGCTGGCACAGCCTCAGCATAGCCAGACGAGGCTGCTGCCCGCACTCTACACGTGCGCCTGCGCAGGAATTCAGCGCTCGGCTAGCCTGAAAAAAAGGCCAGTGCAGTGAATAATAACGAGGAACAGCGCTGGGAAGCTGTACTGGCGCGGCTGGGCACAAAGCCGCAGGAGACGCTGCCCCATTGGGCACAAAGATAGTGAATTTGCATACAGATTAAAATGTTTTTAAACACAAGTACAGCTTAACTGGGGGTAACATTAGTATAGTTTTATTCCTAATTCTCTGATGAATACCAGTATATATATATCTTTAGCTGGAAAATCAGCCTGTCAGTGTCCCTTTAAGGAGCGGCAATACTTACACTTTCCATTGTCTTGTGGTCTGCTGTTACAGGGAACCCATGGTTATCCTAGCCTCTCACTGATAACTGATTAAGGACTGGAGACACTTGTATAAGTGAAGGGAATGGATAGTCAATAGTTCAAGACTGAAGCTGTAAACCATTTGAAAAACTGCTATCATTCAGCTAAGGCTATAAAACATGTAAACTCAGATTGTTAGCTTAAATTTTAAACATGACTATAGGATTCTACTAGGAAAATCATGTTTTAAAATAAATGCCCCTTCCCCTGCCCCTTCCTGGATCCTCCCACTGCTCTATCTTCAGCAGAAGATTAGCACACAAAGGAGAAGGCAGCAGCTTCTGCTCAACTACCTCTCTGTGCTAGAGAAGATTAGAAGAACTTGGTGGAACAGCTTCGTATTTGCATATTAAATACAGAGGAGTCGGAGTCGAGGAGTCGGAGTCGGAGTCGGAAGTTTCAAAATCTGAGGAGTCGGAGTCGGAGTCGGACAATTTATCTACCGACTCCACAGCCCTGATTAGCAGCAGCATACTCTGGGGATTATTTTCATTATCAGAGGCTGGAGAACTGGTCAGGACTGAAGGAAAGATGGATGACAGTAAATACAGTGCAATTCTTGAGGAAAACCAGCTTCAGCCTGTCAGTGAGTGGGAAGAAGGTTCACCTTCCAGCAGGACAATGATCCTAAAAATACTGCTAAAGCTAAACTGGAGGGGTTTAAAGGGAAACTGCCTTGGAATGACCAGGTCAAAGCCAAGGCCTCAATCCAATGGAGAATCTGTGGCATGACTTGATGACTACTGTACACCAATGCAACCCATGTAACTTGAAGGAGTTGGAACGGTTTTGTCTGGAAGAATTTAGTGTCCTAAACTGATAGATACATACCCCAAGAGACTTGCATCTGTAATTGCAGAAACATGTGGCTCCTCAAAGTTTTGACTTTCAGGGGTGAATACTTATGCACATTAAACTTCTCTGCTTCTTTCTCTTAATCGTTGTTTGTGTCAGGCTAACTTCACATCTCCAGTACCCCGATCCGGCAGGCTGTTCTGACAGAGAATAGCCCGCCAGCGTTCACTAGATCCAGCATTAGACTATAATAAGATCCGCCTGCTTTCCGGAATAAGTGCCGACTTACGGGCGAACAAAAATGGTTGCCTGAACTTGTAATTGCAGCCATTACAATATAATAGTGTTTATCAAAAATCTCGTACTGTTTTGTGTCTATCTCCTATCCAGACCTATGTCTTTCCATGGTAAGAGACCACAAATAAACAGTGTGGTCTGATCTTGCAGTCATAGCTCCTTTCCTCTGTCCATTTTTTCATACTAGTCTACGAAAAGTAAGAAGGGGACAGATGGAAGGATCAGATGAGACAGTTTGCATTAATATCATAGAGACGCATAAGTATAATAGATCCATAGATTTTCCAGGGTGCTTTTTTCGTAGAAGAATGATCTGCAATATGTCCTTGTACATGACCCATGCCCTGATAGCTGTAGCCTGTCTGGAAGTTGTAGTTTTGCAACAGCTGGAGGGCCGCAGGTTGGGCACCCCTGTCCTAAAGCAATATTATTTGTGCTTGTAATCCCAGTGATGAATCAAAGTGACGAAAGCCAGGCTAGAGGCCCCGGGTTACATACACGTATTTTTATATACATCTCTAAGCCCTTAAATCTCTGTAGTATCAGATAGAAAACGCAGTCTCATCTACAACATTCTTGCCGAGGTAAATTGATATTAACAGAATATACGCTGCTGGAGGGACAATATCCCATTATATAAGGCCCTAGGTTGTAATCACTTTTCCGTTTTATAGACTCTAATCCTGTGTCCTCACAGTTTAGGAATTCACATAAATGTGGTCAGAGTATCCGTGCTCCAATTTCACCCTTTACGCGGCCATTTTTCTCATTCCAGCTTAGTGTAATCATGGAAATAAATATCCGTTACTCTGCATCACATTGCTTCTGCTTGCAAACACTGTCCATGACCTGCGAGGGTTTACATACCGTTCTAGCAAATAAGCGGTTCAGATGAGTTCTACTTCCCTGTTACATATTCTTACTTTTTATGGATAAACAGAGCGATAGGCAATATGCCCACCTTCACAGCTTGCTCCAGAGTTGTTGCCCAGCTCGTTTCATGTAATTATTCACTTGAACCTCCATTTTGTGGTATAAGACTATTTCCACATCATTTTTATTGCCTGCCGAAGGCTACAACATATCCACTGCTCAGGTATGTAGTGAGATACGTCGCCCATAGGCTCTCGGTGTTAAAAACAACCTGTATACGATGTGGTATAAGTTTTAGTTTTTTACTGTACATAAGTGTATGCCAACCCATAACGGCCTAATGGAGGCCTACAGACACTCTTTTGGCCTCCTACGGTTGAATGGAGCCCTCTGGATACGTTTGGCATGTAGGCCAGGAGCTTCTTCATTCATAGTACATACCAAAAGTAGAGTAAGGCAGATCATACATACCCCAAAATGGTATCAATGAACAGATCACCCCACAAAAAATATTATGCAAAAGTTAATAGTACCATTAGAAAGAACAATTTGTCCTTCAAAAAAGCAAGCCCTCATACACCTATGTGTATGGAAAAATATATAAATGATGGCTTTGGGAAGGCCAAGAGTTAAAAAAGGAAGCACAAAAATGGAAAATCACCCTGGATAGAAAGTGTTAAAGAGATTGTGTACCTTTGGGGTGGGGGGTTGGCAACCCCCCTCCTCTTGGGCAGACCTGTGAATGAAGGTATACTGACCTGCTTCCCAGCGCTGGCTCCTGGCTCCTTTACACTGTGGCCTCATCTGCCCCGCTGGGCTCCCCTTTTTAGGTCTGCCCAGTAGGATTTGTCCCCAACCTCCCCAAAAAAAAGGTACACAACCATAGGTTATTTGTGCCGCAATATTTGACTTTTCTTCTCCCACACCAGGTCTAAAAAAGTGAGCGTGGACGGAGAAGGCGATGGCCCGGCAAGACAGTCTCATCCATCATTTTCTATGCCTGTTTTAGGTGTAGAAAATGGACTAAATGTACGCCAGCAAGGACTTTTTTTATGCCAAAAACTGGTGTAGGGATGTTAGTAAATGACCCCCAATGTCTTCAACAGAGAGTTCACACTGCACCAACTGTGTTTCCTCAGTTCACCTACTGTTATTCATCTGTTCCGTCTTGCGCTCTGTTATAGAGGCTCCTGGGTTTGATCTATGGCAATATTATTGTCCCTGTCCACCCTCCATGTGTACTAGAGTTGTCACGATACCAACATTTCTATTTGGTTTCGATACCAAGAAAAAGTATTGGGATACTCGATACCACGCAAAAAATACCCACACATTAACCTCATGTTACCAACTCAAAATGATTACGACAACACCAAACTTGTATAGTTTGTATTTTGTATTATTACTTTGAAAATAAAAAAGTTATTCCTGGCAAAAAATGGCAATTTTTTTTAGTCTACAGAGCTGTATGAGGGCTTGATTTTCGCGGGACAAACTGTGGTTTTCATTGGTACCATTTTTGTGGTACATACAACTTTTTGGGGGGACTAAAAATGGTGAATTACAACTGTAGTTTTTATTGTTTTTATTCCATTATGGTGTTCACTGCATAGAAACCTTTTTTTAAATATTTTAATAGTCAGACATTTTCAGATGTGGCGATACCTGATTTGTTTTTTTCTTTTTAGTGTTTATATCTTTTATATGTAAAATTAGTGATTAAAACTTTATATATATATATATTTTTTTAAATATTAATATTTTTTTTTACTTAATAACTGTTAGCCCATTAGAGTACTAGAACCTGGGATCTTTTGATCCCTTTTCCCGTTCACCCTAATGGAGACTTATTAGGATAAATGGGATAAATGAGATTCTGATGCGCTCCATATTGAGCTGTGCCTCGTGCACAACTTAGCAGGAAGTTTACTATGACAGCCCAGGCCAAAGGCTGTTATGGTAACTGATCAGAGCCCCGCGATTTCACTGCAGGGGCTTCAGTCGGAAAGCACAGGGTGCTGCGTTACCCTGCCATACCTCACAGATGCAGAGATCGCTGTTGAATGCGGCATTTGAGGGGTTAATTAACCAGTTGCTGGGTCATTGCGGCCGGTTGCCTGCTGTAATACATTCCCTGCGCATAGTGCAATACATGTTTGGTATTATGGGTTAAGGCTCCTTCCACACTTGCGTTATGGTTTTTTCCGGTATTGAGATCCGGCAGAGGATCTAAATACTGGAAAAAAAAAACGTTTACATTTAGTCCTCATGCATTCTGAATGGAAAGAGACCCGTTCAGGATGCATCAGGATGTCTTCCGTTCCGTCAGCATTCTGTTTTGTGACCAGTTAGAAAAATGGAAAAAACTGATCTGGCACTGAAAACAATGTAAGGGCTGGTTCGCACTTGCGTTATGGTATTCCCTTATAGGTTAGCGATCCGTTATGCTTGCCCATAGACTTCTATTATGACGGATCAAAACAGAATGCCTCTTAGAGAATTCTGTCTATAAATTCTGTTTACATTCCTTTATAAATGAAACCTGTAATGGAATACCCTAATGCAAAGGCAAACCCACCCTTACTCAATGGTGATGCATCCGTTTTTTTAGGAGCCTAAATCGGTCACCCGTGACTTTCAAAGTACTTAGTGATGGATCCGTTTTTTCCCGTTTTATTTCACTGAACCGCATCCTAACGGAATGGATGCATCCGATGTGTAAAATCAAAATGATCCTTTAATTCTGGTATTGCGATCCTCTGCCGGATCCTCACGGAGTGCTTCCGTGGTGTTTCTGTCCGTGCCTCCCACCGCAAAAAAATAGAACATAGAATTTCTCTGTGGTGCGGACGAATCATGGACCATTCAAGTTGAATGGGTCTCGATCCTTCCTGGCCGCCGCATGGCCTTAGACAGATTTTATCTACTCGTTATTCTCTTTTACATTGTTTTATATTAATGTTAAACCAATACCATTACATGTGAATTCTGTGTATCAACGTTTGTATCATTGATGGTATTTAATAAAGAACCAATGTTTAAAAAAAAAACCTCTGCTGGAACAGCCTGCGGGAGGTTTCGAACGGTAGTGTGAAAATAGCCTTAAATGAGAAATCTGTGCATTTTCTAAGATTTTTCTGGCTCTATTTCGTTAAAATTATTTGAGAATTGACTTAAGAGCTGTAGATTAAAGTGGCTCAAGGACAGAGTTTTGAGTTTAGTGAGCATTTTCATTTTCATAGAGAAGATCTAAAAGCATTATCACGATAACGCTGTAGTGGTACAGATTAGGATAATGTGAAACAAAGATAATGGGTTTGTGTTTGACTTTTGTGTTTGGCTTTTATACTGTATGTGGGCACTGCGGGCAGGTCACTGTTATGGATTGTATCTGTGAAATGTTTGGCACTATATGGGTCTTGTATGGCAGTATGTGGGTCCCTTTTAGCTCTGGGCACAGCATAGAGCTGTGAGGACACTGGCTTTTTAGGGCAAAGTATGGCGTTCTCCAGACAGATTAGAATCCTTTCACACTAGCGTTTTTGCTGGATCCGGCAGGGTTCAGCAAAAACGCTTCCGTTACTGATAATACAACCATCTGCATCCGTTATGAACCGATCCGGTTGTATTATCTGTAACATAGCCAAGACGGATCCGTCATGAAATCTATTGAAAGTCAATGGGGGACGGATCCGTTGTCTATTGTGTCAAAGAAAATGGATCCGTCCCCATTGACTTGCATTGTGGGCCATGACAAATCCGTTTTGCTCCGCATCCCATGATGGAAAGCAAACCGCAGCATGCTGAGTATGCAAAAAACCGGAATGGAATGCATTTTGGAGTGTTCTGTTCCGTTCGGTTTTGTCCCCATTGACAACGAATGGGCGTTTTTTTCTGGTACTGAGACCCTATGACGGTTCTCAATACCAGAAAATATGAATGCTAGTGTGAAAGTAGCCTTAGTTCTGTTAACACAATACCAAACTGTGTGGACGCTATTTGCCCTCCATGAAATGATGGTTCTATATTAGCAAAGTATGTTGGTCCCTTGGCACTATAGACTGCTGACTTTTATGGAAAACGTATGACACTCTCTATGCACCATTTGGTATTATATGGCTCCAGGATGGCACTATGCAGGCTTTGTTTAGCACTTGGACAATATAACGCTGTGAAGGCACCAGCTCTATGAAGAGAAAGTATGGTGTCTTGCAGACAGCATTTGACATTGTGACACGAGAACTGTAGTCTACGGCACAATCAACAATTGCATGACTTCTTCAAGAAAAAATAAAGATGCAACCCACACTGTTCCAGAATCCCACAAAGGGTTAAATTACCAAGTAAAGTATAGCGGGTCCGCATCCATCTGGGTACATGCAAAAATCTTCATTACTTCAGCAACATCAAAATAGGCAACGTCTTGACCCATGTTGGGTTCGTTCTTAAACGTTTGACACTATGATCATAGTCTAACCTGGTGTGAACACTTTTTGGCCCTCTCTGGAAAGGGTGGCCCTGTGTTAGCTTTGTACACTAAATACCAGGGGGTCTGAAATGAATGAAGGAAAAGACTGAAGGACCAACTGAAAGGCAGGGCTCCACAGGAAAAATAGTGTCATTCTCATAGACTTCAATGCTCATGTATTGGAGTCTTTGCTAGAAGCAATTTAATGATCACATGCTCAAGGTCCCTAGGGGAACTTTTAAAAGTTTGCGGATGACGCTAGGGAGGCTCGTCCCCATCACTGCCTGCTATTGGCTGCTCCCCCCAAACCAGATGTTTTCGTCCGTGCACGGGGAGAAGCAGCTTCAGCGGTGCGGGGAGCCAGGTAAGTACTGTAGATTCAGTGTGAGTAGCTCAGGCCTATGCGGGGGCTTTTTTAAAACTCGGATAACCCCTTTATTGGAAGAGAAAATCAAAATGGTGAATTCACTGTTTTTTGGTTGCTTCACCTCCCAAAAATATTGAATAAAAAGTGATCAAAAGCTCATACACACCCCAAAATGGTATCAATGAACACAAAAAAAACCCACAAAAAAATGAGCCCTAACAGAGCTCCATATGCGTGAAAAATAAAAAGAAGTTATGGGGTCACAATATAGTTATTCGAAAAAAAAAACTGTGGTGGAATTGCATTTTTTCCCCATTTCCAATCCATTTTGAATTTTTTCCATACTCCCACTACATTTTATGCAAATGTTAATAGTGCCAATAGAAAGCACAATTTGTCCTTCAAAAAAGGAAGCCCTCATACACCTATGTGAATGGAAAAATGCATAAATGATGGCTTCGGGAAGGCCAAGAGTTAAAAATGAAACCGCAAAAATGGAAAATCACCCTGGGTATAAAGTTTTAAAGGGATTGCGTTACCTTTGGGCTGGCTCCTGACTCGTTCACCCTATGGCCTCATCTGCCCTGCTGGGCTCCCCTTTTCAGGTCTGCCCAGTAGGATTTGCCCCCCCCCTTCCCAAAAAAAGGTACACAACCACTTTTAACTATGCAGAATCTTAAAAAGCCTCTGTTTGTTTATTTGCAGTCTTTAGCATATGTTTATTTAATTTTTAGGAACGTCGCAGTATAGCATCCTGTAATGAATTGTGCTGTATATATGCAGTACTGGTCAACGGTTTTAGGCATGGTGTTGAAAAATGCTGCAAAGTAAGAATGCTATCAAACATAGTTTATTTTTTATCAATTAACAAAATGTTAATGAACAAAAGAAATGTATATAATATCAATATTTCTGTGGTCACCCTTTGCATTCAAAACTGTATCAATTTTCTAGGTATACTTGCACAAAGTCTCAGATTTTTGGGGATTATAGCCAGGTGTATGATTAACCAATTACACCAGGTGTTAATGATCTTTACTTCCATATGTAGGTTGAGAAACAGTCATTGACTGAAACAGAAACATCTGTGCAGGAGGCTTAAAACTAGGTGAGAAACAGCCAAACTCTGCTACAAAGCTGAGGTTGTGGAAGACAGTTGAATGTCACAGGTCATAATTGTGTATTTTTAACTGACAATCGTATGGTCCTACCTATGGTGTCTGTACCTTTTTTCCCAAAAGTCTCACTTTTGTCTCGTCAGTCCACAGAATATTTTCCCAAAAGGCTTGGGGGTTATCAAGATATTTTTTAGTAAACGTGAGACGGGACTTTGTGTTCTTTTTGTCAGTGGTTTTTGCCTTGGAACTCTCCCATGAATACCATAGTCTTTCTTATTGTTGAATCATGAACACTGACCTTAACTGAGGCCTGCAGTGCTTTAGATGTTGTTCTGGGTTCTTTTATAACCTCCTGGATAAGACAACAGTGTGCTCTTGGACTAGCTTTCGTAGGTCGGCCGCTGTTGGGAAGGTTCACCACTGTTCCATGTTTTCCCCATTTGTGGATAATAGCTCTCACTGGGGTTCACTGGGGTCCCAATGCCTTAGAAATGGCTTTGTAAACTTTTTCAGACTGATAGGTGTCAGTTACTTTCTTTCTTTTCTGTTCTTGAATTTCTTCAGATCGGGGCATGATGTGTTGCTTTTTTGAGGTCTTTTAGCCTACTTCATATAGTCAGATAGGTTCTATTTAAATGATTTCTTGATTCTACAGGTCTGGCAGTAATCAGTCTTGAATGTGGCTAGTGAAATTGAACTTAGCTTTCCAAAAACTGTGGTTAATCGTAGTTAATTCATGGGGGTGGCAATTTTATTTTTTTTTTACATAGGGCCAGTTTGATTTGGATAGCTTTTTTGCCTTAATCAATTAAATCATTATTTAGGCTAGTTTCACACTAGCGACAAGGAACTCCGGCAGGCTGGTCCAGCGAGTGAACAGCCTGTCGGATCCGTGCTGCCGCTAGTGCACACGTGCCCCTGGACTACCGCTCCGGCCCCGACGACTATAATGGGGACGGGCCGGAGTCCCGGCAGCAGCACGGCAAACATGCCGAGAGGGCCTGGGATTACGTGAAGAGACAGAAGGATTTTTAGCAAGCCTACATCCACAGAAGATCTGTGGTACATTCTCTGAGATGTTTGGAACAACCTTTCTGCCGAGTTCCTTCAAAAACTGTGTGCAGGTGTACCTAGAAGAACTGGTGGTGTTTTGAAGACAAGGGGGTCACATCAAATATTGATTGGATTTAGATCTATTCTCTATTGTTCATTCACTTTGCATTATATTATATTATATATTTATATTATATAATATATTTACGGGTAACACTTCTACTTTTGAAAGCATTCTTACCTTGCAGCATTTTTTCCACACTTGTCTAAAACATTTGCACCGTGCTGTATACCAAAGTAAAACGCGTGGACTGTTTGCTATTTCGGTTTGCCAGTCCCTTGCTGATGTAGCAGCTGTTTTGTATTCAATGATTAAATACTTCAAACACGCGTTACCCTCCTGTTACAGTTTGTCTATCTGGTTCAGTTGTTTTCTTTCACTAAGTCTGATTAATATCTAACTGGGAGAATATGTGCGGATCAGCAGATTATCTTCCCACTGCATTTATTTACATAGAATCGGTTTCCTGATTTTGGAGGTAGGCGACAGATGCTCGGCCTGTAAATATGGGAAGTGTGTGTGCGATCCCTGAGTACCATGACTAGACATAAATACTTCAGAATGAAATTCATTAATGTGTACACCAATGAGTGTATAACATCCCTGACAGCGACTCTTCAGCAGGATGTCCACTAGGCCAAAGCAAGTAAACTAAACCTTAACGTAGGCTCGAAACGCGTAAACAGGAAGCGACATTGTGTGGATTTTAACTGAGAAAATAAAATTCAGGTTTTAACATTTATGGCGCTGGACCTTTTGGCTATCCCCTGGATACTGTCTGACATGTATGGCCAGCTTTATCCTAGTCTTTGAGACTTGCAAGGGATATGCTGGCTTACTGCTAAAGCATGGGCTATAGGGATGCCAGGTAGAATCTCAGGCCTTAAGCTAAAAGGGGTTGTCCCACCTCTGGGGCCTGTACCTACCCTTAGAACGGGGCCTGTAAAGTGACAGAGGGCCCAAGCATGTGCAGCCATCCTCCATTCATTCCTATGGGAGCGCCAAAAATAGCCAAGTAATGAGCTTGGCTACTTTTGGAAGTCCCTGTGAAATGAATGGGAAGCCTATAGTGCAAGCATGGCCACCGATACATTTACTTCTGTGGGGCTATACTTTGCAGGCTCCATTGTAAGGATAGGCGCGGGTCCCAGAGGTGGGGCCCAAACTTATTAGACATTGGGGGCATTTCATTGCGTACATGACAATACCTTGCCACACATGGCTCCAGAGATGTCCACATTCACTGCTCCGATTGCTCTGCTAGGTTGTATTCAGCCTGGCAGCTCAGGGGAGTGTCCTTTCTGCTGAAGCTCTCTCCATCTAACTGCCACTGTTTGTAACAGAACACAGGACTGGTGGCAATTGAAGATGATTTAAACTGATCGCGTTCAACCAGCTCCAGTGAGATGGACCAAGGAAACCAGCAGGTGGCGCTATACAGATATATTTTATGGAGTCGCTCACTGGCTAAACAAAATGTTTAATTACATGCAGTTACAAAGGTATTCAGATCCAGGTCCTGGTTTGAAAAATGTAGAATACGCTTTGTGACAGAACCCCTTTAAAGGGGATATAAAGGCTTAGAAAAAAAGAGGGCTACTTTATTCCAAAAACAGCGCCACAAGTTTGTTTGTGGTATTGCATCTCAACCCTATGATTGCGGCCAAAAAAGGTATCGGTCAGAAACACAGAACGGGTGCAAATCTTTCCATGATACTTTATGCCTGTGAAGCTTGCACTTCTTGTTTAGTCTTACAATCACTGATGGAACTCACTGACCAAAGCGCTTATGTGTGAACTAGTCCTTAGGCCACTTTCCCACTGTCAGTATTTTGCATAAGTACTGGTAAGCCGAAACCTGGAGGTTAATCTACTGGAAAAAAGGTATAATGGAAAGATTCTGTGTTTCAGACCCACTCCTCGTTTTTGCTTACAAAGGCCTCTTTTACACGACCGTATGGTTTTGCGGTCCTCTAAAAACGGACCCGCAAAAAAAATAGATGACATCTGTGTGCATTGCGTTTTTTGTGGAGCAGAACATCTGGCCCCTAATAGACCAGTACTATCCTTGTTCGTGATGCGGACAAGAATAGGACAAGTTCTCTCTTTTAACGGAACGGAAATATGGAACCAGAATGCTTACGGAGTAGCTTCAGTTTTTTTTTGCAGACCCATTGAAATGAATGGTTCCGTATACGAAACGCAAAAAACGGCCCGTACACTTGCAAAAATCAAAGTTTGTGTGAAAGAGGCCAAATACTGATAAAAAATACTGATCAGATACTGACTGTGTGAACGTGGTCAGTGATTGTGAGCCAAAACCAGGAGTGGATCAAACACTGATGTCAGAATTTGCTCGAATGTATACATTGGGGAAATTGGAAAAAAAAAAAAGCACGAGAACTCCATTTCTAAGAAACATTGCTGCATAAAGAAAGAATGCGCTAAATGCGAAAAATACACTTGATGAAAACATTGAAATAAAAACCCTATTTTGTCAGTCATACTTGTGTCATAGCCAGCATTTTAGCATTTTTGAAATCAAACACTACAAGAAATCCGATGGCTTGTTTTTCCACCTTTGGCAATCGGTAAGTGTAGAAAATACGGTGGCATCCGAAATAGGCAGTTGCAGGTTGCAAGCGCTAATGATACTCGCCACTCATGAGATGTTGTTGCTCAGTATACAGATACATAACGTCTTATATTACATCTGTATGCGGAGAAAATGATGTGAAGAACGTCTTTATAACATAGAATCTTCTCTTCAAATGCAGTCGAGATGTCAGGAACGAACTTCAACCACAAACTTATATTTACTTTTGAATAAAGTTATTTCTCAGTAACGTTAGAAATTCTTCCCGAGAGGAGAAAGAGAAAAACGTTGGGTTTATTTTCCGGTATGCGTTATTTCCTACTTGCTGTTTGGGCTACTTTCACACTCGCGTTTGTAATTCCGGTATTGAGATCCGTCAGAGGATCCGTTTTGATTTTGCACATCAGGATGCATCCGTTCCGTTAGGATGCGGGTGTGAAATCAAAACCGAAAAAAACGAATCCGGCACTAAATACATTGGAAGTCAATGGGTGGCTCTTAAAAAAAAAAGCGGATCTGTCACCATTGACTTACATTGTTTTCAGTGCCGGATCTGTCTTTTTTCCGTTTTTAAGACCGGAGAAAAAACCGCAGCTTGCAGCGGTTTTGTGTTTGGTCAAAAAAACAGAATGCTGCCGAAACGGAAGACATCCTGATGCATCCTGAACGGATCTCTTTCCATTCAATATGCCAGGCGACAAAACGGAAACTTTTTTTTCCGGTATTAACCACTTCAGCCCCCCTAGCTTAAACACCCTTAATGACCAGGCCACTTTTTACAATTCCGCACTACACTACTTTCACCGTTTATTGCTCAGTCATACAACTTACCATCCAAATGAATTTTACCTCCTTTTCTTCTCACTAATAGAGCTTTCATTTGGTGGTATTTCATTGCTGCTGACATTTTTACTTTTTTTGCTATTAAAAAACTACATTTCTATATAAATTTTTCTCTAAATTTATTGTTCTACATGTCTTTGATAAAAAAAAATCCAATAAGTGTATATTTATTGGTTTGGGTAAAAGTTATAGCGTTTACAAACTATGGTGCAAAAAAGTGAATTTCCTCATTTTGAAGCAGCTCTGACTTTCTGAGCACCTGTCATGTTTCTTCAGGTGCTAGAATGCCAGGATAGTATGAATACCCCCCAAATGACACCATTTTAGAAAGAAGACACCCCAAAGTATTCGCGGAGGGGCTTGGTGAGTTCATGTATCATTTCATTTTTTTCACAAGTTAGCGGAAAATGACACTTTCTGAGAAAAAAAAAAAAAAGTTTCAATTTCTGATAACTTCTGGCAAAAAAAAAATCTCAGACGGACTCACTATGCCCCTCAGTGAATACCTTGGGGTGTCTACTTTCCGAAATGGAGTCATTTGTGGGGTGTGTTTACTGTTCTGGCATTTTGGGCGGGGCTAATTGTGAGCCGCCATGTAAAACCTAAAGGTACTCGTTGGAATTTGGGCCCTTGCGCATCCAGGCTGCAAAAAGCGGCACTTATGTGGTATCGCCGTACTCAGGAGAAGTAGGGCAATGTGTTTTGGGGTGTATTTTTACATATACCCATGTTAGGTGAGAGAAATATCTCTGTAAATTGTCAACTTTGTATAAAATTTTTAAAAGTTGTCGCTACAGAGATATTTTTCACACAAAGTATGGGTATATATAAAAATACACCCCAAAACACATTGCCCTACTTCTCCTGAGTACGGCGATACCACATGTGTGCCACTTTTTGCAGCCTGGGTGCAAAGGGCCCTAAAACCAATGAGTACCTTTAGGATTTCACAGGGCATTTTTACGCATTTGGATTCCAGACTTCTTCTCACCATTTAGGGGCCCCTAAAATGCCAGGACAGTATAAATACCCACATGTGACCCCATTTTGGAAAGAAGACACCCCAAGGTATTCTGTGAGGGGTATGGTGAGTTCATGTAAAATTTTATTTTTTGTCACAAGTTAGTGGAATATGAGACTTTGTAAAAAACAAAATAAAAAAAAAAAAACAATTTCCGCTGACTTGTGCCAAAAAATAAAAATTCTGTGGACTCACCATGCCCCTCACGGAATACCTTAGGGTGTCTTCTTTCCAAAATGGGGTCACATGTGGGGTATTTATACTCACCTGGCATTTTAGGGGCCCTAAAGTGTGAGAATCCAAATGCATAAAAATGGCCTGTGAAATCCTAAAGGTACTCATTGGTTTTAGGGCCCCTTGCGCATCTTGGCTGCAAAAAGTGTCACTCATGTGGTATCGCCGTACTCAGGAGAAGTAGGGCAATGTGTTTTGGGGTGTATTTTACATATACCCATGCTGCGTGTGAGAAATATCGCTGTAAACGACAACTTTTTACATTTTTTTATTCAAAGTTGTCAATATACAGAGATATTTCTCTCACCCAGCATGGGTATATGTAAAAATACACCCCAAAACACATTGCCCTACTTCTCCTGAGTACGGCGATACCACATGTGTGACACTTTTTGCAGCCAAGATGCGCAAAGGGCCCAAATTCCAATGAGTACCTTTTAGGAGGGCATTTTTACGCATTTTCTTCTCACGCTTTAGGGCCCCTAAAATGCCAGGGCAGTATAAATACCCCACATGTGACCCCATTTTGAAAGAAGACACCCTAAGGTATTCCATGAGGGGCATGGCGAGTTCATAGAATATTTTTTTTTGGCACAAGTTAGTGGAAATTGATTTTTATTGTTTTTTCTCACAAAGTCTCCCTTTCCGCTAACTTTTGACAAAAAGTTTAATTTTTCATGAACTCATTATGCCCCTCAGCGAATACCTTGGGGTGTCTTCTTTCCAAAATGGGGTCACATGTGGGTATTTATACTGCCCTGGCATTTTAGGGGCCCTAAAGCGTGAGAAGAAAAATGCGTAAAAATACCCTCCTAAAAGGTACTCGTTGGATTTGGGCCCTTTGCATCTTGGCTGCAAAAGTGTCACACATGTGGTATCGCCGTACTCAGGAGAAGTAGGGCGATGTGTTTGGGGTGTATTTACATATACCCATGCTGGGTGAGAGAAATATCTCTGTATATTGACAACTTTGAATAAAAAATGTAAAAGTTGTCGTTTACAGCGATATTTCTCACACACAGTATGGGTATATGTAAAAATACACCCCAAAACACATTGCCCTACTTCTCCTGAGTACGGCGATACCGCATGTGTGGCACTTTTTGCAGCCAAGATGCGCAAAGGCCCTAAAACCAATGAGTACCTTTAGGATTTCACAGGCCATTTTTACGCATTTGGATTCTCACGCTTAGCACTCTTAAATGCCAGGGCAGTATAAATACCCCACAAGTGACCCCATTGTGGAAAGAAGACACCCCAAGGTATTCTGTGAGGGGTATGGCGAGTTCACAGAAAAAAAAATTTGGCACAAGTTAGCGGAAATTGTTTTTTTTTTTTTTTACAGTCTCATATTCCACTAACTTGTGACAAAAATAAAATTTTGCATGAACTCGCCATACCCCTCACGGAATACCTTGGGGTGTCTTCTTTCTAAAATGGGGTCACATGTGAGGTGTTTGTACTGCCCTGGCATTTGAGGGTCTCCGCAATCATTACACGTATGGCCAGCATTAGGAGTTTCTGCGATTCTCCGTATATTGAGCATACGGGTAATGAGATTTTTTCCGTTCAGCCTCTGCGCTGAAAAAAAAAATGAACGGCACAGATTTTTTCATTCGCATCGGTCAATGTGGATGAAAAATCTCTGCCAAAATCAGTGACTGCAGTGCGGTGGGCTGGGCGCTAGCTACCTAACAAGTAGCTAGCTAACTGGCGGTGATAAGGGACCCTTATGCCCCATTCACACGTCCGCAATTCTGTTTGCGGAACGGAATTGCGGACCCATTCATTTCTATGGGGACAGACTTTGTCCCGCTCGGATCCGAATTACGGATCCGCGCTCCGGTCTGCACTTCCGTTCCGCAAAAATATAGAACATGTCCTATTCTTGTCCGCATTGCGGACAAGAAAAAGCATTTTCTATATAGTTCTGGCAATGTGCGGATCTGCAAAATGCGGAAAGCACATTGCCGGTGTCCGTGTTTTGAGGATCCGCGGATCCAGGATCCGCAAAACACATATGGACGCCTGAATGGAGCCTTACAAGGGGTGTGATCAATGACAGGGGGTGATCAGGGGTCTAGATGGGGTGATCAGGGGTTAATAGGTGAGGGGGTGGGGGGGTTAGTGTAGTGTTTGGTGCAACTTTTACTGTGTTACCTGGTCCTCTGGTGGTCGATCCCAGAAAATGGGACCACCAGAGGACCAGGTAGCAGCTATATCAGACGCTGTTCATAAAACAGCGTCTGATATAGCTGTTTGATGCGATTTATATCGCATCTACAGCCTGCCAGCGATTGATCATCGCTGGCAGGCTGTAGTCCAACTCTCGAGACGCGCGACGCTGTGAACGCACACGTGCGCGCGTTCACAGGAAGTCTCGAGTCTCGCGAGATGACGCCCCGGCGCGTCCGAACAGAAGAGCAGGACCGCCCGCAGGACGCAATCCTGCGTACGGCGGTCCTGTAGTAGTTAAGATCCTCTGCCGGATCTCAATACCGGAAATACACAATGCAAGTGTGAAAGTAGCCTTAGGGTCAATTCAGACATCTGTAGGTGTTTTCCAGTCCGTAAATTGCAGATCTGCAAAACACTGACACCGGCAATGTGCGTTCTGCATTTCGCGGACCGCACATCACCAGCACTATAATAGAAAATGCCTTTTCTTGTCCACAGTTGCGGACAAGAATAGGACTTGTTCTATTTTTTTCGGGAACGCAATTGCGGATCCGGAAATGTGGGAGCGGACAGCACATAGTGTGCTGTCCGCATCCTTTCCGGCCCCCTTGAAAATTAATTGGTCCGCACCCGTTCCGCAAAATTGCGGAACGGATCCGGACCCAAGTTGCGGACATGTGAATGGACCCTACGTCATATCCTGACAACCTGGAGCCCTGTATGTGTAGCATGTGTGACCTTGTCAGACTTCTGTGGTTCAGACATCTTGACGTGATGCTGCCATTTACCGGCAGCACTTCCCTCTATTTTTAATCGTGAAGCTTCGAGTCAGGAAGTGTTCCAACACTATGGACAGCATGGACGACGTATGTAATATATCCTTTGGCACTGTTAGGTATAATAGTTGTGTCTTTTGTGATTATTTTGTTTTGGTCCATGTACTTTGGAGCCTGTATGGAGTCACTTGGAGTCCCTGCAGCTCCATAACACAGAGCCATGAGCCTTCTGTGTGCCAGTGTATGGTGCCTACAAAGGTGACCATATTGAGTACTCTCCCTAAAAGCAATACCGGCATAAAATACGGCATACAATGGAGCGCAGCACAGTATTATTTCTATTGAATCTATATGGAATATGACAAAAAATACATAAACCTATGCTTCCTTAGGCGTATTTCAGGCACAGATCGCGGGGAAGGGGACGGCTGGCCCGTCTCATTTACCATTTTTTACTTCTGTTTCAGGCGTAAAAAAAGGTCTAAATGGAAGACAGTTAGAAAGCAGTCTTACAATTAGAACTGGCGCTGGATGTGCCGAAGTTATGGATAGACGGGCGCCTCTTCATGACTTCGGCGGATCCTCCACCAGCCATGGGGCTTTATTAAGACCGGCGTCTAAAATGTCGGTCTTAATAAATGTGCCCCAAAGTTGTTAGATCTGGAGATGCCAATTCTTACACGCCACTGCGTAAGAAGTTTTGGCACCCTGATCGGTTCACTGTGTCCCCATTTTTTACTCCACGTTGTCAGAGCAATTTTAGGGCTTGTTCACATCTGCCTAGGAGACTCAGTGTTGAGGCCTCTGTTGAAGATTCCTCCAAAAAAGTCCTGCAAAAAAAGCAGACACCTGAAGATAACCCATTATAGTCAAAGGGGTCCGCTCGGCTTCATTCATATCAGCGAAGTCCCGGATGCAATAAGTAAAATGACTACTGCAGACGTAGATTTACACGCTTACTGCAGCACACATCATAGGTGGTGTTGTGATGGTGTGTCCAATACCAATGGTTGGCTGCAGAGGTGATGTGCCCCCCATTTGGGTTGCGTGACCAAGTGACGTGACATATGTATAGGGGACGCATCACTGAAGCTGACGCGTGACAGGCTGAAGCCAGCTGTTGACTCACGGACCTAAGGAGTCGGAACTCATTGGCGCGGAGAGCAGTTAAGCATGCTTTCCTCTGCAGGTCTGGAGATGTGGGGCGGATCTGGAAGGAAGGCCTCTAAAGATGAACAGCCCCTTTACCCTGGGAACACACCTGAGCGTTTTTCAGCGCGTTCATACGCGCTGAAAACGCTCAACATGTGAAAAGCCATGCATCCCTATGGGCATGGTTCACATTTGGGCGTTTTACAGCGCGTTTGAACGCGCTGTAAAACGCCCAACGCCCAAACAAGTACATGAGCTTCTTTGGGGCGTTTTAACGCGCCTATGGACAATGTTGCCATAGGGGAGAATCACTGAATCGCGCGTATGACGCGCGTTTCTTAGTGACAAAAACGCGCATCCAAAAACGCGCGATTTAGAAACGTCTAGGTGTGTTCCCAGCCTTAAAGATTCTGTTACAGCAGTTGTTCAGTCCATGGTGCCCTGCCTATCCCTGTTTACATCACCACATTGATGACATAGTGCACCGACATGCTGCAACGTTCAGTATGTTCGGGACAGGCAATGCAGCCATTGATTAGCCCCTCCACACTGACAGGCAAGTGTGCATATAGTTTGAAAAAGGGCTGTAAATGTAATTGGGCTTTAAAAGAATTTTCCGGGATTTTTTTAACTGATGACCTATCCTCTGGATAGGTTATCAGTATCTGATCGGTGGGGTTCTGACACCCAGGACCCCCACGATCAGCTGTTTGAGAAGTCACCGGTTCTCACAGTAGCGGGGGGCCTTCTCACAGCTTTGCCTAGGCAATGTGACGTCACGCTCATCAGTCGCATGGCCTAGGCTCAGCTCAGCGCCATTCAAGTGAATAGGACTGAGCTGTGATACCAGGCACAATTGCTGTACCATGTATGGCGCTGTGCCTGGAGAGCTACTGCGAGCCCCGGTGCCTTCGCAAACAGCCGATTTGTGGGGGTCAGACCCTCACTGATCAGATGCTGATGACCTCTCCAGAAGAGAGGTCATCAGTTAAAAAAAAATA
The DNA here is from genome assembly GCA_033119425.1 of Bufotes viridis. NCBI lineage: Eukaryota > Metazoa > Chordata > Amphibia > Anura > Bufonidae > Bufotes > Bufotes viridis. Next base: position 71,208,486 of record CM065593.1, read on the forward strand.
TTCTTGGAAAACCCCTTTAAATCCTGTATAATGATTGGCCCCTCCATTCAGAGTGGCATATGGTTTGGCTTGGAAACGGACTATAAAAATAAGCCAAAACGTCACGTGGAATTGTACATGGTCCACATTTGGCTGGAATAACTAAAGCACAGTTATGTCTTCTACTGAAATATTTTTGTATCTTGGCCTACTGGTGAGGCATGGTATGTAGACATCACCCAGAAGAGCCACTGGTCGAGCGATCTTGCTCTGTGGAGTACAGTACATTGCAGCCAGTGATTGACATCTCGTGGCTTCATTGCTCTAAAGCAGAACCTATGTTTTTAAAGATCTTGGGGATCTTGGTATCTATTGCAGATTTTTAGCATTATGTATGTATTAGAGACTAATTAGGCAAATTCTGCTTTCCTTCTTTATCCCACAGGAACTCCTTCTACAAAGAAGTAAAATGAAGCCTTCTGTATGGACAAGTGTGCTTATGCTCTATGTTCTCTTAATATGTGTAGAGATCAGCAGTCAAAATATCAGTCCCCGGAAATTAGAACAGATAAAGGCGGAGGTTGCTGGCTATAAAGATATCGCTAAATCCATTATTAACCGTGCCGTTTATGGCAGCGCTCAGAACAGATCCTACGAAAGGCTAGCTCTCTTTGTTGACACCATTGGAAACAGAATCAGTGGTTCCGATAACCTCCAGAATGCAATCAAGTACATGTATAAAGCCCTACAAGACGACAAACTACAGAACGTGTCACTAGAAGCCGTAAAAATCCCACACTGGGAACGTGGAAAGGAGTCAGCTATGATGGTCCAACCACGGAGGAAAAATCTGGCAATACTTGGACTGGGAGGCAGCGTTGGAACCCCAGCCGAAGGTACAGTACAAGTCAGGTCCTGACTCCAGATCAGAACTGCATCATACATTTCTGTACCCTCGTTGACAAAAAAATAACGCTCCTAGATAGAAGTTAATGTCATGGCAGGGCTACCAGCTGACATTTTCAGCTGGATAATGTGCCCGCAAACATCAAGGGTTTCCAAGGAATCGTGTACTGAGTCAGTCGGCACTTGGTCCTAGTTCCGCTGGGATTCCCAGGAATGTCTCCACCAGATTACGCCACTTCCATCACCTGCCTGGTCACAAGACTCATAGCTGATTGAGCATTTATGGGTCCAGCTGGGGCGCCAGCTTTAGCAACGTATGAGTGTGTAGGATCGACAGGCCCAGCTACATCTGTTGGCAAATGTGCCGCAGAATACCATACAGAACCTGTATGCCTCCACACCCAACCATATCTCACCCTACATCCAAGCTAAAGAAGCCCCAAAGCTTCCTAGAGCCTCCTTTCCATTGTTCAGCTTTCCCCGATAAACGTATCCTTTCAGTCTAATGTCGTAATCACTTACATATATCATCATTACATTCACACATAGAAAGTTTACGTCTTGGTGCGTTATTTTTTTGTCTGTGTGTGTATACATATATATTGTAAGGATCGCTCTCTCTGCTTGGGGCGGTGATGACAGACTTCTCATCAAACAGGGTTTTCAAGCTTCCAAGTTTGGCATCACTTGGCACGATGAACCCAGTTCCAGTGTCACACCACAAAAATAAACAAACCTTGCCCGTCTAGGCTCTCACTAATACAGCACTTGCCTATCTCACCTATAGGTCGCTTCACATAGCCATACGGTCCAGCAGCCTCCTGGCTGTGACCAACATGATAGATTGGGGTCTCGGTCCATCAGTCCTTCTGACTGTGACCACGTGACACCCCTCTTATCGAGCCATCACTGGGCCCCCAAAATCAGGCTTTACTCAGCTTTGTGGGCCCCCCAGCTCTCCTGGCTGGGACCACACAGAGACTCTGCAGGCTACCTTCCCAATTCCATCAACTGACACTCACACTGAGGCCTCATGCACACGGCTGTGCGCGGACCGTGGTATCCCGTTCTGGAATCCAGCTGACAGCAGGAGCGCACGGCGTCATTGGTTGCTATGATGCCGTGCGCTTCATGCTGCCGCTGGACGAGTGTATAGATTGGCTATACACCTTTAAAATGTGAAGGATGAGGACTAACACCAGTGTGAACAGAGCCTTATAAAGCCAGTGAATGAGTAATGAATAATTTGAGGGCATAGTATTTATTTTTAGGCGCTGAATATCTTTAAGGCTACATGCACACGACAGTTGTTTTTTGCTGTCCGCAAATCGCGGATCCGTCTTCCTTTTTTTTCACATCCACATCCGTTCCATGTGTCCGCAAATTTTGTAGGTTGTGTTTCCGTGTGTCTTCCGTATTTCTTTTGCGGATCCGGAAGGCTTGAACCAGTTTCTTAAAGTACCTGTACAAGTGCCCTGGTTTTCATGCAACCATCCGCAAAAAAAAAACCGCATGCGGTTGCAAAACGGAAGGCTTCCATTGGTCATCCGTTTTTTTTTTTTTGCGGACCCATTGACTTCGTGGACAAGAATAGGACATGCCTTGATATGACTTTTTTTGCGGACGTGAAACACGGCCCGCGGACATGGAAACAAAACGGTTGACTAGCCAACATTTTTCACGGACCCATAGAGAGGTGCGTGGGAGCATCCGTTCTGCGAAAAAAACAAAGAACGGATGCGGAAACAAAAAACGTTCGTGTGCATGTAGCCTAAAGCAAACATTTTTCCGTGTAAATAGCACGTAAAAAAAAAAAAGTATATTAATTAAATGAGGCAAACCAGGTGACTGCTCTGCCTATTGTTACCAGAACAAAAGTCTGAAACTGTAAAGCGTATTGTCGAGGCTTCAGACGGGCACATATGTGAAGAAAGCACGTTAGAAACAGACGATAAAGAAAGGATGACAATAGGAACCCTTTGGGGGTGATGAGTGTTTCTAAATCATTTGAGCGTTCACAGAAGACAGGCAGCGCTTACTCCCCTGACAGCTAATTTAGACTGAGCTCAAGCTTAGGTGACAAAACCAAAGCGAGCAACAAGCAGTATGTTGGGTTGTGTTATAAATCTTTATTGTAATTCCGTATACATATGTTCGTCTTTTATCAGCTTTCGTGAAATATATTCCATATTCCGCTATCAAAAGGGTTTCACCATGAACAGCACTTGGCTACCCACAAAATAGGTGATAAATGTACGCTAGCTAAAAAAGGAAAAAAAAAAACGCATGACAAACTTAGGGTAGGTTCAGTATGCGACACGCACTCCGGTAGTCTGCCCTGGCAGAGGAAGAGATAACCGGAGCATACTGTATCTGGCATAGCCGTACACCGCCGGATCCCCCTTATTGACTATAATGGAGTGTTGCTGTGCAGGGAGACACTATGAAGGAGGCACAGCGCTACTACTCCTTTATTCTGGCCCACCTTCCATAGATACAGACCACCTGAGTGCTATGAGGCCCAGCAGTGAACTCCTCCTTCTGTTCCCAACATGTAAACCCTCCATTTTATGCAGCCACCTCTAAGGGAAGTTCAGTGTAAAGAAATTGTGCATCTTCCATTGCCTTTGATAATAGCTGTATACATTCCTATGTACTGAGCGCCCACTAGTGGTGGCTTCAGGCAGACACTTTCATAATACACTGTATGGGAGAAGCCGTAGACATAGATCTGCATAGGGGAGATTTATCAATGTATTTATGCCAGTTGTCTGGTGTGAAAACATTTAGAAATATGGGATTAAACAATAAGCCCCTTATGTAAGAAGCACCTCGTCCACTTTTTCCGACATTGAATTCAGATAAAGTTTGTGAGGCTGCGGACTTTTTTTTTTATATTACATTTTTTTATTATATCCAAATTTCTTCCACATTTCTTCCAAAAACAAAACATAAATTTGTCAGAAATCTGGGGAGTTGCAATTGGTGTGCCCCATTGCCATGTGCTAGGAAACTATGGCGTCCTGTGAGGTCTGTGTCTGCCCCTGGTCCTGACAGTTGGACCGCCACAACTTACTAAGCTATGGCATGTCCTAGTAGTATTCTATCACTTTCTATAGCGGGAGAACCCCTTTAAATGAATTGAGACATGTTGCTGTTTTTATATTTGAGGTTTTCTGCTATACGGTAGAACTAGACAATTATCCTCTATAACAGCGGTGTGACTCTGGATTGCATGTTGTTGGAACAATGCCTCATTCAGGACAATAAACCCGTCCTGCACTTTTCGATTAAAAGATTTTTCTTTGTTTCCTTTATTGAATACGGTACAAAAAAATTCATTTGTGCAGCAAGAGAATCCCAACCTCCTAACGTGGGTCTGCAGAGGATCGTCTACGCGTTTCGAGCACACCTGCTCTTAATCATGACTCCATGTTGGACCTTGACTCGCTCAGTTTTAAATGCTCCCAGAGTTCGGACTCCAGCCTCAAAGGAGGAGAGAGAACTCAGGTGTAAAATGATTAGGTAGTACTACTGGGCTCAGCCAGGGACCAACCTATTATCTGCAGTGTTCAATAAACAGTGCGCCACCCAAGTGACAAATACATGTGTAAATAATAGACTAACAAATGTCTTACTGGTAGAGTTGAGCGAACTTGTATTTTAAGTTCGGCATCCAAAGTTCGGGTTGGGGTTATCTTAGAATCCAGTTATGGATTCCGCTACCACGGACCATAACGGCATTTGGAATCCATAAGGGGATTCTTCAATGAACCCGAACCCTGGACAACACTAAGGACCTGGGGTGACATCACCGTCATGTCATCAGTGCAGGGGGCGTGGCTCAGTAGCCTACTACCTCTTATCCAATCCAGTACTGAGCCACGCCCCCTGTACTAATATAGCACAATAGCACAGATTTTATTGCAAAAACATTACCGTGAATACATTTTTGTAAGAAACCTGCAGCATAATCAGGTTTGGAACACTTGAAAAAATTATATTGAATATACTCAGTTTCCGATCTTTAGCACAGAGCACTGTCGGCCATATTGTGTCCCATGGGACTGGTTTCTGTCAGGTAGTGCCCTGCTCCCCTGTTCTCCTAGGCTGTGCGTTTTTGTGTTTTTGTACAGTAATCAATCCACAATAAAACACACGGCAGCATTTGTTTGAAGCCCACTTCCCAGACTTCTGTGGTGCCATATCTTTTTTGCAGGCTGCATAAACTGGGGTTTGGCACAGTTCAGTCTTAGTTATTGGTGGCCTACCCTCAGTATAGGTCATTAATATCAGATCGCTTGGGGTCCAACACCTGGCACCCCTAATGATCAGCTGTCTATGGCATCCGCTGGGTCCAGAAACTATACAATGGACAGAACCGAAAGCACAAGGTTCCATCCAGTAAGTGAATGGGAGATGAGCTGCAGTCTGCTGGTGATGAAGACTACACAGAGAACAGCCCGTTACATCCACTCTATCGTTTGCCGCACCAGCAGCTGCCCAACAGTTGATTAGTGTTAGTGCCAGTTGTCATAAACTCTACTGATCTGATATTAAAGGGGTTTTCTGACTGTTTTATACTGATGACCTATCCTCTGGATAGGTCATTAGTATCTGATCGGTAGCAGTCCGACACCTGGCACCTCCCCCATCATCCTTTTGAGGAAGCCACGGAGCTCTGGTGAGTGTCGTGGCCTCCTCAAAGTTTACCAATCGCAGCTCAGCCCAGTTCACTGGAATGACTCTGAGCTGCCCTTAGGCCATGTAACAGAAGAACGTGACATCACTGGCCTAGGGTAAGCTGCAAGATGGCGGCGCTCCCTGGAGCCTTCTCAAAGAGCTGACCAGTGGGGTTCTCGGGTGACGGACCCCCACCGATCAGATACTGTACAATATAAAACAATCGGAAAACCCTTTGTTACCTATCCTAAGGATAGGTTATCATTATCTAAGTACTGGAAAACCCTTTAGGCATGGACTGTATAAAGCTCTTAACACCCACTAGGTCATGCCTGTAAACCTCCTTCCGGTATTCCTGTATGGGACTCTACATCCCATGGTCCTTTACATCATTGGCTCACCTTTGCTCCAGATCCTGTGTTTGTCTCTTTTGAACATTTGTGATCTGAGATAGGGTTCGGTTACATGGCAACATGTGCCCTGTGCAACGTGTCATGTAATGTTTGTCAGTGGTGTCACAGTGCAACACGTGACATGCTGTGACTGCACCGCGACAGTCACAAAAAGTCCAGACGTGTCAGATTTCGTGTTGCACATCGCAAGTCGCACGTGACTTTTCTTCCTCTCTCATTAACCTTTTGAGGACTTGGCGATTTTCCTTTTTTGCTTTTTACTCTCCGCCTTTCCAGAGCACTAACTATTTTATTTTTCTGTTCATATAGCGGTTTGAGAGTGTTTTTTTTTTTTTTTTTTTTGCAGGACAAGTTCTACTTTGTAATGGCACCATTTAATATTGCTCATGATGTAGTGGGAAGCTGGAAAAAAAAATCCAAATTCTAGAATTGGAAAAAAAAAGGTGTTGGGCAATAGTTTAACTTGTTTACATTTGCACCTAGGGATGTGAGTGAGGACTCCCTTTTTCCGGTGTGATCTCTAGTTTTCATTGATACCGTTTTGGGGTGTGTATGACTTTTTAATCATTTTTCATTACATTTTTTGGGGAAGGTGAAGTGACGAAAGAACATCGAATTCTGATTAATTGTTTTTCAGTTACGTGTTCACCATATGTGATAAATACGTTTATATTTTAATAATTTTAGCATTTTTAATTTTTAGATACTTTTTCTTTTTTAATATTCTTTAAAACCTTTTTAACTTTCGATTAAAATGGCTTTCCAGGATTTTTATACTGATGACCTGTCCTCTGGATAGGTCTTCCATATCTGATCGTTGGGGGGTTTAGGTCATCATTTACTGACCTCAGGATAGGTCATCAGTAAAAAAAAAATCTCAGAAAACCCTTTTAATCATTTGTTTGCTTTTCCCATACCTTAATGTGATTTAACACATTAGTGTATGGGAAATTCAGTGTGCTCCAATGCAGTACTGCCACCTGCAGGCCTACATTGTAATATACCTTCGATAGACCTTGTACAGGCTCCTGCCTATCACCACCAAGGAATGGCTTACCTGAACTCAGCTCAGCATCTGAAGGGCTAAATGTTTGCGATCGGCCATTAGCCTGGCGTATGCCAAATGAGTACCCCTTTGGGTGTGCACCCACACAATTTTTCTTCATTTGTATTGAAAAGCATAGTCAACAACACTTTAACACAGGGGCTTCTTGTAAAGAAGCATACTGTACATTTCTTTAGCATGGAAGCCTGTAGGTGACACTTAGATCTATATTATATACAGTTTCATATATTGGGTTTTTCTACCATATGCACTGAACGTAAGGCAAGACGTTATGTGAACAGAACCTTACAGTCGCTTTCCATAGTTATAGTATATTATAGACTGTATTTTGCTTTATTATATGGTAGTTTATCTGGTGGATGGTCAAGTCATGGTCAGGTATTGGAATCATGATTTATATGATTTGATTTTTAGCAGCACATTTTGTACATGCACTTTGATTACTTAGCAGTAAACCACACAATACATCTCTTTCAATACTTGTTGGATGTGCAGGCCAAGGCGAGATGCACATATGCTTGTGATGATTTGTATTTACTAGAAACCATAAATCCTCTGTGATTTAAAGGATTAGCAGACATTCGAAAGTAAGACACTTCTTTTAAAGTGATTTCATTTCTAATCAAAAGCCTGCAGCTCTGATTGGAACGTGTGTTACTGGTGCTATGTTTCACGCATGGGGGGAGAGGTCCCTGCGGCCACAGATGTGGAGAAGACCCTGCAGTCACAGAGCCTGGTTCATTGTATACTGTTTGTTTCACACATATTTGTCAAATTTTGCATATTGTTCATGTTATCTAGTTCCCTCTGCAGGCAAATCCTTAAAGGGATTTTCCGAGATTTTAATACTGATGACCTATCCTCTGGAAAGATCATTAGTATCTGATCGGTGGGGATCCAACACCCGGGACCCCCGCTGATTAGCTGTTTGAGAAGGCAGCAGTGCTCGCAGTAGCGCTGTGGCCTTCTATCTGCCTTTCCTAGGCCAGTAAATACACGTTCATCGGTCCATGGCCTTGGTGCAACTCAGCCCCTTAGAAGTAAACAGGACTAAGCTGCGATACCAAGCACAGCCACTATACTGTGTGCAGCGCTGTTCTTGGTCAGCAGGGAGAAGGCTGCTGCACTCACAAGAGCGCTGGTGCCTTCTCAAACAGCTGATCAGCGAGGGTCTTGGGTGTCAGACTGACCACCGATCAGATACTGATGACCTATCCAGCCATGCACACGACAGTGAATAATGGCCGTGTGACGTCCGTCTAAGGAACAGCTGTCACACGACCATTTTTAGCACCAATTAATGTCTATAGGGTGAATAGCATCTGTCCAAAAATAGGACATGCCCTATTTTTGGCCGTTTTCATGGTCAGACGGACCCATTGAAATCAATGGAACCGTTTTTTAGCGGCCGATTGACAGGAGTCAACCCGTTAAAAACGGGTACACAGGCCATTTAGGGGTTAAAAAAAACTGAGCTCATCCACTTTCTCGCGGTCCGGCAGTCTCTTCTCTCTTCATTGAGCAGGACCTGCCGAAGGAACTGCGATATGCGCGGTGACATGACCACGTGGGAGGGTGCAGTGACATCATTGCTCTCCTTTGGCAGGTCTCGTTCTGTGAAGAGAGAAGAGACTGCTGCAGTGCGAACAAGTGGATAAGGTAATTTTTTTTTGTTTTTGGCTGTCGGACACTATGGGGGCATTATTTAAACCATGGTGGACATTATAAAGCTGGGGGCTTTAAATTTTTTTTTTAAACAAATCACACACTATGGGGGACATTATTTAAGATGGGGCCCTACATTGGGGGCATTATTAAAGCATGTTCTTCTGAGCTGGCACAGTGGAGAAGGAGGGACTCCCTCCCTCCCCACTGCATGCGGCTGCCACTGGCCACCAATGAAAGCGGAGGAGAGGAGGGACTGTGGCCACTGCCACCAATGGGAGCGGAGGAGGGGCGGGACTGTGGCCACTGCCATCAATGAATGACTGAATAGCAACGTAGCCTGCATGTGCCGGCTATATCCCATACCCGGCCTCTATGACTGCACGCTGTGATCCACTGCAATTAACCCCTCAGGTTCTGAGGGGTTAATTGCGGTGGATCGCAGCAGGCAGTCATAGAGGCCCAGCATGGGATATGGCCGGCACATGCAGGCATATACAACTTTTCATTAGTTTGAACTTCATTACTTAAGTAGCGGCACATAGGGCATATATGGGACACTTACTATTATATCTGTGCGGGGCTCCGTTCACCCGCTCTGGCCCCCGTTACATGGTGGGAACCCCAGGGAGGAGACATCAGCCTCTCTCCCTAGGCGTTCCTTCTCCCTGTCTACAGTGCAGAACGTCACAGGCAGGGAGAAGGAACGCCCAGGGAGAGAGGCTGATGTCTCCTCCCTGGTGTTCCCACCATGTAACAGGGGCCAGAGCGAGCGAACGGAGCCCCGCACAGATATAATAGTAAGTGCCCCATATATGCCCTCTGTGCCGCTACTTAAGTAATGAAGTTCAAACTAATGAAAGGTCCTATACGACCTATGCTGGGGCTCCGATCGATTACCATGACACCCAGGACGCTACTGAAGTACTGGCTGCCATAGTCAGCTCCCTGCTGCTGTGTGCCCAGAGCACAGGGCAGCAGGGACAGTGTGAGGTCCTATTCACCCTAATAGATCTCTATCAGAGTAAATAGGACAAGGGTTTTAGCCCCTAAGGGGGCTAAATATATATCGCACATGATTCATAATATATCGCAATATCAATTTTAGGCCATATCGTCCACCCCTAGCTTGGGGCCTACCATCCTGCGGGTGTTCTCAGAAAGGTGGGTCTAGAAATAACTGCCAATTAAATTCATCCATTTTTCATGTCCGTTTTTTAAGGACATGAAAAACTGATGCAAAACGGACATTAAAAACTGACACACGGCCAGAAAATGGATGCACACACTGATGCAAAATGGCCATGAAAAACTGACAGTGTGTCCGTTTTTAATGCATGCTTTTTTTCACTGTCGTGTGCATGTAGCCTTACCCTAGGTACACACCTAAGCGTTTTACAGCGCGTTCAAACGCGCTGTAAAACGCACAACGTGAAAAGCCATGCTTCCCTATGGGCATGGTTCACATTTGGGCGTTTTACAGCGTGTTTGAACGCGCTGGAAAACGCCTAACGCTGTAGCTTCTACTTGAGCTTCTTTAGGGCGTTTTTGCGCGCGTTTCCGTCCATAGGATTGTATTAGAACGCGCAAAGATGAAGAAATGCGCGTTTTCTGTTCCAAAAACGTCGCCGACGACGCATCCGCAAGAGCAACACTCCACACACCATTGCTGCCACTTGCGTTTGTCTCCTAAACTCCATAGAAATCCACCAAATTAACCACACCAAACTCCAACAGTACAACACTCTCAAACACACCTAATCAATAAAAATCTCAATTTGGCAAACATTCAACACCTTTCATATAGGTAGGCCTGCATTTTTTGTGGATCTTGCACCTGTCAATCACAAAAACGCACGAAAAACGCGCTTTCATTAATGACAAAAACGCGCATACAATCGCGCGTAAAAACGCTTGAAAAAACGCACACCTGCAAAACGCTTAGGTGTGTTCCCAGCCTTAAAGTCGTGGAAAATCTATCAAGCACTGTGTATGCATGGGTGTAATTTGTATGCGTGTATGTATTGGTATGTTGAATATATGTCTATATTGTGTATGTGTGTCTGTAATGTGTATGATTATATGTATGTGTAATGTTTGTATATGTATAATAAATGTGCATGTGTATTACAAATACTATACATCCACAAAAGTTCAGATAGCGCACAGATAAAAAATCTGTTTATGTTGTTGTGTGCAAGTGGCTTAAATGGGACCTCTCAGGAGATCGTTCGTAGCTACATGTTCAATTTAAAGGGAACCTGTCACCAGGAAATGCAATTAAATCTGCAGACAGAATGTCATAGAGCAGTATGAGCTGAGCTGGTAATTTATACAGTTACGTATCTTCTCTTTCTGAGCTCAGTTGTACACAAGATCATCTTATCAGTGACTAACAGCTATTTCTGTATACACAATTACACAGAGAATGCAATTAATGACTGATAACAACTCTCTGTGTACACCTATCAGTGACTGACAGCTATCTATGTAAACACACTGTGGGGGGTTAGCTCTGGTCTCGAGGATCGTTCACATACAGATAGTCGTCCACCGCAGCTAAGACACTGTTCACACACACGGCACCCATGCGGCTTTCCCAGCCCAATGTCCATCAGCCTCCTGGCTGTTACCTCACCGGTGTCTTTTGGGGGATTGTGGTCCAGTCGTCCACCCGACGCTGACCATGCGACCCTTATCCCTAGGCGTCGCGGGACCCCCCAAACTTCAGGCTACTCCCAGCCTTGTGGTCTCTCAGCGCTGCCAGATCAAACCACACACAGAACCACTCCAGGCTTCTGTACCTCACAGGACACACTCATCTCACTGTGAGGACAGCTTTATGCTCTCTTGATTGTGGCACCTGTTGCTGCCTCAGACCTGCCCACTGATGGGAAAGAGATGGATAATCCTGCCATTCCTCTCTTCTATCAGCCATGAGGCCTGTCACTGCCTCACATATCCCCCCTTTGTTCAACCCCGTGAGGGTGAACACTAGCATCCAACCACGATGCTCGTGAGAGGGCATCGACCTGGCCTACAGTCTTCCCCTTATTCTGCCAGACCCAGGCCAATAGTGCTTGGTTTCTCACCCACATGAGTTTAGTATGGGGCAAATAAGACCTACGGGATTTTCTTGCCCATCTCATGACCCGGTACTCTCTTTCACGAGTGAGGATGATGCGCTTCGCACCAGTGGCCTCTCTCTTTTGTTTTTCTCTCTCCACATTTCGCATCAGCACATGTTCCTCATGTCCTTTCTTGGACTGCTGCAACTCTCGACTAAACTGTTCCCTCACTTCGGCCGCCTCTTCTTCAGCCTTATCTTTGGTCTCGGGAACATCCGAGGATTTCTCCCACTCCAACTCATCAGCCTCAGCCTTTGAGTCTCTTTTGGAGTCTTCAGTCACTTTGATAGGCTTTTCATCCTTCACGGACACAGCATTACATACTTGCATTCTTAGCTCCTCCTCCTCTTTCTCATTAAGGATGGAGGTACTTTGGACATCAGAGTCCGTTTCAGACTCAGCATCTTCTGGCAATCCCTGAAGAGGTTCACCCAGGATATGGTTCTCCTTTCGGGCAGGATTCAGGAGAGCCAGCCCATCGGAGTAGACAGCACCCTCATACTGGTCGTCGGTCCCCCGTATTTCTTCCCCAGCAGACTGCTGGCTTTCTGGAAGGCATTGACAGCAGAGGGAATGTCTTTCATGACCAGGTCCTGGCCACACACTGCCACGAGTCTCTGGGCTTCTGTATCCACCTCAGCACCATCATCTGGTTCAGCAGATACCTCTTCCATCTTCCTCTCTGCCTCGGCTGGCACCACAGCGCCACCACCTCCAGACCCATTCTTAACGGGCTCTGACTTCTTGGCATCTTTTAGAGAATCTTCCTCTTCAGATATCTCATTTTCTTCCCCTCTGCTGCGCAGGAGCACGCTTAGGCCTCTCCAACTCATCGATTTCATCTTTTGAGCTCCTGAGATCTTCCATCTCTACTCTGAGTTGCTTGTTCAGCCTCTCCAATTCATCTCGCTCCTTAAGCGCTTTTTCAAGGGCTCTAGCCAAGGAGAGGGCCATAGTCGTCTTCTTAGTTTTTCGGACCAGCTTGTTAGCAGCGCCCGCTCTTGGGCCTTCTGTTCCAGCGGCTCTTCACTCTGTTCTGGTGTAACAGCAGTTGTAGGAGTACCACCATTCTTCCTTAGACACTCTGTGGATTTCCACCCAGGGACTCTTCAAGCCCATTGTCGAGGTCTACTATAGACTTTTGTGTCTTTCTGGAGTCTTTTCCTTCCCCAGGACACCAGGCGGTAGACCCTTCAATTCACTCGTCTTTTCCGGGTCTCCTCTTTGACCCTTCTGCAGCCATCTTTAGCGACTCTGTGACGACAGCTAGTCCCTTCTCTATCGTATCTAGGGACCGTGTGGCGAGAGTGAGATCAGCCTCCGGTTTGCAGCTGTACTGTTCTGTCAGGTCATCTAAGACTGACTGGATATGAGCTTCAGACACTAGGCTGACGTCACCCGACTGAACTCTCGTCTCGTCAGATATAACTGTCACCTGGTCGCTACTAGTAACCACTTTAGTTTGGCAAGACCTCGGCATGGCAGCCTTTCTCAATGAGTTGCTATCGGTCACAGAACATGTGTTATATATACCGCTCGTGTCATTCTCAATCCTGTCCTCTAGGGGCACCGATGAGCTAATCCCCACCTGGGACATTTTATTAACCATAGAAACCTGTGGAGACTGCATATCCACTTCTAGTACGTGTGGTACACCCTCTAGGACGGCCCCATGTACTTGCACATTTTTCACAGTGGTTTCCCTCAGTTGTGAGCTCTCAACATCAATTAGCCTTTTATACCATCCACATTTTTACCAACAGGGGAGCTTCTTCCCTGATCACACCCTTTAAAGGAGCAGGTATATCATCATCACACATATCATTAGGCACTTCAAGTAACTTGTTTTCTATGTGCAGAACCTTCACATTAACCACATTATCATTATACATTTCAACAAACTCTGCACCTTCACTTGGCACCGTGTCTGCACCACTGTTTCTAATGGTCATTTCACTTAAACCATTGCTTTCTATCTGCATTTGCCTTACACCTTCATTTAAAGGGACAGGTACAGGTTCTGTAGGAGCTTCATTACTTCCTACAGAAGTGTCTCCATTGCCCCACATTACGTCACGCATGAGCATATTTGCAACATCAAGTCCATCAGTCTCTGTTCCCACCATGGTCTCACCCTCCGTGAGGACCACCGGATAGTCCACAGGATTCACATAATTGTCCCGACAGACATCATTCTACCTCTTACCCAGGCTAGCATGGGATCTCTGATTTTCGCCATCCCAAACCTAGCCTTGGTCACGGGCACTTTAAACAACATCTTGAACTTCTCCCCTGCAGATTCCTGCGAGAGAGCAACCGCAACAGGCTTACCAGCCTGTTCAGACACAGCATTTTTCCCATAGTCACTCATTTTTGAGACATCTTCACGCCGCAGCGCTTTATCACTCACCAGCCCGGCAGGTAGCAACTGCCGCCGGCTCACTGTCACAGGGTCTGCCACAAAATTATCAACAGGAACAGTCTTACCGATTGTCGCCACTGACTCAGCACTCCCGGAAGATAAGGGTAGTCCAGGTATATCTCCAGCACGGTCACCACCCTTCTCCTCAATGCAGTAGTTGCCACGGGAGACGCCTTGGACTTGTCTCCTGTCTTTTTCCGGACGGACATTCCAGCCGCACCCTTTAGGACTCTGTGCACAGTCGCAGGGAAAATAGGCACTCCTGAGAAACGCACCACTCTCCACCTCTTTGTCTTCCCGACGGTTGCCCTTGGCAACGGCACATATTACCTCGAACAGTCCACTACGATTCAGAGCAGCCTCTCTGAGTGCAGCACTTGACTTCCTCAACATGCAATTAGTTTCCCGCACCAGCTGCTCTATTATTTTCTCTGTGGCCTCGGTTTTCCGCCAAACCAGACCATCTTTCACCCAGGTCGCCATTTTGACCAAAAAATTTCCACAGGTCAGTTTCTTTTATTGTGCTTCTGGCCCTTTAAATACGAACACAGCTTGCACCACAGAAAAAAATAAGTCCAGAGTAACACCAGCAGTTTTCCAGCAGCACCTGCTCCAGCGAACAAGCAGGCTTCTGGCCCTTTAAATCACTGCACAGCAACACAGCAATTTCCTTGGCAACATTCAGCAGCACCTGCTCTTTTCTGTCAGGTCGTTGCCCCTAGCAACACTTTGCCTTTTTCCAGCAGGGATGACTGCCCGCATCCGACACCAAAATGTGGGGGGTTAGCTCTGGTCTCGAGGATCGTTCACATACAGATAGTCGTCCACCGCAGCTAAGACACTGTTCACACACACGGCACCCATGCGGCTTTCCCAGCCCAATGTCCATCAGCCTCCTGGCTGTTACCTCACCGGTGTCTTTTGGGGGATTGTGGTCCAGTCGTCCGCCCGACGCTAACCATGTGACCCTTATCCCTAGGCGTCGCGGGACCCCCCAAACTTCAGGCTACTCCCAGCCTTGTGGTCTCTCAGCGCTGCCAGATCAAACCACACACAGAACCACTCCAGGCTTCTGTACCTCACAGGACACACCCATCTCACTGTGAGGACAGCTTTATGCTCTCTTGATTGTGGCACCTGTTGCTGCCTCAGACCTGCCCACTGATGGGAAAGAGATGGATAATCCTGCCATTCCTCTCTTCTATCAGCCATGAGGCCTGTCACTGCCTCACAACACTTACACAGAGAATACTATCAATCACTGATAACACCTCCCCCCTGTACAGCTATCAGTAACTGACAGCTATCTATGTATACACACTTACACAGAGAATGCTATCAATCACTGATAACACCTCCACTGTGTACAGCTATCAGTGACTGACAGCTATCTCTGTATACACACTTACACAGAGAATGCTATCAATCACTAATAACACCTCCCCATGTACAGCTATCAGTGACTGACAGCTATCTATGTATACACACTTACACAGAGAATGCTATTAATCACTGATAACACCTCCTCTGTGTACAACTATTAGTAACTGATAGCTATCTATGTATACACACTTACACAGAGAATGCTATTAATCACTGATAACACCTCCCTGTGTACAGATATCAGTGACTGACAGCTATCTATGTATACACAATTACACAGAAAATGCTATCAGTCACTGATTACACCTCCCAGTGTACAGCTATCAGTGACTGACAGCTATCTATATATACACACTTACACAGAGAATGCTATCAATCACTAATAACACCTCCTCATGTACATCTATCAGTGACTGACAGCTATCTATGTATACACACTTACACAGAGAATGCTATCAGTCACTAATAACACCTCCCCGTGTACAACTATCAGTGACTGACAGCTATCTATGTATACACACTTACACAGAGAATACTATCAATCACTAATAACACCTCCCCTTGTACAGCTATCAGTGATTGACAGCTATCTATGTATACACACTTACACAGAGAATACTATCAATCACTAATAACACCTCCCCTGTGTACAGCTATCAGTGACTGACCGCTATGTCTGTATACACACTTACACAGAGAATGCTATCAATCACTAATAACACCTCCCCATTGTACAGCTATGAGTGACTGACAGCTATCTATGTATACACACTTACACAGAGAATACTATCAATCACTGATAACACCTCCCCATTTACAGCTATCAGTGACTGACAGCTATCTATGTATACACACTTACACAGAGAATACTATCAATCACTAATAACACCTCCCCATGTACACCTATCAGTGACTGACAGCTATCTATGTATACACACTTACACAGAGAATGCTATTAATCACTGATAACACCTCCCCTGTGTACAGCTATCAGTGACTGACAGCTATCTATGTATACACACTTACACAGAGAATGCTATCAATCACTAATAACACCTCCCCATGTACAGCTATCAGTGACCGACAGCTATCTATGTATACACAATTACACAGAAAATGCTATCAGTCACTGATTACACCTCCCAGTGTACAGCTATCAGTGACTGACAGCTATCTATGTATACACACTTACACAGAGAATGCTATCAATCACTAATAACACCTCCTCATGTACATCTATCAGTGACTGACAGCTATCTATGTATACACACTTACACAGAGAATGCTATCAATCACTGATAACACCTCCCCTGTGTACAGCTATCTATGTATACACACTTACACAGAGAATGCTATCAGTCACTAATAACACCTCCCCGTGTACAGCTATCAGTGATTGACAGCTATCTATGTATACACACTTACACAGAGAATACTATCAATCACTAATAACACCTCCCCTGTGTACAGCTATCAGTGACTGACAGCTATCTATGTATACACACTTACACAGAGAATGCTATCAATCACTAATAACACCTCCCCGTGTACAGCTATCAGTGACTGACAGCTATCTATGTATACACACTTACACAGAGAATGCTATCAATCACTAATAACACCTCCCCGTGTACAGCTATCAGTGACTGACAGCTATCTATGTATACACACTTACACAGAGAATACTATCAATCACTAATAACACCTCCCCTGTGTACAGCTATCAGTGACTGACCGCTATGTCTGTATACACACTTACACAGAGAATGCTATCAATCACTAATAACACCTCCCTGTGTACAGCTATCAGTGACTGACAGCTATCTTGTTTTTGCTTTGCCATTTAAGTCTTTTTTCTGTTGATCAGTGTCAAAATGTTTAAATCCATAATCCGAATTGGTGGCATTACAGGCAGAGTTCGCTAAGAGCTCATTTGCATACCATCTTCCCAGAATCCCAGAGGAGTGTTACCTGGCTTTTAAACTCCTCATGGCATTTAGATGCTCTCTATAAGATATAGTATCTCCCTAATTAAATCCTAAGTGGTTCAATGCTGTTATACTATCAAACATGAATACCGTAAGGTAAAGGTAGTTTTCCATATGCCTAGTAAAAGATGACTTGACTTTAATATTTCACAGGTAGCTAGAACAGTGAGACCCGTATCAGTTTGATCGGCCGAGCACCATGACCTAGGTCACGTTCCCCAGCTTTCACATGGCTCTGCCAAGAATTTCCTATGTTGAACATTGCAGTGCTCCCTCACGTTAGAATAGTAATTTGTTCCTGGATGCCTACTGTAGCTTGAAAATATTGTATCTGTGGAAAATTAGTCATTAATTCGGAAGCAATAAATAAATAAAAATAAATGAGGTTTTATTCATCATTGTCTGCGCCTGCTTTAGGCGACAGCAAGGAAGCTGGTCTTAATAATTGTGCCACAAAATCTTGTTGTTTCCTATTGACTTATAATAGCATTTATCTGAATGCAGATTTACTGATCTTGTTGTTAAATATACTGGAAAAGCAAATTATGCAAGTGTGAACAGAGTCTAAATTGGGTAAGGTAAGTTCTTAAGTCACTGGTGCTGGAAGCTGCAAATTACTTCATGTGTTTAGGACAGTCAAAGTAAATAGTGCACAATTATAATAAACTGGAGACCACCTCCTCACCTTCTGTTTAATGGAGCAGATAATTCTTATAGAGGTCGATAGCAAAACAGTACATGGAGCACTGGCATAGAGAAGTATAATGCATGTAGGAGTAGAGAGCAGTACAGTACCTATAGTACAGAGATCAGTACTATATGTGTAGTGCTGGTAAATAGAAGTACAATTCATATAGTATGTGAAGAGTACAGTACATGTACTATAGAGGAGTATAATACATGTACTGGTGAAGAGCACTATAATATTTGTAGTAAAGGTAAAAGGTAGTACAGTACAGGTAGAGAGCAGTACAGTACATGTAGTACAGGTAGAGAGCAGTACAGTACAGATTCAGGATTCAGATGAAGTAAAAAAAAAAACTGTGAGGCAGAAGCCAATTTTCCCCACTTAGGGGGAATAAAAAATTCCTTCCCGACCCCAATCAGGCAATCAGAATAACTCCCTGGATCAACGACCCCTCTCTAGTAGCTGTAGCCTGTAATATTATTACACTCCAGGAATACATCCAGGCCCCTCTTGAATTCCTTTATTGTACTCACCATCACCACCTCCTCAGGCAGAGATTTCCATAGTCTCACTGCTCTTACCGTAAAGAATCCTTTTCTATGTTTGTGTACAGCCCTTCTTTCCTCCAGACGCAGAGGATGTCCCCCCGTCACAGTCACAGTCCTGGGGATAAATAGATGATAGAAGAGATCTCTGTACTGACCCCTGATATATTTATACATCGTTATTAGATCTCCCCTCAGTCGTCTTTTTTCTAAAGTGAATAACCCTAATTTTGATAATCTTTCTGGGTACTGTAGTTGCCCCATTCCAGTTATTACTTTAGTTGCCCTCCTCTGAACTCTCTCCAGCTCTGCTATGTCTGCCTTGTTCACAGGAGCCCAGAACTGTACACAGTACTCCATGTGTGGTCTGACTAGTGATTTATAAAGTGGTAGGACTATGTTCTCATAATGGGCATCTATGCCCCTTTTGATGCAACCCATTATCTTATTGGCCTTGGCAGCAGCTGCCTGACACTGGTTTTTGCAGCTTAGTTTGCTGTTTATTAAAATTCCTAGATCCTTTTCCATGTCAGTGTTACCGAGTGTTCTACCATTTAGTATGTACGGGTGACTTGCATTATTCCTTCCCATGTGCATAACTTTACATTTGTCAGTGTTAAACCTCATCTGCCACTTATCTGCCCAAGCCTCCAATCTCTCCAGATCCCTCTGTAGCAGTATATTGTCATCTTCAGTGTTAATTACTTTACACAGTTTAGTGTCATCTGCAAACATTAATATTTTACTATGCAAGCCTTCTACAAGATCATAACCACCTTCGGGTTTTCTCAGCCAGTTACTTACCCACTTACAGACATTTTCTCCCAGTCCGAGCATCCTTATTTTATATACTAACCTTTTATGTGGTACGGTGTCAAATGCTTTGGAAAAGTCCAGATATACGACATCCATTGATTCGCCGCTGTCAAGTCTAGAATTTACCTCCTCATAGAAACTGATTAAATTAGTTTGGCATGACCGATCCCTCATGAAGCCATGCTGATATGGTGGTTTTTACCTATTTCCGTTGAGATCCTCTAAGATAGCATCTCTCAGAAAACCTTCAAACAGTTTCCCCACAACAGATGTTAAACTTACCGGCCTATAGTTTCCGGGCTCTGTTTTTGGGCCCTTTTTGAATATTGGCACATTTGCTATGCGCCAATCCTGTGGAACACTCCCTGTGAGTATAGAGTCCACAAATATAAAAAAACAAGGGTCTGGCTATGACATTACTTAATTCCCTTAGGATACGGGTGTGTATGCCATCCGGTCCTGGCGATTTTCTATTTTCATCTTTTTGAGTCGCTGTTGTACTTCTTCTTGGGTCAGACAGGACACTTTTAATGGGGGATTTATTTTTACATTCAGCATTTCATCTGACAGTTTATTTTCCTCAGTGAATACATTGGAGAAAAAAATATTTAACAGCTTTGCTTTCTCCTCATCGCTCTCTGCAACTCCCCCTTCATTACTCCTATAAAGGGCCGACATTTATACTTTATAACATTTAAATAATGGAAGAACATTTTAGGGTTAGTTTTACTCTCTTTGGCAATTAATCTCTCGGTCTCTAGCTTGGCCGCTTTTATTTGTTTTTTGCATGTTCTATTTTTTTCCTTATCATTTTTCAGTGCTTCCTCGCTACCCTCCTCTTTTAGGGATTTATATGCTTTCTTTTTGTCATTTATTGCTTTCTTTACATTTCTATTCATCCACATTGGTTTCTTTTTGTTCCTTAACTTTTTATTCCCATACGGTATGTACCTCTCACAATGAGATTTTAGGATGCTTTTAAACATATCCCATTTTGTGGCTGTATTTTTGTTTTTGAGGACTTTGTCCCAGTTAGTTAGGCCTATGGCCTCGCTTAGTTGGCTACATTTAGCTTTTTTGAAGATTGGTATTTTTGTTCCTCCCTGTAGAAGTGTTCTTTTGAATGATAATTGGAAAATTATTACTTTATGGTCACTATTTCCCAGGTGTCCCCCAACCTGCACATCTGTTGTTCTGTCAGGTCTATTGGTTAATAGTCCATTATGGCTGTCTCTCTAGTCGGGTCCTGAACCAGTTGGGAAAGGTAATTGTCTTTGGTTATTGCCAAGAACCTGCCTCAGTTATGGGATGTACAGCTTTCAGTTTCCCAGTCTATATCTGAGTAGTTGAAGCCCCCATAATAACCACCTCCTTATGATGTACCGCCTCATCTATCTCGTTTAGTAGTAGATTTTTTATGGACTCTGGTATATTAGGTGGTTTATAATAAACTCCTATTAGTAATTTATTATTATTTTTGCCTCCATGTATTTCTACCCACAGTGACTCCACATGTTCATGTCCCTCAATTATATCTTCTCGGACTGTGGGCTTTAGACAGGACTTTACATAAAGGCAGATCCCCTCCCCCTCTCCGGTTTTGGCGATCCTTTCTAAACAGACTATAACCTTGTACATTAACAGCCTAGTCATAGCTATCATCCAGGCATGTCTCAGTTATTCCCACTATGTCATAGTCCTCCTCACACATCACTAATTTCAGCTCCCCAGTTTTGTTAGTCAGGCTTCTGGCATTAGTATTTTTATATATATTTTATGTATATTGTTTATGTATATTTTTTTACCCTACACCTTTCCTTCTGAACTGTTTTAGTCCCTCCTTCCATTCCTCTCCCAGTCCCACTACCTTGCCCCCGGTCTCTATCTGCACTATCTTCTCCTCCTATAATTTAATTACCCTCTCCCCCAGTCCCTAGTTTAAACACTCCTCCAACCTTCTAGCCATCTTTCTCCCCAACACAGCTGCCCCATCTCCATTGAGGTGCAGCCCGTCCCTACGATAGAGCCTGTAGCCGACAGAGAAGTCGGCCCAGTTCTCCAAGAACCCGAACCCCTCCTTCCTACACCAGTTCTTGAGCCACTTGTTAACCTCCCTAATCTCCTGCTGCCTTTCTTGTGGGGCTCTTGGTACAGGCAGTATCTCGGAAAATACTACCTTTGAGGTCCTTGCCCTAATCTTTTGACCTAAATCCCTTCCTCTAACTTTGTCATTAGTTCCGATATGGACCATGACCGCTGGATCTTCTCCAGCCCCTCCCAGTAATCTGTCAACCCGATCCGCGATGTGTCGAACTCTAGCGCCGGGATGACAGCACACTGTTCGTCGATCACAGTCTTTGTGACAGATAATTTAATTTAATACATTTAAAGAGCAGAACAGTACATTATACAAATAGAGAGTAGTACAGTACATATAGTACAGGCAGAGGGAACTACAGTGGTTGTAGTACAGGTGAAGAGCAGTACAATACAGGTACAGGGAAATAAATATGCTTTATAGACAGCAAATCAGAACATGTACTTCAGTAATACAGCACAAACTGATTGGCCATGCATGGTTTGACTAAAATAAATAATTTTATTAGTGAAACACACACACTGATCGGCAGGATCTTTTAGCCTACATCCATGCACTGTCTAGGAGCTGAATGCAGTTTTTAGTTAAGGTTGTGCATGAAGCCATTGCGAGTTGAAGAATCACTGTATATCGGTAAACTATTATAAAGAAAAAGGTGAATATGGACAGAACCTGAGACAATTGTAACAAAGGTTTTTTTATCAAGATATTTTTATTGGTGACCTATCCTCTGTTTCTCTATATGGGGACACATACTTGAATAGTTTTTTTCCCTGTATGTTACAAAGTGCGTATCCTCATTCTAGACCAGACCAAAACACAGTACATTTCAGAAAGTTAGAATTAGATAACAGATAGCTGACTCTTGCACTTTTCAAAACTGCAAAATCAGTTTCAACTCAAAAATGAGGTGGTTAGGTGAAACGATAATGAAATAACAGAATGATATTTCAGGGGAGTCTGCGTGGATTGTAATATTGAGGATTATCAGCAAAATGCTCTATTACATTAAAAATCAATACAAATGATTTCAAATTTCACCCTTTATCCTGTTAATACCACGTGTTTTTTTAAACTTAAAGACCAATCTATTTTTTTCAGGTTTTTTTTTCATTGTCACTTTTCAAAAGTCATAACTTTTTTATTTTTTTTAATTGCTTTATTCATTTTTTAAGTCTATTTTTCAGAGTTTACTGTGCGATAAAAATAATGAACTAAATTTGTTCTACGAGTCGTTACTAAGGATGAGCAAATGGATTCTACTCGTTCTGAATTCATCCCAAATGTCCTAAAAAGTTTGGATTCTAGCTCACCCAATTTTTTTGTTTTGAGAGAGATATTGCATGTCTCATTGAGAGAGGTATATGTTTGGGTGTGATATTCTAGTTCTCTTGTCTCACTTTCAGTTAAATATTACTTTGGGGATGTCTCTCTGATTCATCTTAAATTGATCCCAATCTGCTTTTGCTATATTGATCTATCCTCAAGTGATGACCTAAGTGAATAAGAAAGAGCTGATCGGCGGCGCTGGCGATTGGGCCCCTGCCAATCTAATATTAATTGACTATCCTGAGGATAGGTCATCAAAATAGAAAAAGAGGACTTCCCCTTAAATGTCAACAATTAACCCAAATATTTAGCAATTTATTTCAGACGGATAAACATCTTCATGTGAAAAACATGTAATTCAGATTTATTTCCAAAAGGATTTAAAAATGTAGAGTTTTTCACAGATACAGCCTTATTACAGCCAACTTATGTAGCAAAGCTAGGAAAATAGCCAAGCCAGCCTCACATCTGGAACTAACTATTTCAGGACAAAAGCTTTTATCAGAGCAAACGGCTTTTCTAGCTGAGAGGCCTTTGGTGGAACTCTGAGTGGGCACTATTTCTATTATGGAGACCAGTTAATATATGTTATGACTTTAGCAGGCTAAGTAAGTCTTCTTTAGTTTTCTTTGAAAAATATATGCAAATTATCATGTCTAACATCTTATGGCATCAGATAGGCTTAGGAAAACAAATATGAATATCTTTCCTAGAAACCCAGAAGGGCACTACCTGGCCCGCATTACTCCACGCACGCACTACGCATACTAGCCGCCCTTCATAATGAGAAAGAGTACCCCCCCCCAGACATCTCTATCTCTCTCTCTGCTCATCTCTAGTCGGTACAAATGCCATGATGGCAAATAGCTATTTTGTTTAAGTTTTTTTTTTACATGTTTTATGGAAAATGTTCATTCTTTTTGTGTCAACGTTTTCCAAGGGCCATAACTATTTAAAAAAAAAAAGAATGACATTTTTTTTGTGGGCAATGCGCTGTCAGAAAGAATCTCCTCTCTCAGTCAAACAACTTAATTGTTGCAGTTGCTACTGACTGCGGCATCTAGGGGGTGAATCTGTCGGAGACCAACTTCTCTGATCAGTGCCCTGATTCCTTAGGCTTTAGTAATGTCCTTGTCACCTGAATTGCAGTGCATCTAGCCAGTGTCAGACAGGAGTTTCTTGTGCCTATCAGAGAAAATTATTCTCAAGAGTCACCCCCTTATATCTTCAGTAAAGTCTAATCGGTTTTGAATCAAAGAAATATATCCTAGTGGCAGGTCATTAGCTCCAAGGACAGCCAAATGTTTTTTTCACCTGGACCTTTAGGGCCCACAAAGGTATCAGAGTCCAACCTTTGCATAGCTATAAAAAGGGAGCTCATCAGAAGAAATCCCTTAAATGGCTTCTGTAAAAACATTATATGGCTGTCACTAATTGGTTAACGTGTATAAAGTCTTGTTAAAAAAAAATCACCTCCTTCCCCGACCCACTCATATTTAACAGAAATATAAGACATGGCTTGCATATTTCCATTCTTCTGGAGCTTTCCCCTGCTACTATGGATTATGGATAGATTGTAATTTGTCATTGTGAGAGAACCCCTTTAAATCAAAGTCACTTAAAGGCTAAAATCACACCTATAAAAGCCTAGATGAGCGCTGTCTGAAGACAAGGAGTGAAGAACCTGGCCTTTTTATTATACTATGTTACAAAGTTTGACGTTTTCATTTCTACTACAGATTTTTTTCATTTTTTCTCATTGTGTGTTAGAGGATCAGGACAGGCATTAGAGGTGGAGATCTTGACACCATTTTGAAACAGAAAGAAGCTAGATGAACATATAGGTTTGAACACCACTATCCCTTGTGGTCTTAATGAATATATTGATTTTACGTGCTTTATTTAAATAATTACGTGTTTGGCCCGTCTGTTGTTATTATTTGTATCTATGGGTGAGGTAGGGTGCTATTTATAATTTTAATTTTGCACCTAATATTCATCTTATAATATGAGGGATAGTAACTTCCCTCTCATTTTACCTCCCCATCCCCCATCCGCTAAGCTGATATGAAGTGACAATGATATATGGCAAAATACTGTTTTTCAATAGTCAAGTAATCTTCTTGTAGTAACAGGGTATAGTGGCTGCTCATCTGTGCAATTATTCTTATGCCCAATAGTTTCTCCTTTTTTCTGTATTATCAGTAATAGCTGTGATTTACTTCCTGTATTTGCGTTCCTCCATGCGTTCCACCGCCGACTGCTGGTCATGGGACTTCCAGTTTTCGGTGCGCGGGTATTTAGAGCGCTGCTGATTGCATGCTGACATGGACAGAGACGAGACTTTCTATCAAGATGGCCACCACGGCACCACTAATGCTCTTGTGCTGACCCAGACTGATCCCTTATCGTACCCAGGCCCGTATCCAGACTTGGCATCTCATCTAGGATTTGGGGAAGTATAATCATATCCTCCCCTTTCTGTCATAGTGATTGTTATGTTTATTGGACTATCCTGCTGTTATTTCTATTTTATTGAAAGCCATACTTTGATTATCAGTATTTAAATGGTGTGTGGTAGATTTTTAAAAGGGTCTCAGTAGGGGCTGCACTGTGGACACTTGGTATGTGATGCAGATGCATTATACTTGGTCCCAAATATGTGAGCATTGTCTTTCTTTATGGCCATGAGATTTACCATTATCATTTGGGTATTACTACACGAATATAATCTGATTCGCAGACATATTATTGCCTCCATTCCTGAATCGTTAGTCCCCTGATGAACTGACTCCAGAAAACGGTTCAGAGAAACGCGTCGGGACAAATTTTGCATTCCTGGGACATATGGTATGTGCTCCTTTTTTTCCACTAGTATTTAAAACCTGGACGCCACTGGTTTATTTGGAAGCATATATGTATTATCTGCGATTATTTTTGTTGTAACCTTATTATTTTCTGATATTGACTTATGACATTACTATTGGACTGTAGTCATATTAGGTCTCTTCTCGGGTGGCGGTATCTATCCCTTGTCAGGGACATATAGGGCATCTTAGGAGGTTCCTGACACAGGATCGCCCCTATCGGGGCGGCCATTCCGTTTTGCTAGGCAGGGCCTATAGCTTGATAGGTCGAACGTGAGGGTGAGTCAACTTTCCTTTTATTTTCCTGCCTATCCTCAATGTTAATTGCTTTTTAGGGTCACAAATTAGGTGATTTTTAAAGATCATCAGTAAAGGTTACGTTTTACACTGGTGAAGGTACTCTGTGATTATATATTTTCTGAATGACCAAATTACATAAGCCATGGGGCCTCTACACAGGGATCTAATGGATATAAATGATCAATGAGTTTTCCTGGCAAAAAGAAAATTACTTTTTGTGCACTACAGTATTCCCAGCATGTGGTATTAAAGGGGTTGTCTGAAATAATTCTAAAATCTTGAGCAAGTCCCCAAAGAGTCTAAAATAGAAAAAATTATGTCATATTCACCTTTCTTCATAGCTGATCTCTGCACCTCTGTTCCGGTCCTGCCTGTTTACAAACTGCAGTGGTGACTTGCAGATATATATATATGTATAGCAATATGGAAAACAATGTAGCACTCCAGGAATCACAATTAGCGATGCAAGCATTCACCCCTGATCCAGGGCACGTCAATATGAAGGAAAATACGAAGCACTCCACTGTAAGGCCCCATTCACACATCCGCATTTTAGTCCGCATCTATTCTGCAATTCTGTGGAATAGATGCGGACCCATTCATTGTGAATGGGGCCGGACGTGATGCGGAGAGCAAACTATGTGCTCTCCGCTTCCGCATTTGCGGAGCCACGGCCCCAAACTTCCGGGTTTCGGCCCCGAACCCGGCCGCGGCTCCGCAAAAGATAGAGCATGTCCTATGATCGTCCGCAGCCTGCAAACAAGAATAGGCATCTCTATGGGGAGTGCCGGCATGGTGTGTTGCGAATCCGCAACACACCACGGATGTTTGAATGGGGCCTAAGTG